>OX375831.1:12500-1212500 GCA_947359405.1 Antitype chi | reverse complement strand
TAAGGGCGTTTCCTACTCCGGATCCCGAACTGATGTTATGTCCGTAATCATAATTGTTTATTTCCGTAGCAAGTAGGTAGGTACATTAAATTAAGATAGTTACAAAAAAAAAAACAGTGGCACTTCGGGAGTGCTGAAAGTGAAAACTTGAACAATTATGTGTATTTTTTGAAACGTCAGATTAAACAACGTTCAACGTACGTTCAACGTTGTTCGTTCGTCGTTCGAGTTGTCAGTGGTGTCGGTAACAGTTCAATTGTTTTTTCCCATCTCAAAAAATGCCCAACGCGCCTAAAGAAGTTTTCGCTTCAAAAATGTGATACACACGGATATCGGCCCGAACTTAAATATTTTGATAATTGTTCTTTCTCTCGATGAATTTTACAAAAACTGTCCCAAAAATTTAATTTGACACTTGTTTTGACGGACCAACTTTCGGACGGACCCGTATCTCTGGTTGACGAACTGAGAGAGTAGACCTTACTCGACAGTCAGTCCTGCTATCGAACTTGCGGACTTAAAACTCTTTTCATCACGACATGACAAATGATTCTCACACCTTGTAAAACAACGGTTCTACACAAACCAGCCTGTAAACCTCTGTTGGTGAATGTTTTCCTCCTATTGATTGCGTTTGGCCATACTTTCAGCAAAGGTTATTCTTGCTAAATTCGCTAATCTTGGTGATGGCAACCGACATTGTTGCCATCGTGGATAAAACCTGGACGAGGCTGACACAGGAGCACGGGGGTTGACACAAGAAAAGAGAGGCATATGCAGCAGTGCAGTGAGCAGTGAGCAGTGGGTGAAGTAGGGCTGTAGATGGTAATGATGATGGTGATCCAAATTTGGAGTATGTTATTATTACTTAGCAGATGGGATCACACACCATGCTCTTGATGTTATCTCTTATGAGCCTTAACCTTCAAGAGCAGAAAGGGAATGGAATGGCAAGCTCCCAGCAACCCCTGGATACTGGATGAAACTTGGGTCCAAAACATAAGAGACCTTGTTGACCTGCGGGATAATTGCGTAACAAACTATCAGTACATTCATTGCGTTTTTGACGTTGTTGAGCAGACAAATTTTTCAAACATATTAAGCAATGGATTAGCCAGATTCTTCAAAATTATTCAAATTGCGGTGGATAGTGTGTCACGCAATTAGGGTGCTGTTCCATCCATTGAGCTAAAGTTAAGAAAAATGTCTACCGAACCACTGAACGGTGACTGGTTGTAGCATAAGTAACCGTTCATAGATGACGCAGCTCGTAGTAACTGGTAATAAAGCGCAATCAATTAGTATAATAATGATGAGTCAGCTTCCTTGTGCGAACACCTCAGCTTGTTGGTAAACAAAGAGGAACCAGTCTCCCAACGTGTGGACTTTAACAATTTGCAGCTTAGCAAGGAATTTTGGTGTATGGTCAGTTAATCAAACGGTTTCTGAGATCGTCAATATGTTTGTTTTGGTGAAGCAAACAATGAATTGAGTTGTTGTTGAATAGTCATCAGAAAGCACATACCTGGGGAAGAACTCTTTCCAAAAAAAATCTAAATCCCACTTCTTCCACCATAGGTTATGCTCCCATTTGATTGATAAAAAGCATAGTTGCTTTTTCCAGCTTCGCGATGAAGTATCAGAAATCCATGAATACCATTTTCATTACCTATAAACATTTGAACTTGACTATAATGTGCAGTCATCTTCCAACTGTATGCCTCAAGGTCCCACTGGGAACGACTGCCACTATTTAGGCCTTCGCTAGTCACCGTAGAAAGTTATGTAGCCAATAACTAAGCGCCCGCGCAGAATCTGTCACGGTTTTTTGCGGCAGCCCTATCGCTGACAATGGTCGCCATTATATAACATGCGCTCAGTGAGTTTTACGAGACATTACATAACGTAACAGTGCATTTACATTAAAATGATTGTTAATACACCGTATTGTACTTCTTTAATGGACTATGTGTAGATAAAATTGACTTTTATTTGGACTATAGGCAGCTGGCAGATTGCTCAATAATGAATTAACTTTAGTTGGTGTTGAAAGATAATTTTTAACGTTTCGTTGATGGGAAATATGTTACAAAACTGTGATCGGTATTAGGGTTTTCTAGGTTCCAGTAGCTGACAATAGAACTGCCGTAACCACTGAACGAAAAACAATTTACCAAAGTCTAACGTCGTCATCTTTAAGTTTGTGTCTCATCCGTTAGACTCTCTTTCATATATGTAGTTACTCTTCCCTGACTCCACAAGCACCATCAGTTTTCCCCAATTTGTCTTTCCAGTTCTCCCTGAGGGTTTACTCTCTAACCACGAAATTCGTAGTTTCAGCCGAAGACACTGGCGTTACCTACTCCGTATCACCTACGGACATAAAATTAGTTTAGGGTCCGAACTCAAAATGAATGACAACACGATTTGACAGATTACGCCCGTTGTGTTACTTTACTCGTAGAAAAAGTTAATTAATCGAGAGTAAAGTTCGTACCGAACTACTTTCGGACGAGCACGTATCTTTGATAACGGACTAAGAGAGTTGGCCCCCAGATTCTCACCTAGAAGGACGTATTTATATTACAGAATTTATTTAGATCAGTGCTGGATTTCAGTTAGGCCCACAGTACAAATGCATTGCGGGGGTTCATATCTCTTGAAACTTTAATTTCGAATTCAATTGCGTGTCCGACTGGTTTTGATAAGATCGTAACATCTCATGATAATGATTGAATTTGATTCTCAGGCAGGCCTGTCTATTACCGTCTGTAAACGATGGTTATTAATTCATTCCAAACAATGAATAGGTAAGATATAGATACACATTGCGCCATAATTCAAACAAATTATTCAAATAGCGGCCATTACGACCTACAACAAAAAATCTTTAAGTGAATGCAGATATTATAGTATTTATGTATTCAGGATAATTTGTGTATAACCTTGTACGCACTGTGTCAACTAAGTTGCACACTGTTTTAGAAAATTAGTTCTCGACGCCTCGATAGATGGCGTTGAACGATTATTTAGCTCACGGTGTTAAGATTTTCTGTCGACACTATATAAGGTCCCTCTGGACTTAGAATAATTCAGTCTTGCCAATTAAACAGTTGGAAAAAGGTTGCTGCGTTTAATTTAAAAATCTTCGGATGGTCCATCCGAAGCCCTGAGCAGAACCTGGCTGGACATCAAAGGTCGTACATGGTCCTTCGCAGCCGGATATACCAGTATCCGGGCACCAAAGCGGTGGTGCATTTTTTGCGTAACTGAGTCGGGGGTGGTCTTCCGAGGAAGCAGACCAGCTCGTGAGGAGCTGCTGCAGCATCAATCAGGAGCCAGGGTTTGGTGGTGAATCCTGCCTTGGACTTCGAGACAGGCGCTGGCGCTGTCAGGATATTGGACCCGGAAGCCACCTGAAGAATCCAGGGTGACCACGTGGAGTGACGTCACGAGGTTGGTGCAATCGTGAGTGAGTGAACCAAAGTGATAGTGAAGTGAAAGAAACGTGAGTACTTGAACCATTTTAGTTAGTGACTGTCAAGGTGACATTTACTGTCACTGTCAAATAGTGACAGCTGTCATTTCCAAAAGTGACACGGACTGTCACTCAATGTGACGTTGACAGTGACACAGCCTGTCATTCAAAGTGACAGTGAAACAGACTGTCATCGAAGTGACGTTTATTGTCATCGGAGTGACAATCTGCAAACTTTAAGAAAACGTTCCAGAGACTTTAACTTTTACTTAATTAACATAAATTTTGTGTTTAATTTACGTTGTTATTGGGTTTGTACTGAGTCCTTTGCCTTTCTTTACTAGTATAATAGTTTAGTTAATAGTTAAACTGCAATCATTAATTTTAAACTTGCTTAGTTATTTGGTTTTTATTCTCTCACCTACTTGTTATTTTTTAAGATGGAGTCCAAACTGTTACTTCAAAGTGACAATTTGAATAACATTGTAAAGGCTAGACGTAACTTTAAAAAGTCTCCTAAGGAAAGGATTACGGATGTTTACGTTCAAGTGAGATTAGAAGCACTAGAAAAATTATGGGATATATTTACAAATACCCACAAAGTGTTGATTGAAAAGTTTGGTTCTCAGTTGAGTGATCACGAATATTTAAAAGAAGATAGGTATGATGAAGCTGAAGAATGTTATTTAGAATATAAAACAGAATTGAAATCTGTTTTGCTGTTATTTTGTAAAGATTCAAAATATGAAAACGTATGCGATGGGACTCCACAAGACGAAACAAAATCTCAGACCGTTCAACTACCAAAAATAGTTATTCCCAAATTCTCTGGAAATTATGAAGAATGGGTATGTTTCCGAGATTTGTTTATTTCATTAGTTCATAGTAATTCAAAATTGAGTAATGTCCAAAAAATTCATTATTTGAAAAGTTACTTGACCGGTGAAGCCGAGCAATTAATAAGGCAAATACCGATTGCAGACAACAACTATGAAAGATGTTGGTCGTTATTAAAAGGTAGGTATAATAATAAACGGTATCTATCTCACAACATAATAAGGAGACTTCTTAGTCAGAAAAACATTACTTCAGAATCAGCATATCATTTAAAGGAATTAGTGGACACTACCAGTGACTGCTTAAGTGGGTTGGCAAACCTCGGAATAGATGTAGCAAATTGGGATATAATGATTATTCATATTTTAACTTTAAAATTGGACTTAGAATCGAGAAAGCAATGGGAGTTTGAATTTAGTAGTAGCAACAGTTCCGATGACTTGCCAACTTATCAGCAATTCAAAGATTTCCTAACAAATAGATACAGGGCCCTAGAGTTTATTGATAATAAACCTTCAGCAAACAGAACTAATAGCAATAATAATTCCAAATTAAAATCATTACATGTATCAGAAGTTGTCTGTTCGTTTTGTTCTGAAGATACTCATAGGTTAAGTGGCTGTAAGAAATTTTCTCGTGAATTAGTGGACAAACGTCGCGATTTCGTCACTACAAAAAATTTATGCTTCAACTGCTTGGGTAATAACCATACAGCGAGGGCTTGTCGCATTAGTACCAAATGTAAATTATGCCATCGTCGTCACCACACACTATTACACCCAAAAAACTCAGATACGCCTGAGACCACTGATGTCAATTCAAACCGGGAAGCGGGCAAGAGCGCTTCGCAGCAGGAGCCGGAGTCTCCTAAAGCAGGGGGTTCCGCTGAAAAAACAGAAAGTCAAACGTCGGTAGTTAGCTGTTTTTCGACAGGTAAAATTTGTAAGCAGGTTTTGCTAGCGACGGCGCTAGTCAAGGCAGAGTCGAAATTCGGTAATCTTCACGTTTTGAGAGCGTTACTGGACCAAGGCTCACAGGCAAACTTTGTCACAGAAAGCACGGTTCAGGACCTGAAATTAAAAAAGATTTCGTTGAGAAGTAAGATTTCTGGTCTAGGAGGAGATCAAGATTTACTTTCCAAGTCAATAGTGTACATGAAAATTCGATCGAGAGTCAATCCACATTGCACATTCACCTTTAAGGCTCATGTTCTGTCCTCAATCACTACTCTCCTTCCAACGAGGAAATTAGATGTATTGGAATGGTCAGAATTAGGAGGGATTGATCTTGCTGATCCGAAGTATCATCAACCTAATAAAATAGATCTTTTATTAGGAGCTGAGATGTATAGTCAGATTATAAATGAAGGATTGATGCATAGTCCTACAGGTTCGCTTATTGCTCAGTCTACAGCTTTAGGTTGGATTTTATCTGGAGTTGTAGATTCATCCGTTACTCAAACGGAAGGTGTACTGTCATTACATTGTCAAGTGCAAAAAGAAGAGGACTTACTAAAGCAATTTTGGGAACTTGAAACAGATCAAGAGCTATCTAGTCAACAGAAAATGACAAATGAAGAAATAAAATGCGAAGAGCTGTTTAAAGCTACGACGGTCAGAGATGTAAAGGGCCGTTACATAGTGAACTTACCATTCCGAAGCGAAGATCCAGGCTGCAAATATGGCGGTTCAAAATCCATAGCTATAAAGCGGTTTCTTGCCCTGGAAGCTAAACTTAATAAAAATGTCGAGCTTAAAGCAAAATACGCCGAGGTAATGCAAGAATATTTACTACTAGAGCACATGAAGCCACTAGCTGAAGCGGATATAGAAAATAAACATGCAGTCTACTTACCTCATCACGCGGTGGTGAGAGACGACAAGGACACCACAAAGGTCCGAGTAGTCTTTGACGCTTCCTGCAAGGGAAGTAATGGGGTTTCTCTTAACGATGATTTAATGATCGGTCCTGGATTGCAACCAGATTTGCGACATCTATTAATTCGGTGGAGAACTCACCGTATATGCCTAATATCGGACATAATTAAAATGTATCGAATGGTGCGCGTGGCCAATGAACACACAGACTTTCAACGCATTGTGTGGAGAGACCACAAGGACTCGGTCATTAAGGACTATAAGTTACTTACCGTAACCTTCGGGACGTCTTCTGCGCCATTCTTAGCAGTTCGAGCGATGCAACAGGTGGCGTATGATGAAGGAGGGAAGTACCCACTGGCGGCTGAAAGAGTCCTCAACGATTATTATATGGATGATCTGCTAACCGGTTGTGATACTATTGAAGAAGGCATACAAATTTACAGTCAAATGGAAGAGTTACTGGCTAAAGCAGGATTCAGTTTACAGAAGTGGTCGAGCAACAGCGATGAATTACTGGAGAAAATAATTGGTGAAAGGTGTAAAGGGCAAGAAAGGGTAGGTAAAGAGATCGACATTAAGCAGGATGCGATAATAAAAACACTGGGACTTACCTGGAACAGAAGCCGGGACGCCTTCCAGTACTCCGTCAAGTTGTCTCCATTGCAGGAACCTGTAACAAAAAGAAAGGTATTATCGGAAATTGCAAGATTATTTGATCCTTTAGGATGGGTAGCTCCCGTGATTGTACTAGCCAAAATGCAAATTCAAAAATTATGGATTTCTGGGATCACATGGGATGAGGAAATCCCGTCAGAAATAAAACATGATTGGTATACTTACCGCAGTAGTTTAGGTGAGTTGAAAAATATAGCGGTACCCAGGTGGGTAAGTACCAACTCTAGCAATGCCAGAGTAGAATTGCACGGCTTCTGCGATGCATCGAAGTCGGCATATGCTGCGATAATTTATCTCCGAGTGATTGATTCGATGGGCAACATTCAGATTTCGTTAGTTACTGCCAAAACCAAAGTCGCACCGATAAAACAAGTGTCGATTCCGCGACTAGAGTTGTGCGGGGCAGTATTGCTGAAAAGACTTTTGTTAGAAGTAGCAAAGGTATTGCATATAGAAAAAGAGAATTTGCGAGCTTGGACTGATTCCAGCATTGTGCTGGCTTGGCTTAATGGTTTGCCGAATAAATGGAAGGTATTTGTCGCGAATCGGGTTTCAGAGATACTTACCTCGTTGGATCCATGGCAATGGTCGCACGTTCCTACAAAACAAAACCCTGCCGACTGCGCATCTAGGGGCATGCTCCCTTCAGAGCTAAGCAAGCATTCATTGTGGTTTCAAGGACCTGATTTCTTGCGGGAAATAAACATTAATTATGATAAATGTCAAGATTTGAACACTGACTTAGAGGCAGTCGGAGTGCATCACGTTGTAGAAGATACGGATATCTGTGATCGATATGCAACGTTGACGCGGCTTACCAGGGTTGTAGCATATTGTAGGCGTATGTTGACAACAAATAAAATCAAATCTGAAAAAATGTGGAAGGGTTATTTACGAACCGAAGAAATAAATGAAGCTTTTGAGACGTGCGTCAGATTATGTCAGAGAAAACATTTTGAAGAGGAAATAAAAGCATTAGAAAAGAAAGAACAAATTAAATCAAAAAGTATTTTAAAAACATTAACTCCATTTTTAGATGCAAAAAATATTTTAAGGGTAGGCGGCAGATTAGAAGAATCCGAATTAAATATTTCAAGAAAACACCCCATTATCTTACCAAAGAATTCACATTTTACTCATTTAATTATTGATTTCGGTCATAAGCAAACTCTTCATGGGGGTACCCAATTAACCTTGAGTTACATTTATAATAAATTTTGGATCTTCGGAGCAAAACAGCTTGTATCTAGCCATATACGGAAATGTGTTACATGCGTTAAAAACAATGGGCTTACCTGTAATCCACTGATGGGGCAGCTACCTTCAGCTCGTGCCAAACCGTCTCGCGCATTTCTTCGTAGTGGTGTAGACTTTGCTGGACCTATTCAATTACGTACAGCAAAGGGTCGTGGACATAAAGCTTATAAAGGATATATATGTTTGTTTGTCTGCATGTCAACGCGGGCCGTTCATATTGAAGCAGTATCTGACCTTACGTCGGAAGGATTTTTGCAGGCCTTCAAAAGGTTTGTAGCGAGAAGGGGCCATTGTCAGGAGGTGTGGAGCGACAATGGCACAAATTTTGTAGGCGCTGCAAAAGAACTGGGTATTCTCTTTACCAGGGAAAGGAATAGTATTTTGCCGGAAATAGCGGAAACTTTAGGGACTAATGGAACGTCCTGGCATTTTATTCCGCCTCACGCGCCCAATTTCGGGGGACTGTGGGAGGCTGGAATAAAATCGGTGAAGTATCACCTAAAACGCATTGTTGGCACTTCCACCCTGACTTACGAAGAACTAGCAACGGTGTTATCTCAAGTGGAAGCATGTCTAAACTCCCGGCCGCTGTCTAGATTGGGAAACAATTCCGAAAATACGGAAATTTTGACTCCTGGCCACTTCCTGGTTGGTGAGCCTCTTGTTACGCCACCAGATTATAACTTCGAAAACTCTAATTTAAACTCGTTAAAGAGATGGCAGTATACTCAACGTATGTTGCAAACATTCTGGCGAAAGTGGTCTCAGGAATATTTGAGGCAATTCTTTTATAGATATAGATGGACCTCGGAAACTCCCTCTCCGAAAAGAGGAAATGTGGTCTTAGTCAAGGAAGACGGTCTTCCTCCGTGTCGTTGGGTTTGGGGTTTAGTAGAGGAAGAGCATCCAGGTAATGACGGAATCGTACGAGTGGTCTCTATTAAAACGAAAAACTCGATTATTAAAAGACCTGTATCTAAATTATGTTTGCTTCCTGTTACTGAATAGTCTATTTATATTTAATCTGTAATAATAAGACTTTTATACTTACGTAGAATTTATTAATAAGTATGCACGGTGGTGGGAATCAGGGTATTTTTTGTTGTTACCATTTTAGTTTACACCCATAAAATTGTTAACTTTACATTAGTCTAGTTGGTTAGTCTGTAACTTTTAATGTTTGCTGTTGTCTGAACTTGTTATAGATAATATTAAGGTCAATTTATGCTTGCCCTTAATGGGGGGAGAATGTATAACCTTGTACGCACTGTGTCAACTAAGTTGCACACTGTTTTAGAAAATTAGTTCTCGACGCCTCGATAGATGGCGTTGAACGATTATTTAGCTCACGGTGTTAAGATTTTCTGTCGACACTATATAAGGTCCCTCTGGACTTAGAATAATTCAGTCTTGCCAATTAAACAGTTGGAAAAAGGTTGCTGCGTTTAATTTAAAAATCTTCGGATGGTCCATCCGAAGCCCTGAGCAGAACCTGGCTGGACATCAAAGGTCGTACAATTTGTGAGATTGTTGACTCAGTGACACGATACAAAACGATCCATCAAATGAATCGCTGAGAACGAAAGACGAGTTATATTAATTAATTGAAGTAAGTTACGAGCCAGTTGACGATATGGTGAATATTTATCAAGATGCAGCTATAAAACAATACATTTATGAAGAGGCATTCACTTTGTGGCTCTCGAAAAATGATGTGAGTAAAGTTGTTGGGCTCGTGGCTTAATATTTATTTATTTATTTAAGGAAAAACAAACAGTGGCACAATAAGAGATATACATAAATTATCTTAAATATTACACTTTAACAATTATGCTACCCACTACGTTCTCCACAGATTACAATTTAAAGTTTTTAAAACTAGCTAGTAACACAGATACAGTACTTAAACAACAGTCATTAGACATTAGAAACATAGAACTTACCTCTGGATTTTTAAATTTATAAAATAAAATACAAGAAAAAGTAAAAGTACATTTGTGTGCATATGTAGATTTTTAAATTTATAAAATAAAAGAACAAGTAAAAGTAAATTTTAATTTGTGTGCGTACAAAAATAAATATTAAATATTGCCCTATTGGAAATGACTTTGCTGATCCCTTAGGGTTGCTTGGATTTGCTTCTTAAATGAGTTTTTACTGAGAAAAAGAATGTCGATTGAATTAAACTCATTATTATATGTCTCAACCAAATGATGAAGTGGTGATCGCGAGCCAGCATTGGATTTACAGAGGCTTGTAGCAATATTAACTGACGCACAGGCCGATTGAAGCTTAAACTACGTTTACCGCGGTCGATTCGTGGGTGGGTGACCATTCAACACATATCGAGACCCCTCCGTGCCTTGGAAAGCACATTAAGCCGTTGGTCCCAACTTTCATTCATAGATCTTTGACAGTCGTTACTGTTAGTGAAAAGTCTGACAACCACTCTTATCAAGGAGTATCGTGTTACCCAGTAACTGGTTTATAGAGGTCAGATATTTAGTCACTTCATGTAAAATACAGGTAATCAGCTGCATCCAGACTAGTAGTTGACTCTAACAGAGTTGCGAAAAGGCTAGACAGATTGAATGGCAGATAGGTAAAGTTACTTATGTGATAAAACCCTTACCTTTGTACCATCACTGACACTATCCTATCCGGAAAACGAAAGACTGTTATTTATTACATTGTATACGTAGCGAAGGCATAAAAATGTTTAGTTTAAACGTAAACTATCATTACTGTTTGCTCGTAAAAGTCAATCGAGGGTAACAGGTGACTATTATGGCATGGCGTTTGACCATCTGCATGCCTATTAGAAGCGTGAAATATTAGCTTCAATGACTATGCGCAGGCGACCTTTTTACTTGAGATGTCGATACAATAGCATCTAATATGGTGTGGATATGTATCGCTTAGCTTCGGTCTTACATACGTTACGTCTATTAATAGACGGATTTATTAACAAATAAATGTTCTACAGGCAGAATTCATTTGATAGGCAAGCAGGAAGTTTTAGATATAATTATGTAATTATAAACTGCATGATTTCGATAAATTTGTAACAAGTGTATCATCCGCCAGTAGGTGAGGTGCTTGAGACTTACTTTTTTTACTTAAAAGTTTTATAGTAAGTTCAATGAGTTGAGTGTCTAGCTCAGTGTTGTTAGTTTCTATATTAGTAGATAATATTAGAGGTATTTTTAGTTTTATCTTTGATGTTTTCTTTATTGTGGGCAGTGCTGTGATGTTCACTGTTCTGTTTTTATGGGTCATCATCATCATATGCCCTAGCATCTTCCCAACTATGTTGAGTTCGGCTGTAGTCAAATCGGATGCAGCTGAATACCAGTATTTTACATGGAGCGAGTGCCTATATGACCTCAACAACCCTGTAACTGGGTAATACGATACCCCTTGGTGAGACTGATTGTCAGACTTTCGTGGTTCTGACGACTCGTAACGACTGTGAAAGATCCTTGAATGTGTGCCGTTATCAACGGCTTAACTTACTTACCTAGGACCGGAGGGGTCTTGGTATACTAAGATGGTCACCCATCCACGGAAAATCTGTTTCAATAGGTGAATACTTATCTGATCGGTACCTGTTCTATTTTCATTTTCTTTTGCCCAGCAGTAAGTCTTCCACAGAGCTTAAATAAACACATATATAGATGGCTGATACAAAATCGATGTGCTATAAGTAGTCTCGCTATTCACAAATATTCTAAAAATAAAAGAAGAGCGGTCTTCTTCTATTTTTAGAATAGTATTAGTATAAGTTCTTGTATCTTAGTACTTATCATTGGCAGGTTTCGGATTATTTTACTTGTGTAATATTTTGTTATTTTCAAATGGTGTTGTCCAACGAGTGCTCTACTACTGAGCATAGTTCCTGAATTCGTTTTCCAGGTTGGGAAAAAGTGTTATTGTGTTTTCCATCAGGAATCTGTTAGTTTCTGCCCGGACTCTGGATTTGTGCCCGGTTTATGGCAATAGGCTGACTCCCTGTCACGTGGGACTTGAACATAATTTGCGATGTGTGGGTGTTTGTTATTATAGGCACACGGGCACGGGTTGTTCGAAAGAGATACCGCGGCCCCTGGCACACAGGCAACTGAGGGAACACGGGTGGTAGTCAGTAAAAATCTGACACGCCCTCCTGCTCCACCCAGAGCGGGAGAAGTTATTTGATGATTTCCCCAAAAAAAAAATCGAGTCTAGTTTAGATGAGTGGCGTGTCATTACATTGATCCAGGGTCAATCATTCATATGTTCTCCATAAATAAAAATATTTCAGCTCGGTAAGTCATTCTAATTATATAGATTTCTTTCCTCCCTCCTTTAGGTCATAAAATAATCAAGCCTTCCAAGACAATATCATGGCCAACAAAAAACCATAGTTGACATCTCAATAAATTACACGGCATATTTTACACTTCTATTAAACTCTTTCACTTATCGATTTCCTCAGTTTCGACCTCGGAGTAACCCTGACCTGGTCACCTTGACCCCTCGCCACATGCCTTAACTGGCAGTTTAAATATAATGCTCGGGTACACGAGGCGGGTTTTTCAAGCTAGGATAGCAAGCAAGTAATCATTCTGCCTAGCTAATTCCCAACTGTGTTGGGGGTCGGCTTCCAGTCTAACCGGATGCAGCTGAATACCTGTATACATTGATGCGACTGCCTATCTGACTTCCGTGGTAACTGATAGTACGATACCCCTTGGTAAAACTGGTTGTCTGACTTTCAGGCTTCTGACGAACCGTAAGGACTGTCAAAGATCCGCAAATGACAGTAGCTTACTATCTTTCTCATTAGTACATAACTAACACACACTAATCACAGTCCACTGCTGGACATAGGCCTCTCCCAGGCTGCGCCACAAGACTGTTCTCCATTTTCCGAATCCAGTATGTCGCAGCCACTTTCTTAAGGTCGTCGGTCCATCTGGCGGGGGGTGTCCCACGCTACGTTTGCCGATACGCGGTCTCCACTCTAAGGGTCAATTCTCACCGAGACGCGGCGCGACGCGCACTTTTTAAGATCACGATACAAAATAGATCTTATTTACTTCACAATAAGGTATACGGGCTGCACAACGCGGTGCACCTTAGCGTTCTTCGACACGCTTTCGCGCTCGTAGTGAAATTATACCTTTTCGTGTTGTAAATAAGTTAGATATTCTGTTGCTATCTTAAAAAGTGCGCGTCGCGCCGCGTCTCGGTGAGAATTGACCCTAAGACTCGTCTGCTCCACCGACCGTCGGTCCTTCGACAAACATGGCCAGCCCACTTCCACTTCAGTAGGCTTACTCTGCAAGCTATGTTGGTAACTCTAGTTCTTTTCCGGATAATTTGTATTCTGATTTTATCCTTTAAAGAAACTCCTATCATAGCGGGCTAAGCGACCTTGAAATAGTGGACCAGCCCAACTGTCAGTGTCAACGTTTCGGCAATATATTATTATGTTATAACGGTCGTTAGCTTATTATCCTAAAAATTAGCATAGTTCTGTCTACACGAAGCCAGTGTGACTTGCTTGCTAGCTTACGAGCAATAACTTGAGTGACTAGCCTCGTGTAACCAGGGCATTACTCTTACAATATTGCTAATGAAGCTCTGAAGATGGCCGCCATCTTTTGTCAGTCAAATATCACAAGAATAATGTTTTTATTGTAGTCAGTGAGATATTTTTTCAATATTCCGAGGTTAGGATGTCTGTAATTAAAAGTGTTTTGATATTAATAGGAAGTTTCCATTAATTAATTGGAGATATCTTAGGTTTTTTATATGTAATTAATGTGTAGTAGTCGAGGAAGTACTTAGGAATGATATAAGTGCGAACTCACCGGCAAATAATAATGGAATCGAAGATAGTGCATTATGAGATGCTTTTGAATAATTGTTTTTTCAACAGGAGAGTGGGAAAGAGCTTGTAGATTGGGTCAAGTAACGAGAGGCCTATGCCCAGCAATCGGTGAAGTCGGACTGTTAAAGATAATGACAGGAAATAATAAAGAGAAAGAAGAAATAAAGCCAGCCATGTAATTGCGTAACACACTAACAGTAGGAATGGCTTTATTTTGACAGTTTTTAACATTATTACGTTGTTGAGCAGACAAACTTTTCTAAAACATGAAGCAATGGATGGAGCGACCTCCGTCAAAATGATTCAGTTTCTGATTAATTGAGTTACGCAATTAGGGTGCTGCAGGCTTAGCACGAGAACTGTAGACAAGCGTTTTGTCGTCGGAAGAGTAGACAAAAATGACGTTTCCGTGTAGACTGTTGACAGTTTTTCACCGAGAAATGTAGACTAGCGATTTCTATTCTACAGTATAGTAGAAATAGAAAGCGTCATTTTAAAACTGCTAGTTATACAAAGCAGAACAAGACTAAATGCATTAATGCAGTAGCTATTTGAGAAGAAATCTAAATATTCATATTCAATTATTTCATTAAATTCACTATTGTATAAAAGATTTTACAAAAAACTAACCTGGTTAGGTTAACTCAGCCTGTCGCAGTCCACTGTGGAAATAGGCCTCTACCAGGCTGCGCCACAATACTCTATCTTTTACCTTCAGCATCCAGTCTGTCCCAGTCACCTTTTGAAGGTCGTCGGTCCGTCTTGCAAGGGGGCGTCACACACAATATTGCCGATATGCGGTCTCCAATGGAGGATTCGTCAGCTCCACTGGCCATCGGTCCTTCGACAAACATTCAATTGAGGTTAGGTTAGAGTAACAGGATAAAAGAAAACTCCTACACGGGGAGGGTAGGGGTCTTATATTATACTGTCCTCTTCCCTTACCCTATCATGTCAAAAAGTCTACTTGAGTATAATATGTAGACTACAAAACTAAAGACGGGTTTTAGCAAATAATACTCAAACAATATACAAAGAACTATTGACAATTTGCAGTTAAATTGTAAGAGAAAGCCACCTAACTTCAGATTCAGACACGTAATGCAACGGATGTAGGTCATTATCTACAACTGTATGACGACGAATTATCTACGGCTTCCATAAGCGGATATAGTAATATTATTGAATGGTTGACTTCCCAATTTAATTATTCTATGTTGATATGGAAAATATATCTACAAATATTTGGAAGGCTTTTTTGCCAAAGCCACGTTTGGTTCATTCAAGATGATCGACAGAAGTTTAATACTTATACCTGATAATAGAGAGTAGTGGTGGCTCAGTGGAAACGGCCGTGACTTAGGTACGAGTTGTGGGTCGTAGATTCGATCCCAGACCAGGCGCTTTACTTTGCTTAAATTATTCTATAATTATTGCTCTCAAAACGGTGAAGGAAAACCTCGTGAGAAAACCGGTAGTAAAACAAAAATTCGAAGACATGTGACATCTACCAACCCGCACTGGGCCCGCGTGGTGGATTACGGCCCACTCCCTCTCACAGAGAGGAGGCTTGGGTCCCGGCAGTGCGACCATTATAGGCTGATTATGAGATATTAATATTATAAAGAGGTAAAAGTGAGTTTGTATATAGGGGGTAATCTTCGGAAGTACTGATGCGATTCTGAAAATTATTTCACTACTGGGAAGCTATACAGCTATAATATTCTGGGGGAACTCAACCGAAAGAGAAACAGTTTTTAAAGCCCAAAAAAGATGTTTACGGGCGATGTTTAAGCTTCAATGCACTGATAGTTGCATGTCATACTTTAAACAGCACAAAATATTAACACTACCTAGTCTTTACATGATGGAGGTGGCTGTGTTTGTGAAGTCGAACCCAAATCGTTTTAAACGCCTGGCTGACGTAGTCCCACGTAATAGACGCGACAATAACCAAGTCTACTAGACACGGCTACACATCAACGTATACATTTCCAGTTTATACTGATCTCGCGCTGTAAGGAAATCCGTGATCAGCTTATACTGGAAATGTATAGCTTGATGTCTAGACGTGTGTACTCTAGAAAAGTATATTTTTCTGAAAAGAGAGTAAAACGAGGTACGTTGTGCTTGCGACAATGCTCACATCCAGCGCGAGCGGCTCGGCTTACTGCACTCACTGGCAACTGTCTGTAACGCGCTAATCAGCGTTCACCAGCGCTGCGGTAGTGTGTCCGTATGAATTGAGGAGCCATGTCTCAGATTTAAACGAGGGTACTACCAATATTTAGTAGTAAGTTAGCCAAATTTGTAGCCCCGATCCTGGAATTTGTAGTAAAACCCTTCAAAAGTTACAGGACGTTGAAGGTGGCTCCTCAATTCAGGCATCTGGATTGAGGAGCCACCTCAGAACTCGAAAACTAGCCAATGGATATTTCTGAAACTTTGGTAGGAATTAGTAGTGTTTATGCTTAATCTGTACACAAAAAATGGGTTTTGTACGGCTGAATTTGAGGCAGCTACAATGCTTTGATTTATCTGAAAAATCCATAAATTTCCCGGTGCTGTATCTCAGAAACTAATGAAGCAATTAAAACAGATTTTTAGTATTATTTAGTAGTAAGTTTGTTTTAATTTGTAGTATAAAAATAAATCGCAAAGGATTCATAGCTTCGGAAATACAACACATTTTATGTGGCTCCTCAATCCTGACGGTCTATAAAAAACAAATGCACGTAGCTACTAAAGTAGTTGATCAACTCGAAGTTTGATTACGCCAATATTTAGTAGAAATTTCTACTAAATATTGGCGTAATCAAAATTCCTCTACATTCAGTATTTCAAAAGATATTAATAATTTTAACATTCCTTAAGAATTTTCTGTGTAGGGTGACCATAAATAATTCAAACTGTGTTCATAAACAGAACTTTATTTACACATGATTCATTCTTCACCAAATCAGTACTTAAATAAAGAAACACAATATATTAAGCACAAAGAATGAAAAAGAAAAACAAACTAAAAGTCTACTAGATCAAATTACCTGTTTTAAAATTTATAATCTCTAAATATTATGTCTACATTCCCTTATTCTATCATTAATTATTAGCATTCTCTAATCTTTATTTTAAAATATATTTTCTAAGCAAAGTCGCTTATTTTGACTGTCGGAGCGACCGCGCTGTCCTTCTAAAATACATAACGGATTTTGATGCAGTTTTCACCATCATTTATAGAATTTATTCCGCGAGGTTGATTTATATGTAATACGTTTACATTTAACGTAAACGCATACAGACGCGTGGAAAGTGGTGGCCCAGTGGTAACGGCCGCGACTTACGAGTTGGTCGTAGGTTCAAACCCAGACAGGCGCTTTACTTTTTGTGAGTTATTTAATCACCACTGGTCTCAAAACGTTGAAGGAAACTTAAAATAAAAATTAATAAAAAAAACATTTTTTATTCATTAAAATTAATACTTAAACGTAGAGATAGACTTAAACCGTATTCCCTCCGTCCAACCTGAGAGCAGTTGCTTTTTGAAAAAAAAAAAAGTTATACACAGTTCCGTTTTTTGATTTATAGGAATCTTATCTGATCGATTTTAATACCCTTCCAAAAACCTGTGAACTTTAAATTTTCCCAAAAGTAATAATATGAAAATATTTGTTTGGTTTGTACTATTGCGAATTCTGGTTTCATAATCATTCATCAACAGAGATCGGATATTCGGATGCATATTTACCTAAATACAATTTTTAGCTATGAAAGTATGGAAGCGGCTTTATAAATTATTTGTTATATTTATTAAAAACCCCGGGATTCATGATTGCATAACTATTCAGACGTGTATTAATTAACCGACTTCAAAAAGGAGGAGGTTCTCAATTCGTCGGAACCTTTTTTTTTTTCTTTTTTTATGTATGTTCCCCGATTACTCGAAGATGGCTGGACCGATTTGGATTTCTTTTTTTTCTTTGAAAGGGTATACTTCTCAGGTGGTCCCATGATCATCAAGTCAGGATCTGATGATGGGATCCTGGAGAAATAGAGAGACCTTTTAAAATTTTATAGGCACACACAAAGCGATTTGGGTATTTTTTGGAAGAGTACTTTCTCGAAGTAGTCCCATTTCAATTTGGTGAAGATCTGATGAAGAACTCCGGAGATAGGCAACGGAACTCCTCAATAAATGGTAGCAAATGGACTGGGATCGCTGAAATCCCATGTCTATCTATTGTTTACACCAATTCATAACATAACATCACGCCGTTACGCTGTGAAGGGGTAAGCACATGTGAACCACTAAAAAGTGAAAAATATAAACTTTTTCCAAAGAAAAAGTTTTTTTAAATTAATGTTTAACTCGATACAAATATGTATATGTACTGGAGGAGGGGTGGTTTGTATTAGTTAAAACAAAAAATAAACAAATTACTTACCTAAATTAAGACTTTTTCGATACAAAAGCGCTTTACATGTTAGCCAACATCTCAGCTTTAGGTGAATATGCATTCAAATATCCGATCTCTGTTCATCAATCAACATCATATTAAAAATGTATTTTTTTATTAATTTTTATTTTAAGTTTCCTTCAACGTTTTGAGACCAGTGGTGATTAAATAACTCACAAAAAGTAAAGCGCCTGTCTGGGTTTGAACCTACGACCAACTCGTAAGTCGCGGCCGTTACCACTGGGCCACCACTTTCCACGCGTCTGTATGCGTTTACGTTAAATGTAAACTTATTACATATAAATCAACCTCGCGGAATAAATTCTACAAATGATGGTGAAAACTGCATCAAAATCTGTTATGTATTTTAGAAGGACAGCGCGGTCGCTCCGACAGTCAAAATAAGCGACTTTGTTTAGAAAATATATTTTAAAATAAAGATTAGAGAATGCTAATAATTAATGATAGAATAAGGGAATGTAGACATAATATATTTAGAGATTATAAATTTTAAAACAGGTAATTTGATCTAGTAGACTTTTAGTTTGTTTTTCTTTTTCATTCTTTGTGCTTAATATATTGTGTTTCTTTATTTAAGTACTGATTTGGTGAAGAATGAATCATGTGTAAATAAAGTTCTGTTTATGAACACAGTTTGAATTATTTATGGTCACCCTACACAGAAAATTCTTAAGGAATGTTAAAATTATTAATATCTATTGAAATACTGAATGTAGAGGAATTTTGATTACGCCAATATTTAGTAGAAATTTCTACTAAATATTGGCGTAATCAAACTTCGAGTTGATCAACTACTTTAGTAGCTACGTGCATTTGTTTTTTATAGACCGTCAGGATTGAGGAGCCACATAAAATGTGTTGTATTTCCGAAGCTATGAATCCTTTGCGATTTATTTTTATACTACAAATTAAAACAAACTTACTACTAAATAATACTAAAAATCTGTTTTAATTGCTTCATTAGTTTCTGAGATACAGCACCGGGAAATTTATGGATTTTTCAGATAAATCAAAGCATTGTAGCTGCCTCAAATTCAGCCGTACAAAACCCATTTTTTGTGTACAGATTAAACATAAACACTACTAATTCCTACCAAAGTTTCAAAAATATCCATTGGCTAGTTTTCGAGTTCTGAGGTGGCTCCTCAATCCAGATGCCTGAATTGAGGAGCCATCTTCAACGTCCTGTAACTTTTGATGGGTTTTACTACAAATTCCAGGATCGGGGCTACAAATTTGGCTAATTTACTACTAAATATTGGTAGTACCCTCGTTTAAATCTGAGACATGGCTCCTCAATTCATACGGACACGCGGTAGTTGCTTTTTTACAAATATCGCAGCATTATGCTAAGATATGAGTCTTTTGGTATCGCACAGGTCTTCCTCTTTTTTTATTGTTTTCTATAGTTTGTTATATTATTGTATGTATTTCACCATTATGTTCTTCCTGTTAGTTTGTATTTCCAGGGCGTGTGTCAATTAAAATATTTTTCTTTCTTTCTAGTAACGCGTTACAAAAACTCGATCCATTACAAACAAACGTTGTAAGTCAGTCTCCGCTTTTAAAATAGCATCAAGGGATATGTACCTACTATTGTCAATGTTGTTTTACTAGTTATCCACAGCACTGATCAAGGTAAATAGCGTGTTGTGTGGAAAGTCTTTGTCTGAGAAAGTACTACTACCACACTCTTATCAGTCGCCAGGCAACATTGTTGAGTTCCGGTTTGAACAGCAGGGCTATCGGCATAATTGTAGACATGTGAGACCATAGTGACTATCTTCAGAAACTTTTGGTAACTTCTTTAGTATTGAAGATGTGTAGGCGATGGTCACTTTCAATCAGGAAGGCTGTTCGACATCTACCTAGCCTATTTCCAACTATGTTGGAGTCGGCTTTTAGTTTAACCCGATGAAGCCATATACCAGTATACCATAAGCATCTACCAGTGGAGCGACCGGCTGTCTGATCTACACAGCGACACAACCTATTTACTGGACAACGCGTATCCCTTTTGTTGAAAAGTCGCCAGACTTTTGGGTTTCTGACTACCCGTAATAACTGTCTACGAATGACGGCTTAACGTAGCTTTCCGAAGCACGGAAAGGAATCGGTGTGAAATGGATGGTCAGCTATACCTAGACCGACCTCGGCAAGCCTCGACTGCCTGTATACCAACCAACGAAAGGTAGGAATAATATAATTTTTCAAAAAGAAGATCTAGTATTTTTTTTTTAAACTTACTTATCTATCTATGGTTTGATCATGTTGAGAGAATGAATGAAAGGCGACTACCAGAAGCTATTCTAAGGCATGTGTTAGAGGAAACGCATAGAAGGACATAATATAGTGACCTTCTTGGTGATGTTCTTCAGAAAGGTCAGTGGCGTAGTACTCGAAACTGATGTGATATATTTCATGTACGTAAACGAAGCAAAGCAGTATAGCAGGAGGCGTTTTGTAGATTCTGCCTACCCGAAGAAGCCTTGAGTTTACGTATATGATACGGCCATGCCGTAAAAGCGCTAGGGATTACCTCTGATATCACACTTCCTCAAGCAGATTGCCCTTACATGTACCACCTTACTATGCGACTCATTAAGAGGACAACATGTAATATAATCAACTACGGAGCCCCAAGGTTGGCATATGTTGGCAATAGGAAAAGATCGGAAGGTCGCGCGCAGGATAACGTATGGGAAGTGAAATTAGTATGTTATGAACGAAGTTGATGGTTGTGAGACGTCTTGAAGATGTACAATTTCTTATAGGAGTATTATCATATCATTTACGTGGCCACTGGCAAGAAGAAAGCTTAGTATTGAAGGATGCAGAGAGAAATGGTTTGTATAGAGACGTAGACCCAAATTAGGTTGAACATTTTGGGCAGCTGTTCTCGTGGAATGGAAGATCTGAGACAAAGTAAAGAAGGTTATGTAGATACGTCTTTAGTGGTCTCGCAGCATAGTCCACTTATAAAATCGGTTTGTGCGTAGTCTCGATTAACATCGACTTCGGGTTTTCACAAGATAAATCAGAAATGATTTCCGATGTCTACCGCAAAACACAGCCGACCTTAGTTGAAGAGACTGCAAAGCCTGCCACGTATCCCTGGACTTACGTTTATCGCCGAGAAGCACGGTAACGCAGTTTACATAGTGTCCCGGGCGTAAGCAAACTATCCACCTTGTCCCACTAATTTTCGGGCACTTCATATCTTGTCCAGCGTGTCTTATTGTCTGCAAACTACAGGAGTTGATGGACGCTACTGAAAGTGTCAAGCTCGTTGCTAAATTTTGGGCTGACTATACTAAGATTGCCATTGACACGCTTAGAAGAAGAAGACCTCTCCATAGCAGGGTGCATAAAAAACTATCCTTTTATTAATCGTCTGGTATTCATCCTCTCAACGTCACCACCACCACTTACCACTTTTGTCTTATCAAATAGCTAGATTACATCTACATAATATCGATCAAGTAGCCGTTTGAGTGTTAATTACACATTAAATCAGTTACGTCAGGGTACATTGAACTGTTAAGCGGAACCACTGCTGTTGCTGTGGTTTTTTTGCTGACACAAAATTCGGTCGCATTATTTATATCGATCTTTTACTTGTTAAGGCGAAGTGGTTATGTTTGGGAGTTTTATTTGTTTAGGTAGTTGGTAACTAAGTTATGTGTGTGTTTGTGTTCCAAATTAAGTTTAGCTTGAATAGTTGGGACCTGTGCAATTAATTTACATGGCTTTTGGAAATTGCCTGCTGTACTTTGCGAATTTAACAGCAATCACTACGTTGGCTATCGACTAACCTGAAATGGGTTACCTAAAAATCAGTAGGTACCTACTTAGCTGTAATCAATCCTATCTAGTACCATGGCAAGTGGGCGACCAATCTCAGCGGAGACTAGCCTTCGGCGCAGGAGATATTACAGTGCACAAGTGTGTTGCAGGCACAGGTGCACTCTCTCACTTACCTCACTCTCATAGTCTGTTGGGATGGTGCGACCGGGAAGAGATCAGACACAGGACCGGACCAAAACGGCTTATCGTGCTTTGTGAGGCACGGGGTATCACACCGCCAGCTTCCAAACGCCCACGTAACACAACTTCATCGTCATAATTTCAACCAAAAGATGACCACTGCTGGACATAGGCTTCCCCCAAGCTCCGCCATTTCAACCGGTACCATTTGTTTCCAGTTGAAATAAGCTACAGAGACTTAAACATACACACCATCACTTCTAGATATCGAGGCCCACAATTATTCACCCAATTATACCTAGGTACCAATTACTGAGCTTTCATCTCACCATTTACATAAACGAAAATAAAAACAAAATGGCTAACTACGCGTCGCCTTAACGGATAACATGCAAGTAACGATTGCTACAATTTTTACATAACTTTTACTTTCACTCTCTGAACAAAGGGACGGATAGTTAGTAGCTCTGGAGATGGTGTTGCCAGATTAAAATTGGGTAATGAAGTCAATAGACAATTTTTTTTTTTTGGGAATGACATCTCGCAGGTCATCCTATCAGGTTGTCGGCTGCTTAACCGGACTTGCCTATGGCTTCCTTAATAAACTGAGGCCTCCAGCCAGGGCTTAAATAACTTAAAACTAGAGCGACTACTCGCTAAGTAGTATGGACCTCGGCTGGATCGGAATGAGTTGTTTTTTGTTTTAAAAGTGGAACCATAATAATAAAATACAGGTTAGAATTCACGCAGTAACCGCTGTCATCATCTTTTTCCTGCCCTGGTCCCATGTTACTTGTGGTCAGCGCAACACGTTCTCTTCTTCCATTCGCCCCTGAAAACGTCACGCTATCATTCACTCCCTTCTCTTTCTTATCATTCCTCACTCAATCAATCAATCTTTTCCTTTGTAACAGTAACCGTTGTTTAATAATTTGTTTACCTCGAATAAAGATATTTGTAGAACTCATAAATTATTTAAGTATTATAATGAAATTTAATATATTTTTATTGATCTTGCTATGATAAGCTCGATAATTTCATTCTGCTAGCCACTTAATATTGATTTTGGTGACTAATAATGATGTCAATAATAGTCATCTTTTTGTTTATGTGTTGACAAAAATTATGATAATGTTTTAAATTGGTTTCGCAAGAAATTATTAAAAATAAAGATGATCTCTCAGAATAGATTCTTGTAGTTTTAACTTAAATTCTAATGACATAACGTTTCCATTTATGTAACGAAAGTTTTTTTTCTATTTGAGCGACAGACAAAGACAATTAAGTTAATGACTCCAGGTCGGCTTCCAGTCTAACCGGATGCAGCTGAATACCAGGATTTTACATGGAGCAACTGCCTATCTGACCTCTACAGCCCAGTAACTGGGTACCTAATACGATACAACAACTGCAACTGCCCCTTGTTAAGACTGGCTGACTGGACTTCTGGGCTTCTGACTATCTGTAACGATTGTCTAAGATGAAAAAAGGATGAAAGCCGGGACCAACGGATTAACGTGCTTTCCGAGGCACGGAGGAGTCTCGGTATGTAAAGATGGTCACCCATCAATCGACCCACCCCGGAAAGCGTAGCTTAACCGCCTAGCCACGAGTAATTTAGATAACCATAAATTACTCTTACTTACCTAACATTGCTTGTGATCTTTATTCTTCTTCAGTCTATAGCTGAATAAGCCCTTTCCCAAGTTATCCTACTTGCACAGTTTTCCGCCTTCGTCTCTTTAGGCAGACCACACACTGCTTGACGTGTTGCAGGGGTGTGTGGTAAGCCTGAGCACGAGATAAGCTAATTTGTCCATCGTCTGTCGATTGCCTGTGTACCTAAGTAAGTACTATGCAATAAGACATTATCCAGAATTGCTAAAAGAAAATTCAAAGCAAAGAAAGAAAATAAAACTAGATTTCAGCAGTCCCAGGCAAATTTTACGTAAACTAATAGAAATAGTTAAACAATGCAAGAAAAACTATCGTAAGACAGTTACTATAATTTAAGCGAGTTACTTTACTGAAACCACAAAACTATCCATAGATACTTTAATATGTGCAATAGAAAATTGTCTTTGTCTAACTGTCTGTTAGAAATAAATAGGTACGCTGTCACCGTTATCTATCCGCACTGTGCTCGCATGGTGGATTACGGCCGAATTCCTAGCACCTAGAGGAGGTGTGTCCTAGCGGGGAGAACATCATATGCACACTTAAACAGCTTTTGATATTTGCCAAAGAGATAGCTGGAACCGCGAGGGAGGACATAGGCATACCTACATTTAGACACCTTCGAGGGGAAAGGCAGAAGTGTATTTATTTATTTAGGATCTCCAACAAAAGATGTAAACAGACACGATACATGACACAAAAATATAATGGGCACCATCAGGGCTAGGCAGGCCAAGCTAGGGCTAGGCAGATGCCTAGCCATTTCCCAACTATTTTAGGGATCGTCTACCAGTCTAACCGGATGCAGCTAAAGACCAGTATTTTACATGGAGCGACCGCCTATCTGACCTCACAGTTACTGGGTAACACTATATATACCCCTTGGTAAGACTGGTTATCAGATATCCGGGCTTCTGACGACCCGTAACGACCGTCAAAGATCCACGTATGAAAACCGGGACCAACGGCTTAACGTGCTATTCGAGGCACGGAGGGGACTCGGTATGTAAAGATGGTTACCCATCCACGGACCGACCGCGGCAAGCGAAGCTTAACCTGATCGATTGACCCGTGTAGCTGTTATTACTAAACCAAGAGACACTGACATAAATATAATGAATAACATTAGTTCCTATCGGTGCACTCCTTCACCCACAGCAAGCATGAAGTTGAAGTTTGTATCATCATCATCACCATCGGCAGCCTTGTTCCACCCACTGCTGAGTTTAGGGCTCCACCCCTTTGTACCATGCTTCCCTGGTCTGTGCGAATCCCATCCAGCACCCTTATTGCGTAGGTAACTCACGATTAATCATAATCTGTTTCGTATTGACTATTTTGGCAAGGTAATTTTATTCTGGGTGCATCGTTTTCACACGCCTTTTATGTGCCTATTGAAATAAATGCTTTGATTTTGACTTAGTTAAAAATCGAAGCGGAAAAACGAACGGGCAAAACACTAGTCATATTTGAACGTAGAACAATAAAATAAAACAATAAATAAATAACATCTAATTTGTGGTGTAACCGGAAGACTACCACTTTCATATGCAATGTCTATTTGCATTAGCTATGACTCAGGCTGCATTTCAATTTAGCGGTTGGAATGGCAATGTTGGGGCAATGATTAGGTAGTAGTGACAGGGTGATTTACATCTACACTGTACCTAACAAATAACTTTGATTTTTGATCATCATCGTTTTCCTGTCCTTGTCCCATGTTACTTAGGGTCGGCGAAACACGTTTTCTTTTTCCGTTGTCCTCTGTCTACCTTTAAGCCATCATTCACTCACTATTGTGAAAACGTCTTTTCTCTCGGAATACTGGTGGTAAGTTCAATATTTCTGACTGACAAAAACATACATGTAAGTTTTCAAACGCTCTACGAGAGTGTTATTGCTAGAGTAATGTTTGAGCATTTAAAAGATAGGTCATATTTATAACAATTTTTAAACGGGATATAATTTGCCTATGACGGCACGCTGCGTGTGCATGCGCATGCGCGTGACCCTCTATTTTCAACAATAGTCGAAATTCCTATTCGTATAGCGCAAAAACGTGTTTAGTTAGAACACTGATTCTGGAGTGGTTGTCAAGAATTGAAAAAGCACTACTAGGGCATGGAGAGAAACTACAAAAATATTGGCCAAACTAGGGTTCAAAATTAATTTGAAGTTGACAATAGCAAAATAACTCCATTTAAAGAGTCGGCCGTAAATATGCTCAGACATGAAAAAAAAAACCCAATTGCAAAAAGATTGCATCAAAACGAATGCAATGAGCCTTAAACATCTAGTAGGTATGAGCCTTAAACATACAATACCTGCGGCAGTGCCTGAAACCCTAAGAAAATTTGCAATTAGCAAAATAGTTTAAGATGTCGTCTAATATTGGCTGTCTATCTGCTCAAAACTGAAAAAAATCATAACCGGTGAAAGCTTACCTACTTCATGAGCCTACTAAGTCTAGTATCGGGCGAATAAGTACAACGGCTACAGCTGCATCGGGAACCATACAAACTTTTGTTACCAAACCCTAATTAAAACATCTTATTTACGTTTTCACGAAAACAAACGGGGCGGACTCGATTTGCGCCTGCTTAATTTTTTATCCATCTTTTCTTTGGCCATCCTCTCCTTGCTGATTTCCGATAGGTACATAAATCGTGAAAATTAAAATTCCAAAGAATTCGCAGAAAGGTTAAAAGGGCTTGCCATAAATAAAGCAATTGTGGCTACTTTACTTCAAAAAAAAAAAAAACTTTATTGTTGCTGAGAAAAGGTCTCCCCATAGGCCATGGTAGTCACAAGTGGCCACTTGTACTAGAAAAAACTTTAAAAAAAAACTGACTTTTATTTTTCACTTTTGAGTTATAGTTCCTACCCCACACCAATTCGAAATTTCATTATTCTCGGGTCAAAACAATGCATGTTTATGTAATAGCAGCAATCAGGGTTGATTTGCTGTAGTTTTTTGAAGAGTTCCGTTATGGCTCCGAAACTTATCATCAGATCTCCTTATATGAAATTTAAATGGGACCATTTTGGTTTAAACCACTTTCGAAGAAAAAAATAATTTTACAAATCTGTCATTATGACAGAGTTATGCCCGAACATACATAAAAAAAAAAATAACTTGTCGAATTGATAACCTCCTCCTTTTTGAAGTCAGCTAAAAATTAAATGCATCGATCACATTACAGACCACAAGACAATTTTATGAATATCTGGCTTAGACACGAATAAGCAAATTAATTTTGTAAAGTTATTTTGAAATCTCTAACTACTTTGCTTATTGTTTTGATACAGCAAATCGCGACTAAATATTTAGGGCAGTGTCATCTATCGGCGAATAGCTGTACTAATAGAAAAGCGCACTCTTACGGTGAGCAGTTTTTCATTTATTTGGAAGTGTTCCGTCTTCCAACAGATGTCAGAACTACCGTTATTTATAAATTCATTTTATTCATAGCTGTATATATGGTGCTGTTTTGTTTGATCTTTCAATGAAATCAAAATCAGAAATGGATTGAGAAATAAACTAAAACAGGTTTGCTTGTATTGAACATAGACTATATTTTTTATTCGTTTCAGTGAAATGGCAACATTGTGATTAATCTTTAGTTTATGGCAGGTCGCCGCTTGTGACAGTTCGCGAGTGAAAAATTGAAAATTATGAAGTAAAGTATTTTCTAAAATTATTGTGTATAAATGACAGCAGGAAAAGAAACAATGGGGTAAGTTTTATTCTATATTATTTTCAGCATTTATTTCAATACAGTTCTTCAGAAACCATGACTGCGAAATTGAGAAAATTCGGTTTCACGGACACCTTATTATTTTTAGGGAGGGGATGCATTTTGCCAATGCGAAGGGATATTTTAGGTTTTCCTTCGAAGGACTCCCGCTTTAACTTTCGAATTATTTCTGTCGGTAAACAAAAATTAAGCGTTCGTAAATATTCATATGTAAGGAAAACGATTGCGAGTAAAATGAATTATCGCCCATGTCGTACTCCATTTACGCTTTAACGGGCTATTGCACATCGATTGCATACGATAGAGTGCTTTTACCTCGACGTTAAGGTCGTGCGGTCTTAGCCTATTTATATATCGAACATATTTCATAGTTGAATGATCTCTTTAGGCTGCATGCTTGCCTGGTACATGCGCTCGGGAATATAACGCCGAACTCGTAAAATAATTGAATAACGTGAATATACTTAATACTATATATTAGCATAGCTTGAGGAAAACAAAACATAATTATGCATTACCATAATTTTATAATAATTATAATAATTTTGTGGAAAATTCTCAACTTATTTTGCTACATGATTCTATTTAAAAAAGTTTTAGTTACTCTAGAAACCAATGATTACTCTGCCTCTGAACCAGATAAATTCTTTTATCTATCTAAAGAGATATCCCCATTGATATTGATATCATTGATAAATTCTCTCTGATACTCTCAAAGGAAATCTTATAAAGAAAAAGTGATCAAAAAATATAAAAAGAAACAAGCAGCATGTCTTTGTTAGTTGTAATAAACTACTAACAAATAACAAACATGTACTGTACATTAATGTTGTAATCAATTTGTACCTCACATTGTATTGTTTACGCTGTGTGAAATTCACACAGTTATACAAAATGCGATTCTCTTTCATTTCATGTTTATGTATCTGCTAACACTTGTCACTCTAACAACAATTTAAGACATGACATGTCAGTCATAAATAATCTTGTGAGAGATAAAATCAGATATAATTTGATTGACAGGACAGGAGTATTTCACAAGAGATATTTTATTCAATTTAGTGGGAAATAAATATTCAGCTACATCCGGTTAGACTGGAAGCCGAGCCTGACAGGCAGGGAAATAAATTGGGATATGAGCAAGGGAATAATAGTGTTCGAAATTCTTGATTCAACCAAATTGGTTTTATTTGTATCTAGAATTCTTTAACAACTCTAAATTCCTGGAAAAATAAACTTGATGAGTGAGTTCATTTTAAATTATCGGACAACCAATAATTTTTGATTTTCCATTAACTAGTGACCACTGGGACTTGGTGACCGCCCAATGATCGAAATTCAACCATAATTCATTTAAATTTTAACCAAATAATCAAAATATAAGTGTTCTGCATGCCTTCTCCATATAAAATTTAAGTGTGCCTAATTTTATACTTCTCCATCTGCATAATTTTCGTAAAAAGGAGTACAAAGTTATTGCGTCACATATTAATATACACTGTAAAGCATAAATAACAAAATCATCTATACATCGTTACATTTTAATTGTTTTAATCCTTCAAAAGGGTCATTGTACTCATCATTATGAACAACTTTACATTGGGATCAACCCTGAAATTGTGAAATAAAAATGAGCTGATCCATACATTTATGTTCGCATAACACGACAGAGTGTATGGATCAGCTTATTTGTATATTTCAGGGTTGATCCCAATGGAAAAGTTGTTCATAATTATGAGTACAATGACCCTTTTAAAGGATTAAAACGATCAAAATGTAACAGTGTATATATGATTTTGTTATTTATGCTTTAGTCTTTAATGTTCAACTATTACTAATTTTTTTCTTCTCTGGAATAGATAGGAATCCAATCATATGTTAGTTAGACTCAGATGCATACCATTTTTTCGTTTTTGCCAAAGAAATTTTGAATTAGGTACGATGTGCTACAGCTAAGCATGTGGTTCAATTCCCAGGTTGGACAAAGTGTAACTGGGTTTTTCGGTCTAGAATTTCTCAGTAGCAGCCTGGACTCTGGATTTGTGCCCAGTTGATGACAATAGACTCGTTCCAAATTACATGGGACTTCTCTGCCTAATCCGACAGGGAATGCAGGCCTGATGTTACGTTATTAAGAAAATAATAACCACGGACCATAAACATGAACATTAAAAGATGCTATCGAAAACTTAATGCAGCGGGACGGGACCAGAACATTAAGTAACCAGTTTTTCTGGACTTGTTACTACAGCAGTTTTTGTAACTATTTTCATCTAGATAAACTTGCTAGTTTATCCTTATTAAGTTGAGAACTGATGATTACTACTGATACATTTTTAAAGAAGTATTTTGTATATAATTTTCTTATTTTTATTGCTGATTGGGCCTGCCCTTGACCTCGATCATGCCTGATGGAAAGCGATTGGTAGGTCTATGATGGAATGAGCATCTACAACTTTCCAAATACCTACCAGAGCAAATACTTGGCAGTTGGGAATATCATACATACATGAAACATAAACTCACTCTTTCTTCCCATTGGGGTGGGCAGAAATTCCATATTTGAATATCAGTTGGAACTTTATATTATCTGTACAAAAATAATATGGGGCACAGGCACAGATCCCAAATGTCTTAAAATGGTTTTCCTTATAGAATTTATAGAAGTATCAAAGAAAAAGAAAATGTTGCGCCAAATGCAAATAAATAGGGATAATGATGCTCTGGTAAGCAGTGCCTATCTGAACACTGAATCAGATCCTTACTTTTGCTCGTCTAAAACCTAGCCAGTTTAATATTTCTCCACAATCTCTTTGTCATACACACTTACAAGTGTTGTGTAGGTAGTAGGTAGTTATGTCGCGCCACCCAAAAGCAGATGGGGCACACTAACTCCAAAGAAAACAATGTGGCCCCAGGGCAAGATGACAAATACGCCGTGTACAAACCTACACTACCGACATAGTTGCAGAACTATTTACAATGTAAACAAACACTTTGTAATCAAACACTGTTATCTCTAGCGTTTATTGAACTGACCTTTATAACTAATACGTATCACAAATAAATATGTGTTCAGAAGGCTCACTTTACTTTTACTCGGTAATTCCAGGGCTGAGAGAGAGAGGAGTCCCTGGGCATTTTTAAGATAATGGGGCTCCTCCGGGAAATGTGCAAGATCAAGCGCAGCTCCAAAATATTTGGATGCCGCCTCGCATGGGTTAGGTTTTCTTTTGACTTTTCACATATAAAAACAGTAGATACTTTGTCGACTTATGCAGAAAAGTTTCCAAACTTGGAAACGGTAGGATGTGTGAGCGAGCGTAGCGAGCTCGAAATTGTTCTCCTCGCCTGGAATAAGTTAGGTTTTCTTTTGATAGCGTCTAGAGTCTAGCTGTTACGCTGGCAGGAACTAGGGGGCCCAGGGATCGCGGGGCCCTAGGCACGTCACGTGCCCAGAATGGCCAACGAAAAAGATGGCAATTATAGGTAATTCGCACCGTAAATAACGTCAATCTTCTGTCATACTGAAACTGGGTCATTTTCCCACGCCCCACGCGGTTGTCCAACCGCAGAATGCAGTGGGTGCAACTTCATACACAACGTGGATATTAAAAAAATACGTACTTTGACGACATTTTAACGAGTAACGGGTTGTTGGGATTCAATTGTAAACCTAGTTATGTATTTTTTATTACTTTACTGCGCCTAGTAAAGATCGTGGGGAATCTTATAGATACGTGCAGCCCACGAGTTGTCTTCGACCGCTCGTTTGCCTCGACTAGTCGTTTTAGAGTGTTATGTTGCGTTCCTCACAGGCCGCGCTGCGCCAGGTCAGACCGACAGGTCGTGGGAACCGTCGCATTCGATGAGGCTTGCGGCGGCCCGTCTCCGCCCGACCGATCCATTGGGAGTCGGTAAGTTCAAAGGCGCGGCGCGAGGGCGCCTGTCACGGCTTGTACAGGCACGTTTCTTTTTGTATGTATATCTAACGGAATCAAAATCAAAAATCAAAATCAAAAGTCATTTATTCAAGCTAGGCTGAGAGTCAGCTCTTTTTGAACGTCAAAATAAAATTACATAAGACAGTCCCCCCAAAAACGCCCGCCCTTCACCACTTCCTAGTGCTTTAGCTGGGAAGAAGAAGTAGCGGAACAAACTCCTCAGCAGCACAGCTGTCTGTTAAGTTAGAAGAACTTGATTCAATACAATAAAATAAAAAAACATAAAATTAGCCATAATGCTCTGCACGGCCCGCGACAGGCGTAGCAATGCCTTAAGCGGCCTGACAATTAATGGTACGTGGGAACGCGGTATTAGGGGGACGCATTCAGCAATCAAGTTCTTTCGGTCGATATTTCAGTACTTTATGCGGCCTATGCAAATGCAATTTTTTTGGACTTTAAAATAGACTCCTGAATTGACCCGTGGGTTGGATTAGCTATTTTTTTCTCTTGGGTAGTTAGATAGATAAATGTCGACGTGACCTCGAGCTTATTATTTTTTAAGACGTAAACGTAATTCCCGTATCCTTTTTAAAGATTTTTTTTCATTAGCCGTTAACGTCCCACTGTTGGGCAAAGGCCTCCTTACTCTCTTTCCACCTCTATCTGTCCAAAGCTGACAAGGACCAATCTTTATTAAAGGAGTCCAGCTGCCGCCATCTCCGTCTGGGCCTGCCGCGATATCGGTTTATTATTTTACAGAATAAATAATTTCATTTAATTTATTATGATAGGGTAATGATGAAGGTGCAACCCACATTGCTAGCCATTTAGAGAGAAATAGTGGCCCATCCATCTGACTTGGCAGCCTGAATAATATCTCAAACATAGATCGAATCCACTTCTGCAATAACTTTGACTCACCGTTCGTAACTTCGTACAACGTGGCTTCTCACCGCGAATTGATTCAGTGGAACTTCTGAAACTATTCTGGACGTCTACATAATCAAATGTATGCAAACTATGTTAATTACCTGAGCACATGTACTTACGCTGTTTATCTTTTTAATTGTTCTCTAATCTATGAAAACGATTCACGTGGGAATGTGTTCCACATTTTTGTGATCATATAATGTGTGTAATCTCCTTCATCCTGTGATGCGAGGCTGTGTTTTGTTTCGAATTAGCATTTGTTACGGTGGATGTCCTTGGAATTTAAAGTGGGGTATTTAGCAAAGAGGACAGAAAGGGCCACGGGCCTTACTCCGCATAAATCTAAGCTAGACAAGTTTCTACGACACAATCGCACAATCAACAACAACAAGCATCGACAATCTGCTGCCGAGCGAAAGTCTACGGCGTCGGTGACAGGGCGAAACACCCAAAATGGTGTTGGGCGGATTTAGCTAGACAAGGAGGTGTCCAATATGACTGAATGGTGACGAAGCTCAGGTCAACGAAACGAAAAGTGCATTTGCGTGACAACCTGGCTGAAAGACGTATCCACCAAATCGTGGAGAAAGTCACAAAAGAATGGAAGCATATTATTATATTCATAAATGGATGATTTCGGGATGAAATGACGATGAGGCTAAATAAATTGTTAAAGCCCTCGAGCCCCAAAATGAACATTAGCAAACGTCTGGCAGACATTGTTTATTCAACACTGACCCATAGTCTTGTCTGCTTCATTTAGTATTCTTAAGAACATCTCAAACTGCCTAGTGTTCGATCTAGGGTAGTTTAAAATTACCTTCTTAAAGTTAATCATCGTCTGCCAAGCCTTTTTCAACTATAAATTCCAGTACCTATGTTACATGGAACAATATTTTTTTTTTTTTGTCTGTCTGACATCCATAACTCAGTTACTGGGACCTATAATACTAAAAGTTCACGAAAATTTCCATAGATTCAAATTCCTCAATTGTTTTTGGATTAGAAAGCTTGCAACTATTGGAATTATCGAACTTTTGTACTGAAATGACGTCTAAACGCCTGTGAAAGAAAGCGTAGCAACGTGCCATACCCAATCACGTTGCTATTTACACAACTTACTCTCGAAATTACCAATAAATTTTCCACCCTGCTCTTCGAACCTCTATATTGATTTTACTTCGTAGAATCTATAAGCTTCAGACATGCCTGACCTGGTCACAGTGTAATACTATTAATTAACTAGCAGGGCGGGGCCGCTTCTGGGAATGTTGCCTTACGAGAAAGCATGTTTATTCTACCGCTGGTAGGTTCGGAAAAAGATGATTGAATTGATTTTGATGAAGCAACTTGATCAAACACTTATTTGGAATTGGCGATGCTTTGCTGTCAATGAAGTAAGGTTTGAATGCTGCAAAATCATGATATAATTCGTTTTTCCATTCTCAGAAAAAGTAATTTTCTCCTTGTTTACGCCTTTTTAGAAAAAAAGTCGAGTTAAGTACAACAAAACCTTTATATCTCGTCTCGGGGTCCCGTCAAGTGCATGATAAACATTGAACCGTGTGAGTATGAGAAACACCTTGAAAAGATGTTGAACCTTTTCTATTGAAATTGTTCTCCAATAAATCCTTAAATGAATGAATAACTGGCAGCTTTGACACTGGATGAAGAAATTCCAGAGAATTTTCAAATATCTTTTCTAAGAACAATATGTATGAATGGTTCTCAAACTTCAAGTGAAGACGCTTACAGATAGATTGAAAGTTTCATAATATTACGGATTATATTCACGAGCCAGTCTAGACCAACCAAAAGTTGAACGATCAAAGTGTCATTGTAAGTTTGGGGTCATCATTCTTAGTTTAGCGGTCCCCTTGCGAACGTTACCGCACTGTCACATAGAGGAACTATCTGAACGAATGTTTTATGAATTACATGACCTTTGGAAGGTATTCACGTTGTTGCAAAGGTTACAGGAGTTCAGAATTGGATTTCTGAAAGTTTGTTTTCTTTGAATTGGTGCGTTGTTTAAGTTTGTTAACGTTCACGGTTGAGACTTGAAATGTCACATTGGAAAAAGAGATTTTTCACGAGTAGGTCAGGCGAGAACCAACCCATATCTTCAATCCATTTCACTATATATGGCACTTATGAAATTATCAACGCCTCAAATATGTTTTTGATCAAATGGCGAGTGGATTATTCTATTTGGTCTAAAGGAAAAGGCGTAATCAATTTTGAAGCGAAAATGAAACTGATCGGTAATACCAACAAGACTTGCCACTATGACAGTTCTGAACTGCGTTCAATATTTTGTCCTACCTTAATTCTTCAAATCTTTTCTGTCTCCAGGGACAAAACCAACCCCAATAGCACTTATTGGAGTAAATTGGAAGATATATGGCTAGCTTTATAGCTTCACAAAAGAAATGTCACCCGAAACTTTCGCGATAACCTCAAACTTATGTGATTAGGCACGTAAAGATGTCAAACTGTCCAAAACGTAACATTCCGGCTGGTTATCTTATCAATCCGTCATTTGTCATACTCTGTTCGTATTTTATCGATTTATCAGCACATACACTGTTATGGCATTACAAACCTTATTTTCTTTTTCTTCACAGTGAAAATTGGTTTGTGCGTTGTAGCTTTTGAAGCAATTCTAGCATTATTCCCAAGGTGTGTTCATGATTAGTGGTGGTAGTGTTATTTTGTGATTTCGTTAAAGTGGTTACTATGGATTTTGAAATTGAATATTTTGATGTAGAAAAGTAAGTTTTGACTTTATTTTCACTTTTATACGTGGTAGAAGGAATGAGTTGATATTTGATTGAGCTCTTTGCAGTATTATGTATTGTGAGAAGTTAATAGTCCGTTTTGAATAAGGTTTTACATAAACTATCATTATTGTCGTGTGAAGCTGACTTTCCTTAGATTTCTACATATATTTCCATTGTGAATTCTTTTTGACGGTCTGACATCAATAAAATCAGACACGCTTCATAAAATTAGTTCGCGTTTTGGTCTTGCCAGATTTTATTCATATGCAAAACATTTTGTATAGTGTAGGTACTCGTTTTTGTAAACAGTTCGACCTCAACACCTGCACGACAATATGTGACATTGACCCTAATTTTGAGAACCGAACACGTTTTGGCGAATACCAAATTAAATCTTGTTTCTATTGGCTTAACTGCATGAAATGCTGAAATAATGTTTGTTATTTTGTCAGTCCCAAGCTGCAAATCAACTTTTCATTTCAACCTTGGCCTAATTATGTTGAGATTGGATTTCAGTCTAACTAGATGCAGCTTAGTATTTAGCTTGGAGTGACTACATCCGATTACTGCGACCCAATTAATGAGTTTCATGCCAGTATTCCTCGCAAAGGGTAGGCAGAGGTGCAATCGTAATTGTATAGCTACGTTTCGCTAGTCATATTTTATTTAAGTCCCGTGTAATAGGGTGCAAACAGGCAAGACAATTGCCTTTGGAGCCCGATATCCATAGCTGATAGGTAAAACATCGTCAAGATCTCGATTTCCCGACGCTATTAGCAACTGTCATAGATGTTGGTTCGTGTGACAATTGGAACTGACAGTTGAACGTCCTCTCAAAGGCACGAAGCTGTCTCGATGAGTAAAGAATAGACAGCAATTCAACGCTCGATGTCATCGTCGTTCCGAAAATTGAACGATTCGGGTTGGCCATTTCGATACGTGCTCCTTCAATGCATTTGTAAATGAATAATTTATCTGCCTAGCTTTTTTCCAACTATGCTAGGGTCAGCGTCAAGTCTAACCGGATGCAGCTAAATTACGCTTTGGTAAGATTTGTTATCAGACTTTTGTGCTTCTGACAACCCGCTACTACTATCAAAGATCTAAAAATGACAGCTAGGAACTACGGATTAACGTGCGTTCCAGGGGGGCGTTCCTCAACATGTAATGAATGGTCACCCATCCACGATCCTTTCCCTTCGATCGACCTGTGCGGCTGTTATAATTTAGCCACGAGCCCGAACCCGATTATAAATACTGAAAGCCATTTATTTGCGCAAAGCTATTCAGATTGTTGATATTAACACAACTTCCACTCGAGTACTCGTACAGTGCTTGAGGGCTCCTCAACTGATGTTTACTCTATAAATACATAATATTTATTCTTTTTTTGATTTTTTTTTTTGATTTTGAAACTTTGCTGGTGAGAGATGGTTCATTTCAGCGGTAGGTGGGGCTGACCCATATTATTTTTGCCAGACTACCACTGCGCTTCAGACATATATTTATGAACTTGATATCATAACAACTAAGCTGATTAGAAATCACAGTAAGATGCTATTTGATTCAGTGTACAAGCCAAGCTCTTTTAGTCTACTTATTTATTCTGTAATTTTATAGACCAGTATTATCAATATCTTGCTCCCAATTTGTTTGGGGTCGACGCAGAAAAAAAAATTTCTTCCTTACTTTTCTATTAGTCGTCATCTCCCTCTCTACTAGTCACCCTCTTTCTATCCATATCATCTTTCGCACAGTCCATCCATAGTTTTTTTGGTCTTGCTCTACTCTTATTGCCATCAACATTCATACTTAAGGAGCATAATCTTATGTAATTTCACCTAAACATAACGCTTCGAAACGAATACGATACTACTTCTGTCAAGCGTCGCAAGCAAAGTTACACTGACAAAGGTTGATCAAAATAGTGCTTACAGCAATGATGCAAAAGACGAGTGTCGTAGTATGTACTTTAATTAACTAGTTATAAGCGTTTGTCATCCGAGTAAGGCTGCGTCCTGTGCCATAGCGGGAGTGTGGCAAAAGCGAAAACGGGCTGGTCCTTTCGACCCGCTACCGCTACCCTACTTGCCGCGCCCGTGGTCTCAGGCGAAAAGTTTCTGCGCATGCAACCCTGGTGCTGCCGTCACGCCATTCTAAGCCACAATACGTAGACCTTAAAACCTCTTTTTACTATTGCCTTGTTTTTTGTTGACAGTGAGCAGCCGATATTCACGTGCAAGGCCCACGTGTTCCACATAGACCCGAAGACCAAGCGGTCATGGATGTCTGCCAGTTCGGCCGCCGTGTCGGTCTCCTTCTTCTACGACTCCTCGAGGAACCTCTACCGCATCATCAGCGTTGAAGGGACTAAGGTATGTGTGAGTTACTAATTCCTGTACAGCAAATCTTTAAAGACAACTGTGAAGTTAAGGTTTCGTCAAAAAATAAAAATAAAAACTGTCGTCAGTCTAAAGAGCGTAATTTGATTGAACCACTGAAATTGGGTCGTGCTGATTAATCTCTCCACCTGATGGACGAATCTGTGTGCAGATCAGCAGACTATCGCAATTTCGGTATGAGTCTTGAAGTCTTCCAGATTCAAGTACATCGACAGTAAAATAGAACAGAATAAATAAAAAAGATTATTGTACACCATACGAATTAAAGATGTAAATGTAGAAATTTTACATAGGGTGTCACAATGGGCCGTCATATCGCTATAAGCGATCTTTTAAAAACAAATTTTGGATGGATTTAAAAGGAGAGATAATCCTCTAAATAGGCATTACGTCTTTTTCGACACGGTTTAATTCCAAGAATTTCTAAATAATGCTTTAGTAGATATCTTGAAAACAAATGTAGCAAAATGGCGAGTTTTAGGCCATTGAGTCTGAGTAGTAATTGGCCCTCAGTATGCTGCGACACGGCACGACAGAGTAAATATTTCTCGTTTTGAAAGCACCCGCATTCCGGGTGTACGGATTTAACCGAAATCCCGAACAACTGTTTACAACTACGCCTTGCCGTATCAACGGGGATATAATGAAGGTTCCAGAGTAGTTTTCGGGGTGTTCTCTAAATATGTAGTATAAAATGAAATCGCCCGGCCATGTCTATCTATATTTTACTCAGGCTTTGTATTTACTTGATGGGATTTGATGAGGATTATACCATTATTTGGATGATTTAATCCTCTTTTAGGATTGGGAACTATGATTCTGACTATACAATCTCGCATGACAACCCGGGATAAATCAATAGTTGAATGTGATATTGCGGTGCAACTTGAGCGAATTGTGAGTTACGACACTAGTCAGGCATTTCAGTAACTTTACCAGATAACTTATTGAGATTAATGAGAACGATTAAATCGATTAGGGAGATGGTATAAATTGTAATCTTAGAGTACTGCATTCGGAAAGACTTCGATATACAATGGGGAGAATACTATAAAAGCAAAACTTTAAAAAAAAGTCGGTTGCTTTTTTTTTAGTTTTTATTTTTCAATTTTTAGTTTTAGTACCTACTTACCCCACACCAATTCGAAATTTCATCGTTCTTGGTGTTAAAACCATGCATATTTATGCGATAGTGGCAATCGCGGTTGATTTGCTGTCATTTTTTGAAGAGTTCCGTTGTCTGTGTCCGAAACTTACCATCAGAACTATATGAAATTTAAATGGGACCATTTCGGCATAAACCCCTTTCGAACAAAAAAAGAATTTATGCCTGAACATACAATAAAAAAAAACATGTCGAATTGATAACCTCCTTCTTTTTGAAGTCGGTTAAAAACACTGTCAATGCTAATGCATAGGAGTATTTTGTGTCTATCAAATAAATCCTAACATACATAAACTCACCCCTTCTTCCCATGCAAGTAGGCAGAAACTATAGAACGACACCAGCAGGCTTAGCATGACGCTTTCTATTTCTACGAAGAATAGACAGTGCTTTTTCAATACAAAGTAACATTTCGTTTCTCCATTTTTGACATCGCACCGTAGATATCCTTCTACAATCTATCATTTAGTCTTTCGTTTCTAACGATCAGTGTCTAGGTCCTTAAAAATGTAGACTATTTCACAAGAATATTTCTTCCCAAACTGTCAAAATCACACTGACGAATATACGATTATCTACAAAATCATGATTCGTTTAGAACGCATAACTGTGATAATTTATAGAAAAACATAGCTATATTCTCCTATTGTACATAATTTAGTTAATAGTCATGTCTATTCTTCCGTCGACAAATCGGGTGCTCGTGCTAAGCCTACTCCGACGATCCTTACATGTTCCTTTTGCCTCGTTTACGTTCATACTTGCCATACACGCACGCCGGTCGTGAGTATTACGCAGTACGCACCTGACCTTTTTGAAGAACATCATCAATAAGGTCACTATATGTCCTCCGAGGGCGTCCCTTCCCGGCGTTTCCACTTACATCTGCCTTGTAGATACCTTTTGTTAGTCGCATTTCATTCATCCTCTCGACTTGACCTAACCATCTAAGCGTGATCTTTTTAATTTTTGTCATTGCATCTTCATTTAAACCGCAACTTTGCCTAGTTACATCAATCCTCATAAATCCTAAAATTTAAATTAAAAAGCTGATATTGGTGCCAATTCTGTTGTCACAAAATTCTCTAAACTAAACTAAAAATCACCAAAATTTAGTTTATTCCTGTCAAACGACGATTTCCTATTCTGAAATTCACTAAAGTGACACAACTTAACTATAATTTAGTTTGACAGCACTAAGATTGCACTGAATTATTAGTTTAGTGAAGATGGTAATTTTGCTATTCTGAGTTTGCCGTTTTTCACCAAAAACTTTGACTATATTCGTTTTTCTAACTAAATCTGACTATTTTTAATCGCGATTAAAAAAGTGTGGAATAAAACTAGTGGTCATGAACTAAAATTCACATCAACACTTCGACTTCAGTTGCAAAAACAGTAGGTACTGATCTTTTTTTTTTCTTTTCGTTTGCTTATATCTCGAAAACGGTGTGTCCTATCGCAAAAATGATGATAATTTGGACCCCCTTTAATAAACTCGTAAGCCCCATAATCTCAACATGTATGTAATATTTTTTTTTATTTTCAAAACAAAAAGTGAAAAATTCCATGTAAGAAACGTCGAGGCTGCCCCCCTGCGCACGCTTCATTCAGCTCTTAAAAAAATCATTGCGTGGGGCACACAAGTACCACGTTGCGAAGCCAAAAGAAAAAAAAATACCACCTGCAGGCTTGGCACGACAACCGTAGAGAAGCGTTTTGTCGACGGAAGACTAGACAAAAATTACGTTTCCGTGTAGACAGTTGTCAGTTTTTCACCGAGAAATGTAGACAAGCGATTTCTATCTATTCTACAGTAGAGTAGAAATAGAAAGCGTCATGCTAAGCCTGCAGGAGTCACGATTGTCAAATTCGATTTTAGTTGTGTCAAAATAATTTTTAAGTTTAGAGATTTTATTTTGCAGAATAGCTCTAAGATTCTCATAGCCAAAAGTAAGGAATTTTAGTGATAGTTTAGTTAGTTTAGTTCGGTGTACAACAGAATCGACACCATTTTCAAACACACTAAATAGCAGTGATGCCAGTGCGGGTTGGTGGATGTCACATGTCTTGGAACTTTTGCTTCTAATGCTGATTTCCTCTCGATATTTTCCTTCACCGTTTTGAGAGCAGTGGTGATGAAATAATTTACACAAATTACCGGTGCCTGTCAGGGTAAGTTGCGGCCGTTTCCACTGAGCCACCACTGCGCTCTAACTCATTGTACGATATTTAATATAGTGTCGTATTGTCGTCCCATCTTGTAAACGAATCGATTGATCGCCTGAAAAGACGAAAGCGAACAAATATTTACAACATCACGTTTCGTATGACAAACATCTCCAACTCACGACTGCTGTACACAAATCAAACGACTAGTATTACGAGCCCTATTTAAATCCAACGGATCGTATGCTGCGGTTTCATTATCGATCTATATATCAACGAGCAATTAGCCCAGCTCCTGATTTTCGCTTAAATGTTTACTAATGGCATGTATTTAATCAAACCTCAAATAATTCCCATTTTGCTTTCCTGAAAATATTATTGAACGCGCCTCTTTTTGTGAACCTCCAATAATGACTATTTTGTGCCCAAAAATGTTAAATAGCCATGTAACTGCTACCAAATTCCACTTCTGTGCGCGCTTGGTTCACAGATCTAGCCTTTTTTTTTGGATCCTATCGCATTTCGTCGGGGTGGCCTAGCTTAGTTACTGCTACCAACTGTGAGTAAAGGCCAGAAATTAAAAAAGAGGCAGTCTTCTATTTAAAAACGTGTGCAGTTTTACATGTTCATTATTTTTTTAAGCGTCTATCATTAAAGGTCAAGAAATTTTAATAGGATCAGTTAAATATTTATCATTACCAATTACGAAGTGTTGCTTTTGCTGATATATATGATGCAGGTTTTCTTTATTTGTGACCGCAGCTAGCTCAAAGGCCAGTTTTGCTATGCGGAATGGACAGCTAAATTAAATTGTGTTCTCGGAAACGTCGGCGTTCTGCCAGTTGGAATCAACAAAGCTTTAATTGGGGCAGGTTTTGGTTCAGATATACTACGTTTGTTTGTCAAGTGGAATTGACAATGCAGGGAACATTGTTAAGGGTCTTTGTATGACGTTTTTGCTTTTCGGTCTTCAGGATTCGTGTATGTCTTTGATATTCATTTGGGGTGACTATATGGACTGACAGCATATCCGTCGAGGCATACCTAGATAAAATGTCTCAATCCAATAAACTGTTGTATTGATCTGGTATTGGCGCCACAGAATGAGTTGAGCAGATTTAAGTCTCATCTTCATCATTCACAGCCTACAGAAAGATGTGATCTTTAGCAAGAACTGCTTAAACCTCCTGACTTCTTATTTAATCATCAGAGAGCTTTCCATCCGCGTACAAGTCACCGTGGCCTACTTAGAGAACCTTAAATAGACTTAGTACCCAAGTAGGTCGCATCAAGGACAAACTCTACAAGTGAGGTCATGGACGGCTCAGACTTCGGTGTATGCGGCGTCGCTCCACAGACAACGGTTCACCCGACATCTTCCACCGCATGCCGTGTTACCTGTACATGTGAGGACCTATCGGCTGCGTCAGGGAACGGTATTGGCGTTGCGGAGTTTTGGTCCAAACAAACCCATCGACATCTTAGCCTATTTCACAGACCGACTTCACCCACTCCTCTCTAGGCCTCTCTTTTCTTGTGCCTCATCCAGGTACATCCCGCGATAGTCACGATGTTGTCCGCCTAGGTCGCGACTGCCGCCGGATGATTTTAGGTTTACTACAAGACCTTATTCTCAGTAACCTTTCAGTGTTTGAATGCCTGAGAAACCACCCATCATAATAATTTCAGCCGAAAGATGCCTGGACATATGTAGGTCTCCCCAAGCTCCGTCACTTCGACGTGTTCTGTGCTTCCCGCATCCAGCGGTTTCCTGCGGCCTTCACAAGGTCACCGGTCCACCTTGTGGCAGATCTTACGTCTTCCGGTACGCGGCCGGCCATCTGTTCTGCGAGCAGTGTGCCCTGCCTTTTGCCACTTCAGTTTGGCAATTTCTTACCCCTTGTTCACTAAAGCATGTCTCTAAGCATACGTAGCGTACATAGCGTATTCAGTATTCTGGGTTTCTTTTTATTCTTTTTTTATTCATCATCATCATTTTCCTGCCCTTATCCCAATTTATTTGAGGTCGGCGCAACATTTATTTTTATTCCATTCTTGTCTATTAGTCGTCATCCCAGCAGTCATCCCCTTTCTACCCATATCATTCACACAGTTAATCCATCGTTTCTTTATTAAACTAAAGTATCACTCTCTTCAACTGTTAGGTACATTCATGGCATTGTTATATGAGAATAAAACGCCTATTGTACCCATTATCTTAAAACTTTATATATTATCAATTCAAGAGCTCGCGACAGTATGTGAGTTTAAAACGTCGAAACGTACCAAGTTTTCTAATCGAAGTTCCCCTTACTTTAATAAATTCCAAGTTTCGTTTGAAGCAGTTTGAAGCTTGCAAATATCTATGTCGTTGGCATGAGAAGTAATATCTCACGTATGTGTGTGAATGTTATAAATTCAATACGAGTTTTGAATAGGATTTTGAAAGTTGTCGACTGGCATCCGTTTGATTTGAAATGCATCTTGCAGATGGGGCTTGGACTAGGAATCATTTATATAAGTTTAAAGCTAGAGATTAGATCATACAAAACGATGGAATGACTGTGTGTAAGACGATATTATAATGTCTAAAAAGAGGGTGACTACCTTCCAAATATTAACGTGTAAAGTGTCTTATAAGAACTACTTACATAAATAAACATTTACTTATATTTAATTTCCTAAACATTTCATTACAAAGATCAAGATTAATAGAGAAGTATAAATGTAAAAGACATGTTGCGTCGACCCCAAATACATTGGGATAACAGCAAGAGAATGATGATGAACCGAGCTTACCCGGTTCTTCAAGGACATCGGTCAGATCATCTTTCGTTGCCTACCAATAAATAGGTTAATTCATCATCTGCCTAGTCTTCACCCAATTATGTTAGGATCAGCTATAAACGGTTGCTGCTGAATATCATTATCTTACATGGTATGGTTGGGTTTTGGAGGTCAGACAAGTAGCTATCTGACCTCCACAACTCCAATAATTCGGCAACACAATAAGTATTTACCCCTTGGTGAGACTTGTTGTCAGATTTTTGAACATCTGACTTCTGACTATGTAGGTAGGTTTTGCAAACTGCAATTTTGACATGATTTTATTTAATTATACTGCACACGGTTTCACTCACTCCGATCCCTTCGAGTTGAAACTTTACTATTGTGAACACGCTCCTCCATTAACGGGGACAAACGCTCATATCATAGGAGTATTGATTGACATTGCGAGAATCGTCACGCCTGTTAGGCGGATACATGATTCCGGTATGTTGCAACGCTTTCAACAGGAGGACCCACCGGTATAGCTATCTTCCTGATACATATCTTTTTAGGTTGCGATCGCACTTTACATCAGACATTATGGATCTGGCAGCGTTGCCTTGTCCCGATTTGAAGGACTAGTGTAGTTTCAGGCACATGGGATATTAATGCCATGTCTCTGGTATCGAAGACGTAGTGACAAAAATTTAAATAGTATGCTTAGATGGTTTTTGGCTAGTTCGGGAGTGGTCTATTCTTTGTCCATAGCAAAGCTTGGTTATAAATTTACTCCCTACTTATTCATGATGAAAATGTAGTTTGTTGTCCTTTTTTAAACGACTTCAAAAAGGAGGAGGTTATCAATTCGTCGGAACCTTTTTTTTTTTTTTTTTTTTTTTTTTTTATGTATGTTCCCCGATTACTCGAAGATGGCTGGACCGATTTGGATTTTGTTTTTTTTGTTTGAAAGGGTATACTTCCCAGGTGGTCCCATGATCATCAAGTCAGGATCTGATGATGGGATCCTGGAGAAATAGAGAGAACTCTTCAAATTTTATAGCTGCGTGTGCAGCTGACATATGGCAAATTTTATGTTTTTTTTTTGTGTTTCGTAATTTTTATTACGTATTATTGTATAGTAACAAGTTCTTCTAACTTAACAGACAGCTGTGCTGCTGGGGAGTTTGTTCCGCTACTTCTTCTTCCCAGCTAAAGCACTAGGAAGTGGTGAAGGGCGGGCGTTTTTGGGGGGACTGTCTTATGTAATTTTATTTTGACGTTCAAAAAGAGCTGACTCTCAGCCTAGTTTGAATAAATGACTTTTGATTTTGATTTTGATTTTGATTTTATAGGCACACAAAGCGATTTAGGTATTTTTTGGAAGAGTACTTTCTCGTAGTGGTCCCATTTCAATTTGGTGAAGATCTGATGAAGAACTTCGGAGATAGGCAACGGAACTCCTCAATAAATGATAGCAAATGGACTGGGATTGCCGAAATCGCATGTCTGTCTATTGTTTACACCAGTTCATAACATAACATCACGCCGGTACGCTGTGAAGGGGTAAGCACATGTGAACCACTAAAAAGTGAAAAATAAAAACTTTTTCCAAAAAAAAACAACCGACTTCCAAAAAAACACTACAAAGTGAAAAATAACTTTTTTCGGAAGGCGGTGACAAAAAACTCAAATACAGCTCCAAAGACACCGACTTCCGAAAAAAGTTATTTTTCACTTTGTAGTGTTTTTTTGGAAGTCGGTTGTTTTTTTTTTGGAAAAAGTTTTTATTGTTATTACAACAAGCTATGAGTTCGCTAGAATTTCCTTTTGCAAAAAAGTCTAAATTCCATACAAGCTTTCATCCCCTATTTATTTATCCCATTTCGTGAATGAATGGCGTTGTGCAGTTAGTTTAAAGCCGGCGAGCACCCAATTGTTATCGATGGCGTTGATAGATTGATAGCTTCGAATAGGACACCGGCGCCAGGGGCTAACATTATCAATCAAGAAACTTACGCTAATTCCTGTTGCAGGCGGTGATAAACAGCACGATAACAGCAAACATGACGTTCACGAAAACATCACAGAAGTTCGGCCAGTGGAGCGACGTCAGAGCTAACACTGTGTACGGACTTGGATTCGCTTCGGAACCGGAGCTTGGCAAGGTAAGCCGCTAATTATAATTAGCGTCATCGACTTTTTCGCATAGGGACTAAAAAATTTAGGTATGATTTTATCACCCAACTTCTCTTACAGTTCATAGAAAAATTCCAAGAAGTAAAAGAGGCAATCCAGGCGCAGCAATGCGGGGCTGCCGGTGGCAAGTCAGTGACCAACGGCAACAGTGGCGCCGCCACACCGGTGGCCAGTGCTACTGCCAGCCCGCTGTTAGCTGGCAGGGCCACAGGAGGGGACGAGCCTCCGCCTGCTGTGTCGCCGGCACAGGCTTTGGTAAGTCATCGTGTTTGTGCTCGATGGGATTTTCCATCGGTAACTTCTCTTCTTTAGGAGCTCACGGTGATGAGCTAGGTTATTACTAAACGATGATACAATTAACTTTTACCTGTAAAGAGAACCAGACGCGGTAATTTCTAAGTTTTAAGCTTTAAAAAAAATACGAATTTTCATACAAACTTTCATCGCTTATTTTAACCCCATAAGGGATGAGTTAAAACGATGATACCAACTGCCACGTTACTAACTTCAAAAATGAATTTTCTGAAAACTATCCTTAGTTTCACCTTCATAATACAGGGTGACAAGGACATCGATGCTCAACCAGTTACTATGGATTCAGCACATGATCCTAGGAAGCTTTTACGACGGTTATTAAAAAAAATCTGCTGTTTCATAGAAAACTTTACAGTTTTTTTATGAAATTAAACTGATGACGAAGTATTACTACTTACGCGGTCAAAATGTTTGGAACAGCAATTATTTATTTTCGACGGTAAATTTCAACTAGTGTTTTTAAAATCAAGCATCACCAGTTTGTACGTCGATGTCCCTGCCACTCAGTATAGGGATGAGTATGCACTCGCTCTGGTATCGGTTTAGTAATACTACTGCCACATTTGACAACAATTCCCAGTAAATTGAAACTTCAGTAAGGTTGAAAATGTCGTAAGCGTCACATAGACAAATGTACCTTATCGGTATGTGACGTGCAAGTGATAATCAACCTTAGGGTGATAAGTAGCTAGCTTCTCCGTTGGCTGGTAAAGTTTTCTTTAATTCGCAATACTCAACGGAACGGAAATAGCCTAAAAGGCGATGTACTTAATTAATCAATGCAATGCATTTACTTAAAGCAGGATAAGTAACTCGTTTTTATGTGCAACTCATTGTATCATTGCAAAACTACGTTTTTGCACTTATGTTTGAACGACGGTACACAATAACACTTTAAAAAATAGTTGAAATTTCTTTTTGCGTCATCACTTGCGTAACCTTTTCTCATATATTATATTGGCGTCGACTCCCAGTCTGATGCAGCGGAATACCAGTATTTTACATGGAGCGACTGCCCATCTGACCTCCACAATTCAGTTGCCGGGTAATACGATACCCCGTGCTTTCAGAGGCAAGGACTCAGTATGCCAAGATGGTCACCTATTCGGATTCGGATCGGCCGCAGCAACTGTAGCTTAACCTGATCGATCGACCCGTGTGGCTGTTCTCTGCTCATACATCTTTGTAGTAATAAACAAAATTGATAATCTCAAAATAACAGCTTTTTACTAAACCGTACTTATTTGGATATGACTTTCACTGGCAGATAGCTGTTATTAGGAGTAACTTAGGCTTTTTAATCCGGGAGCACGTTCTCGTGGGAAAATGTCCGACATCCACACGGGCGAAGCCGCGGACAGCAGCTATTTATTCTTTAAAATCGTTTGTTCACTTAAATGTATTTGTTACAGCCCAAACCCGAGCCAGAGGATATGGCGGTACATCAGAGAGCCCATTCAGTGTCCTCCTCACTACAGGTAAGATAATGCTCTATAGTCTATGTTCTGCCTCTATTGACACAGTTCCGGGTCGGGACCTTCCGGGTTCCGGGCCTTTCGGGTTCCGTACAGCTACCTACTTTGACTGTAGAAATAAAGAACATTATTATTATATGAAAGTGTAGATTTTATGTGAAAGTGTAGCTTTAGCTACTTTGGGCTTTTGTAATTCTGAAATGATTCTTAAATTATGTTATTTCTGTTAGTAGGTTTGTACAAACACTTTTACACGACAATCATATTTTAAAACCTAGATTAGGTCGACGGTTCGTATCTAACTACTCAGAGAATAAAGGCCGAAACAAACTCATAGGTCACAGTCTCTTTTTGAAGTCCAGTCATAATCTTATTCAGATCATGTGAAGACAAATGGTCTTTTGAGGATAGAACCACACAGAGAGTGGGCCTGTCTAATCAGTGCACGCATTTGTCAGTAATCGTAAAGCTCAACTCAAAATTTAAGGGGCTCAACGATTCGACGAGTAATCAAAATCAATAAGGACTGTGAGGAGTGCTTGGTAATCGGGATGAATCTAGCTGTTAAATCAAACGCGTGTACGCGTTAAAATGTGATTTTCGCGTTTGTTTCAAGGATTAGCAGTTTACAGTTCCGCGCCTGTCAATAGAATGAATTCTCCCGAAACAAAACCTATATAATAGTAGTTGAAGCTTATCTTCTAGAACTTCCTGACTGTTCGAACATAGACAAAGCCCAATCGTTTGCTGCTAGTATGTACGTAAGGTTGTTTTCGGTAGGTGAACAACCTTTACATTCAAACAAGACTGAGAATCAGCACTTTTTGAGCGTCAAAGTTACATTTACATTAAGACAGTCCTCCAAAACGCCCGCCTTTCACCACTTCCTAGTGCTTTAGCTGACAAGAAGTGGCGCAAGAAACTTTCCAGGGGATACAATACCAAAGAAAGGTCATTTGGAGAATTTAATAGAACTTACAAAAGTTACACAAGGAGAGTTTCTCATCTGTCGAGAGGCGAGAATGTCTATACGTCAATTTCGTACTCATAGTTAATCAATATTTAAAAAAAAATTGAGGTAAGATTGTGACATAATGAGAATCGTCCGGCAATATTCTCCAACTTTGAATCAAAATACGATTTGTCGTTTACTTGGAAGCTTCCAATTTTCAGTGGTGAATAGAGAATCATCATATCAGCCGAAAGACGTCCACAGCTGACATAAGCCTCCCCCAAAAGGGGGGATTTGCCATAATCGCCACGCTTGGCAGGCGGGTTGGTATAGAGAATACCTCCTTAATATTTTAAAACTAGCCTTCTAGTAACATGCATACGCAATTTTTTCCCTTCTACATTTTTAACTCGACCAAATAAATCACTGTGGTGTCATCGGCTGTGTAATTAGATGACGCATCGTTATCGATAATTTTATATCGTGCGATATACATGTCCCGGAATTAACGCACACCACCAAACACCCCAATTACAATATTATGTTATAACCATAATAAATGCACTAAATCTTTACTATACATGGTTTATATACTAAATTAGTTAAGTGAACTGATTGGTCCTCTCAAAACATTAAAGAAAACATTGTGAGGAAACCGGTATGTCTTAGAACCAAAAATTCGAAGACATGTGACATCTATCAACCCACACTTGGCTCACGTGGTAATTTACAGCCCATTTCTTCCAGAGGCCTGTGGCCCAGCGGTGGTAATTTTATAGCTTGATTTTGTATGTATGTATACTGATTGTGGTCACATTAGAAATTTACGTACGCACACAGTCATAGCTTAGTAGGTGCTTAGTCTTATTTTAACCGTACAGCGGAACCGTGACTGTCTATTTTGGTTTATTTTAACCATACAGCGGAACCGTGACTGTAATTTACGTAGTTCTAATTAATTTTGGGATAAAAATTACCAATAAACAGATGACAGAAATCGAACAAACTACTTTCATAATTTGCATTCTTTGGTTACACATTATAGAATTACACAAATATCGACTTCATTTCGAGGCAAGCTAAACAGTTAATGTTGAGCTAAAATCAAAACATACCATAACATCACGCCTCCCCGAAGGATAAGGCAGAGGTGTACCTTAGTACACCCACATGGTGCACCTTAGTCCCATGCAGTGGGCGAGTCAATTGCCATCAACCGAACACAAATCATGGCTGCTACTGACATGTATATCAAAGTAGAATCAAAAATGTCGCTAAAACAATGCAAAGATACACTGCACATATCTGTATTGTGAAATACTTAACTACCAACTGAGTCATGCACTAACTCAGGAAGTGGCAATTGCTTTAAATTGTCAATGTTATATCCTTGACTGGAACAATAGCAATGGAACCTAAATGCAGTTTGTCATTCTTGACATTCATTGCGCATAAGTGTTGCTAAAGAAACTGAATTGGAATGTAAAAAAAATTGTTCGAAATCATTAATTTCACGTTTGCAAGCTTGATTAGGACGTAGAAGGGAGTAAAACTGGATTCAATGTCTCTATCAATCTCTCTAAGCTTATCGTAGCATACTGCTGGACATAGACCGCTCCAAAGTTGTAAGAATTATGCTAATTAATTATTATGTTAATTAAAATATAAGATAATTTACTGCTAATATTGTTTTCACTGCTGAGTAACAGGGTTTCTCTCGATGAGAGAGAGTGGGCCGTAATCCACCAGTCGGATACAGTGCGGGTTTTGCTGGTCGTCCAGCTTTCCAGTTTTTCGATCTAGGTCCGGCTAGTCAGTTTCCTCATGATATTTTTCTCCATCGTTTTCTACACATCGTTAAGGTACTGTGGATGTGTTGTGTATCTCTTCAAGTTGCATTAAAATAATGTTTCTTATTAATTACAGCCTTACAAAATGATAACTATTATATTTGTTGGCATCCCATGAACAAGATGTTATTTAATCCCTGTATCACTTTCTTAATTTTATCAGTCCACACCCCATTAAATACAAAGCTTAACAACAGTGTTGTCCCTGCAGGGTGGCTACGCAACAGTAGGGCGCGCGCCGCGCGGCCCGCTGGCGTCAGCCGGCGCGCCCGCCGTCATCGACCCTCCCCCGCCGGACACCTCCGAGCAACAACTGCGCTACGAGAACGACAGGCTCAAGCTCGCGCTCGCACAGAGGTAAGTTGCCACACAGTTGCGACACCGTTGCCCGACAGTCGACTGTTGCTCGAACTTATTTCGTCAGTTACTCTACAGGTACTCGACAATTACTCGGAACTCAAAAATAGCTTGAAAGTCGCTCAACAGTTGCGCCACAGTTGTGACTCAGCTGCGGGCCGGGTTGTGGTAAAACTCTTTGTGAAAAAACTGTTTTGGAGAAGGTTCTCTGAAACAGTTTATCAGATAAGGTTATCTATCACTGTTGCCATACAGCGTTGCTCTGTTCCAGTTTGAAGACTATTGTGCCAATGCCTGTACAATTTCAGGCCAACGAGATATTTCATTTTTCTCTATGACCACGTGCCTGCTTGTTAAGTCTCTGTTTTTGCAGATGTCCATAGTCAGAGACGAATTAAGATGAACCGTCGTTTCTTTTGTCATTGTTAAATTTATACAAGTTGCGCAACAAGTGCGCGACAGATAGTGATAGTAGGCCCTGTTTAGAATGGAAAGTGGGTACGCGACGGTGGGGCGCGCGCCGCGCGGCGCGCTGGCCGGCGGCGCGCCGCCCGCCGCGCTGGAGCCGCCGCCGCCCGAGTCCATCGAACAACAACTGCGCTATGAAAATGACAGGCTCAAGCTCGCGCTCGCACAAAGGTAAGTTGCGCAACTGTAGCGCGATAGTTGCCCGACTTTTTGTCGTCGAGTCCGTTGCTTAGCCACTTTTGATGATGACGTTCTAGTAGATTTTGTTTTTGGGTTTTGTTTTCTGCGTTTTTTTGTTGAGCAGCTTTTTAGAGCACTGCAAAAACTACGGTTTCGTAGGTTTCAGCTTGCTTTTCGCATCTTTCTCAAGTAAAAGGTAAGTTTTTTTTTGTTTGTAGTTTATATATTTTCTACTTAATGCTTACGCCGTACGCTTTTACACCGATGGTTATATATGTATTTTTGCACGTTTTGTGTAAAAAAAAAACTTGACTGGGAAATAAACAAATAATTAACAATATTTACAACAATAAAAGTTTTATTCAATCGCAAGAGTTTTGTACAACACTTAAAACTACAAAACAGAACAATATACAGTCAGGCCTTAACTAGGTATAACGAAACGTAACTCCTGTCCGCGTCACTAATAAATAGTTAATATAATTCGATAGCCACTCATTACAACACACTACTAATTCATTGTATTCTTAATGAGTATGCTACGAATATCACACATTATTTTTGTCCGTGTAAATTAACATGCGTGAAAGACGTGTAATTTTTTTTGTTAAAACCGTTTAAGTTATTGTTAAAGTAGAGTAACATTTTGTTAAAGTTGCAAAACTATTTGTTAAATTTGAGTTATTTTTTTGTTTACGTCACGATACCTACTACTATTTGTTAAAGTTTTGTAACTTTTTGTTAAAGTCGCGAAACTGTGTTAAAGTTGAGTTGAGTAACTAAATGATAAATCGAGTAAATTTTTCTGCAGTTTCATAAAAATTACATGTCTAATACGCAATAATTTATACATTGAGCACATTTTTGTATTCCAATTCATAATAAAATAAGTCCGTGATACATTATCATGGTTTTGAACGTCTGAAATCACACTCATACAAATCCTGTCATGTTTTTTGAATAGTAAGTCAGTTTTAATTCAGATAATTTATAAAAAACTTAACGGAATAATCTAACCTAATACTAGAGCTATATTAAAGCATTTAAAAACCTTAGTTTTGATATTGCAAAGCTATTTGGATTACGATAAACTGTTTGTCAGTCCGTAATGATTGCATTTAGAACCATATTTGGGGTACTCAAGGGCCATATTAGCTCTGAAAAGAAGATGTAACATGTCCTTAATGAGCTACAGGTAAATTCTTGAAATTGTGTACGAATGTATGTTACTGAAATTCATGTTTGCCTTTGTGAATATGTAGGGCAATTATTTGGGTAATAAATGTTTTGAATATTTCGAGACAGCGGGAAGCGATTCCGGGAAGTACTTATAAATATTGTGAGCGTTCGCTTTAACAAAAAAGAAAAAAAAACTACATCATAACAATCAAACGACGTCGGCGTTAATAATGTCTACATACATTTTCCTAGTTTCCCGTGACATTATTCCCCATTAAAAACGTTTTTCAGAGAAAAAAAAACCCTCAAAATACTGCCTATAAAAACAAATGATAATGAAGTTTTAAAAAATCGACTCCCATACATTCTTACACATTTACCTGCAGCAGCCTCGCCAATTTGTCATTTAATGTTCATACCCTCCAGAGATCGGCACGAACCCTTCATCAAAATGGCCGAAGTCGTGCTGATAATGCAAGGGCTCGTGCGCCGGCTTCGCTTCGTACTCGTGCGCCGGCTTTTCGTACTCCTCTTGATGTTTCGGCGTACCGATCTTATGCACGACGGCGTTGAATCCGTTCTTGTCGTCGGCTTCGTATTCCACTACGCGTTTTGTTCCGTCGGTCTCGATGAGGGTGTAGGTGCCTGCAATGAATAGGATTTTAGTTAAAAGAAGATCAAAGACACGATGTTTGGACTCTCTGTAAGATGGTATTGCTAGAAAGGGGGTGACTATTGTGGTGACGACTAATAGGGAAGTTTGAAAGAAGCTGTTATAATCTACGTAAAATGTTCCCACTGCTGGGACACAGACTTCTTCTGTTCGAGAGGGAGTGGGTTTATAATCTACAACGCGGGCCCAGTACGGCTTGGTAGATGTCATATGTTTTCGAATTTTTGGTTCTAGGACATGCCGGTTTCCTCACGATGTTTTCCTCCACCGTTTTGAGAGCAGTGGTGATGAAATTATTTACACAAAGTGAAGTACCTGCCTAGGAACGAATTTACGGCCTACAACTTGTAAGTCGGGGCCGTTACCACTGGACCACCACTGCTCCAGTGGTAGCCAGAAGAACCTGCACTGACCCCAAATAAATCGGGATAAGGACTAGAGAATGATGATGGAAAAAGCAGATATTTCTAACAGTATTCGTCAAACAATAAATGACAGTATACTTTGTGATGTCTTTCTTAGTCTCGCTACAATATTTAAAATGGCAGCGTGAGTATTAGACGACAGGCAATTGAGTTGCATTTGAGGCTTCGTGCTGGTTTCACCAATAAAACTGGACGAGATCAACACTTCTAAATTGCGTTCAAGAGCTGTCAGTGACTTCGTTGTCGAGAAATATTGAATATTGCAATTCCTCCTTAGACCTTAAGAGCTATATACACTGCTGGAACACCGTGACACCTCAACCATGGTTGCGCGTAACTTCATTAACTCAGAGAGTGGTCTATTTTTGCCGCAAGTCATAAAGAGTTTTGCGTAGAATTTCCTTTCTTCCTGATCGAATAATAAAATACGATTTAAAAATATCCTGCACTGCGATCCTATTTCCTTCAAACATCCGGAAGGGGTGCTGTGTACCGGTTGTAAGGGACATACATGGGCAAACTGTTACCATGAATTCAGTACAGAACAAGATAAATTTCGTCCGTTATTTAAAACATATATCCACCTCATACATTTTGACCGTGTTGGTAAAAAAAAAAACTTGTTTTTTATACATAGAATCTCTATGGTTTAGCTAGAATCTTGTGAATTCACGGTAGGTAACTGTTTGCGATGAGGACATCGCCGTGCATAGTTAAGTGTATAGAAGAAACAACGACGTTCGTGATATAGGGTGATTTTTATAAAAAAAAACTGCTGTCCATACTTATAACTAAAGTTAGTTCTAACTTTAGTTCTTGCCAGAGCCAGTTTTTGCATTTCCAACTTTATTCCGATTTGAGCAAAGTTTTTAATACAAAAATGAGAACTTAGGACCAGATCAAGTGGTCAGTTTGATAAAGAACTGCAACTATACATATTGGGTTATTTATTGAATAACTGGCTTGGTGGTTTAAACCAGATCTTAATAAAAACCTTGTTTCGTAATAAGGGGGTATATGACCATAATTTATTAAGTTTTTTCTCATCGGCAAAAAATTACTAACTTCCATAACAAAATCATCCCCTATTCCTACCACTTTAGGAGTGAATTTTCATAAATTCTCCCTCAGTTCTCACTTCCGTTATATAAGGAACTATTATGTAAAATTTCTTGCTTCTACCCAGCGGCTTAAGCTGTGTGAATTTAAGACTTTAATTAATTATATATGACCATACTTCATTTAAATATTCATGTATGCATAGTTATCTATATATTAACAAGTTCAAACCATAAAATAATCGTTAACTCGTTCATGTGTGAGCGTAATTGATTGCCATAGCAAGACAATACTCAATTAGTGGCATACACAAGTACGAGCTTCCCGACCAGCATACTAAGTCGTGATTCATTTCATTTATTGCTCATCTTTATTGAGTTAGAGGCGGTAATGGCTTCTATTTAGCCTATGGTCTAGCGGTCGAAACCGCTTCTTCTGAGCAAGAGGTCCTGGGTCGAGCAAAGTGTAATTTATTTATTTATTCACTCCAAACATGCAAATATCCTTACAGGCTAGACCCAATGCGATATTATAGTAAATTTAAAAATTAAAATTTTCCACTGTTTGCACCATAACAAATTTTATAGGTAGCTTAATCTTTCAAATTCACCCTAAGCCATTGGGCTTTTGGATTAGAAAATTCTTCGTAGCATGTCGGGGTCCGGATCTCTGCCTAATTGGTGGCAATAGCCTCGATAGATAAACATAACTGGTGAAATGAGCGAGTGTACTTTAGGTCACCTCTGTCTTATCCTTCGGTAAAAATAGGCGTGATGTTATTTTATTCTTATAACAAATAACTACTGGTACATTTAATTACATTTCCTACTTAGAGAAACGGTCTAGTATTTGTGAGCAGTTAAAAATAGCAGTTATTTTAAAACAGGCGTGATTTTATGTTGTACCTTTAAACAAAATATGATGTGCAAAGAACTGTGGAAGAATTTTCAGATGTTGTCATACTTAGAAAATGGTAATTTGTTGAAATATTTCACCTACTACTCTTGCTTCTCACCATCTTGGCTACTCTACAGATATGGCTGACGTAAAAAATAAAAATAAAAAAACAAACGAAAAATATATCAAAAGCGCAACTCAGAGAGTTGTATTTATGATTGTAATGATTATTCATTACAATTATAAATACAACTCTGGGTTCATATTGAACTACAATTTTATATACATACTGACCTGCAAATTGCAAGAAAACGTAAGAGAATTGGAATTTCTGGGTCTCCCCGGCGCTTTCCCATTAAGGGATCATAATAATTAAAAAAACTGTTCCCTACATTTTGTCGAGCTGTGTGAACATAAATGTATGGAGCAGCTTATTTTTTCACGAATTCTGGGTTGGTCCAATTGTAAAATTTGTCCTTAAAAGGTCTTCAATTATTTCAATTAGACTTTTTATAAAGTTTTGGTGCTTACCTTTGACCTTGTCACCGTCTCTGGTCTCCCAATGCTCTTTCTGGTCACCAGTGTGGGGGTCCTTCACTGAGTAGTCGAACGAGTACTTAGGATGCGCCTAGAACGTAAAGGAATAGGGCCATTGAAATAGATATGTGTACAAAAATGAAAACTATTAAGATGCATGCTGTATGAACGTGGATGAAGCAAGAAGTGCTTGTAAAGATTGCAGCACTTGGTGTTATCTACTTTCTGCCTTTATTAATGTACAACACTGTCGGGATTGAGGCCTACTTTCTGTTGGCTCTAAACCTCCCCTGTACCCAGTGACGGTTGGTAGACGTCCCTTATGATCGAATATTTTGTTCTAGAATTTGCCAGTTTCGTCACGATGTTTTCCTTCATAGTTTTTGGATCATTTATAATGAAAAAAAAAATTGGTATTCCTAGCTTAACATAAGCTTTATAGATTTTTACGCTATGTGGTTTTTAGTCGGTACTTATATGGTAAACCATCTATGATGACTATAAGAGTAGATGAAGAGTTAAGAGACGCTGGATGGACTGTGTGAAAGATGATACGGCTAGAAAGACAGTGACTACGGAGATGACGACCAATATAGAAGTATGGTAGGACAAAATGGATTAGTATAAGGACAAGAGGGTGATGATGACTTACATGGTAATCCAAGTCGTACTCCTCTCCGTGGTGATCGTCCAGGCTCTGATGGTGTTGGTGCAACTGTACAGGTGCTTTGTGGTAGTTCTCGTAGCCGCTATATTCGTCACCGTACTGCGCCACCACTGAAGCCACCACGAGAAGGAGGGGTAGGGTTCTCTGGAAGGAGAAGATTATCTTCAGATGCGATATCGAGGACTAAGTACTTGGGTTGTTTTGAGGGGTGATCTTCTTAGTAAAAAAATTAAAACTCATTCATTCATTCACTGACAGACAACGCACAGCTTAAACTGCTGGGTCTAGAAGCATGACATTTTGCACGAGAGTTCCTGCTATAACGAAGGTTAGCACTTAGGAAGAATATAAAAAAAAATCTTCTCCTGAAGTGTATGAGAGTTTGTATGGATGTTCGACATTTTCCCGATGGGAAATCCCATCGCAGTCACCGATGCTTATTGACACGGTAAGACCTGTTCTTGAAGTATAGTTTGTCTAATGTCAAAATTGGTCCGAAATTGGGTTTGTCAAGAACATATTGCACTAAAATTGGTTGACGATTGGATTGGTTTCGTTTCAGCGGTTGGGACGATATCGATACGCCACAAGGAATAAATATTTGTATTGCCTTTAGGTTGTTCTGGGCCTGAGTTAGAACTTTTCTCTTGTAGTTTGTCAAGCTGAAACATACTTTTGGAATGAAATTTCTCAACTCATAAAAACGTTGCTTTTTATTTGGATGTCTCTTCGAATCTGTCGCCTACTTTGATACCGATATAATTTCATTTCATTTCTGACTGATTCGTTCATTCACACACACATAACATAACATTACGTCTCTATATCTGTCGTTCCTTCAATATTCTCACAATGAAGTGAAATTGTGCAATTCACTCACCATAACGTACTATATCAGAAATAGACGGGTAGCAAAATAGCATTCCTGTCGGTTGAGCGCAGTGAAACGTATGTGAAAGTGTTGCTATCATGACGGAGCAGATAGGACTGTTGACAGGGAATTAAAGCCTAGTAGATAAATAATTGGAAATGATATCAATTTTATTTTTGTAATGGATTTTGTTTAGAGCTTTTAGCTAAGTCACAACTGCACGGGTCGATCGACCAGGTTTTGCTACGCTGGCCACGGTTGGTCCGTGGATGGGTGAACATCTTTACATACCAATACCTCTCCGTGCCTCGGAAAGCACGTAAGCCATTGGTCCCGGCTGCCATTTGTAGATCTTTGAAAGTCGTTAGGTATCAGAAGCTCAAAAGTCTGAAAACCAGTCCTACCAAGGGTATCGGTCAGATGGGCAGTCGCTTCATGTAAAATACTGGTATTCAGCTGCATCCGGTAAGACTGGAAGCCAACCCCAACATAGTTAACATAGAAAAGGTCAGGCAGATGATAATTATGCTTAAACTAAACCAAGCTTGTTGAATGATAGAAGAAAGTCTCGGGTTAGTTTAGTTTACATCGAGACTGGTGGTGTCTAGAGTAGCGCATGCGTGGCTTATACACATACTTCCATATTACAAAACGAGGTTTTATTTAGATCAGGTTTGAACCACCAAGCCAGTTTTTGAATTTTTATTGACTCCAATTCTTTTTACAAAACTGACATCTTACTCCGGTGCTATATTAAGTTGTTTTTCCGCGCTGTCGCGTCGCGCCTGTATGTGTGGCTCCTGGCCCCATGTAAAGTCAGAAACTAGCCAAAAAACAAATGTCTTGAAAAATATGATGTAGGCATTTATTAATTTAGCCTTTTAAATAGCAACCGGGGTATCTTTTCCTTAATAAGTGGCAATGTTAATTAGGAAAATATTGGGATCTCAAGTTGTTTAGCAATTATTCTTTAGTTCGTCTATCAGCTGCTTCTCAACAAAATCAATCAAAACTTATTCCCGTTACGTGATCCTCCAAAAATCTGCCATAATTTTATTAAGCTGAAATAACAACTCAATAATCTTCAGCCTCGGTGTCTAAACGCGAAACGCATTACCCTGATTTAGCGTTAAAATAATCGGGTAAACAATAGAGGTACCCAAGTTTACATAAATAGTAGTTCGTTCAAGGTAAAATGGAGCGTCGGTTTTGAAGGAGCGGTGAAGAAAAGCATGTTTGATTTAGTGAGTAGAATGGATTGGCTTTTTGTTTTATATGATGAAGCTGACTGGATTTGTAGAATGACTACGTTGAGGCAGTAGCTGAGCTATGCACGTATGCTTCGGTCGTACGTTTTATTCCCACAAGGAATGCCTGCAAATTGTGGTCAATCATCCACGATGCAGAAGAAATGCTGTTTAAATGAAAAAAAATGTCAGTTCTGTTGTACTGTTCAAAAAGCGCGCTTGTCATCATCTGCCTAGTCTTTTACGAATTATGTTAGGGTCGGCTTCTAATCTAACCGGGTGCAGCTGGATACCAGTATTTTACATAGACCGACAGCCTATCGAATCTCCACAACCTAGTTACTGGGTCACAAGGTACCCCTCGGTAAGCCTGATTTTCAGACTTTTGGGTTGGTGTTCTTACCCGTAACGACTGTATAATATCTAAAAATGACAGCCAGGACCAACGGCTTGACGTGATTTCCGAGGCACGGAGGGATCTGGGTGGTCACCCATACAAGCACCGAACTTGGCAAGTTTTGCTTAACCTTGAAGATCGACCCGTAGGTACGGCTGTTATAATTTATCCACTGGCTTGTATATCAGAAATAATGAACGTGGACGTAGTTTCCACTTACCCCCAATAATTAAAAGTGCGAAACATATGGTTAAACGCCTGTACCTCACCCATTTTACTATGTACTATCTATGAGTATATCCATTTTGATACTATATTAAACACAACACATGAACGCAATACGCGCTCTGCGTACGTGAGATGATCTCATTAATACGTCGGCGCTGCACAATAGATAGGCCACACCAATAAACTTTGGAGTTTACAACTACTATGTTACCAAGCAATGGACTATTTCAGACTGAAATTAGTTTTAACTAGGTTTTAGGCTGAAATTAATTTTCACTGTAATAGTCTCGCTTTGTTACGAGAGTAGTTGGAATTTAGTGTCTTTCTCAATCCTGAAAGAAAGAAAAATAGGTGTATTTGTGTCTGAAATAAGTGCATACAAAAAGATAAGTTGACTGCTTTAGTTTCGCGCAAGATTGTACATCATCTGCGTAGCTTTTTTCCAACTATTTTCGGGGTCGGCTCCCAGTCTAACCGGATACAACTGAATACTAGTATTTTACGTGGAAGGATACAACCAGGTGCTGGGTAACACTAACCCCTCGGTAAGAGTGGTTCACAGAATTTCGGGCTTGTCGACCCGTAACTGTCAAAGATCCACGAATGACAGCCGGGACTGACAGACATGCAAGATCGTAATACGCTATATGGAAATCTTCATTGTTCACGATCAAATTTTGATTAGGTAAAAGTTACAAGCACCAATCAAAATATGACGATGAAGGGAAGTTAAATGCGGCGCTCAATGACAGGAAATTAGATATCTGACATACATAAGATAAATAATTTTGGGGAAAGAAATAAATGGGTCAAGCAAAAGGAAGAATTATATTACTTAATGGAATGTGTATTATAAGGTACCCCAGTGTAGCAGATGTCGTGAGGAAAGTTTTCAGTATGAATGTGGATGGCTAAGATAAGGTGAAGACCCAAGAAACTGTGGATGGACTGTATGAGGATATGACAGGAAAGGGGGAACTACTACCAAATGGAACTAGAAGACAGGTTGCGCCGACCATAAATAAATGGGATGGGATTAGGGCAAGAGAATGAAGAATGAAATCAATGGTGCAAGCAAAATGAAGAATTATATACCTAAATACAGATAGATTGCATGTTATGATTAGATACCCAGCGTAGCAGATGTCGTGTGGAAGGTTGGGAGTATTAATGTGGATGGCTATAAGAGAAGAGGAAGACCAACGAAACGATAGATGAACTGTGTGAATGAAAGTACGACTAAGAAACAAGTAAAGAAGGAAACATGTTGACCCCAAATAAATTGGGATTAGAGCAAGATACTGGTGAATGAAATCAATGGGTCAGGCAAAATTAAAAATTGTATTGCTAAATAGATGTACAACGAGTGTTATATTAACCCAATGTAGCAGATGCCCAAAATGACCTTCACATATATCCCGAAAGAATCAAAGCGAAAGGTTTTACGATGTTTACGTATTGGTTAATCCATCACGCACAAACGGTTGGACAGATATTCATAAAAGGGTTGTAGGCTATATGACTTTATCTGTAGGTACTTTACCGTTCATGTCCCGAAATAAAATATGGGTAGGGTTTGCCGAGATTTAGATGTACAAAGCTGGGAAAGGCTAAAGTCTTGAATAAATATTGACGAGAATGTCGCACAGTTGACTAGATTGTATTAGACAGGCTACATTAAAATATTACTATCTTCAGATGAAATTGAACAGATTGAAGACTAGTCCTTGTAATCAGATAAAATTAAATATCTACTTTACAGCTTATCTCTAAATTGTCTCTTGATTTTCCTTAGTAACTTAACATCACTCCTATAACCCGCGAAGGGCGTACCTATCTGTGCCGTCGCTCGAGCAGTCAGGTTCAAAGAGGTGGAACGCAGTATGCGCGCCTTAATAGGTCATGGGATCGACCGCATTTGGTGATGGGGCTCGCTAGGCATTGCGAGCTAATATCAGTCGGGGGGTGCAGCGAATGTACAAGTATCTCCCGGGCCCCCGACACATGGTACGAGAAGGAACAGTGGGGTTTTAGTCGGTAGGAGTCCAACATAACCCTCCTTTCATCCCAGACGGAGGGTATTCATGAGCATTTCCCCACGGAAAAAAAGGGTGTAGCTGTATACCTAAATCTCATGTACTTAATAGTAAAAAATTATAAGCAGGACTTTGCCTCCTAGGATAACACATGTTTTTCGCTGGCACTTGGGATTTTGGGTCTAATAAGGCTGATCTCCTTAAAAAGCGTCTTCATATAATATCCATACATATTACTTTCTTGTGTTCGTGGGCGTAAATGTCCATGATAATTTCGCCACGTTAGAAATGACAAAAGCGCATAGACTCCTTACATAAACGGTTAGACAGCAATAAGTCGTGCCCTCATTTTTCTCCACCAATTTCAATTGAAAACGGCGCACGGGGTTCTTATGCAGTTTCTGTCATATAGGATTATCTCTAGAACATTTTAAATCAATACGATCTCTACCAATAGAACTGCAGGGGGTTATTAACATGTCGACCTACTTGCTTACTTGTAAACTAAACAGAACTGACGCTTGTGTAACTTAAACTTAGTTAAACTGTTATTGAATGTATATTAGCTTATGTAAGTTACGGTTAACGACATTGTTTCTAGCTTATCGATTCTTTTGTTAAAATATTAACAATTCGTTGATTGTTATTAGAAAACTGTTTATTAGTTTCAACTTCTTGTCTTGCTAGGTCTAGTGGCGCAGGCGGTACTGCCGGGCATGAGGACCTGGGTTCGATTCCTTGGTCGGGAAAAGTGTTATTGAAGTGGTATTTTCTATCAGGAATTTCTCAGTAATTGCCCGGAGTCTGGATGGTGCCCATAATCAACTTAAAATATTCTCACTGCTGGCACACAGGCCTCTCTGTGAGAAAGAGTGGGTTGAACACCCCCACCACGCGGGCCCAGTGTGGGTTGGTTGGATGTCACGTGTGTTCGAAGTTGTGGTTCTAGGACATGCCGGTTTCATCACATGTTTTCTTTCACCGTTTTGGGAGCAGTGGTGATTAAATACACAAAAATGTAGCGCCTGCCTGCGTTTGAACTCGCGACCATTTGTAAGTTAAGGGCGATACCTGGGCCACCACTGCTTGGATTGTGCACGATTGATGGCAATAGGCTCGCCCCATTACATTGGACTTAAATATAATTTTCGAAATGTGGGATAAAGAAAGAAAGAAAACGTTTTGTTTAGACTCACACAGGAATATCACAATCTTAACTACACAATATGCTTAACAAAATATTAATTAAAATTAAAAATAAAAAACAAAGTCCTGTATGAGGCCAAAAGGCTCAGCATGATGCTGCGACATTTTGTGTACTTTAGCTAGGTGCACCTCTGCCTAACCCTCGGTGGATTACAGGCGTAATGTTATGCTAACTAGTTTTATCTTTAAACGTATGTACTTGCTAAGTTACAATCAAAAAGCTATGTCAGTTACCAAGTTAACAAAATTAAACCTCTGACCCAATTTTGTCTTTTAAAGTTAACGAAATTTTTACCGCATAATTCGCAATTTTTCCGTGAGGTCGAAAAGCCTGTCTGTATTATAATATTGTTGTTCCCGGAATACATTTCGCAAAGGAACTGTTATGAACTCGATATGAGAGCCAATAATCCCCTTTGAGACATGAGTTGGAGGTATTGAAGCAGGTTATGTGCGTGACTTAGAATGGGTACATAAATGTCTTCCTGGATATTGGTATTGTGCATTTTCTACTTAATAAAAATCTTTAAGTCATAGATTCACTGACAGATAAAGCACAGACAAAACCGTTGGGCCTGAAAGCATAGATTTTTGCAAAAAAATTGCATAAACAGGTTGTTGTTATCAGTCTGTTCAAAAATCAAAATATCAATTTTTACTAAAAAATAGAAAGCTGAATTATTCAAACAAATTAATTAACATAAAAATGGGCATGAAACCTTCATAAATAAGGCACTAGCTAGACACGATGGTATCAACAATTCAGTTCAGCCCAAACTTTATGATATTTTTACTAAATATTTACAAACGAAAGTTTAATGTTGTTAAATACTATAACGAAAAACAAGGTCCCACGTGTATGTTTCAAACTCAAACTCAAAGCATTTATTTCAAATAAACCAATTACTGGCACTTTTGAATTGTCAAGGTCGGTGAGATAGAAAGATGAAGCTAGTTGCCCATTCCAAAGCGTAGTTTAAAATACGTAATGTAGATACGTGGTTTCATTCGTCTGTGATAACCTAAACGCCACACTGTAGAGCGAAAGCGATCACTAAGAAAGGAATTTTGGAAATTCTCTTTCAATAGGTGTTAAATAGGGGATGAAATCCTATCGGACATACAGCTTATGAAACAATAAAGTAAGGTTAAGGTAAAAACGCTATGGAATTACAAAGCAATTAAACAACTCTGCTAAATATCTAAAGCCAATCAGAGTTAGGCTTGCTACGATGTGGCTCTGCTCAATCATGTATTATTGAATTTTCATTTACCAATTAATGAACTCCACGCTTGTAATCTCCGATGGGTTCGGCAGAGGTATACCTACTTATAGTGCACCAACATTTTGCCACTAATATGGGCGAGCTCGCGAGGCTTGACTGGCTGTTCACTATGTTGTGCTGGTGCCTACGCTTATGTATGGAAGTGAATGTTGGGTGCTAACTACAATAAATGCTGTGGAAATGCGTTCCTTGCGAAGAATGTGTTGTGTGACTATGAATGATAGGTTGAGGAATGATGAAATAAGACAACGGTGCGGTTTAAGACAAGATGTAGTGACAAAAATTTAAAATAGTATGCTTAGATGGTTTGGTCATGTTGAGAGGATGAATGAAGGGCGGCAAACAAAAGGTATTTACAAGGCAGATGCGAGTGGAAACGCCGGGAGGGGACGCTCTAGGAGGACATAGCAACCTTATTGGTGATGTTCTTCAGAAAGGTCAAGTGCGTAGTACTCACAACCGGTGTGCGTGTGTGAGCAGATGTATGAATGTAAACGAGGCAAAAGGAGTATGTAAGGATCGTAGCAGGTGGTGTTCTGTAGTTTCTGCCTACTTCCATGGGAAAAAGGCGTGACCTTATGAAGGGGCCAGCCTATTGCTACCAACCGGGCACAAATCCATAATCCGGGATCCTATTGAAAAATTCCTGGAAAATGTAAAAACCCTAAACGTAGGACCTCATTTTCAGCAGTAACTCTTGCAACCACTAGACTCTCGATGCAATTAATTGTTTGTGGATTTTTAACAGCCGATAGTTGCTTATAACTACCTATTCAATATATTACAAGGAATGACTATACAAATAGACAAAATCAAACTTGCCAACTCATCCTAAGCTTATTAAACTCAAATCCAACCCAACCCAGCATTACACATTCACGTCCGAGAAAGCTCTAAACAATAACGTAACGCAAATGAAATAACATAATCAACCACCAGTTTGTTACACAATACGTCATCGAAAGCGTCCGTTATTTGTGTGTTACAACGTTATTCGCGAGTCATTGCCGCTAATTAGCGCGCTAAGTATCGCGCTTTCGCTTAGCGCGTGGATATTGCGGTCAGTTCACATCAGTGGTTTGTGATTCTTTCGCTAAGAATAGGTTTACCCTTCAAATGATGTGGAAGGTTTACATGTGTAACATGGGGTTAGGTTTATTTTCTCGTAGATAAGTGCGTTGGTCTAGTTTAATATAGACTGAAAATTACCGCAATACCGTGCAGTTTGGGGATTAAGGTAACTTTGCCCAACAGTGGTATAGTACCGATAGATAGTTAAGTTCACTGAATTGATTTGATATTTTACTATGGGTGGGGAAAACCAAAAAAGTGTGTAAATGAAAAGGGAGATTTGGAATTTTTCAGTAATAGCCCGGTGTCTGAACAGTTTTTGGCAAGGCTCGCTCCCTATTACATAGGACTTAAACATAACTGGCAAAAAGTGAATATTCTTAACACCTCAGCCGAGCCCTCGTGGAATGGAAGCTTGATGCTTTGTTGTGTTCGTTCTGTGCAGCAACATTGATATTTCCATGTACTGCCATATTGCATCAGTTTCCCGGAACTATATGCCGTTGTATCGATGGCTCAAACCCTCAAAGGTAATTCTGCCAATGGAGGTTGACATCTATGTATTGTAACGTCCGGTTCCCTTTGAGTAAAGAGGATTTATCAATGTATTGAAACAAGGCAACAGCCATGAATGTTGGCTTTTGAAGAGTAGTCTATACAGAAGGCTTCCGTCTTCAAACTCAGGGCTTTGATTACAAAACAATGTTTTTGTTTAGTTATTTTTCTTTCTTCGAGCCTGTTTTTGAAATAGGAACCTAACAGAAAACGAAATACAGTTCGTTGTACAAAACTTAACACCTTATTCCGGTGCTAAGTTGTAATTTTTTAACTTTACTCCACTCGAAATGAAATTAGAAATTAAAAACGGACTCGGCTTTATTTTAAAACTAAAGTTAGATCGTATTTTGAAATGTGACGGTTTATATTTTTATAAACTTTTAAGACAATGGTTAGGCAGACAGATGAAGGTAAATTAAATGTCTAGTCCAAAGTGTAGGTGTCTATGTAGAAGAATGGACAACAGTATCGTCATCATTTTTGCTGGGCGTAAGTGTACATTCTTCCACTTTGCAAAACGGTGTCTCCTATAGACTCTAAAACAGCCTTGCATGTAAAGGCAAGTTTCTCTTCAACGTGACATTTGCCACTTAAAATAAGACGCCTAAAATGGCAGATCAAGTTTCCACAAAATTCTTTGTCGCATTACCTTTCCGTTCATCCGATCCAGGGTCATGCCAAAACCCCTATTTACTTATTTACGTTTCTCTTATCTCCAGCTCCGGAACTGTAACAACCCGATACGGATATCTAATAAATTCATTAGAACTCGGTCATATGACTTGCTAATCTGTTCCTTCTTCGTTCGCTGGTCATGCGATATTTTTTGTCACAATTACCGATTGCTACGATATTTGCGGATGTATCTTCGCTTCCTATAAGTTTATGCGTTTTGTTAATGTGTCGTTTTTGTAGCAAGAAATATGGACGGAACTTAGATATACCCGGTGTAACCGCAGATATTTTTTAATAACCTAGGGATATTATTAACTCTTTTGAAAGAGAAGGTCTGTGTCCCAACAGCAGCCATGGGAATATTATAGGCAAAACTATTTTTGATATAATAGTACGAGGGGAGGTTAAAAAGCTCGCGGAATGAAAAGAAAGGGAGATGAAATTAAACATGAAATTATTTTTCCTTTTCAATATATTCTCCATTAACCCTAATAAACTTCTCAGACCTTTCAAATAATTTGTTTTTACCGTCGAAAAAAAAAATTGTCAAGGCCCTCGAAATAGGCAGGAATAGCCGACTTCACTTCTTCGTTATCGGTGAATTTCTTTCCACGAAGTTCTTTTTTCATGTTTGGTAACAAATAATAATAAAAAGGGGCTAAATCTGGACTGTAGGGTGGGTGGTTCAGAGTTTCGAAGACGCATTTGTGTAAGGCAGCGATCGCAACATGAATCTTCTGAACGGGTGCATTGTCGTTCAAAAGGAGCACATCTCGAGACTACTTTCCCTTTCATTTTTTTAAATTGCATTCTTAAATATTTCTAGTAGCGTAGCGTAGTATTGCCCCGTGATATTGAAACCTTTTTCTTTATAATCGATCAACAAAATCCCCTATGAATCCCTAAAAACTGTAGCCGTAATCTTTCCGGTCGATTGTGACACCTAAACTTCTTGGTCGGTGCGGCGCCTTTTTTGTGCCACTGCATGGACTCTTGTTTTGACTCAGGTTCATGGTGATGAACCCACGTTTCATCCCCAGTCACAATTCGGTTCATAAACTCATCTCTTTCATTCTCATTTCCGATTTACTTGTTTTAACCAGCGAAATCTCAATGGTTTATAATCGATCGGGCTGAAACTTGGTATGTATGGTTGTCTTGAGTCACTAAGTAGAGACAGGTAAAAAAAGTCCACCCGGTGTCGCTCTAACCCCTCCATTCCGTGAACTTCTTGACTCGCCCTCGTAGGTGCTACGTACATGGAACTGTTGCTTCTTCTGTTGCCAAAACTACAGTGACATTTCTTAGCTTTTTTATAGCATATTCAAGACCTCCCTCCCGTATTACCCCCTGTATATAAAATGAAATAACTTTTTATCAATTTATTGAATTTCGTAAAAATTCAAACACTAACGATGGCTGGTAAATCATTTTGCATGGCAAAAATAAACCCTCTAAAAAGCAGACATCAAGTAAAGAAACACATTTTGAAAAAAAAAAAAAATCTTTTGAACGATTAAAAAAAAATTGTAACGGCTTTTTTCGATTTTTTTCGATGAATAATTGTCTAGTTTCACTCTTTTTCATTTGTACACTTTATCCAGGGACACACAGTGCAAGTCATAGTAAACACGATTAGGCTATCAGCAAAATGGCAACGTAAATCTAAATATCTCCTCTGTCTTGTGGAGGCATTTTATTTTTAACATTGAATTATTAAAGTTTGTTTGTTTTCAAGGGATGAGAAGGTGACATCCTACGCCTACAGGAATTTTGTATTTTCCTTCGGATGTTAACAAGTTGATATTCTTCAAGGTTTCTTAAAAGGTCAGGAAAAATATATTCATTTGTCTGAGAAAGGGGGTAACTTGAGACGGTGAAAGCTACAGTCGTTTTTATTTTACTTCAGTTTTGTTTTCACGAAAGCCATTAGTGTCATGACCTAATTCTATGTTACAAATCTATATCCCCGTTGACTATTGCGCAATTTGTATCCGTTATTAGTTTTGATTACTCCTCAAACTTATTGAAAAGTTTGATTAAAGGGGATGCGATAAGGAAGGCTGAGAAGTTATAATTTTCTTACGTTTTTTGCATGTTAGTGTCATGTTGTATGTTGATGTTTGGAAGCCGGTTGCTTTTTTTTTTGAAAGACGTTTGTTTTTTTCGCTTTTTAGTTATAGTGTAGGGCCCTACCCTACACTATAACTAAAAAGCAAAAAATAAAAACCCACACCAATTCAAAATTTCATCATCCTTGGGGTATTTTCAAGGTCAATCAAATCAAAACAATGCATATTTATGCGATAGCAGCAATCGCAGTTGATTTTCTGTATTTTTTTTAAGAGTTCCGTTGTCTGTCTCGTAAACTCATCATCAGATCTATATGAAATTTAAATAGAACCATTCAAAATCAAAATCAAAAGTCATTTATTCAAACTAGGCTGAGAATCAGCTCTTTTTGAACGTCAAAATAAATTTACATAAGACAGTCCCCGCAAAACGCCTGCCCTTCACCACTGCCTAGTGCTTTAGCATTTCGAAATAAACCCCTTTCGAACAAAAAAAAAAAAGAATTTTGCAAATCCGTCTATACATTACGGAGTTACCGTCTATATAGAACATTTAATATTACATGTCGAATTGATAGCCTCCTTCTTTTTGAGGTCGGTTAAAATTATGACTGTCGACCGTAACAAATTGACTACATCAATACAACCCTCTAGTTCATTTGGAGAAAAATTTAATTTATCGGGCCTAAAATCTCAGAGGAATAGTTTTCAAAGTGTAGACCTCGGCATCTCAATCCAATCTTTCTCCATTATCTAATACAATATTATTTTTTGATAGAAAATTGATGACCCTCTTTCAGCTTTAGTTAAACAGAGTTCCCTATTAACAAAAATACGTATGACAATAGGTCTTTCTATTGAATACAACTGGGCCCATGTCAAAACCACTCAGAGCATCGATGTTTAGCAGGTAATGATTTACTACCATCTGTTTCTCTGTTTACACCTCAGCACAAATCTAACTGATGTAACAAACCACGTGCTATCGCGTGCCACTGGTGTGTCGGTATCACACGCACATGCGATATTTTCACTTGTACATTGTAAGATGTCGACGCTATTACAGCGATCTGCGTCCTTTTACTTTTCCACAGATTGTGAATCTATAAAAGAGAAGAATGTAGATGTTCTGATATTGGGGTGAGAGACCTATGGTTTGTCTTGAGCCTACATCATAGACTGGTGACGTGCCTTTTTTTGATTAGGGGCGTTGATTAAGCAAAATTTTGGATCAAAGAATCAAGACTGCTGAATAAACCACATGAGTTTCCAAACATTGATAAATCATTCCAAACCTGATTGTTTTTGAGACAACTTCTTAAGCACGTAATTTTGGGTTCAAAGGCTGGGTAGGTCTTTTAATTTTCGTATATTTTTTTTTAATAACTGACAAGCGGTAGAGAAAAACACTGATAAATTAAATTTAGTATTGTCTAACCTAACACAGTATCTCGACATGAAGATGCTCGGCCGTTTATGTATAGGAAAATATTTTTCCTCTCGGAAGTCAACCTACTGAATAAAATTCTTGAACTATCTAATTAATTAATTAAAAAACGCACAGCCTAATCCGATCCTAGAAGAACGAAATTTTGCACAAGAGTTCCATATACTCGTATAACGAAAGTGAGCACCAAGGACGGGTTTTTGTAAATTCACCCCCTAAAGTGGTTAAATAGGGCATGAAAGTTTGCAGAGAAGCCAATTTTGCCGATGGAGAGACCATCACATGGCTAGTAAAAATAGAAGTTCCTCTTATACATGGATACTACACACCGACATTACAAATAAGGAAGGCATCGGTATGTTTGAAGCGACATTAACGAGCCTACCTACTGAACAGTATGAAAATATGTGCAAATTAGTGCTCATTGAATTAATGTAAGTATGACGGAAGGCGTTCAGGAAGGACGGCGGGTAGTCGGTAGAGTTTTTGGAATGTATAGTGATGGTGCTGACAGTTGTTAGTAATTCCTAGTTACCAGGACTTAACTAGTCGAGGATAGAGTAGCGAATATTGGAAGAACACGCAACAGTACAGTGAGTGAAATGGCAAGGAAAGAGAAAGATGTAAGAATGTAGGGCAAAGGCCTCTTCTCATACAGAGAAGGCACGACGATCACCACGCTTGCTCAAGACTGGTTGGTGATTTCAGAAATATTAACTGTAAGTCTAGGTTTACTCACGACGAAATTGTCAGATCCGAATCAGATTATGGAAGTGTTCGTTCCTAGCAGGAAGATATAATTTGAAACGACTTCACAAATCAGATAATTCTCTTTTCCGTCGAATCTCGGTTAAATCTGTTTAGTACGCGTTTGTATTACAAGGTACTTGACCGAATTGATTCAAAATATTAATGATTTTCCTGCATAGACACACGAGGTGACTAATACATTACTCCTCAAAGATGTGTGCTAAAGCGCAATTGGTTTTTTTCCAATTTCTCAGTAGCAGCTTGGAGTCTAGATTTGAGCCCGGTTGATGACAATACGATCGCCACGCATTTTTCCACAAACTGGCGAAATGTGGGTGTACTATACCTTTGCCTAACCTATCGGGGATTACAGGTATGATGTTATGTCAGGTAAAAAAGCTTCAAATGTCGATTATTTCATGAAGAAATAAAACGAAGTGCGGAAACGAAAGAAAACTACCTTGCGGAAATTGAGAGGTAACCAAAGAGAAATAGGTTAAAAGCTAGGGTAACAAATGAATGATATTTTCTTAGTTGTCATTGTTGTATTTCCTTTCTAGGTTAATCATAGTCTTACTAGGTACTAGGATGAAAAAGAAAATGATTAAAGTTAAGAGAAAATCTTTTCTTGGGTATAATTAATCATAGAGTTATTATAATCGCGTTAAGATATATTAAAGGATACGCAGTCGCTCTATGTAGCATATTCAGCTGCATCCGGTTTGACTGGAAGCTGACCCCAACATAGTTGGGAAAACGGCTAGGCAGATGATGATTATTATAAAAGTGTTAGTAGTTTTAACAAACTTTTGTATAGTTTTGTAATGTTTGTATGCTTGTTCGGGTCAAATCTTGCAAGCTGTATTAAAACCAGTTTCTCTTATCCTACGGAGCTGAAATTTCACATATTGGTTCCATTTTGAAGACAACGCCTTTTTATGTTATGAATTTATGATTCATGGTGTTAGGAAAGATTTGAATAAGCATCTTATTGTGACGATATCAGTGGTTAAAGAAGATAGGTATTACAACAGGCACGCACACATTTTAAAACCTTGATGTGAGGCATCAAGCACTCATAGAATTTATTTCAATTAAACCATTTATGAGAGCAAATAAATAAATATGAGCTAGTTGCCAACTCCAAAGCGTAGTACGAACTTATGGAGAGAACGGGCTAGAAACTCTATCGACACTTCTTTTTAAATAAAAAATATTGTTGTCCCTCATTTGCTTCTTATTGAGAAAGATACCCTTTAATAAATAATCAAAACAGCTATGCTGGCCAAAAAGAAAACAAAGAGAAGTCAAACCAAAAGAAAGTTGAACGTACTGGGCAAAATAATAACAGCCGATCGAAAGTTAAGCTACGCTTGCCGCGTTCCGTTCGTGGATGGGTGACCATCCATTACATATCGAGACCTCTCCGTGCCTCGTAATGCACGTTAAGCTTTTGGTCCCGGCTGTCATTTGTAGATCTTTGACAGTCTTTGAGGGTAGTCAGAAGCCCAGAAGTCTGATCTATAATAGTCATGTCTATTCTTACGTCGACAAATCGGTGCTCGTGCTAAGCCTGCCGTAACTGGATTGTGGATATCAGATAGGCAGTACTCTATGTAAAATACTGGTATTCTGCTGCATCCGGTTCGACTGAAAACCGACCCCAACACAGTTGGGAACTGCCAGGGGTGCGGGTTGTTCGAAAGAGATACCGCGGCCTCTGGCACACAGGCAACTGAGGGAACATGGGTGGGTTTTAGTCAGTAAAAGTCTGACACGCCCACCTGCTCCACCCAGAGCGGAAGAAGTTATTTGATGATATCCCACTTAAAAAAAAGCCCAGTTATGAAAAGGCTAGGCAGATTAAGTTTGTATGACTTCCAAATCAAAAGATGTAAATTAGGTAACAACTTAATTTTCGCTATTCATCCTCTACTATCAATTTTCGCGTGAAAACCAGTAATTTTATCACAAAACGAGGCATGTCCTCCACTGGAGCGTTAACAAGTACTGTAATGTACAGTTATTAGGTCCAACTTAACTGTAATTATTTGTTTTTGCTCTGATCACGGAAACAGGGAAACGTTACGTCACATCTTCGTAATATTAGATTGAGTTTAAAACAGTTATGTTTAATGATATGCAATTTAACTGTAGCGGTCATAATTTAGTTAGATTCTTGCATAATATGATTTATGTGATCTACTTAGGATTAAGTAAGTAGGAAAACAACTATGGTTTTTCCTAACTACTTATATGGTTTAGATTTTGGGGTTTATTATTTTAAAAATTGCTTAAAGTTATTTTATGTCTAGCTTTCGCCAACGGCTTCGCCCGCGTGGAAGTCGGAAAGTATCCTACGGGAACGTACTAGCGGGATAAAAATATTCTAGGTGTTAATCGAGGCAAATTCGTTCGGATGTTTTTGCGTGATTGAGTAACAAAATAAACTTCCAAACTTTCACATTTGTAATATTAATAATCGGATTAACGGCGGCTTAACCTTAAATTTTTGGTGTTTAAACATATTAATGTCCTTATTTGCGTTCCATAAAGACTTAGAAACGTTACTTAGAAGTTTAAGTAACGTTTATGAATAAACCCGTTAGAGTGAGTTGTGTTGATTCCGAAAATACAGAAAAATGACGCGAAACCACGTGCCCACCAACTACTTCAAAAGGACGAGAAATTTGCATTACACTGAAGTCATGAATGAAAGCTTCGAAAGTTGCGCAGAGTTGCATGAATAGCCATTATGATGTATTTTTGCCCAAGCCGTATGCCCGATGGACAAAAATTACATACCTACTTCCATCCTCCATTTAACCCCCATTGCCCCGGTTAAGGGGGCGAACTAAAAAGAATCCTGGTGCTATATTTCACTCATCTCGACACAGCGTTTTACGTTGTCTGTCAGTGAGTGAATTCACGATTTTTATTAAGTAGATAAACACACTCGATACGCTTTAATTGACTTGCTGTACCCGCCACATCTCAAACGCGAATAACAAATAAGGTACTACATGTTCTTCACCACTAGATAGGTACTCGGCTACCTCTCCGCAAAATTTCATCAAAATCCCTCCAGCAGTTTAGCCACAAAAAACGTACCAAACAAACAGACAGACTCACTTTCACACCGTGAAAAATCCGCCATCTTGAAAAACAAACGAACACCACACACTTTTGCAAACAATTTAAAAATAGAATCACCACCACCATTGAACGTTACTCACAAGTTTGTAATCCATTTTAACGTGTTAACTGTGTGACTCGATGTGTTGCGTACAAATGTAGCCGGCTCTGAGCTGTCGGCAACTTATAGCACGCATTGTTGATGACCATCCCCAGCTGGTGGCTGGTGAGGATGGTGAGAGGGGATGGGTGTTACACGGTGTGATGTTTTGTGCCAGTGATTGAAGTTACATGTCCAGTTGATTGTAATGTTTGAAGGACCGTTTGGAGCTGGTTTAAAGTTAGGGTTTTCTAAGAAAACAGGACTTTTATGTTAGGAAGCAAAATAATGGCTGTCATCAAAATAATAGGGTGTCAATAATAGCTCTCTATTTTTGACTTCATTTTGCGGTCGTTATTTGAAAGCACCACTTTCTCTGAAAACTTAGGCATATATTGTGGCACCGAAGTCTAACCGGTGCCGTAATATACGGGCCGTAAACTCGAATGACTCGCTAAGTATTCAGGCCGTTATGTGGCTTATAAAGTTCATATCCATACAATCCATACTATTGTAACTCCTGTCGTTAACATTTCTCTTTTAAACGGCTAAAAGGAATTCTTGGATGGACTTTGATACATTTGATTCCTGTAAGTAGTACGTTACTGCGGGATAATTTCCGACTTCCACACGGGTGAAGACGCCGACAAATGCTAGTATCTAGAAGCTAGACTGGAGTCTCGATTTCGGCTTGAGAATGTAAAGAAACCGGAGCCTAATCGAAATCGTATAGTCCCGGGAGCCGGGCGGTGGGACTGAGCTAAACGATAAATGATTTATACGTGTCAGCTCTTTTACTCTACGCTATTGTAATTCCTAGCATTACCCTACATTGTCTTTACATAATCTGACGCTTTATGAAATGTCTGTGACCTTGAAAGAGACCTTAACCTTTCGAGTGTCGTCGTTGTTTCTTTTGAAAGAAAGGTATTTAGATTAAAACCACCGGTCTCGTTCTGACTACAGAAGGAACGCTTTTCTCTGACTCTGAAAATGTTTCTGATGAAGTGATATCGCTTTTATTAAAATTAAATTGTTATTGCTAATCTTATATTGGGCTTTCCCTCAATAGAATTTTCGTTTCGATTATAAACCAATTGATTTACAACATGAATAAAAAATATCTTAAGTTCCACTCTGCACTCTGGTTCTAGCCTCAAACAAACCTATAGGTAATTGGTTTTCGGTTCAAAGTTCTACAATTGGGACTGAGTGCTACAATGTAATTCAACTAACAAACATATCCCATCACGCCTGTAGTCCTCGGTGGGGTTGGGCAGAGGTGTACTACCAATTAGTACACCCACATTTGCCCCGTTATGGGAGGGGGGGAGTTTTTATATGGGGTGACCCTATTGCCACCAAAAGGGCACAATCCAGACTACGGACTGCTAAGAAATTCCAGATAGCAAAACCATAGACCAGGACCTCATGCTCAGCAGTAACGCTTGCGACCACTAGACCAACGAGGCCATCAATGATTCTGTCAATAAGTCAGTCATTCAAGTAAGGTGTCGTGCTAACTTACAATTCTCCTAAAAAAACAAATATTGGTTCAACATAAATAAAAAATATCTAAAGTACTTACCCTCTTTGATCTAGCTAGCTTCAAACTAAACAGTGTAATTGGTTTTCTGTTGGAAGTTCTAGATTAAAAGCCCTTGATTGGAACTGCGAAAATGTAATTCAAGTTAGATGAGGTGCTCAAAGTGTGCTTAGTTACAAGTTAATGTTTAGTAGCTGACTCTTGTCTGGCAACAAGAGAGCAATAGTGTGGTTAGATGGTTTGGTCAGGTTGAAAGGATGAATGAAAGCTGACTAACAAAAGGTATTTACAAGACAGATGTGAGTGGAAACTCCGGGAGGGGACGCCCTAGGAGGATATGTAGTGACCTTATTGGTGATGTTCTTCAGAAAGGTCAGGTGCGTATTATACGCTACGCGCGTGCGTTTATGGCCAGATGTATGAACGTGACCTTGTGAGGGCCGCAGGAGACCGCTGGATGCGGGAAGCGCAGAACCGGTCGAAGTGGCGGAGCTTGGGGAGGCCTATGTCCAGCAGTGGACGTCTTTCGGCTGAAATGATGATGATGATGATGTGTGAATGTAAACGAATCAAAAAAAGTAAGTTAGAATCGTAGCAGTTGGGGTTCTGTAGTTTCGGCTTACCCTTATGGGAAGAAAGCCTGAGTTTATGTATGAGCAGTAAAGTCATTGGCTAACTCTGATCTTAAGCCAATGTACCGTGAGCATCGAAATACACTTAACACATCCTTTACAATACTTTTTTGCAATACACTTAACGGAAGTTGCTGATCTAACTTCTGAATTAGTTACAAGATTTTGATGTACTTTACTGTATGTTACGCAACTTTCCTAAAGTTGTAGCTAACTTATCAAGAACTCGTGGTATTGGAAAAACTGTAATCATCCTCGAAAAAAATATATTTTATGTTCCTTTTTGGCTTGGTGGTAGGCAGAAACTACAGATCGCCTCGTGCTTCTTACATAGGTACTCCTTTTCCTGTGTCTACGTTCATGTAACTGATCTTGAGAACACCTGAGCTTTTTGAAGACCATCATCATCTGCCTAGCCTTTTACCTACTATGTTGGCGTCGGCCTTCAGTCTAACCGGAGGCAGCTGAATACCAGTATTTTACATAGAACAACTGCCTATGTGACCTCTACAACCCAATTACTGGGTAACACAATACCCCTTGGTGAGACTGGTTGTCAGGCTTTTTTGATTTTAACGACCCGTAGGGGCCGTCAAAGATCCACGAATGACAGCGTTTTGAAGAACAGCACCAATAAAGCTACGGTTGCGTAGGCAACGCTATGTGGCGGCCAACGCTTTTCTAGAAAAGCGTTGGCCGCCACATGGCTTTTGCAGATGACGTCACTAAAACATTATTTATTAAAATGAGTTTTCTTTAGCTACAGAGCGTATTTTACAAGCTTTTATGAAACTTGCAATGTTTGTATTTTTGTTTGTTCAGGAAAATTCAGCTTGCAAGATTTGACCCCACTTCCTCTTATCATACGGATCTGAAATTTGACATATTAATTCTATTTCGAAGATAATGTACTCGTATTTTTATGATGCATGACAGGATTCTACATCCAGAATTAGCCCAAGACGAACTTTAATATTTCCTTCAACGCTTGAGGCTTGTCATGAAGTGTAAGAAAGACGTTTAGGCCTCCAGCTGTTTACGTAAGAATTTAGTACATTAAAAGCTTGTTTTTGAAAAGGTTTTTGTTTAAACTTTTTGACACCGTAAAGTCAAACCCCGTTGCCATAATTTTCATGACGGCCGTTATGGCCGCCGATATGTGACTTTTACTTTTAGAAAACCATAGCTAAACACCAATATTTGTAGGTATGTCCAAAAGAGGGAACGCCAAGAAGGACATTCACTGACACAATTCCACTAACCCATTTAATACTTTAATGCATTTGAATATCAGCCTGTCCATTGCAATACGAAAATGCAATTCATTTCATAATATCCAGCTTATTATACCGAAAGCTCATAAGATTCGAAATAAACCCGGCTTTTGTCCTGTAATGCTCTGCTTAATTCAGGAGCACTGGCTTTCCGTTAAGCTGAATAAATTTTGAATTCATAAACGCTGTTTATTGGTTGATTCAACGTAGCAGAATTAATTTGTTTGCTTTATGAAATCTGGCAGAAAATATGCTGATTTGTTATGATCGAGGTATGATCGTGCTCTTTGACTGATTCATGAAGATATAACGGAAATTAACTCAAAGCATTCATTTAAATGAAACCAACTACAGGGGCTTTTGACTTTTCAAGGAGACGGTTAGTCAGAAACATGAAGCTTGTTGCCCATTCTAAAGCGTGATAGTAGTCCTATGGGCAAAAAACGCCAGGGAGACACTCTTTTGAATCAAAATATTGTTACAAAAGATTGCTTTGTTTCTTGGGTGGTCAATAGAAGTCGCTATTGAAGATGTAGCCATTTTTGGGGCTCAAGCCTTTTTATTTTATTTTAACGACTTAAATGAAAAAAATTGGGTTGTCCCAATTTTTATGAAGATGTCGCGTGCCCGATAAGAGCAACCATCGACAAAAATGCATAACTTCCTTACAAACTTTCACCACCATATTTAAAGGGCTTTAAGGGATGAATTATCAAAAATCCTTTCTTGGTGTTCGCTGTCCTTGTTTATGGAACTCTTCTGCAAAACTTAATGCTTCTAGACCTAGCGTTTTAAGCTGTGCGTCGTCGGTCACTGAACTTAAGAATTGTATTAAATAGATGAATTTAACTAATGATCTACTTCGGCGTGCCATGTGTCCTGGTGCGCCGGACTGTTGGGGTCCGCTAGGGCCGATGCCTGCCAGGGGTGCGGGTTGTTCGAAAGAGATACCGTCGCCCCTGGCACACAGGCATCTGAGGGAACACGGGTAGGTTTTAGTCAGTAAAAGTCTGACACGCCCTCCTGCTCCACCCAGAGCGTGAGAAGTTATTTGATGATTTCCCACCCTCAAAAAAAAAATGATCTACTTCTACTGGAAGTCCAAACCAGCAAGCTATATTCAGTCATCGCAAATTCGTAGACCTCAGAAACTCACCTTGTTTAGATTACCTGTCACCTATCTCGCCTCGGTCTGTTTGGACCATCATTTCGTTCTCACAAAAGCCTATGTACAAATTTGTATAATTTACATATTTATTGAAGAATTATCTCCGTCACTACTAAGTTTTTTTTACTTCTGCATTCACATTTCTCAAATGTATGTTAATGTTTTGGGCATCTGCATAATAATGGTATTATTTCAGCTTAGCTAATAAAATGCGGTCATAGGTTTCATAAATATTAATTTGTATGATGAATTAAGGTTTTTGGTTGAGTTAAGACAAATACGTTTTTAGTGTAGCTTAAGAGCACTTCTTAGAATTATATCACGGTTTACCTGATTATAGATGAAGACTAACGGAAAAGCTTATCTTTAAATATTTTACTGATGGCTACAGGAGTCCCGAACAGTATTTTATCAGAGCAGGTTTGTCTAAAGCATTTTTGGACAGCCTATAACTAATATTGCTGACTGTTCTCCGTTTTCAAACTCAAACTCAAAGCAATCATTTCAATTAAACCAATTACAGGCACTTTTTAATTGTAAAGGGGTCGGCCTGTGAGAAATATGAAGCTAGCTAGTTGCCCATTCCAAATCGTAGTAGGTGCCTATGTAGAAGATCGGGCAAGAAACTCCACGAACACTCTTTCGACATACGGAATTGGAGCTTATGCCAACACGTAAACCATACGGAAATAAAAATAATACAAGTATTGCTTTATCGATCCCTCTTAACCCACATTATTTTAATAACGATCTCATTACACAGATAGATGTTGACGTACGGTCTCATATTTATGTAATAACATCATGACTTGTCTTTCTGTACGTACGAAACGGAGCCGATTTCTACGAAGAGCACCGCAATTGTCATGGTCGGATTACGTGAATTTGAGAATGGCTGTAGAATTATTCAGTAGGCAGACATCTCAGAGATTCTAAGCTCGGTTGTCAGTAACTACATAGTTCTATCTGTTTTAAATTTTTAGCTAGAAGCTCATGAGAAAGCTTTCTGACTTTCTTATCTCCGTTCTTCTTGTCTTGTTGTCATGCTTCATCATTGAGCGAATAAATACATCGATGGTTGAAGCGCAGAGGTTTATAAAAAATCATCATCATTCTCTTGCCGCAGCTTCTCTTCACGAGTTTCTAACATGTACTCTGATATTCTAATATGCTTTTAGAATAACTGAACTAGTCTGCCCATAACAATTTAACACTGTAAGTAATTTCGTAATGAATTAGGACCAATGGTGGTCCCTCGTCTCCGAGACACGGTGGCATACCAAAATGTCTTTTTGATAACTTTTCTGATCACGTATCCACGGATCTACTGTATCTTCCAGCTACCCATCGACATACCCACGTTTTAATGCTTCAGTGTATCATCACCATCCTTCTACTGTACCCTTATTCCAATTTATTTGGTGTCGGTGTAAGAGAACATCATCTTGTTAACATTTCACCAGCCGTCATTCACTAATCACAACTTTTCTATCAAGTATATCACCACCCACAATATTGCCGTTAAAAATGATACAGTTTCAATCTATCGCGTGTCTCACACCACAGTGTAGATCAGTTATAATGTCGTAATTATCGGCGACTATAATTTGCAAGTGTGCAATTAGTATTGTTCGTACGATAATTAGGGAGTCAGTTTCGTATGTGGCGACGTTGACGTCTTCGAACACGATAACTTCGTAGAATTTCCTTGCTGGGATTTCCATCATAGGGGAAGCAACCGTTTTCCATTGGCGGAAGGTCTATCACGACTGGTTTTTGCGATCTGTTGCTAACAGTTTCAATTACTAGTTTCAGTGAATTTTGACAGATTTTTTAACGAGCCCTCCTCACTAGTGTCTTCTTCAACTTCTAGTTTTCCAGGCTCGATTCCCTTTCATCAGATGATGAAAGGAACCTAACTCTTCAAGGGACTCTACCCGTACTCAGAAAGTTATCTAGTTTACCTATGTGATGAAGTTGGCTTTACTCTAAAGGGTTTCTGTGTTGGAAATTAAGAATGATTTTTATTTTTATAAGTAGGTTTATAGTAATAGTCTCACTCAGCCTGTGGATGGACGGCGCCGCCAAGGCCAGCCCAAGTAGAGGTGGCCAGATGTCCTGAACGCGTTTTGCAAGGGTTGGATCGAGGTGGCCCTGGAAAAGGATGCCTGAAAGGCTTTGGGGGAGGCCTTCAGCGGGGCAGTGTAGGCTAATTAAAAAAAAAGTAGGATTATGTATACTCTTTACACATTACTAATATTTTAAAAACTAGATAAGGTCGGTGTTTTCTATCGGACTACTTTGGAGCAGAAATACCGAAACAAACTCAGATGTACAGTCTCTTTTAAAGTCCAGACATAATTTTGGTCAGATCATGTGAAGGCTATGTAGATTAGTCTTTTGAGTAGTTTTAATAGTAAGGGTTTGGGGGCAATTACAAGGCACATACATTTCAGCGTTGTCTTCGGGTAAATTACGCACCAGCGAAGCGACATTCATCAAAATCTCGTGAGAAGTGATCTTTATTCGACTACACAGCGATCGTTATAAATTCTCGAATGTCTATACCTCGTCACGGTCGACATGACATGAGTTGTGAAGCTACTTATCATTCTCGTATTACACGTTGTTGATCCGTCAGCGTAGGAACACTATACGTGTCTCGATCAGAAGCTAATGATGTATTGTGTAGTCTGTTTTATACGTTAACTACTTTACTCGTCTTTCGTGAGAAATAACAGGCACATGATCATCATGACCACCTTCGATAATTTTGGTCTTGGTTTTCTATTAGCAGCAGTGGTTGCTTGAGCTAAATCAGGTGAGCCGCCTAATTGTTTGCTAACCAAATACATGACAAAAATAACAAAATCTGCCTAGCCTTTTCCCAACTAAGTAATGGTCAGGTTCCAGTGCAACCAGCTGCTGCAGCTGTGCTCCAGTAGACTACCAGTACTTTGCATGGAGCGACTGCCTATTTTTTGTTCTTGGTAAGACTGATTTCAGACTTTTGGGCTGGTAACTACCCGTAATGACTGTCACAGATCTACAAATGACAGCCGGTACCAATGGCTTAACGTGCTTTCCAGGGGTCACGATATGTAATGGATGATCACCCATCTACCAACCGACTTCGGTAAGCGTAGCTTAACCTTGTATCGATCCGTGCGTCTGTTACCATTTAGCCACGAGCCCCACCTGTTTGTTTGCTAACCAAAAACATGTCAAAAATAAACTTCGAACTAATTCAATATCCTACCAATCCTTTTGTCAGTTGTAGATTATTTAGTGTGAAATTGGCCATACTTTTAAGTACCGTTTATTATAGTATAGTATATTTATTATTTCCGAGTATATGGTACATTATGATCTTAATATTATTAAAAAGCTTCACATATACTACCGTTGCCGGTGTACAAATATTTAAATTAAAGTACAATTCCCATATAGACGAAGAGTCCAATTTTAGGTTATTGGGGTGATATTGTTATGTTATATCCTCTTTTTTCAAGAACATTATTCTCCCATCATTTATTTTCTCTATACACAATTTATTTCACAAAAACATTGGAAGCCACAATGAAAACCCAATTCGTTTATTCATATTTCATTCTCTATATAAGGTTTCCCGATGTTTTCATCGTCAATACATACACAGACCACATCCATTGACATTCTGGAATCAATATGGGCCTCACAAATATTTGTTTCAGTGCTGAATGAAGCGGGGGTACAGAACATGTATGTCAAGTGCCCCACCTTTGCAATATGAGCCAATCAAATGACAGATTGGAGGCGTATGATTGAAAAATTCCAAATTGGAATGCAACTAGTTTCATTGATATTATTCGCGGCTTGTTTAACTTTTCATCAATTTCGTTTCGAACATTTTGTATATTTTTATAAGTTTCGCCTCGTGAGTCTTGTGGGTGGGTCGGGTGCTCTACTGATGAGTAGGAGGTCCCGGTTTCGATTCCCGGTCGGGCAGTGTTATTGGGTTTTTCTATCAGGAATTTCTCAGTAGCAGTTGTTGTGCCCGGTTGATCACCCCCTATTACATGGGTTTTTAAAAACATAACTGGCGAAATATTGGTGCGTACTATAGGTACACTTTAGCCCAACCTTTCAGGGAAACAAGGCGTGATGTTATGGTATGTTATGTTTATTGGTTTCTACTGGTAAAACCGGGTGCTTAATTTAATATGCGTTATTTAAATGGCGTTAAGTTGATAGGTTTTGCCAGAAAACGCAAGAACACAGGGATAACACAGTTCGACAGCACAGTTGGCGCAGTGGTTAAGCGATTGACTGCTGCGCTGCGTGTCGTGGGTTCGATTCCCGCACGGAACAAATATTTGTATGACCTACAAGTAGTTGCTCTGGGTCTGGCTGTTTGTGTATGTGAGTTTAAATGTTTGTAAACGCACCCACAATACAGGAGAAATTCCTAGTGTGGGGCAACGTTTAAAAAATGTATAAATAAGAGGCGTTAATTTCATAGAACTGTGATGGTCCAGTGGTTACAGCCGCGACTTACGAGTTGTAGGCCGTAGGTTCAAACCCAGAAAGGCGTTTTACTTTGTGTAAATTATTTTAGCGGCACTGCTCTCAAAACGATGAAGGAAGTCATCGGAAACCGACATGTCTTAGAACCAAAAATGCGAAGAGATGTGACTTCTACCAACCAGTACTGGGCCCGCGTGGTGTGTTACGGCCATAGGATCTCACAGAGAGGAGGCCTATGTCCCAGCAGTGGGAACTTATATGCTGATTAAGTTATGTTATTCATTTCATCCTCTTTTCCACAAAATGAGTCCCCTTTTAACGCAGTAGCCATACAAACAAAATGTTTTATTTAGTCTTTTTACACCATGATATATCGCGACGATTCCCACGCGGCTTGGCTACGTAAATTATTTTGATTTCCGGGGAAAACACTTGTTCTTTTACCTCATCTGTCGTCTCAACCTTGAATCATTAAATGGAGCTCATCAATCGTGTATCTAGTTACGAGGAAATGCGGTGATGTGGTCGTTAGCGTACATACCGTGCTAACGTATTCCTGTTTTCTCACTGGTTAATTAATGATACTGATACCGAGCTGTGGTGGTATCGGCTCCGACTTGTTGTAGGTTGAGTCTGACAGCCAGTCTTACCAAGGGGTATCGTATTACCCAGTAAATGGGTTGTGAAGGTCAGATAGGCAGTCGCTCCATGTAAAATACTGGTATTCAGCTGCATCCGGTTAGACTGGAAGCCGACCTCAACATGGGTGGGAAAAGGCTGGGCAGATTACGAGTTGTAGGTCGTGAGTTCATACCTAGACGGGAGCTTTACTTAGTGTGAATAATTTCATCACCACTGATCTCAAAACGGTGAAGGAAAACATCGTAAGAAAACCGGCATATCCTAGAACCAAAAATTCGAACACATGTGACACTTCCGAGACCCGCACCGGACCCGCGTGGTGGATTGTAGTCCACTCCCTCTCTTAGAGAGGAGGCCTGTGTCCCAGCAGTGGGACATGATAGGCTGATTATGCTATGCTTATGCTAATGATAATAGTCCAAATGTAAAAAGTTTATAAACTGTCTAGTGAATATGCTTTGCATATATTCAATACCAGCGTTTCTCGCCTTAAGGGGAACCTAATCGCGGGCTCGAACTCACTGGTGGGCCTGGCTAAAAATCACGCTGTTTCACCAGGCTTCGTGTCCGACAAAGATAGTATCAGTAATGAGCAGTTAGACGCTAGTCTACACGCACAACTTTATTGAGTGAGATGCAGGATCATTTGTAAAATCGCGAAAAAATTAAGAAAAGTCCTTTGGAAGATCGTGTTTTATGAAATAGCCAATCCATAAATCAATGACCAATAAAGTTTATTGAATTTTTCGATAATTGAAATTTGTCGCTACCGGCTTGGTTTTGGAGATTTTACACTTCTCTTGTTACTTAAACACGCCCAAAGTAAGGTAAAATTAGCAAGAAAAACGAATCTTTATTGGCTCCTAACTTTTTAATGGTTTTTTTTTAGTATTCTGTTTCCGTCCAGACAATATTAATAATGAGACAAAACTATATCATATTTTACTTTGGATGTGCCATGTCAGACAGTGGAGGAAAACACTCCCGAAGTTTGTATGCAACAAATGTGGACTAGGTTCACCTTAAGCTTAAGTGTTGGTGAAAAGCTCCTTTACGGAAAAGTAATAGTTTATGTCTAAATGATTTTTAGTTTGTAATAGTTGATCGTGTACTATATACACTCGAGAGCAATGAATCCGGGTCACTTAAAGAATGTTAAAAATCTCGGAAACTAAAAATGATAGGTTAATGCAATAAATTGTATTTAATAGACAATGTAATACTCCTTAAATGAAAGTAAAAAAAATATGAGTCACCATACATTTTATTAACACAAAATTACATAAAGAAAAAAACTGCTGATCTCTCCTTAAAACAAAAATAGGAAACATGAAATTTTTGAACTTTATTACGATTTTCTTGAATTTTAATACTTCGTATTGCCTCCTCGTGCTTCCATTACTGCGTTTACGCGGTTTGGCATGCTGTACACCAAGTTCCTTATACGATTTTGGGGAATATTCTCCCATTCCTCTGTGAGAGCAATTTTGAGCTCACGAAGCGTGATTGGGGGAGGGTTTCGTTGTTTTACGCATCTGCCTAGCTCGTCCCAAGCATGCTCGATAGGGTTGATATCCGGGCTGCGCGCTGGCCACTCCATACGAGTAATGTTCATCTCTTGAAGGTAGTCATTCACAATCCTACCTGTATGAGGTCGGGCATTGTCATGCATAAATATAGCATCCTCACCTAAATTGACCATAAATGGACCAACGTGATCATTGAGGATTTCTTCCACATATCTTACGCTAGTTAAAGAGCCGTTTTCTATGATCACCAGCTCTGTGCGACTTTCAGAAGAAATTCCGGCCCACACAAGTACAGACCCACCACCGTAGGCTACTTTTTATTCGATGCATGCTTGCTTGAATCTTTCCCCTGGTCTTCGATACACTCTGTGTCTTCCATCGTGCTTGTAGAGCATAAATTTTGATTCGTCGGAGAACATAACTTTTGACCAATCTTCAATACTCCAATTTACGTGGCTCTGGGCATATCTTAGTCTTGAAATACGATGCCCACGCTCCAGTTTAGGGCCGTTTGCAGGTCTAAGGGGTTTTAAGTTAGATTCAGCAAGCCGACGTCTTACTGTCCATGCACTTGGGTTACTTCCTCCGAGGCGTCGAAACTGATTTGTGAGTTCAGTTCCTGTGAGAAAGCGATTTCGAAGCATGGTGTTCACCAAGTATCGGTCTTCTCGTGCTGTGGTACAGCTGGTTCTGCCCGTTCCTGGTCTGCGTAGGTTAGAACCAGTTTCTTCGTAACGTCGGAGAACTCTTTGTACTGTTGACAGCGACACACCGACAGTCCTGGCTGTATCGCGCTGACTCCGACCGGTTTCCAGCATTGTAAGTATTCTGGTGCATTCTTCAGGCGTAAGCGACATAATTTCAGCTTGAATAATGAATATAGAGCACTATCAACATGGTTTATGTACCCACATAAATGACAGATTACAAACAAAAGCAAAACCAAATGCTGTAATTTCGTAGTTCCATCTTCGAAAGTGGCCCTTTTTCAAATTAGATTTTTTTATGATATAACTTTACAATAACTATGAAGTTTTAATAACTTCATTTAAGGAGTATTACATTGTCTATTAAATACAATTTATTGCATTAACCTAGCATTTTTAGTTTCCGAGATTTTTAGGATTCTTTAAGTGACCCGGATTCATTGCTCTCGAGTGTAGTTCCAAATTTATGCAATAGGTATGTCGTACAGACATTTTTATTTGTTTTTATTTTTAGTGAACGCAATTTGAGTATTTTATGCGGCTTACTCAAATTTCCTTTTTCTTTGGCATTGTTTGTCGAATCGTTGAACTCCTAAAGTTCTAAGTTGAGCTGTACGATTACTGACAAATGTGTGCATTGACTGGACAGTTCCACTCAATCTGTGCAGTTCTTTCCTCAAAACACCCTTTCAGACATCAATCTACATGGTCTTCACACGACTTGACCAAGATTATATCGGGGCTTTAAAAGAGATTGTAACTTCTTGAGTTTGTTTCTTTCTTCTCTGAGTAGTCAGGTAGGCAAACGCCGACCTCATCTAGTTTAAAAAATTTGGTTGACGTGTAAAAGTGTTTGTACAATAGGTACAAACCTACTTACAGAAATAAAATAAAATATTTTTAATTATGTAATGTACGGTTAAAGATATTTATTTTCTCAAAAGAATTACAAATTCACTTATAGAGAAAAACATAGTAAATACGTTTAAAGAATATGCCAACAAGCGTAGCTTACAAAACTTAAACTAACAATAATTAACATTTTGAACAAGATTAGTACCTATTGTCTTTTCAAGTTATTATACAGAACAAAAAACAAATAAGAAGTAGGTAGTTCTACGCAAGAAACACAGCAAAACTTTGGGTGATGCGGGTAGGGTGCATTTCATCGGTTGTAGCGTGTTTACTAAGGCCTATACCACAGTGCGGAACAAAACAAGAAACGAAAAAGTATGATGTGATGTACTTTGTTTTATTTACTTTGTAAATTAACTTGCAAGGAGTTTTTATGTGGACATCGTCCAGGATTTGTATATTTTTAAATAGATATTTTTTTTTTAAATCTCTGATTTGTTTAATACTGCTGTCAGTCCAAGTGTTTTTTTTTTTTTTTTTTTTTTTTTTTTTTTTTTTTTTTTTAGTCTGTTAGTCGGGAAAGATCTCTTAGTATGTAGCTTTTTAAAGTTTTCTTGTATATGTTAAACGATTTAATGTACCTATATCTTGCCTCTGCCATGTTTTGTGTTTTCTCATAGAACAAACAAGTCAGGGGTTGTGAACACAACAGCGACGCATAACATTATTATTCAGTGGTATTTACGAAATCCGAGCGTTTTCCTTCTTCGTCCACCATTTTATGCAGTACCTGTTATAGCCGAATGGCCGAATGAATCTGTTTGTTGCTCGTAAACAATGGCTATTTGTTGTCTTTTTAACAATATGATTATCTTAGCAGTTCGGGGAGGAAGACAGATTGGATTTTCTGAAGCGTTTAGTTACGAAAATCTTTTGTTAATTGAAGTGTTTATGTGATAAGTTGATAACCCACATAAAGGTCTTCAATTAACAAAATATTTTCTTTTACAAATTTAATTAACAAAAGGTTCTTGGAATATTATTCTGTGTATCAGTTATATTCAGTCATCATCTGCCCAGCCTTTTCCTAACTGTATCGGAGTCGGCTTTCAGCCAACCGGAAAAAGCTGATTACAAGTATTACTACATAATATCTGACCTCCACAAATCTTTTACTGGATAGCTCGATACTTCTAGGCGGAACTTGGTTGACTGACTTTCGGGTTTCTGACTATCCGTAACGACTGTCAAAGATCTACGTTTGAAAGCCGGGGCCGACTACATAACGCAGTGGCTTTCCCATGGATGAATGGTCACTCATCCACGTCAACATCGGCAAGCGTTGCTTAACCTTAAAGATAGACCCTTGCGTCTGTTATTTTTCTGTAGCTCGTCAGGAGCTTCTTCCAGTTATCCTGTCTGTCTTGTCAAATTCCGGTCCCCGATTCGTTTGCCAAGCGTAGTGATTGACTGAAACCTTTGATTATTTCCCCTACATGACTAACGTTTAAAATTATGGGTACCTTTGGAGTAGTGGATATCTTTCGACCACTAAAAAACACAGGTTCCAAAATCCGTACTAATATTATATATACCAAAGTAACTCTGTCTGTCTGTTACCTTTAGACGATATAACGAGTAGGAACATACGATACTTTTATCGCAGTAGTAGGTACGTCCCTGGGATAACTTCTGAACTCGACAATTCCCACGCGCGAAGCCGCGAGTAAAAGCTATGAAAATAAGCAAGTAAAAAAAGCAAACACCACAAAATAATTTACACTACTCCCTGTGGCTTCATAAGCCGCTAATTACTTACAGAATTCGCCTATAATGTTCCCACTGCTAGGACACAGGCCTTCTCTGTAAGAGGAAATGGGCCGTAATCCACCACTCGGGTCCAGTGCGGGTTAGTTGATGTCACATGTCTTCGATTTTTTGGTTCTAAGACATGCTGGTTTCCTCACGATGTTTTCCTTTACCGTTTTGAGAGCATTGGTCAGGGTTCGAACCTACGACCTACAGCTCGTAAGTCACGGCCGGTATCAGGCCACCACTGCTCGCAATGAAGCATAAGAAATGAAAACGCAAGCACCATAAAATAATACCCATTCTCCCAGTTTATTCATTCGCCGCTAATTACTTAATTCACTCAATTCTCTTTCACGACGGAAGTGCACAAGATCATATTTCATCGCTGACTAATTCCGTAAAGAGGAACAAGATTGATGATAATAACTTCATTTTATTAGTGTGCCGGAAACGTTGACCGAGCGATTTCAGTGCGCATACGGTTATCGACTAACTTGTGTGGAAATATACGGTGGCGCGGTTGGTGCGGGTACGGAAATTGACAGTTGTAAGGTTATGATGTAGTTGTTGATTCATGATTTTGTGAGACTCATAAGAGGCTAAAGGTCCGTAGAGAAGTATTTGTAGAAATTATTGCAAGATTCTAGCGTTTGATAGCATTGAGGAAAGCTGCACTTCTATTCTAAAAAGTAACCGTATTTTTATTAACTTAGAAAAAGAAGCTTATTGTCTGCTTTGCGATTTCCGAAGTCGATAACCTATTTATGTAATAATTTTTATTTATAATTCACTATGATATATTTTATAGTTTTTTTTCATCATTGTTCCTCTCATCCAAAGCACTTGCCATCTAATCTCTGCACCGCCCTTGGTTGACTGGTAGAGAATGCCTAAGGCACTAAGTCCGCCTTCGTACCTTTTTTGTGTGCGAGAAGTTTAAATAAAAAAATAACTAAATAAGAGTCAATATTGCAACAAGAGGGTATCAGTTCTCTTGCTTATTAGGATTCCGTTGCTGTTATTGGTACCCCACCGGTGCATTGGGCCTTGTAGGATTCGATTTATTTGGTTAAACAGTATTAGTTCATAGCAATGGCTTTCATTCGTAGATCTTTGACAGTATTTACGGGAGGTTAGAAGCCTAAAAGTTTGACAACCGGTCATGCCAAGAGGTATCGTGTTACCCAGTAACTGTGTTGTGGAGGTCAGATAGGCAGTCGCTCCATGTAAAATACTGATATTCAGATGCATCCTGTTAGACTGGAAGCTGATGAAGGGAAAAAGCTAGGCAGATTGGTATTGTGCGTGCCCGTTCCAACTTACACATCCCCTATGTTTCAACCTCATTCGACTGGCCACTTCCTAGTTTTATGTTGCGTACATTATTCCACTACGTTCTACACATTTTAGCTAGGTAATTATATTACTATCTATTCCTACACATCGGCCGATTTGTAATGTAAACATACTCCACTAACTTGATATAATTTATAGACGAATAATTGGAACGAATGTTTTTCCTTTCCATGTTCCGCTTGGTGGCTTTTTTTCTTTTCCTTCGTTTTTTCACTCTCAGCGGTTATTTTGCTCATATCAGCTTTTTACTTCATCCAGTAGTTACTTTCTGCAAGAACATTCAATATAATCTTGCCAATTGTTATGTTTGGCTTTTTATGTATTCCAACAATCACTATAGCTATTGTTATCTTTGACAACACTATATCCGAAAATACAGTACTATGTCTATCTGATGTGGATAGTAAGCTATAAGAGCAGAGGAAGACTAACGAAACGATGGATGGACAGTGTGAAAGATGATATGGCTTGAAAGGAGATGACCACTAATTGAGAAGTATGGAAGATAAAGTCAAGTCGTGCCGACCCCAAATAAATTGGGCTAAGGGCAAAAGAATGATGAGACTTCGTCAGGCTTTCAACAATCAACGCTAAGATATCGACTAAAGTTGAACCTACAGAAACTTAGTTTCTTGCAATTACTAGACCAAAGCCTATTTATGTTGATTCTTTACCTACTTTCGTAACTGGTGCAAAATAGTGAAAATTTGCACCAACACGATAGGCATGGGCATTCTGCAGTAGAATAATGACTGTAGTTAAGTACTCATTGATCATCAAGTCATTAATCTGTTTATACGGTAATGTTAGTTTCACTGTAAGTGCAATAATTCTAGGCTGCTCACTTATTTAGAGATCCAATCGTTAGCAGCAGCTTACGTATTAATTACCTACTATTCGTACGTACAAGTTTTTTACATGTCTAAATATCGTTTAATTTTAAGACAACAACTAGCATTCGTAGTCGGCCTAGCTTTTTCACAACTATGATAAAGTCGGCTTATTACAGTCTAACCGGTTGCAGCTGAATACAGGTCGCGACACGTAAGTTGAACTAAAGGTCGAATTTTGTTTCAACTTACGTGCCGCGATCTGTAATTTATTTCCAAATATTCACTGCACGTTACATCAATGACTATGCGAGAAGGTGACTTCGTGGTTCTTTTCCCGTGCGAGGCAAAGAGTGCAGGCGCTGCTACTTTCCTTTGTTTGTTCTGATTTTGGTTCAACTTACGTGCCGCGATCTATACCAGTATTTTACATAGACCGACTGCTTATCTGATCTGTTAAACCCAGTTACTGGGCACCGATACCCCTGGGTAAGTCTGGTTGTCAGACATTCGGGCTACTGGCTGTGTAACGATGTTTTAAGATCTACAACTGACAACCATTACCTACTATCGACTAATATTTCTCAACCAAATAAATCGAATTAAATAATGCACCAACTACACCAAATTGCAAGTCCTGCGTAGGTTCACATAAAACTTGGCCTGGCTCCAATGTTCAGGACAAATGATTAATTTAGCATCGCTTAGCCAGCCTCTTGTAATTAATCCGGCAAGCTTGCTGTTTGGGCAGTTTTTTCTTTGCCGCAAAAGTGCTGATGTTGTTCATACACGTAGCTTTTAAGACGATGGTAGTACTCCTTTAGTCTGGGGAATATACGATTTACTATACGGCTGTGTAGTCGTTTTTGAATTTTTCGCAAAACAGACGGGCTTTTCGAGAAGAAATTTCTTAGCAGCAGCTTAGAATCTGGATTTGAGCTCGGTCACTGGCAAAAATCTCTCCCTTTATTACATTGTGACTTATGCATCTCTACTTACACGTTAGGGGACTACACGCGACATTATTGTTTTGTTCATGTTTAGAGCCTATTTACTCGACTGCTAAGAAAGGTTCTTCTGATAAACTGGAATGGCTACGAATTGAGTTCCCTCTCACTACTTCAAGTTTTATGCACAAATAATTGTGCAGTTATGAATAAGAAACTTATGTGTTAATGTTAACGTAATTTGCAAATATTACTGAAATGGGAAAAATCACTAGTAAAAGAGACACATAACTGTGAATTTTCGCATTTGTGCAACAGTGTAGCAAAGTTTTGTCAATCTATCGAACATGCATGGGTTAATAGATAATTAGGTGACCTACTGCTTCAACTGAGCCTTCCGAACGCGACTAATTTCACACTACGCTTATATACAACCCCTCCACAAGTGTACATATAAATGGTTACTCTATTACTCGCACTGTCCCTCAGTAATCGATCACACGGTTTTTACATAACGCACGCGATTTGTACCGATTCGTACCGATGCAGACCGATGCGCTGGGAAATCGCACGATCTTCACGCTCGTTAATGATATGGGCGGAAAATTAGATCTAGTAGACCGGTGCGCCGTATTACAGGGAATACAGAAGTTCAAAGAAGGTTCTAGATAAGGCATATAATAATAATACTAGCCTATTATTGTCTCACTGCTGGGCAAATGCCTCTTCTCATGATAAGACTGACAAGGCATAGATTTGTATTTTAAAAGCCTTGAAATCCCGGTTTTTGAGTTGAGAATTTGAACTAGAGACCTTGTGACGTATTAATTATACTATCTCAAATAAACATTTCTGATTTCTTAGGTTTTTATCTTTACATAGTATAAAACGAAGTCGCTTTTCGTGTCTGTACCTTTAGATATTGTAAACTAACGCAATGGATTTCAATGCGGTTTTCGTCAATAGACAGAATTATGCAAAAGGAAGGTTTACATGTATAATACACCGATATCCTCGCGGGCAAAGCCGCTAGTAAATAAATAAAGTTTCAATGCTTCGGGCTTTCACCTTATAACGCTAGACTTTGACAAGCTCTGAACTTCAAATTCTTAATTCGGAAACCGGGTGTGTATGGGTATGACGCATTATCAAAAGCTGACTGTTTCATAGCGTTTTCAATTAGTAAAATATTATAGGCGTTTGCCCCGCAGTGGGACACAGCTGGCTCATAATAATAATATGTTATTTGATTGGTTTGAATGACCTTTATTAACACTACTTAAGGTCATTTTCGTTGGCAGATTTTTTGCAAGGCTTCTACCCTAATCGGCAATAGCATGGCAGTATGAAAATTTTACCTTGGGATGGTTCTCCTTTTAAGTCAGGATTGCAAGAAAGTGGTTTAATGAAATAGAAAAGGCGTTTAGGTGGCCGACTCTACCTTCGAAATGGGATTGCTTTTAATCAAACTGATTACCAAAACAACACTAGTTCTTCGTGTCGTTCTATTGATCAATTAGTGTTAGTGCTGTCAGTAATGAAACATTGTTGCTTTCGATGTAATTGGTGCGTCCACAAGTCCACATAAATAGCTACTTATTTGCTGATGGAATTTCTCAAATTCTCAATGCCAGTACTGCCCTTTGTCAAAGTGCCAGCAATCTTAGATTAAGTTCAAGTTATGTCCAAAACTTGCCACGTGAGACATAATAAGCATCCTGTCTCATACCCCGGGGTGTCTTGACCCATAACGGAATGTACTATACCTACCACCTAACACGACCCACCCACCAAACCGTTGGCATCACAATGTTAACATTCTGTCTCTGGCCATTATAATTATGCAACACAGAATGTCTCCGAGAACTAAAGTTATACTTTTGTAATTTCCTTCCACAGTGACAAATTTCCACGCTACGCTTGCACGTTAAGCAATAAATAAATAGGCTCAATTATATTATAGTAATACAGTTATGTACATCGAGTGCAGTCTGTGTACATGATGTAATATTACTTGCAGGAAGCGTTGCGAGCAACAGTGGAGTTTATAATATAATAACTACGGAATTTATTGATTGTGATAGATTTGCTCTGAATAGTTTCGCGTATTTTTATGATGAGAGGTTCTGCGCAATTATGAAGATATTTTTAATATAAATATTTGCAACAATTTTTTTTTCCGCTTTGGTAGTTGTAATTTTCGTGAGTAAATAATGGTTACAGTGAAAATTAATTGAACGAGTTGGCTCTCGGAATAGTTCATTATGGAATTCCAAGGAGGGCTTTGTCCAAAAGTGAATGTTTTCAGCTGAAAAGCTGATATATTTCAGCTGATAAGCTGCACTAATACTTACAAAATTGTATGAGTAGATATCATATTACATTGTTTATTAATATTTACATAATTTAAAAGCTAATAGCAGTATTAAAATACAAGTGTATAAAAAAGGAAGGGAAAAGAATCATATGTGTAATTCTCGTTTATTCTCGTAAATTTTAAGAACGTTCTATCTCATCTGTCCAAAAAATACCCTCGAGTTTCCCTACATTTTTGACATTTGACGCTGAGTTGAGACTGCGACTACATTTTGAACGTTTTTAATTACTAATACTGACCTTCTGACATCTTGAATCAATGACATCTACCTCAATAATATGTCGGATACAAGATGAAGCAGAAAAATACGACATTTATTAAATAATACGCATAAACCGCAGAACTAATGAAATGTAACATAACATGTTATGCATTTTTACCGCGTAAAGACTAGTGATGTAATCGTTAAAGACGCTTAGTCGAGATGGTCATGCATGCATAATCGATACCGCGTCACCGCACTATTGCGCAATAACTGTGCTTTATGATCGAAAGTGGTGCGAGATTGACGCTGCGTGTGAAAATACCGATACCACGACGATACGCCACTATTCGATACCAAAGAGATTTGGAATACAATGCCGGTTTTGTTTGTACCATTCGTTTAGGACGTAATGTGTCGAGAAATGGATGATAATAAATTTTCAGCCGTCGATGTTTTTGTGGGATGTGCGTACTATTAGACAAATTGATGATAAAACAAGATGCCTATGTATGTATATTGCTTGCAAATGATATTATTAACATTGTGTTTGCATGATAATAAAGTGATTAAATTGATTGCTGGTTAGTGACCTCTTTAGCATGTATCAGAAAGGTTTGGTCATATTTAAGGGTGTGGTACGCCCCATCAAACTGAATAACTTTTGCTTTGGCATCAACATCGTAATCGTACCTAAATATTATTTAAGACCTGTGGTGGCGCAGTAATAGCAGTGGAGCCCAGTGTTATCGGCCCCGACTTACGAGTTGTAGGTCGTGAGTTCGAACCCAGGCAGGCACATTTAATTTCGTCACCACTGCTTTCAAAGCGGTGAAGGAAAACATCGTGAGGAAGCCCGCAAGTCCAAAAACCAAAAATTCGAAGATGGGACGTCAACTCACATGCACACACAGAACATGCTATGCCATTATGCTATTCAAATCTTTAATACCTCCACCTACTCGAATCAAATGCATGGGACAATGATAATTGTTTTCGCAATTACGATGTCGATCCCATCGAGAAAGTTGTTCAGTTTGATTATCTGTACCACACCCTTAAATATGACCACACCTTTCAGTTACTTGCTGTATAAAGGCTCCCGTAGATAATAAAACAATTGCTATGAAAACTTCATGGAAATATCTGCTCGAGTCGCGTCTTGCTGTCTCGTCGCGCCAGTCTGCGGGAGCCTTAAGCCGTTGTCTCGTTCAACGAGGTGTTTTATTCTGTGTAAACTTCAGTTTAATCTAGAAGTGCATACTTGGACTAAGTTCGTCGCAAGCACTCGAGCAAATTAAGCCTCGGTAACTTTGTAATGCAACTTTGGTTAAGAGCCAAAATATACAGCAACAAAAAAAAACTTTAGGGGCAAGAGAGAATAGTTTGTTTTGTTTTTATTTTAGAGCTTTTTCAACCCATTTATTTGAGTCTATTTTGCGAAACACATAAACTGACGCCTTCTTCCCCTGGGGGTAGGCAGAAACTAAAGGCTACCAGCTGCGATCCTTACAACCTTTTGCTTCGTTTACGCAGATATTGAAAACTTGGACCAGTCGTTTGATACTTATATGTATTTGTTGTTGAACTTCATCTAAGGTTGACCTCAGGCTCAGCAATAGCGCTTGCGACCACTATTTACCTGTCAACTTATGTCATATATTCAGATGCTTTCCCTCAACACATTAGGCAATATCATGCAATATACCGTCGAAAGTTGCATGAGACTGCGTTTTTTTAACTAATCTCTATATTTAACGTCCGTACGGCATTCTGCCTGACTGGATTTCTAAATAACTGTCGATACCTCATTATTGTTTCAAGGTGTTGGATATTGAGGGGCTCGTGGTTAAATAGTTACAGCCGCAAGGGTCGATCGAATGTTAGGCTACGAGTCAGTTCGTGGAGCAGTGACCATCCATAACATACCGAGACCCTTCCGGGCCTCGGAGAGAACGTTAAGCAGTCGTAGATCTTTGACAGTAGTTACGGGTAGTTAGAACCCCAAAAGACTACCAGTCTCACCAAGAGATATCGCTTTCGGTAAAGCTACTCGGTAGTAACTTGGTTGTAGAGGTCATATATTATGCAGTCGCTCCATGTACGATACAGGTATTCAGCTGCATCCGGTTAGACTGGACGCCGACCCCAAAATAGTTGCCAAAAGGCTAGGCAGATTGATTTCCGGCAAAGCCAAGTTCAGGTGACGTGTTTCCTGAGGATTCTATCGATGATATTTTAGTAGTCGCAAACGCGACTGAACTTACTGAAGAGATCAGTGGTGGCCCAGTGGTAACACGGCTACACATCAAGCTATACATTTCCAGTTTACGCTGATCTCGCACTGTACGGAAATCCTATACAATGCAATATCATATTATACTGGAAATGTATAGCTTGATGTGTAGCCGTGTGTACTGTAAAGGTTTGTTGCTTACGAATGCAATCTTTATGTTAATACAGGCCGGTAATGGAATGACTGTCACATTTGAACTATCAAGATGATGGGACTAGGATTCTATCCGTCAATGCTAATAGGATGAGTTTTATCCTAAGAAAATATTTAATGATTATATTAGGCGCGGTCATGTAAAAGTCTTAACTTATCATAATATACAAAGTTAAACTCTATTAACTATTTTATTTATAGTTGGAACCTTTCGGTTTAAACACTTGGTGGAGGCGCCGCGATCGACACCGGAGCACCCCCGCGATATTAGTGCGCGCACAAAGCGCATATTGTAAAAAAACCCCACTCTAAGCCGACCAACTTTGCTAAAGAAGCATAGTCTTCGCAAAGGGTGTTGAGTTGACACCACTGGTTCAGCCTATAGATGAGCACTCTTTACCTTCACTCACACAAGCCATGGCCAACTTTGCTAAAGGAGCATGGTCTCCGCAAAGAGTGTTGGATTGACACTACTGGTTCAGCTTTTAAATAAGGACCCACAGATTTTCATCAGCTGAGGCTGATATTAAATGGAAAGGCGTAGGTATATTTTTAGAATCAGCTGTAGCTGATATTAAATGGAAAGGAACGAGAGAGGAATAATTATATTTTTTTTAAATTTTAGCTCTGGAGTATGAACATCATTTAGATTGTTTTTGATGAATTCAAAGTGTGGTTTAGCCTCTTAACCTTTTCCTTCCCTCTGACTCAATGCCGTCCGATGGAGCAAAAGCTTTTGATGTTGAGAACTTCTCTGATTAACCCTTCTGGACTGATGTGAACTGTCACATTAATTTTTTTTTTTTAGGAGGCCACGTCGCGTCTTTTCCTCTGGTTTTGACGTGACGAGGTTCAAGCATGACAGACTTAGTTTGTATAGGTGCACGTTGGCACGCTTTAATGTTTAACTTTGCTGACACTGTTCATAGTGTATTAGAAATGTTTGTCCTGTCCTTGAGCCTTCTCATGTAAGAGTTGGACCTCATATTGTTAATTTATATTTCCAGAGTTAGGTAAATATTCTGATAGGTTTATAGGTAGGTATCTCGTGATTGTTCAAATGTTGTGAATAAAAGTCTTGTTTAGATATACGACTACGTTAATCCTTTTATTCAAGGGTGGGCGTAGCTCATGTAAAGGTTTGTTGCTTACGAATGCAATCTTTATGTTAATACAGGCCGGTAATGGAATGACTGTCACATTTGAACTATCAAGATGATGGGACTAGGATTCTATCCGTCAATGCTAATAGGATGAGTTTTATCCTAAGAAAATATTTAATGATTATATTAGGCGCGGTCATGTAAAAGTCTTAACTTATCATAATATACAAAGTTAAACTCTATTAACTATTTTATTTATAGTTGGAACCTTTCGGTTTCAACAGTACTATGAATTGTATGTAGGTCGTGGATAGGAAACCAGTAAACCAGGGCACTTTACTTTGGAAAATACTTGACAGATTGATTGCTTGGTCCTTAAGATTCCTAGATTTGCGCCGGTATTGTGTATTAAAATAGTAGCTCGTATGTTGACATACGAGTATTTCTGAAGGAACTATAATATACTTTATAATATTTATTTTTAGGTTTTTTATTTACGAAATTTCTACCTTTTATAAACTACTTGGTTGTAGTTTCAACAAAAACCATAATTTTTCATTTTTTCATTGGTTACAAAAGGTAGAAATATCGTAAATAAAAAACCTAAAAATAAATATTTCGGAATCCTTGGGTAAAAATAGTTAAAATTGTAATATGTTATAGTAAATTATCTGGTACATCGAATCCTTAATGGTGGACCACTATTTACGCCACACCTGTATATTGAGCGTAACTTTTCGAGAGCTGTGTTTTGGTAGTGAAATATTGTCAACGGTTTATTTTCACGGCGGCACTAGCTAAAGACAATAGCTTGTACTGTGGCTAATGAAGATGTAAGTTCCAGTTAGCATGATGCTGAATTTTGGGCCGAACAAAAGAAAAAAAATTGTGGTTCCTAGAAAAATTGAAATTTGGGATTTTTATACAAATTATTGAAATTTGAACATGACAACGTCTGTCCGGTCAGCTTGTTAATTAATATCCGGCTGACATGGACTCATAATTATTATGATTTAAAATAAACCAGGTTATGGAATTTATGCCAGTCTTTTGATAATTAATTCGAACTGTTAACATTCAGCTATGTTAAAATTGTAAAAGTTTTGTATTTCAGTAGAATTATTTGGCTGGCTACAATTTGTTTGACGACTGAGCTATTTAAAAAAATACGCTCTGTGTGTTAAAAGCTTAATCTCCCTATGATAGTAATTAATTATGTCAAATTCTCAATAAACATAATAATTAAGCCGAATGAAAATGTTCCGAAATACTCTACGCATTACATAATTATGTGTAATAATTAATAGGCCTGATAAGAAGGCCTAAAGTCACTCAAGGGACAATCGAGGGGGCTATGTTTGGAAATGAAGAGATCCGTAGGAGAACCAAGGCAACCGACATAGCCCGAACAATTGCCAAACTTAAGTGGCAGTGGGCAGGGCACATTGCTTGCAAAACAGATGGCCAATGGGGCCGAAAGGTTCTGAACTGGTGACCGCATACCGGAAGGTCCACCTTGTTCAGTCCGAAGGAATCCACTGGATGCAAGAAGCACAATACCGGTTGAAGTGGCGGTGCTTGGGGGAGGCCTATGGACGTTTTTCAGCTGAAATAATGTTGATGATGATCACAAAATGATGTTAGTACACTGCACCACTTATGGGTTATATAAGTATTTCTACATTCGATCATAAAAGATTTTGTCTAGTACCTAGAGCACGCAATATATCTCACGAAACTCCCACTAACGAGAAAAACATTTGAGCGCCCACAACAAAGATTAACGACCCATCTCGCGGAAAAGAATTGGACGACACGTATTTTTTGCACTAAAGGCGCATATTCCCACCACTACTGAATTACAGATTCTCGCAGTAAATGTCAGACATAAATTCCTCAAATGAAATGAAACTGTTTATTCTGTAAATAGGATATATCAGAATCACTTTTACACGTCACATAAAAAAGCTAAAGTTCTTTTTTAATCCCAGATAATAATCTGACCTTTCAAGTCTTGGTCCTTGCTTTTTATTCTAAAAGATTGACATTACACCTGTCAAATTACTATCTCGATTTAAAACGAACTTTAGATGGACTCAAAGACTACAATAGTATACTGGATGGAGTCGACATTTCATCTGACTACCCCTGGGATGAAATGAACCTCACAGATCAGTCTCTTTTAAACTTGGTAACATCACTGGACAGGTCATTAATCTACATGGAGGACCATGTAGATGTCTGAAATAGTCTTTTGAGGAAAGAACCACATATGTTTGAGTGGATCTGACCAGCCAGTGCAAGCATTTGTCAGTAATCGTGTAGTTTAATTCTAAACTTAAGGAGGCTCAAATAAATGACTGTTGTGTATACAGGAGTATAAAAACTAAAAACAAAGAAATTCATGAATAGTTTGGTACAGTTACCGTCAACATTGGGTCTGACTTTTGCTTATACTCGATCAAATTCAAAACCTTTCCTTCCCATCCATCACTGATTTTGTTTGCTTCTGTGCTTTAAAGATTGATCTTGCGGTCAAACTGCTTTCATATTACCTTCAGAAGTTCTCATAACAAAACAATAGATTTATGCTGGCGAGTTTGTAGCATCACAGAAGCAGTTTGTTCATCAGGGGCTTTTATTTGTATGACTTGTACTGATAGATATTTACGGCTTTATGTAGAAGTAGGTGCAAAATATTTACACTCTGAATGAAGTATTTTGTTCTTTACTTATTAAGGTCTGTTGTTATAGAGAAAACGAACATACATACAATTGTATTTAGATATACAAATGGCTTTTTGACCTTTTAATAAGTGTTGACTTTCAGCCTTATTTGAATAAAAAAATAAAAGTTTATTAGGAACAATTTTGGTATAGCATTACAAAAGACACGAAGATAGATGCAAAAGTAAAATACTGTGGTGCGGTTATCAACGCCCCACAAAAAATACATTGAAGACATTTGTTTCAGACTTTCACACCTTAAGAGTCATAAAATAAATTAAGATTTACAATAAGAAAAAAAACACAATCTTTGTATGTGTTATTTTGTATAATGTAGAGAGGCCACGAGAGCGTTTGTGTGTGTGTATGTATGACTATGTGTGTATGTAATATGTGCGTTCGATTATTTCTAGAGAACCCATACCATGTGAATTTATTTATAATTCTACAAGTTGTTCAGTTGCATCATAGGACATGGACTTAAACCAGTCTGTCAATTTTTTCTGAGGGAATTCCTTGATAAAGGGTAGATTTTGATTCTCTTGTTTATATTATTATAAAGCTTAGAACTAATGAGGCTGAAATGGCGACTTACCATCGCAAATCTACAGAGTTCAGTCTTGCAGATATTGTTGGAGCGTCGCTTATTTAAGTACTAGGTATTGGGGGTCGTTAGGCAAAAGGTGGTGTTTCTTAGGAACTGTTTGTAGAACGAACAGTTGTCTTACTGTAAGAACATCACAAAGCGAATATAGTTAAGACTAGCTTTTGCCCGCGACTTCATACGCGTGGACTTTAGAATCAAGTAGATAATCATTTTTTTGATAATATATAGCCTATTTTTTAAATTAGACCTCTCGGAATACATCATTGAAAACTGCATTCAATTCCATGCAGTGGTTTTTGCGTGATGCGGTAACAAACATACAGACAGACAAAAATTCTAAAAACCGTTGTTTTGGCTTCTGTTGCTCTAATAAAGACCCCCCATACTATTTTTTCTTCAATATCTTTAATGTACAGACATCGGCCTGTTACAATGTTATTATATATGTATAGATGTCGGAAATCGAATAGGTTTCATCGCGAGTACTTTTAGCACATATCTTTGCGCCCTCTCTAGATGCAACATAGTTGTATTGTGGGTTCCCCCCACGTAGTTATGCAGTAACAATTAACTGACTGAGCGAGAGCGAAATATTAGGTCTTTACCTATGAAATTGCCGTTTTGCAGTACTGGCCATTTCAAATCAAAATAATTTTTGTTTGGGTAAGAATTCTAATTTCAAATTAATTTTATTTTAAAAACATGGATTTTTTTTTCCAAAAGTAGTCATTTGTTTATTGATTAGTGTTACATTTTCATCGCATTTCAATCTTTTTCGTCATCATGGATACGTTAAAAATTCGAGTAATTATGGAATATGAGTACCGTCGTGGCAGCAACGCGGCACAAGCGGCACGCAACACCAACGACGTTTACGGAGCTAACACTACAAACCAACGCACCACCTGTTATTGGTTTGCTCGCTTCCGTTCTAGAAATTTCGACCTGAAAAATGAACCTCGCGGTCGTCCGAAGACTTTGGTCGACAATGACGAATTAAAGGCGATTGTGGAAGCTGATGATACACAATCTACGGCTGAATTAGCAGCAGCTTTCGACGTTAGCGTCAAAACAATATTGGTCCATTTGCGTCAAATTGGCAAGGTAAAAAAGCTTGACAAATGGGTGCCCCACGAACTCAATGATCGTCAGCGCGAAGTACGCGTCGAGACGTGCCTTGCACTGCTCAACAGACACACAAATGAAGGAATTTTGAACCGCATTGTTACCTGCGATGAAAAATGGATTCTGTTTGATAACCGCAAGCGCTCAGCAAGTTGGTTGGATCCTGGTTCAGCACCTAAACAATGCCCTAAACGAAAACTTACCCCTAGAAAAGTGATGGTCACTGTTTGGTGGTCTAGCGCCGGTGTGATTCATCACAGCTTCTTACCAAACGGGGTGAGCATTACTGCAGATGTGTACTGTGAAGAACTGAACACAATGATGGAGAAGCTGGCACATCTCCAACCAGCATTGGTCAATCGCTCGTCTCCGCTGCTCCTGCACGACAACGCGCGACCTCATACTGCACAGCAGACGGTCTCCAAGTTGCAAGAACTGGGGTTGGAAGCTCTCCGTCATCCGCCCTACTCACCAGACCTTGCGCCTACAGACTACTACTTTTTCCAGAATTTGGATAACTTCTTGGCGGGAAAAAAATTCAATACCCGAGAGGCAGTACAAAATGCCTTTGAAGAATTTGTTGCCTCCCGTCTAGCTGATTTCTTTAAGAAGGGCATCAATAAACTGCCACTGCGATGGCAAAGATGCATTGATTGCATGGGTGATTACTTCGATTAATACAAATAAAAAATACATGAAAAAAATTCGTTTAAATTTTTTCATACAAAACGGCAATTTCATAGGTAAAGACCTATTAAATCATTTTTAGGCACTGAAAGTCAGCAGCCTCACGAAGTTTTTTTTTAAATAAATAAATCAGTCTTCTGACACGAATCACAATAGACTCGACCTGTTTTTTCCAAGTCAGAAGATTGTCTAATATAACTCCAAGATATAATAATAATTATAGTATCGTCAATATTGGGCAAACTTTCTGTATTTCAACTCGATAAAAGCCGTATTTAATTGGCTCCCAACAGATATAGACAAATCCTTAAAAGGTCTTCTAAAAGTACTATAATTAAAATTGCCTCTCTCCCGCCCACAGCTCAGCAAACGCAAAGAAGTGGGAAGTTGAGCTCGCGACCTTGAAGAGTAACAACCTGCGACTGACGGCCGCCCTCCAGGAGAGCACTGCCAACGTGGACGAGTGGAAGCGACAGCTGCACCAGTATCGCGAGGAGGTGGCCCGCGCCAGGCACTACGCTGGTAAAGGTAGGGTAGATTTAGAATTGTGCTCTACCAACAGATCTACCATAAAATGCTGACTATATAATCAGCCTATAATTCCCACTGCCGGGATGCATGCCCCCTCTTGGCGATAGGGTGTGGACCGTTATCCACCCCGCGGGCCCATTGCGGGTTGGTGGTAAAAATCCTGATAACTACAACAAAAAATGGCGTGAACTTGGAATTAGTACGGTCAACACGTTTCGCTTCTGCATAAAGTTCCTGTCAATATAAAATGATACAGTCGACCGCACCTCCATGCTAAAAACCATGGACTTCGACATGGACTGCACTTATTTATGTGATAAGTTGTTAGTCTTGTCATCGACATCAGCCAAAAAAAGTTTAAACTACTACAGTGTAAATCCATCAATTATACTGCCCTTATTCCAATGAATTCGGAAGTTGGCGTAGCATGTCCTCTTGACAATGATGGCCAATAGAGATGTATGCTGTATAACTATTATCAGGCTATAACGTTCCCACAGCTGGGACACAGGCCCCCTCTCTTTGAGGAGTGGGCTGTAATCTACCCCGCCCAGTCAAGGTTGGTAGATGACACATGTCTTCGAATTTTGGATTCTAGGACGTGTCGGATTTCTTACGATGTTTTCTTTTACCGTTTTGAGGGCAGTGGTCATGAAATTATTCACACAAAGTAAAGCGCCTGCCTGGATACTAACCCACAAACACTGGTCGATACCACTGGGCCACCACTGCTCAATCCAAATATATGCTGCGCCGACCCCAAATAAAGGAGGAGACTACTGATTCATCGCCTTCCAAGCCATATCATGTTGCACACAATCTATCCATCGTCTGTCTGGTCTTCTTCTATTCTTATAATGAGTTCTGTTTCCGTTGACTGTAATTTCCCGATAATCCATCACGTTTTCATCTCGTTTCAGGTGCTGAAGCCAACGAGGTAGAACAGCTCCGTCAGCGCGTTGCGCAACTTGAAGCAGAGCTTGCGCAGAAGAATGAGGAACTGGCACAGATCACCAAGTCGAAGAAGAGCGAGCAGGTGGGTCATAGTTACAACCTTTATTACACGGGCACGGCCATCTGACATCATTGGGTAGGCGTGACGTGGAGCAGTGGGCGAATGGTGTGTTTATGGAGTGTTCTAAAGGTTAATTTAGAATTCGCACGGTGTCGAGGAGCCATTTATATTATTTTTTTAACTGTTGAGTTCGCTTTCAAGTTGTGTCCTTGAGTTATGCTCCAAGTGATCTTTACAGTATAGGTATGTAGGCATCTCACGATCGAAACTTAGTGAAGCGCTGAGTTGGATTCTGGTAAAAATATTTGTAGGATGTTAATATAATCTGATGCTTCTTGTTGATGGACACTGCTGAAAGTGCCAAGCTCGCAGCCAAATTCTAGGCTGACTGTAAATAGATTGCTATCGACACGCTAAGAAAAATAATAAAATTTGCCTAATATCTTCATAGCCTCCATGTTTGCTGTTTGTGCTCCATTCGTTCACTACTCCATGTTTCATAGTATCGTAGTGTTTATAAAAGGGAGTAGTTTTGTGATTGTAGTTAGTGATTTAGGAAGAAAAATACATTCATACAAAACCTTGCTACAATTTAAAAAGCTCTATACACTTTTTACTTACTATTTTCTTTCCAATCTGTTAAGTGTTAATAACTTATTAATAATACCTAAACTATTCTTTTTATTAATTCATTGATCGTAATGCATGTTTGTAAATAATATTGTTAATAATTTAAATAATCGTTTTGTATTTTTTACTATGTTAACTTTATACTAACAAATAAACTCGATTTATATTTCCTTTCTTTCTTTTATTTTTATTTCAATCCTTATTGCTGTTCTATCTGTTCTGTTCTCATTTTCTTTCATTAAAAGGAAACCCAGTCACGTAGTCATTGGCGTCCATTCAATAGTAACGTATTACTTTGTTTTCTTCCTGGTTAATGTCAATAATCCTAATATTTTTTAACAATGTAATGTATATCTACCACTGCCATGTCCCTATGTTTTGGTTTTTGGTGTAACTATACAACTTCAATTAACTGAATTAATGCTTATTATGAAAGTAGTTTATTTAGAATAGTTTACTGAATCGATTTCTGTCATTTTTAAGAAAGTTAATTTTTTATCCTAAAAATTAAAACTACCTACGTAAATAACAGTAACACTACTGTCAAAATAAACTAAAATGAACGAAGTGCCTACTACGCTAGACTCTTATACGCGTGCGACTGTGTGCGTGCGTAGGTTTGTAATGTGACCACAAATTTCTCCTGCAATCAGTACAACTAATTTAAGCAATAAACTATGTTTTATACATAATAGTAAATATTCAGTGTATGTATTATGTTTAAATAACAAAATATTGTAATTGGGGTGTTTGGTGGTGTGTGTTTATTCCGGGTCATGCTGATTTTTTTTTTTTTACTATACTTTGGGACATGACAGTGGTAGATATACATTGAACGCGTTTCCTCTTCAATGATGATCCTAAGCATAATTGCAGTCTGGTTCTATGCTTGAGTTTCATTAAGTCTTACTTACTTTTTATTTTCCAACTTTTTAGAAATCAGAGATTGAAATAATTGTTTCTGAAATTACTCATTGACTCTCTAAAATTCATGTACTTTATTTTTATTAATAACTATAATCACACAAGAATTTTACTTTAAAAAAATCTGCTAGATCTAGCAAAAAATGTAAGGAAATCGAAACCTAGAATTTAGGTTAGAGCTAAAGGTAAAATATAATTCTACTGTGGGTTCACGATGGTAAAATTGCCTGCGTTGAGTGACTTTTATGCAGATTAACATATGGTTCAAATTGACGTGTGCTCCTGAAACACAATGAGTATTCCTAATTTTCTGCTTGACTTCATTTGTTTTTGCTCTCCGTTCTTGTGACGTGGCCTTTTTACTGTCAGTTCCGCTGAAAACGGTTCACCTTAACCGACAACAATTTAGCAAACGACTTTCACCCTTAACCCGCAGGACGCAGAAGCAAAACTCGCTCAAAGCCAGCTGGAGTTGGCTCTTGCTGCTCAAGATGGTCAGCGACAGGTCATACAGGCGCTCAATGATCAACTGGCGAGGCAACTTGATGAGCTGGTGAGTTTCATCATTGTTTTTTTATAAAGTTCTTGGATAATATGTAGCTGATGAAGGTGCTGAATTGAAGGAAGAAGGTAAGAGATACTGGTGTGGTGGTGCATCTTGGGATAGGTTTGATGTCCTGTAGTGGATTTCTTTACGTTAGTTTGATTTATTTGTAGATAATGAGATAGATGGAACGCTTTGGAATGGGCAACTAGCTTCATCTTTCTATCTCACCGACCTTGACAATTCAAAAGTGCCAGTAATTGGTTTATTTGAAATAAATGCTTTGAGTTTGAGTTTGAGTTTGATGGGAGACAATTATGCATCAGATTGTAAAATGGACGAAGGGTGGAAAACAAGTGCTCAAATGTAATATAAGAGTCTTTTTACACGAAGAGTCCCAATAAAAAGCATACTTTGCTTTAACCAAACGTTTTAGTGATATGTTTGACTACCTACTCGTACCAGGGTTGATAAAAATCATGATTAAAAATAAAAACAAACTTCTATTTTAATTTTATGTAATTTTGTTTATTTTAATCACTTTTTTTACTTCATTAATAAAGTAATCGGTTTTCATTTGGTATATCAATTTTGAATTGTTCATCTTAAAAAAAAACACTATCATAAGGGTTTACAATCCTATTGATACGTAACAGAAAATCAACGTACCTAATATTGTAGTTTTGGACATTTTTTTTACACTTTTTATGAGAAAGGGAAAAATAATTAAAACATATTTTTTTTGTTATTAGATTCGATATCTTGTTCTTTTATGTGGTTGCAAAGGTTTTTTTTTCTTTCTCGCTACTATGCCGGTTAAATCTTTATTACAAAAATGTACACTGCTTGCGTAAAGAATGATGGGCTTTGTATGAAACCTGGGCGTAAGACCAACAGAACTGCGACTAGTGCCAGTTGTTGGAACCCAATGCCAGGATCGTAATTATTTATATAACCCTAGCCATATCCACCAGGTTTACTTGAAAATATTGTTTGAAAAAACTGAAATAAAACACGAAACTTAGTAATTACGTATCGTTTTATAATAAAACAAATTGTTAATAAAACAATACTACGATCCTTAATTATTAACAGGGATACAATTAAATAAATAAAAATTTTATTTGAACGGTTTTGAATGAAAAGCATGTTTAAAAATAAATCTTTTTAAAAGATTTTTTTAAAGACTTTAACTTTAATTTTAAAAGATGGAAACAAGAAACTAGTTTTAATAAGCAATCTCATGCAGTCGGAGGCATTTACTTAAATTTAACAATAACCACTTTTATTGCCTCTTTTGAAGACACAATATGGCGCCAAAAACCGGCCATTTTTTTTTTCAATTTTGATTTACCCAGTTTCACTCTTACAATTAAGACGAATCTAGCGGCACCCCTCAAGCTGAAATCGAGCAAGCCGTTTAGGCTACAGAGCGTGCCAAAGAAATCCACATACATACATTCGAAAAACATAACCTTCCTTCTGGCGCAGTCTGGTAAAAATAAACACAAGCAAATCAAAATAAAGTCCCCATGTAAACTATTTCAGTCTATGACCATATCTAACAAATGACGCGCGGGGGCAATAAATGGCTGTGTCCCAAACCAATTTACCATATTATAGAAACTATAGATATGTGCACAGGTACCAATGGTCCTTCTTCTTGTCAGATAGGTACAGATTTTTTAAACGTGATGGATCTTCGGTATTTATACAGAAAAATGCATTTTTTTAAATTGGCTCTATCTCTGTTCTTCGGCGACTTTGGTACTTTTTGCCATTGTATGAAATAGAGTACTAATTATAAGCTATCATATGAGATTTATTTAAATTCTGTTGGATTTACGCCCATTTTGACCGTCATCTTTTGCCGCAAACTGACTTTTTTTATTGAAATATACCATACTGCATCTTTTTTGTTCTAGACATCTTGTCGTATTTATTTTAAAGAAAGTGTGGTTTCTGTTTTTGCTGCGGTGCTCAAAACAAATGATTTAAATCAAGTTTTATTTTATTTTATCGTGATTTAAATCATCTTAACCGTGTTCACTACCTTCAGATTATTTAGCTGACAGACATTTCTTATCCGGAGACTATGTAACAAAAACGAAATGAAATTGTTTTGAACGTTGTGACATTCGGAGTTGAGTACTTGAACAGAAAGTCAGACATCTTGTGCCGTCCTCAAAAACAATATTTTCCCAGTTAAACGCACGTCGTATGTTCCGCAGAGCACGATCCACCGCGAGATCAACAGTGCGCTGGCGACATGAGACGCGGCCCCCGCGCCGGCGCAGTACGCGGCGCAGCACGTGCAGCACGCGGCGCACGCGCGGCGCCTGCCACTGCTGCTGCGCGGGCCGGAGCCGGCCTACGTCACGGTCAAGGCCAAGAAATGAAGAGTGCTCTCGGTATTTCGCAAGGTGCACGAGTTTTTTTAAACCTAATGGGAGGAAGTCGGTTGTGTTTTGTCTTTCAGTTTGGAGTCAATGTGTGGGGTATAGATACTTGATTGCAGATGTGTATCTCCCAGCAAAAGTATGCACTTCGGCAATCATCGTCTATTTTCGGAAAAACGAACGCACGATTGTGAGATCTAATATAGAGCTGTAACAGCCATGGTAGGTGCACTACGGTAAAGTGCGGCAGTACAAAACTTTACAGCTTTCAGGGGGTCCTCTGTGGTTAACGTTCATATTAATTTGGAAACCCGAGGATAACCGAAACGTATACCTTCTCTGGTTTACCTGTATTTGAAATACTCGTTGATACGAAAATTTAATGTTACTATTTTGTGGAATTTTATTGTTTCTTTGATAGCGTTTTACGATGGTGGTGCCATCTGCGTATGTTTCCCATTTCAATGTATGATTGGAGTGTAAAACTAATCATTTTAACAAAAATGTATCCTTTTTTTCTGTCATATTGACGTTTAAACGAGTGTTGCAAACAATTAATACACATAATCAAGTATCTATATTTTTTAAATTCTTCTGTACGCGATACGTAGTTTCAAACAAATACTTTGTGCCACAAAAATCACATTAACAATTATTTGTTTGAACTGCGTATTCTGTATAGAAACATTCCATACACATTGACACCATTACAAAATTATTTCTTAGGGTATGTCAGCTTATTTAGTTGGGTTTTCAAATATTATAATAATTCCGTTGTATAATATAATGAATTTTCTCGTTAAATCTATGTGGAAATAGACATAAAGTAAAATTAACTGACATTATTCTGACATCTACTGTTTTACGTATTCAAATACTTCTTCCATGACTTGTAACTGAAAGATTGTATGTATTTTATCACGAAGTAGTCTGTACTGAAAATATATTGCATAATAATTTCGCTATGATACTCGCCAATCAGAGAGGAGGTTTATGACGCCACGACATCAATTGGCCAATAGCAGATGTTTTTTATTACTTCCATACTCCTCAAAATAACGACTCTAGCTCAATGAAAATGTACGTGTATATATTTCATATTGACTACTTCGTAAAGGTAAAAAGTTGATCTAAAACTTAAAATATCTTCTAGTTTGAATGCAATAAAATTGTAATCTTTAGAAGCAAATGATGCGAACAACCGACACAGTCCCTTCGATGTTAACAAACTCATCGATAACTTATTTTTCAGTAGGGCACATCACTATTATTGGTTCCACCGATAATGTATCGATAATAGAGTAATTTAATATTACCATGATGTTGTAATTTTTAAAACGGTGTCGACACAGTAAATGTTATTAACTGTTAAGAACAAGTTTCGTATCTTAAAAAATGTTTAAGTCATTAGTTTCAATAGAAAGAGAACTATTAGGTCACTTCAAATAAAACCAATGAGGTTACATTTCAACTGTATTCTGCGGTCTGCGGCACAAAAAATAAAACAATTTTATGCCTTTGCCTCTATTTAAATCGGTGGAGCCTGTGACTTGTGTTTTGAACTGTAGAATCAAGTATTCACAAACACTCCTATCGAGTCTTATTTTAAAGCGGGCGGACGCTAAGTACAAGGTATCTAGCGGTTGTCTTTCAAATCCTTGTAATATCTGATCTCACTATAAACTATGGTATTAAAACTCACTGTTTCAACTTTCGTGGACGATTTCAGTGCATTTTGTTTAAAGCGGCAATATTGTTCCGATTTCATGCCATTATCGGCCATAGCGTTTGTAAATTATATCGATAGTGTCTTAAGTCTATTATATCGAAACGATTACATCGATATTAGAGCTATGTTCGTACTTTAATCCGAATTGACGTTTATGTCCAAATTGTACACCACTATGGGAATATTAAACCCAATAAATCGTATCATGTATTACACTATTCGGTGTCATAAGAAAATCGATCATCAAGTCACCAAAAACGCTAATTTTCACAATTTCCCATGGCAAAAGCAAATCATTTTCGTTTCAAACAAAGTATAAACTCCATTTCGAAGTTTGAGCACTGAATAAAGCGGTCTGTTTGAAATGAGCGCTTGAAGCGAAAAGCTAACGACGTATGAAATTGAATGACGACATTTCATAATATCTTTGTAGAAAGTTCACGGTTTGAAGAAGGTACCTCCATAGTTAATATGTCGCGTATGAGGGCGCGAGTTCAAGTGCTCTTTGTTAAGATATTTCATTATTATAAATTCAAGTTCTTCCAAAGCGTAGAAAAATATCTACCGATTATTTTCTGTATACGAAATTTCAGACCTGAAATGACGACAGTGTATATCAGAGTATCGAGTTATTTGGTTAGTAATTAGTAAACATTGCCCTCGCTTTTTGATCTAATAAACCAGCTTTTAAAAACAAATAAATCCACTCCTTAAAAAAAAGCCAATATTCCGTTAACACTGCCAAGTACCTCAATACTAAATAGACGCCAAATCGACCGCCAAACATAAAACTATGAAAACGACAACATTCGGTGCGAACCGATGCTTACAGAAATAACTTATTCATTTAACTTTATTGTGAAGTCTTCCCATTTTGTTACAAACAGAAGACGCATCGATGTGTTAAAAAATGAAAATGACATGCAGCAGAGTCATAGCTAACGTCAAATGTTATAATACATTTCCTGGAAGGTTACAGATAAAAGTGGAGGTAACACTCTAAATACCTAAGGGAAGACGACTGTGGTCGGACGCTCTCTTTCTCAATACATACACGGAGACAGAAAACACATAATAGCACTGTCTCGTTCTTATGTGTGTATTTAGAAAGAGAGCGATCCACCACAGTCGTCTTCACTTAGGTGTTTAGAGTGTTGCCTCCACTTTAATCTATAATCTTCTTGTACATTTCGTCCTTACCGCGTTTGACAGTGACCCAAACATACGTGTGACACTCCATTTGTTAAATACTCTGTGTTATGTATAAAAGTAATGATCATTCTCTCAATTCTTAGATTAATATAATGACATTTATCAACCTCGTCTATGTTCATCATAAATGTTTATTGATAGTTTTTGAGTCAATTCGAGTCAGTGATGTCGACCCACCCTTATCTAAATGTAAATACGTTCGAAAATCGTGTAACCCCACGATTCAATGCCAAAAATAACTAATTTTATTATTAAAATTAATGTATATTTTAAAAGTAGATTTTTAATATTATATTATTGTGTAAGAAAACTGGTTGCACGGTGAAATACCGAATTAAAATATATATAAAAAAAAACTATGTAACTCTTGATTTCGATATTCGCCTGATATATTATGATGATATAGTCGACAGGCCGTGCCATGTCTTAGTGTATGTGTGTATATTGAAATATTCCCTAATTAATATACTAAAATATAAAACAATCGGCTAATAATACGCCTCGTCAGTCCCTTTCTCCTGTATACTCCAGGCCGATGCGCATAAGCATCCGGAAAGGGATTTTAAAACAATGAATATTAAAGCTTCGATTTAAAAGTTTTTTGAAAGCGTTAAATTTAAAATATTGCGTAGTATGTAAGTGTATGTATTTTACCGATGAGTGTGAAGTTTACCGACGCCGACGATACTGTTCTGTTTTGAACTGTGAACCTTTGTATTTGGTGTACTGTGCATTTCTTTTCGTCTCGAATACATTCTCCAATATTGTAATATGTTAGGGTTGATAATCTTGTGTATGTTTGACTGAGGATCACGTATGGAACAGTATTTACCCTATAGGATTGCCTGAACTTCCATAAATACATATAAACGACTGCTTAAATACAGGGTCAAATTAAATTAGCTGGCAATACGTTACCCACGTGTTGGGAATTGATATCGAAAACCAATTAAATAAAAAACTATCAATTTTTTTTCCTCAATCGCAACTTTTTTCAAAACCTAAAATGACATGTACATTAACGTGTGGTTGCCCACACAACTATTATGTTTGGCTTTTGGAAATTCGTAAAGAATATCTATGTTCCACGATAAATTTACAAAAACAGCTGATAGATTACGGGCATTGACTTTCGCCCATGGAGTGAAGAATATTATTTTATTTTTTGTTCCATTATTTTTCGATATCTCTAGTCTATACTCAACACGTGGGTAAAGTATTGCCATCTCATTTAGTTTGACCATATATACTTGCAATTGACCAAACATGCATTATGCAATGCCATCTTCCAACTAGCCCCCAGTACCATATCATTTTTAATTCAGTAAATATTATGTGGTTCTGACTCTGTCTTCCGAGGTTTGCATTGACTTGGCATTTACGCATGGGTAAATAATCTCTCAATAATTCGAATATCGTGTGATCTTCAGTAGGAACATAACTTCAACGTAAATATTCCTATGGTACATTAGACTTATGAACATTTCCGTTTAACTTTCCTACTGTGTAGGTGTATTCTATTAATATAATATTAAATGATAATTATTAAATTGTAACGTAAAATTCCAATCTCGATGATTTTTAATTAAAATATTAAATATATTCATCCTTAGGTGTAAGATGTTTAGCGAGTCGCGCGAAATTATTTTGTTACGTAAGTTTAATTTTATTATTTAATAATACTTACCAGAAAATCAGGCAAATGACTATTTTCCAAATAGAAAATTCCAATGTTAATTGTTCCTTAGAATCATAATTTCCACATAAAATAAATACGTCACTAAACAAAGTAAATAACAAAATAATTTTGTGCGAATAAATTATGTATGTAAAAATTAAAGATAAAAATCGTCACCAATATCCGTCTAACTCCCAAACGTTGACGTAGAAGTTAATTTCGACTTTATTTTCATTCGTCTAAGTTTAACATTTGTTTAAAACCCTGTAATTCATAGATCCCTTAGCAAATTAGTGATTACACTTTGACAGATAATATCGTCGGCGATTTTTTGAAAAGTTAAATCGTTTTATTTACTTAAATATATTTTTTTAACTATTTTTCTTTTTCAATATGTCAAATTTTTATTTGTGTTCAACGACTGTATTATTTTTTTGTTCAAAAATTGTTATATTTTTTTTAGCAGTCATTGCAAACGATCATTATCTGTCAAAAACCTTGAAAAAAAAAATTTGAAAACAAAATGATATCATTAAAAAGGCTGAGGACACAATTTTTAAGATATACAATGTCTTCTAAACAGGGTAACTTTCATTTACTGTTGCGTGGATTTTTAAATAGTGGTCGTTGTTATTCGATTTTTACTCTTTGTCATACAACATACACTTTCCGTAGCTCTTTACAATTTGTTCTCGAAAACGTACGGCGAATATACACGTCAAACGTCACGTGGTGTGACGTCACAATGTATCAGTAGTTTTATCGAACAATATTATATACTCTCTAAACTTCAACAATTACCTTTCCTTTTGTATAAAACTACATGAACAATTTTAATTTCGTAGTTAAATAAATACATAGATACATACATACATACATACACATGAACGTTACCGAAGCAAAAGGAGTATTTGTAAGGATAGTAACAGGTGGCGTTCTGTAGTTTCTCCTACTCTCATGGGAAGAAGGCATGAGCTTATGTATGTATGTATAAATACATAGCTATAGTAGTAAATAATGTTTTTAATTATAGACACAGTATTTATTTATACTTGTAAAAAAACTGTTTATCGAATAGATACAATTTAGTAGAAAAACTGAAGGATCTGTTGGATTATAAGAAATGTAATATAAAATTAGATAATGTTTAAGTGTTATTCCCGTTTCATTTGTAAACCGAAGATGTTAATTGTGACTACATATAAATAACATTTATAGTATAGATAGTTATATGTACTATATCATAGTCGTTACAATAGATGAGATTATAATTTTAAATGTATCTTGGCTGGGAGATGACATTTTTTGTTTTTTAGTGGCCAATAATTACGGCCCGATGTGTACTGCCCACCGATTACCACGCAGTGTGCCAATTATTTTGCCAGGACGTGTAGAATATGTAATATCAACTTTCACTTTTGATCGCAGAGTAATAACAAATGATTTTAGTGTCATTTAACGCCATCTAACGGTCAGAAGGTGAAAGTCTTGTGTTTGTCTCGAGCCGTAAGTATTAGCCACTTGATATTGTTGTATTGTAATCGCATTATAGTTTTAATTGTAATTTATTCAATATAAATTGTTATAGTCTGCGTTGCACTTGTTATAGGTATACTTTGAAAAGGGTGATAGTATTTTGATGAAGTTCGAGGAGGAGAAATTGATATAGTTTTTATTTATTTTGATATTTTGAAGGAGCTTGAATGAGATTAAAACGATCAACAATTCGTTAAGTATTTATCAATTATTTATTTTCAATTATAGCTCGAATTTATTAATGATCTTCCAATGATAGTGTAGTTATTTATTTAGAATAAAAAAATCTATTTTATTTACTTTCAGTTTCGCGAATAAATTCCTTTTCGTTGTGTATTGGCTGGTCCGTATATTTGTGGATCTCCAATACTAAGATGTATTTTGTCTTATTTACAAATAACTTACTTAAGAATAACATAGGGCGTTATTAGCTTAGTTTGGTGGCTGACGTCAAAAGTATTTTTATTCGTTGATCTCAAAAACTATGGGCCTCATGACCCGCTGAATGTCTTAAAAGGGATATTGCAATGTCGTTTAAGTTAATATTGTACTTGAGTCAATATGAAAATAGGAAGAAAAAATATTGTTAAGCAAATGTAAACTTTAAAGGCATCTTGTAAGATCCATTGACAAAAGTTTTGGCAGCAATGAAGTTATTAGCGATGAAAATTGAATTGTATGGAGGTTCCTTTTAGTTTATTTTCAAGTGCAGCGCAGACTAAGTATGTGTACTACGTTATATCTTCCATTAGAGCAGTAGTCGCTGTGAGCTGAGTATGCATATTAAACAATAAATAAATACAATATGGATTTCACAATAGAGTTTTATTTAAATAGTCCTTATTCCGCAAGTACAGTATTTTTATCTTACGAAGTGACGCGCTCTTTACTTGTGAGTAAACCTGCACTTACAGTTAGTCTGAAATCAGCAGCCCGTCTTGAGTAAGCGTGGTAGTCAATGCTCGTGCCTTCTCTGTATCAGAAGAAGCCTTTGCCTAGCAGTGAGACAATAATAGGGTATTTTGTTATTTTTTAATCCAAGAAAATGCAGCATGAAGCATAAAACACCGAAAAAGATTTTTGTTTAGCGAGTGAACTTGACAACTTAAATAACAAAGGTAAGTATTAGAAGTAAAGACAATAAAAAAAAAAATTGTAGCCCACCGGTATCGAGAACAGGGTCCAAGCTACCGGTGGTCAGGGCTCCGGGAGGAACCTCCTAACAATGCGAGCCGTGTCCAATAGTACCGCTTTCTGGATCAACCCTTTGATCCAGCTTCCTAACGAGAGCCTCCTTAGGTTTTGGTCGATGCTCTTGGCTATTATGACATTGACTGTCACAGCTATCGGCACAATGACTGCTGTATCCACATCCCACATGTCGACAACCTCTTGAACCAGGTCAAGATACTTAATCTGCTTATCTTTTCCAGCTTTCACGAGGTTGTCGTTATACGGGACCGCTACATCAATAATATAATCATTGTACGACGCTCCAATCGATCTATCACCACTATGTCCGGCTTATTGGCAAAAATACTCCTGTCAGTGATGATAGATCGATCCTAATACAACGTGATATTGCTATTTTCGAGAACTGGATTGCGCACATACCTATAGTGCGGTACTTCCGAATCCACAAGACTGTTTTCAGAGCAAGTTGCTGGTGGATAATTCTGGCTACAAGGTTGTGCCTATGCAAGTAGTCTCCGTTAGCTAGACTAGAACAGCCAGAAGTAGGTAATGTGTCGGATTGATTCTCCCGGACGGTGGCATGCCCGACATGCCATTCTCCACAATAGATTTCCGTTAGTTGTTTGTCATCATAACTTTGTCCATAGTCGTAAAGACAAAAGCTTCGGTTTCCTCAAATAGATCACCGAATCGCAACCAGGATACGGACGCTAAGAGGTCTACATGGGGCTCATGTTGTTCTTCTTTACTCTGCCATACTTCCGTTCGGTCATTATGATTAGTAGGTGTATATGTTACCGGCCAAACCCGATTTCAGGCCAAACTAGTTTGTCCTAGGCCAAACTGGTTTCTAGCTTAATTAGCCATATCGTTAACAGCCTTTGGAAGTAACGCCCGCCGGCCGCTGCCACGGCGCCGCTCGCTTCGCTCGCTCGGCTCGCGCGCTTTTGGTCACAGTTCTAACCTAACCTAACCCATTTAATCGGCGTGCCCCGGCTTAATAAACCAGTTTGGCCTAGGACAAACTAGTTTGGCCTGAAATTGGGTTTGGCCGGTAACATATATATCACTATTTCGTTTATTTATTGTCCTTACTAAATACATTTTTAAATATTTTTATAAAATAACTTTACAAAAAACATTTAAAAAAATACAAATTGTGGTCCACCCGGAAGCAGGGTCCAAGCTACCGGTGGTTAGGGCTCCAGAGACAGGTTCGTCCTCACGATGCGAGTCGTGTCGAGGAGTACTGCCTTCTGAATCACTATTATTTTATATACAATTATTATAATTTTTTTATTTATTAGCCTGTGAAAACACTTTGAATTGTCTGAATGGCCTGCCAATACAAGTCTCGGTGTCGTGCTTTCAATTTTCAATTAAAGTATGTACTTACCTACCTATATTATACAGAAATTTATTCAAAACACTACGTGATACAATAATAGAGAGAGGAAACCCATCGCACATACTAACATTATTTTCAGTTCGGAAAGGAACATTTGACAAGCTTTAGTTTACTTTACGAAGTCTTCCATAAAATTTACTAAGACCTCAAATGATCACAGTTGTAACTAAATGTCAGAAAGTACTTCAATAATCCAAATCAAAGTCATTTACTCTCAATCCATTCATAAATCCAGAACGGGAAAAAGCTCTCAACAAAACCATAAAAAATCCACACCGAAGTTTCAGCGAAGTGTGAAAAAATTCCACGGCACTAAACCGACTGGCTTGCATTTTTTATCATCGTTTTATTCCATCTGCCTCGCCGAACAAATTCTAATCCCTTAAGCAAACAGAGAGAATGTGACAAAAAATTTGGAAAAACAGCTGAACACACGAAAATTTTTGAAACGTGGTAAAGGACCACAGATAACGCATGAATTTCGGGTATTCCGGCATCGATTTCCCAGGGCGCATGACAGGATTCCCGCCATTTCACCAGTACCGTGCCAGGGCTCACGTGACACGCACGCGTTCCGCGATCGCGACACACAAAATAATATAATGCATAAAGTCTAGTGAATCTAACAGAAATTTGACAGTGGTTGCATTTAATTTTGCGTATAAACTCGAAATTGATTGTTCTTCGAAGTATCCGCTCGAAAAAGGATCGCAGCCACATTGTTTTCGGTGAGTTTTCCACTTATTACAAATCGATATATTCGGGAATATAAATTGTCTACAATGAACGTATTATTTTCCAGACTTTCCTTTAATATTTTGCAGACTCCCATTCAGCTCCATTATATAATTATTGCTTTCATTGTGTTTTTATTTCTTTAAAATCCGATTGCAATTCATTTAGTAGTATTTTGCATAAATATTGCGTACGTGTTTTTGGTTCCTAGCTGTCTACTTAGCAAAAGTATTTTAATTTTTTTTCTCGTACTACCCACATTTATTTTTGAATTCCGAATACGTTCCTTTCGCTATGTTACTGAGCCGGGCAATCACTCCGAGCTTCCTATGATCGGAAACAAAAGATTCTTTAAGCAGGTACTATAATATTTCGCTTTTCTTCTCAACAGTTGCGAAAGACTTTCTTTTATTTTTTCTCTCATATTTGGGTCACGATGGAAAAATTACGCGAACACGTTCATACATTATGCATTAAGACTTACTCCAGTGATGTTTTTACTCGTTTTGTTTCATCTGTATGAATGTAAAGCACCTACCTACTCAGTGGGGTAGGTACCTAAGGAGAGAATTTTGAATGACTGAATTCGGAATTGGAATTACTGTTTTACCTACGGAGAGAATTTTGAATGACTGATTGTTTTGTCAAGCACTATGGTCTTCAGCTCCCAAAACTGTTGATTAAGGGGAACCTAGTCGCGGGCTCGAACTCACTGGTAGGCCTGGCTAAAAATCACGCTGTCTCACCAGGCTTCGTGTCGGACAGAGATAGTATCAGTGATGAGCAGTTAGATGCTAGTCTATACGCACAACGTTATTGAGTGAGATACAGGATAATTTATAGTAAAACAATCGCGAAAAAATTAAGAAAAGTCTTTTGGAAGATCGGGTTTTATGAAAAAGCCAATGCATAAATCAATGACCAATAAAGTTTATTGAACTTTTCGATAATTGAACTTTGTCGTACCGACTTGGTTTTGGAGATTTTACACTTCTTTTGTTACTTAAACACGCCCAAAGTTAATAAAATTAGCAAGAAAAACGAATCTTTGTTGGCTTCTAACTTTTTAATCGGTTTTTATTTTAGTATTCTGTTTCCGTACAGACAATATTAATAATGAGACAAAACGATATCATATTTTACTTTAGATGTGCCATGTCAGACAGTGGAGTAAAACACTCCCGAAGTTTGTATGCAAAAAATGTGGACTAGGTTCACCTTAATGTACAATGTTTGGAAGACGTCTGTCATTTTATTCAATAGGAAAATCCGAAGTTAATTACCTACGTTTAATCAGCTCATAAAATTCTCATGCTAAAATGGGTCGATTTACGACCGCGCCAAAATCGAATGTTAGAGAAAAGACTTGAATGCTAATTATCGTATTAGCGATGCATCGTCAGTTTCGTCGTCTATAAGCAGTGCTTTTGCTAGCGGTTTCCTCCCGCCTGGAGGTCGGCAATTATCCCATGGGAGCGCACTACCGGGAAAAAAAGTATCCTATGTGTTAGGTTAGGTAATCCAGGTTGTTAACAATCTGTGTGCCAAATTCCAATCAAAATCCGTTCGGCCGTTTTTGCGTGATTGAGTAACAAACATCCAAACTATCATATTTATAATATTAAGTAGGAGGTAGAATATAATAAAAATATATAGCTAACTATTTAACTCCCGTATGAAAGATGATAGTTATGGCTAGAAAGGGGTTCACTATGAAGACGACGACTAATATAGAGAACTATGGTAGAAAAATATATTTTGCGCCGCTCGCTGCCCCCATCCCGAATAAATTGGCATAAGGGCAAAATAATGATGAATGATGGTGATTTACTTCTGAAAGAAAAAGCTTCCCTAACTTGACCCTAAAAAGGTGAAATCGTCTTCTCGCATTAAAACTGTATAAACTCAAAACTTACTAATTTTACAGGAGAGCGTTTTAAAGAGAAAAATACTGGTGATACCAAACGTTTCCGCATATTAACCCCATTTTGAATATTTTTGGAAATTGTACACTTTTAATGCGAAAAGGCGAAATGTTATAGAAACTTCATCGTCATCCAATTAAATAATTTCGTAAATCTAAACACAAGTTTGTAGCAGAACTTTTTCACGAAAAGGAAACCGCTCATTATCTTGTTCGGTTTTTCCCCGTTTGCAACGAGACTGGAAACCACAAACAGTATTGTTTGTCGTGACTTGTTATCTGACACTGATTAAAAGAATTGCTGTTATACCTACCTGCATTCCCAATCATTCGACAGGTTGTCTGATCGAAAAAGACTAATTACTAATTTTCATTGCCCCCGACTGCAAATATGTGTCGGGAGAGTGGCGATCGATTCAAACTGACGACATTTTCGGGTTTTGGATTTGTGAACAGCGTTTAGAGGACTCTTTCATAAAATGGATTGATGTTCGATTTGGCACGGAAGCGTATCGAACGGTTGTGAATAGCTATGCTGATTTGCCACTAGTTTGTAACATAGAAGCAAAGGAATTTGGACTAGTATTCAATAAATTTGGAATATAATGAGTCGGTATGATATGCATATTATTTTTGCGGGTCTACTTTTTACGCTTAAACATATTATAAAAAAAACCAGTAGGTAATTGTTCCCACTGCTCGGACACACACACAGGCCTCCTCTCTGTCAGAGAGTGGGCCGTAATCCACCACGCGGGCTGCCAGTTTTCTCACGGTGCACGGTGTTACACTGATTTTCACGCTTAACAATGACGAAAAAGTGGAATAACTTCAGCAAAAAATTAAGGCCTAAGCTTGATTTCAGAACATGTCTGCAGAATTCCTAGTACATACTTAACTGTTTGTCTAATCTCTTTGTCGATTTCGTAACAGCTCCGTCGTGAAGATAAAATCACACATCGTTGCGTTTACTGTTTATTGCTTTCGCTGAGGATTTAGGTAGGAACTTGCGACGCTCGCAGGACGATTTATGTGGGTATATCAAGCCTATAATACTATACCAGAAACGGTTTAATATTTTTGGTGTAAATGTTCAACCATCACGCCTGCATCGCGCGAAAAGTTGGGCAGTGTTGTGTAGTAAACTCACAATTCGCCAGAAACGTTTAACGTCTTTTATAAAAGGGGGTCAAAGTTCAAATTCATTAAAATAATACTGTTCGTTGATTAGCGCATCACCTGAGAACGGCTAGACCTATTTGGTTATTTCTTTCTAAATGTTTGTAATAGTCCGAATAAGGTTTCCAGGGAAAGAAAAATTTCAAAAGTTTCCCGGAATCCGTCAGGTGTACTTAGTTTCTCAATAAAAAACACCCTTAAGGTGAATCTAGTCGATTTTTGTTCCATACAAACTTCGGGAGTGTATTACTCCACTGTTCGACAATGTACATCAAAAATTAAACATGGTATGGTTTTGTCTCATTTTTAGTCTACGGAAACAGAATACTAAAATAAAAAGCCATTAAAAAGTTATGAGCCAACAAAGATTAGTTTTTCTTGCTAATTTAACCTAACTTTGGGCGTATTTAAGTATTAAAAGAAGTCTAAAATCTCCAAAACCAACTCGGTACCGACAAAGTTCACTTATCGAAAAGTTCAATAAACTTTATTGGACATTGATTTATGCTGTGGTTTTTTAGATAAAACCCGATCTTCCGAAGGACTTCTTAAATTTTTACGCGCCTGTTAAACTATAAATGATCCTGCATTTCACTCAATAACGTTCTGCGTGTAGACTAGTCTCTAACTGCTCATCACCGATACTACCTCTGTCGGACACGCAAGCCTGGTGTGACAGCGTGCTTTTTAGCCAGGCCCACCAGTGAGTTCGAGCCAGCGACTAGATTCCCCTTAAGACGGCCCGATTCGGGGAACAAACCGAGGACTGCCGTAGCACTTGCTAATTAAGACACGAACGTACTAGTTACTAGACCAACAAAACAGTGTAAATAACCTTAATTAAAAACGTTCCTTCCACTGCTTTATTCCACAAAATCTCGCAAAGACACGCAGCTTAACTTGAAGAGCTGTCTCATAAAAATAAAAGTTAACTAAGTAACGAAGATTTAAGGCGAAGTGCAGGAAATGTAGCCGGTCACTCTAATTAATGAGAATTTAAGAGAAAAGAGAGGAAACGCCAGATATTTGTGTTTTTAGGGGTTCAGTAATGGTTCAGAGAGGTCATTTATCCTTCCAAGTTGTAATAAGTGTCTTTATAGAGAAGAGTTGAAGAATTATGAGATTTGTGTAGCAATATTAAAAGAGTTTGGATGCAATAAGGATCTTTCCGATGATTTCCCTGGGGGTTGTAGATGGCATACGTTTTTGTCAACTCGAAAATTTCGAAATCATTTCATGTATTTTGCGTTGATGAAAAGCTTTACAGAAGTGTATTTATAGTAGAGGTAAAGACTTCTACGGGAGCATCTAAATCAATAGCCATTTCATCGGAAAGCAAAAATATCATCATGGTCCTCTCATCCAAAAAAATCAGAAGACGGATTATTATCTTCATTATCATAATTATCTTGCTCTTATCCTAATTTATTTGTAGTTGGCACAAAATGTCTTTTTACTCGACTGAGCGACGCAAAGGAGGGTACATAATATATTTATCAGCCTATGTCTATGTAATATGTATTTTTGTTCCTATGTGGCACTCTAAACACCAAACGCGTGGGCCGATTTTGATGATTCTTGCTTCAAATGATTTATGTGGTTACACTTGCAAGAAAGATTTGACAGTAATCAAAATTCAATATGGCGACAAAAGAAAAAAATGAAAATCTACGAACTGTGTCAAGTGGAGTATTATTGAATAGGTCTTTGGAAATCATATAGGTTTACTTATTACATAATACTACTATAAGCAAAATCTCATGCAGTCGGAGGCATCTTCTTAAATTTCTCAATTATATCCTTTATTGCCTCCGATTGTCAACCTCTTAATATATTTTTTTTCTTTTTTCCATTATAAAGTTCAATTTTTACGGAGTAGGGTTTTAAAAGAAAAGTATCTAGTTTTCTTCTTAAGTTTTCAGAACACGGTCAAGGGAATATATCAGGAGGATATGCAGCACAGTTTTGCTGAAACGGTATCAAATGAAAACAAATGGTGACGTTATGGAATTTCCCTTCGGAACCACGGGTGGGCCATATATAGCAGTGGACGTTTACGATCCGAGAAATGTAATAAAATATGTCCGACTCCGTGTAGCTATTGAATTAAATGAAACGGCATAACTTGTGGAGATGGATTCACATAGATAGATACGTACATAAACTTGCGTTTTTTTCCCATGGAAGTGGCAGAAACTTCAGAACGGTATTTGCTACGATCCTTCCATACTCTTTTTGTTTCGTTTACGTTCATATATCTGTTCATACGTACGCAGCCAGTTGCTAAATAGGTACAACGCACCCTTAAGAACATTTATACTTAGTAGTATAATAAAGCTAAAGAATGTTTGTTTGCACACGCTAAACTCTGGAACTCCCTACTATTTTTATGAAATTCTTTTTGCATTTGATAGCCCAATTCTTGATGAAGGTATTAGCCCATATTTAACATCACGCTACGATCCTTAGGAGCCAGGAAAAAGAAAAGAAACCAGAAAGAAATCTAGAAGAAAAATGCTAAAGATGCGATGCGGGGGTTCAGGGGCCGAGGGAGCTTTATAAAGATGTGGCTGTTATATCAGTAGGTGTCTATATTATGTATCTCATGACTTCCACTTGAACGAAGTCGCGGGCAGAAGCTAGTCACCATTAAGAAAAGATTATCGTGATAGAGTCGTCCGTGCGAAGCTGATTCCTAAGCTTATCCTTCTTGTTATTATCTTCTTCATATTTCCATTTCCTTTCGTAATGTACCTACCTAATCAAAATCAAAATATTTTATTTCACATAAGCCTGCATGGGCACTTATGAAACGTCAGAAGCTAGGTGCACGGTTCCAATTTGTCGTTTCCTATGGAGAAGAGCCGGCAAGAAACTCCACGGTTACTCTTTTAAAAATAATTGGCTTTTACAATGTTTTCAAATTACAGTGATAATAGGTATGGGAGGACAGTGCAGGCCAGTCAATAAGTACCAGGTACTTAGAGGAATGAAAATACAGAATAGAAAAACGTCTACAAATCTAGTCTCTAAGGCCTACAACGTTCTCTCATTCACAATATGTAAAAGAATCTACCTATATAAAATGAATCTATTTGAACCAAGTGACATGATTTCGATGACAATCACTGAAAATAAATAGTAGGTAGTAAAATTGATGTATAATGTCAAATAATGACGAGAATATGTCAGACATTGTAAAAAAATAATAAAAAGAATAAAAATTAACATTGCAATTTGGGAGCAGTTAATAGACTTTCACACGGTTTTGCTGTTAATGAGGTACCAGGGAAGCCACATGTGCAGAAGGAATTAATGCCAAACTTCCGTGTCTTCAAGTAATATTTTTATTGATTCTTTTACGGACTAAGAGAGTGGGGGAAGAGGGTGCATCTGTTTCTGCGCACACACTTGTGCCTATAACTCCCGCGCCAAAGGTTGGTCTCCGCTGAGATTGGTCGCCGTAGCCGAAATTCGATCTGGAGACCTAATATTTCTTGAAAATGTTTTAAGTCTTTATCGGAGACTTCCTTTGCCAATCTTCCCATGACCCTGACTTGAGGAAGTGGAGATAAATAAAATGCTAATGGTTTGCAATGGCAAGCGTCCAACACGCTTTTACCATGAATCTTATGCGGTCTGTTTGAAATTACTACAGCGATCGTTTTTAGATGTTTCCCTTCATTTTACGGCACAGGATAGACATTACCAGAAGTGGTTATCGTATTAGTGGTTCAGCAGCTACATATCTCATATTAACTTTTTGCAGGTATTTAATTTCATCACCACTGCTCTCAAAACGGTGAAGGAAAACATCGTGAGGAAACCGGCATGTCTTAGAACCAAAAATTAGAAGATATGTGACATCCATCAAGTCGCACTGTTCCCGCGTGGTTGATTACAGCCCACAGATCGGAGGCCAGCAGTGGAAACATTATAGGCTGATTATGCTTATGCAGCTTCATTAACATCAGCCCAGGATTGTGCCGGAATATAACAGTTCGTCTGACATCAGAAGACAACTGTCACGCAACCATCGTTGCGATGCTCTGCTAGAGTGACAGTAATCAGCCAGTGTCTTTTCGGTGATTCCGGTCACCTCGTAACAAAACGAGGCGTCGCCACTTTCTGCGCCATCCAATGCATAAAATATTTGTGGATGTCACGGGCAAGTGGCAAATTGGAATAAATTTTAGTTTGGCCATAACTTGCCTAAGTACTACCCCCTTTTTCCCAACTACGTTAGAGGCGGCTTCCAGTCTGTCTAGATGCAGCTAAATAACAGCATGTTACACGGAGAGACTGCCTATCTGACATCCAAGACCAGGTTATTGGGTAACACGATAACGCTTGGTCAGGTTGGTTGTCGGACTTTCTGGCTTCATGCATTCTACTACTCCTTCTGACTACCTCCTGGGTATGTAATGGATGGTCACCTATCGTACAAACCGCCCGGCGCAATTGCAGTTTAATCTTGATCGTCCGGCTGTGATTACATAACTCATAACTCATTTGTTGCGCTTAGTATAACCTTTTATAACAAGCTTCGCTCTTCTTTGCTAGATTTACATTTTAAAGCGTTTAAAGCTAAAGTAAAATCCAACCTTTGTTCTAAGGCATACTATTCTATCAACGACTACTTAAACGATAAGAATTGTTGGTCGCTGTGTAACTCAAGACAACGTTTGTGTTCTTTCACCAGAATTAGCTTACCTACTGACAGGTCATATGAGTTACTTCAAATCATTGTTTATTTTATTTAACTGTATAAACCTTTTTTAAATTTTTATTAATGATTCTTTCGTTCTAGGTTGTGGTGAAGGGTGGGCGTTTTTGGGGACTGTCTTATGTAATTTTGACGTTCAAAAAGTGCTGACTCTCAGCCTAGTTTGAATTTGATTTGATTTTGACTCAGAGTTATACCTTTGTAACTTTATAGCTACATTCACATACAGGATGGCAGGGACATCAACGTACAGCCTGTTACCATGGATTCAGTACAAGATTCTAGAAATTTTCTCATTGAAATTTTTCGTCGGTTCTAAAACTAAATCCCTATAGGTGTAAGATAATGTCACTGCCACCCTGTATGTCAAGACCGCAAAAGACTAATGATTGTATTAAACAGCACAGTATACTGATGAAGCTAAGATCTTTACCCTCGAAATTGGTAGTCCAATTTTAGTCTGACGAATTGCATTCTCACGAGTTGTTTATAGAAAATCTTTGAAGCGCATGTCAGTACATCGTCGACACTTAATCAAAATTCTAGAATAGATCGCCTGCAAAAAATGGTCGATATTGAGTGCCAAAGTATGCGCGTTGGCATGTGAATCTTCTATCAAAACTGTATAAAAACAAGCATGTATTATAAAAGTTTTTCTCTCACCACAAAAACATAGGAATCACTTTTTTACTACCGAATCAGATAAAAAGAAAAGTTGGGCCGAAAGACAGACAAAATCCCTCGTATAATTTTATTGACTGAATAGTTTTGGGAGATAGACAAGTCAGCAACTATGGAAAAGTTTATAAAAATGGAGTGATCAGACGCGAATATCTAAGAAATTCTTCTATAGGATAACAGACAACGAGTTGGTGCGTTTTGCGGGAAAAACATGTTTGTGATTCGGAATCACGTCGCGTCATGCCTAACGTGACCATACGTCCCGCTTTGGGCGGGACAGTCCCGCTTTCAAGCAATCTGTCCCGGTGTCCCCAGCGAGGCCGACATAGTCCCGCTTTTGAAAACAGACCAAACTATAATTTAAAATGTGCCTACTTAACTATTCTGTGTTCAGCGCTTTAATTATTTTCTATCTTCTTTAATAAAAAAAAACTAGTAAAACACCCACAAAACAAAACACACACAAAAACTTTTTTTATTATTTAATTCCGCAGATGTCCCGCTCTGGCAAAAAAAATAAATGGTCACGTTAGTCATGCCGCTAGTTCCTGATTGGCGAATATCGCGGTGTTATACGCATTGCTGTTCACCGATATTTGCGCATATAGTCTGATAAGAATGTAAACAAATGGATCAGAAAACGTAGCTGTGTATGTCAATTTGTAGTGTCACTTACAAATTGAGGGCTTCGATTTGATTATTTGAGTACTTAAACCCGCAATCCTAATTATAAATCATCTTAAAGAGGTTTTCTATTTGACATTTGAGGTCTTATAACCTCGGGGTTTTATAACCTCAATTTATTTCTCAATGTCTTTTTAATAATACAAGCAATAATTGTTGCGAAAAGTTGTGATACATAAAGTGGAAATCTTATAAATACAGATAAAGGTGTTACTAATTCCCTGTAGTCAATGATTGTGTAAGAATGTAGCGTGAAAAGCAGTTGTCTACAACTCCAAATAGTTCGGGAACAGAGCATACATCAGTTCATGCTATGCGTCGAATATTGAAGAGTCACCCTGCGGCAAAAACTATCGTCTACGAACAAATATAACGAATTTCTGATTGATTGTATGACTCAGCATTGTCAGCATTTTGTTTATTATCTACGCCACGAACGAAGCCATTGGCTTTCGGTATTTTCTATTTGCAAATTAAATTCCTTTTGACGGGAGTTCCTTCTTAGATTGGTATCGTCTTCGTTGGCAATATTGTGTGACCGGTTGGAAAAAAAAAAGAAATGGTTTAGGCTATGATGTATTACGTCGGTTAAAGGTACCTATTTATTTTGTAAGCTGACATATTATTAGGTCCATACATATGAAATTGGCGTTTTGCCGAACTGGCCACTTTGATCCCAAATATTTGGTGTTTGGTTACAAATTCCAAATTCAATTGTTCAAATTTAGGCTTGTGTATTTGCGTTTCGAATAAAGTGATTCATTTGTTTTCGCGCCATTTGATTTTTCTTTGACGTCGTTCACAATAAAGAAAACTTATAATGCTTTGTGTAATCGTCGAATTGTGAACGCTAATTAAGTTTTTCATGCAACTGGTTGCTATCATAATTTACTTTCACCATTCGCAATTACTTTGGGTCTGTTAACAATTCCACGTTCAACTGAGTATAAAAATAGCCATTTGTGCTTCACTTTCCGAAAAACATTTTCTTTGTACAAAAATGCCCCTTTTTTCTCCAATTTACCCCTAATTTATTCAGTTTCAACTTTCTGTCCCTCGTGTTCTGTGAAAGCCGAGGACTCTCAGTAATTAGGTAGGTACCTGCCTTCTATTGCACGATTACCGTCTAATTGTCACAATTTACCTACCTGCTTCACGAATTTCGTTTGTGGCCGCGCAGATGAAAATATTTAACTGACTACAAAAGGAGTTTCTTCTATGTATGAAGGTTTAGCTAAACAAGCTCTGTAATATTTAATAGGGTTCTTTGAAGGTTTAGTGCTGTTTAGAGAAATTGCGAATGTGTTTTGTTTTTATTTTGGCTCGTCAGGTTGGAGACGAGGAATCTATGGAGAGACGAGAAATATAATAGATAATATTTGAATAACATCTTCGTTTATCTATAAAGAGACCAAAAGAGATCTATGACCTTTGAGTTTGTTTCGGAATTCCTTCTCAGGGATCAGTCAGCTAGGAAATGCCAGCGCCATCTAGTTTTTTTTTTTAATATTGACGTGTAAAACTGTTTTAAAAGATCTACTTACATAAATAAAAAAATAATTTCATGTAAATTGGTTGGTTTTTCCAAGCATCAACGTTTTTAACATGAACAGGCAACACTAAGCTCGATATCTGTTGTTTCTGTCGATATTATGTGCGTTTCCTACTCCGTAAGGACATAGGATTAGTTCGGAGCCCGAACTAAGAATGAATGTCAACACGAATAGCAGTTGTCCCTACTTCCAATGCGTATTTGTCCGTCCAAAAAGTTAATTATCGAGAGTGTGGTTCATTTCGATGTTCCGCACGAGCCCGTTTCTTCGTTAACAGACTTACAGAGTAGGCCTCAGGTTTCTATCGACGTCATTATTGTGAAGGTTATTTTAATGCACCATCATATTATGACTGCCTCGTCTGTCTAGTGGTCGCATGCGCTACTGCTGAGCATGAGGTTCAAACTCAAACTCAAAGCATTTATTTCAATTAAACCATTTACAGGCACTTTTGAACTGTCAAAAAGTCGATCAGTTGGAAAGTTGAAGCTAGTTGCCCATTCTAAAACGTAGATCTCTATGGAGAAGAACGGGTAAGAAACTCCAAGGACACTCTTTTAAATCATGTTAGGTATTACAAAATCTTGGGAACATTTTTCTTGTTGCTTCTATATGTGAGAATAATGTCAAAAATAATAATAAACAATTTTAAATATAAGATTAAAAATAAGCCCTGGAAGTTAGGAGATGACCAGTCTCAACCGACGGCGCCCGTTCACGTACTTGGCGCGTGGATCAGCACCATCCAGCTCAACCATTTTTTAGGGAACCGAATGATCCAACACACGCGCCACCATCTGTGAGACATGTATACGTGAGCATATTCGCTCAATTTCCAGGTCGAGCAAAGTACCGAGTAGGTATTGGGTTTTTCCTTCTGGAATTTTTCAGTAGAAGTCCGGAGTCTGAATTTCTGCCCGGTTGATAGCAATAGATTCGCCACATGTGACTTAAATATAACTGGCAAAATGTGCGGGTGTACTATGATACACCTCAGCCAACTAATGGCTAACCTTGGCAATCATGTCAATAGGATTTTATGTTTATCTAATCCTTACTAATATTATAAACGCGAAAGTTTGTAAGTGTGGATGGATGGATGTTTGTTACTCTTTCACGCAAAAATGGCTGAACGGATTTGGATGAAATTTGGCACACAGATATATTATAACCTGGATTAACACATAGGATACTTTTTAACCCGGTAGTACGTTCCCGCGGGATAATTTCCGACCTCCACGCGGGCGAAGCCGCGGGTGGAATCTAGTATTTAATATTATGTAGATTCTTGTATTTTTTGTGAATGTTTCTAACATTTACATAACGTCGTAGGCTTTGTAGACTAGATTTGTAGACTATTGTCTATTTTATAAGTACCTGGTACCTACTTGTTGACAGGCCTTTAGTGTCCTCCCGTGTCTATTAACACTGTAATTTGAAACCATTGTAAAAGCCAGTTATTTTAAAAGAGTAACCGTGGAGTTTCTTGCCGGCTTTTCTCCATAGCAATCGAACGATCGGATCTGTGCACCTAGCTTCTAACGTTTCATACGTGCCCATAAAGTTTCATGTGAAATATTGTTTTGATTTTATTTTTGTACCTTTATATGTGTTTTACTTGTATCTTTATACGATATTGTGATCATATTATTATTGACACAAAGGCGCCATCATAAATATCAGAGCTTCAAAGGTTTTTATAATGTTTAATTCCTATTTATTTGATGTCATTGTGACGCCGGTTTTAACAGCATGGGGAATAATACTTCATCCCGCGTATACCACCGTCCCGCGGGCAATTAGCACACATTTACATACAAATGTACCTAATTAAAATTATGGGTAGATACTTTTTATCCCTTCGGGTCAAAGAGTTTATTTCGGGATCGCTTACTGAAATAACTTACTGTATCCAGGTCTTTTTTATTTAATGACAAGCCGTGTGCCTCCTATGGGATTTCCCATTGGAAAAAATTACGAACTTCTATACAAACTTTGACTCTCTGTAAGGGATGAAATCTGTTATGGAAAATTTCGAGTTTCTGTACCCAGCGATTTCTGCGAGTCAATGAGTGAATCGATATATTTTTTTTAACTATATTAACTAGTTTTTGGTCGCGACTACGTCCGTCATGAAATTTCGGCCTCCAAATCACCGCGTCGCGTCGGATAGCATAGCCGTCCCGCGCTGTAGCTTAGCATTCTTTGTGACTATTTTCCTTTTGGTCGGCTCCTAAGACGTAGCGTGATGTTTAATAGCCTATTACTTTCCACAAGAGTTATCAAATGGAAAAGGTTTTTTTTCAAATCCTACAACTACTCCAGACATTAAGTTGTAAAGTTCGATTATTTGTGGGCGAAACGACAATTCCAGAATTACGTATTAGCCAGTGGGCACATTTTGAATAAAACGTTAAGGAAACAACGAAAAGTTAAGGCCCATAGTATCCTCATCTCCCGTTTGTATGCTAAAGCACGACTGCCGCCCGCGCCCGCGCAGGGCACCTCTGAGCCTTTATCTCAAAATGGGGATATTCCTTTGATTAATTTACAATTGTGCTTCGGCGATTCTGTGGTACCTCTAACTATCTATTTTTCAGTGTATTTTTTTCCAAATAACGAAGCCGTTTAGTAGGAGTATGGAATAGAAGCCAAAATATTGCGTGTTAGAAAATATTTTTTTACAGCAAAAGTATTAACCATACAAAAAAAGTACTTCGGGCAAAATGATCTATAAGAATCTATAGCAAAATCATATATTTTTCAAATCTTCAAGACAAGCCGTTAATGAGCAGTAGGGTTCATAAAGTGACCGTGTTACGCTACCGAATGGGACGTAGGCCCTTAAGGAAAAAAATCACTAACTTTATTACATAAAATGCAAAACGTGCCAATTACCTAATACGTATATTTCTGGAATTGTCGTTTCGCCTACAAATAAATTAATTTCATGTGAGTCGCCGATAGAAAACAGTTCAATATTATATTATTGAAGTGAAACTTCTTATGCGACTTCCAACAAGGTTGCGTTAAACGTTTAACGCTAAAGGTTGCGTTAAACGTTTAACGCTACCGAGGGAGAGAGAAAGAAAGATACACAAAAGTAGAAAGTAGGAGAGAGAAAGAGAGTGAGTCGGTTTCACTTCTTCCGCGCGGAGGGACTCCACGCATTTTTTTTAAATTAACGATTCAAGCGAGTTCATTCGTGCGAGTCGACTAATAAGCCGTCCAAACAAACAAACTATTTAAGCTTTATTATCAGTATGAGATATATTTAATTGTATGTTTAGGTAAGAATAGACTAATATAGTTCCATAAGGAAAAATAGGCTATTATAGTGGAATTATAACTCCGCTTTGAGAACCTTTTAAAATGTCCCAAGAATGATTCAAGATTGTTAATGACATTAAATATTTTATTTATTCATCTCGACCTTTCTTTGGCAACCATTATAGAGGCTATATTTTATTCTTTCGTGGCTTCGTCTTATTTTTCTATCATCTATTATTCTTCCCCTGTCGGCGAAAACGGGTAAAAACATAACATAGCGCCTGGGTGGGTAGACATGTATTACATATCCCAGCTACGCATTCTGTACATCGTACTGTTACATTGAAAAAAATATTTTTGCTCTTTACGGCATGGGCAGTCACTATGTAATGCACGCAATACATTGTGCCTACTGCTTTTGAGTGCATGCACAGAACAAATAACTTTTTTTTTTGACGGCTCGGTTGGCGTAGTGGCTAAGCGATTAAATGCTGCGCTGCGTGTCGCGGGTTCGATTCCCGCACGGAAAAAAATATTTGTAAGACGCACAAGTAGTTGTTCCGGGTCTGGCTGTTTGTGCATGTGAGTTTAAATGTTTGTAAACGCACCCACAATACAGGAGTAATTCCTAGTATGGGGCAACGTTTAAAAAAAATACCTACGCGGTCAAATGTATGTATCTGTTCTGTAACCTGCAACTACAAGTTGTAGTTGCAGGTAGCTAGCGAAATCTAAACTTTACGTTTTCTGCTATTTAAAACGGGGCTATTCGGGGCACATTTTTACATACTTAAGCAAAAATCTTGTTTATTTCGCATAAAATGTCATGGTAAAAAAAAATGGGTCTCGGAGAAACCCTTGCTTCTGCGGATATACGTTTGAAGTACCTACTTACAATAGGAACAAAATAAAAACGAGGTTATCCCAAATAACGCTTATTTGGGGCTATTATGGACAGCAATGAAAAACGGATACTTAATGCATATTTTGAGCCAAAATAGCCACTTTAAAAAAGTTAACATATTCGGGACAAATAATAACAAAAAACACATTTTGGACACGTTTCTTTGGTTTTTTGGGCTTTCGTGGAATTTTACGAAGAAAAAAATATTTTACAATTTTTTTTTTTAATAAAGGCATAGCTAACTTCCATTAATGGTAAGAATAATGAATGAGATTTCGTTAAGCAGTGTCCTCTGCATGCAGCATTTTTAGTAATTCACTTAAAAAGGCAGGAAAGCTATTTTCAGCTAGCGTTTTGCATTTTCTGCCTTTGTCTTGTTTCAGATTAGTTAAAATAATTCGCCAATAATTATTCAAAGGACCGAGGCAACATCAAGAGGCTGCAGAATGTGTGTGGCCTTTGGTGGTAAGCACACAAACGTTATGTTGTATTTTCCACAATCTTCCAATACTTTAGACGAGAAATGCAACGCTCAATTATATCTCCTATAAGGATAAGCACAATCTTTTTCCCCTCTTTCGTTTTTGCATATGGAATGATGATCCTCTGGAACCAATTTTCAAAATACAGCGAATCAATCCGCTTTTAGAATCCCAATAAGGGATGCATCGTTGTCCCAAAAATCCAAGACACATTTTCAATCATAAATCAAAAACTATTTATGATTTGAGAATTTATAATTAGCAAGGTAACATCATGATAATATATATACAAACTACTAAAAACAACAGCACTCTTACCAGTCAGGATTTTGCGCTGCGGGAGAAGTTTTGACACCTCAGTTTTTATGTAAAAAACAGTCTCTGACTCTTTCACCAAAATTTTAAACTAAACTGTCAAATAATATACTGACACTGAAAGGTGACAGTGTGACATAAACTATCAATCTGTTGCTAGAGTTTATAAAATTAATCCTGCCATACACCAAACGAAAGTTATAGATAATTTAGTTCGAAATCCTGGGTCGTCCCAAATACCCCCCAAAAATCCAAATAGCCCCATTTTACGGCAGCCTGACACTGACCTGCAAATTGCAAAAATCGTAAGAAAATTAAGATTTCGCATGCTACCTTAGGTCTTCCACCTCATGTCATCATCATTCTCCCGCCCTTATCCTAATTTATTTGTGGTCGGCGCAACATGTCTTTTTCTTCCACACTTCTCTATAAAACTCGTCATCTCCGTAGTCACACCCTTTCTAACCATGTCATCATTCACACGTTCCATGCATCGTTTCTTTAATAAATTTCGTTAAAAAACATCGAACTTTGACCTTCAATATCTCCGTAAACTGAAGGTTCAGTAAATCAGTATGGTCCAGTACAAAAAATTATTACAATGACGGGAAGAAAAAGTGACTCTCGGCTTTGACATTTTGGCAATAATATTCAGTCCCATATAACAGGGGAACATCCATACACATATTTGGGAAAAACTTTGCGAAAGTTCACTGACAACCACTCAAAGACAACCGTTCTTCCACTAGCTTCTAAAAACGGTACCATTTACCAAACAAATTTAATAAACCCTACATACACCCACGAACAAAATTGAATCTTCCTACCGACAAACAATGTATTCCCTACATAAATAGATACAATGTACTTAACTATGTATCGACATCGAACAACAACGTAACAATAGGGTTATATCATCTGTTTTATTTCGTCCGGGTTCGGGGGTATTACCTACCGTATTACGTGAGCGGACATATTTAAACCGGCGGTAAATAGAGAAATCACGGGTTTAGTATCAGGCAATGGTGTTTAAAAGTACATAAACAAACGTCGATATGAAAGTGTAGTTTTAGCTGCAGATTCTTGTGTAGAATATTTGAATTGTCTAGCAATTCGATATCATGGCAATTGAAGCTGAAGAAAATACAGTGATAATAATATTTATAGGATTGACTTTAATCAAAATCAAATCAAATATTTTATTTTGTGATTTGAAAGTAAGCCAATAAACAGGACGACATTGATATAAAACGAGAAGATGAATTTATTAAATTCTAGGAGGGACTGCACAGCGATAGGGATGATCACGACGACGATGCAAAAAAGAGGGCAGTGAAAAATTTAAACTTATTTATGACGTTTTATATTTAGCGTATGTGGACCCACTGCAGGGCAAAGGCCACCCTTTCTCGTTTCCACTCCTTTCTGTCTTGAGCTAGTGTGGACTTACACTGTCTGTAGGTGGCAAAGCACGTCCCACCACCTTCCCTTGGGACTGCCTTTATGTCGCTGGACGTTTTTTGGGACTTAAATGTTGTTCGATTTGGCCCATGACTCGACAAGAATCGTCTCTTTAGTCTTTTTTCAACTATATTGGGGTTGGCTTACTGCAGGGCAGACTGCAGCTGAATTACCAGTATTCTACATGGAGTGACTGCCGATCTGAACCCCACAACCCAGTTGCTGGGTAATACGATACCCCTTGGTAAGCCTGGTGATATACATCTTCTTGTAGTGGGCGAAAATTTGAGAAAACGGTAGGAATCTTCACTGATGACAGGCTTGGTAAGCAGCCAGATAGTAATAGAAAACACGCTACACAGATAAGGCAATGATAAGATTAACATAATGAGCCCATTGTTTATCTTCTCAAGGCAGTTTGTCCCTAATTAGTAAACAACACACGTCGCCCCGCTATGAGTGACATCAGAATACAGAAGTGCACACGTAATGCATGTCATGGACCTAAGATACGTGTCCGTGGAGTTTCTTGCCCGTTATTCTCCATAGGAACATACTACGCTTTGGAATGGGCAACTAGCTTCATCTTTCTGACTGACCGATCCCTTGACAGTTCAATATTGCCTGTAATTAATTTATTTGATATAAATGTTTTGAGTGAGCATTGTTTGACTACCTCGTTGGTCTAGTCGTCGCCAGCGCTACTGCTGAGCATGACGGCCAGCACCCTAAATGCGTAACTCACGATTAGTCATAAAATATTTCATTTTAACAGTTCAACAATATTCATTTCGTTATTTACGTTGCTGAGCAGACACATTTTTTGAACATATGAAGCAATGGATTAGCTATCTGATTTAAAATGATTCAAATTATGATTGAGTCTCAGCAACTTTTAACTTATCGGAAATGGTTTCATTATCAATTTTTAGAGCTAACTCATTGTGATCTCGCTGTTGTGTGTTTCTAGTTTCTTTGTTAATTACCTGCCACACAGCTTTTATTTCATTTTTAGAAATACTAATTTTGTTACTTATTAATTTAGATTTAGCATGAGTGCGCAGACTCTTTTGAATATTTTAGAATAGTTTCTTACATAATGATAAAAAATTATGAAAAGTTCGAGGCTGGTGGTCTAAAAACAGACAACAAAGTATGGCCCTCAACCTCTGCACATGCTACCTCACATAAGCGATCAACAGAGCAAGCAGTGATATTGTTTCTTTCCTTATATTTAAAACAACTATTACATAATATCAAAGTATTACCCCCTATCGAAGACCTGTTGTACGCACTGGCAACTGAAAAATTATTTACATATCCCGTTTTAACCAAGTTTCACACAAACATAAGATATCCATTTGATTTTTATCTATTAACATTTCCACGTCTAGGACTTTGCAGAGAAGCGATATATATTTTGGTGATACAGTAAAATATTCTTATTATGCTTCTCTTTTGTCGTGTCTTAAAGTTTAAGGACACACACAGGCAGAGAGACAGACAAGGACAGTGTACTGAGGGTACTTAAGCCGATTGTGGGGTCAAAATGAGAATTTAAGATGTATTTTAATTTTGACCCCATCATCGGTTTAGTACCCCCAAGAACCAGTTTGTTACACCCCTGCCCAACCCTTTGATAGAATACAGGCGTGATGTTATGAAGAGATTTAATTTCCGCTACTTTTTCGCGCAACTGGATTCGCGCAAGTGTCTTTTGCGCATGTAACCGTTCGCGCAAGTGTCCCTTCGCGCAAAAGTCCGTTAGCGCAAAAATCCATGCGCAGAAATGTCTTTTCGCGCATGTGGGTTCACGCAAAAGTGTCCCATGTCCAAAATAAATCTGCTGTTTCATAGAAAAGTGCAATACCTACGTGGTCAAAATGAATGGAACAGCAATATTAAGAATAAATAAGCGAAGAATGAACATTTTCAATGCAGGGGTTTCAGCAGAATCTTGTACTGAATCCATGGTAACAGATTGCGCACATGGTTACGCGTCGATGTACCCGGCCACTCAGTATAGCTCTAAGTACTTATCCTTAAAAGAGGAGGTCATCGCGTTCAAGATCAAATCACATACAGCACCATCCCACACTAGTCTATCCTATCAGAATTTAAAAGCAAACATTTTTTTTGAATCAGTATGTTAAAATAGTACCTGTATTTGACGCTAGGGAGGAACTCAAGATTGACACATGAATTACAAATTTACAGTTCAGATTAAGATACAAATGCTCCTCTCAGAAATTACAAAATTATGATTTAAAGGCATGAATGGAGCACTAATTAGCAAACTATTACTAACAAGAGTAAATGCACTCGCATGTAACTCAAATACAACAATTGAACCAGCGTACATATTCCACGAACAGTATAATTAGTATCTACGTAAATACGAGCACAGTTACTCTGTGTATCTCTAGCTCTATATTATATATCAATCAGCCAACCTAACAGGGCATGTACTAGCTTCAGAGACATTAATTGGCTTGTTACGTCATTGTTCAATGTACATACATAATGGCGTAACATAAGTACAGATGCCTTCACTAATGGGGATATCTCTCTCATGCAAATGTCTTAGAAAATGGGGGTAGGTGCCGTTCATCTATACTTACTATCTATTATAATCTATATTGTTTTATGTGATGATGTTTAACATCACACCTTATTTCCACGAAGGGTTCGCTAGACGCTAGTCCCCTATTACACGGGACATAAACATAACTGTCGAAATTTGGATGTACTATAAGTACACTTATCTATATCTTTGCTAATATTAAAGCTGAACAGTTTGCTTATTTTCTGTTTGTTTGTTTGAACGCACTAAATTCGCATAATTATGAAAAACTTTTTTTGCATATGATTGTCCAATTCTTTAGGTAGGTTATAGGTTATTTGATGTCGCACAACGTCCCTTAAGAGCCGAGCAAAAAGAAAAAGTCAGAAAGAACGGTAAGCGAAAACGAAGTTGCAGGCGGGCGATGAAAAACTGCCTTTTAAGTAGGCGTGGGTGAAATCAGGTGAAGTCTTTGGCGTATACTGTTTTGTTAGTTAACTAGCTCTGTAGCAAGGTATCTCATAAAATATACATAACTCTAGATCAATCTCTGTAGTTGCTAAGAAAGATGCTATAAAACCTAGCTCATAGACTAAATATTGCGGCTGGTTGGTCTGTCGATCGGTCGGTTTCTCTGTCGATGTCGGTTACCTTTTCATGTCATAACAGCTGTGACTACTGAGATGACAACTAATAGAGAATTGTTGAACAAAAAGACATGTTGAGCCGACCACAAAGAAATTGTATTAGGGCAGGAGAATGATGATGAATGGCTGAATGGATTACCAACTTAGCACACGGTAGACCAGGGCTAGGTAAGGACATGGGATAGGACTTTTTATCCCAGTATAGGTACTACGTTCCCGAGGGATAATTTCCGACCTTCACGTGGGCGAAACCGCTGAAAAAAGTTGAGTAGGTAACAATAAATCGAGAAAGTGAACGTACTTTTCGATTTTCCATAACAAGTCTATGGAAAATGGAAAAGAACTATTCAAGGACTCCGATTGTTCTCCTCATAATGGAAAGATCAAATAACTTCCTTTCTCTGCATGTAACCAAACTTAAATATTAACAGAAAAAACTTTGTAGAGTAATCCTAACCGCTATAAAATCCCGGAGAGCCGTCGAGGAATCGTTCAATCGTATTTGAGTCCTCAGATATTGACGGAAAAGGTTTCAACGAACTAACTCGACGGGGAAGCGATTGAGACTGAATTTTCTTTGTAACAATTCGGGATTTTTGACGTCAATTCGGGAAATGCGAATCTTTGTTGCGGATTTGGGGACGTGAAATTTCCGATGAAATGCCCACCAGGGTAGATTGAATCTACCTTCTGTTTGCTTTTTGTATTAGAAGTAAGCTGCATGGTTTAGAAAAAGGCGCATTATCGTTAACAAAATAGGAGAACATAAATTGTTAAGAAATAAGCAGTAAATTATAAATGACTTTATTTCTGTGAGAAGGTTTGTACGAACACTTTTACACGTTAATTGTATTTAAAAAACTGGACGACGTCAGCGTTTCCTAACCGACTACTCTAAGAAGAAAGGCGCTCTTTTGAAGTACAGGCATAATCTTGGCCAGATAATTTGTACTCAAAAAATATACATCGTATAAATATATCCTTGCGTTCTAACCAATAGCGCAAATACGCTATTACGCGATCATTTACCTGAATTACGTACGTACGCGACTTGATTGATCGCGCAATTATGTCAAATTCATATTGAAACGAACTCGACGATCGGGAACTCATGCGATGATCGGTTTTTGTGAGGATGCAGGCTATGAATTTCACTGTGTGAACATATAAATCTTACTATCTTACTAATATTATAAATGTGAAAGCTATTAAGTTCGGATGTTTAGATGTTCAGATGTTTGTTACTCAATCACGCAAAAACAGCTAAACGGAATTGGATGAAATTTTGCACACAGGAAAGTTTATAACCTGGATTGATGTACCTATAGGATACTTTGTATCTCTGTAGTACGTTCCCGTGGGTTAATTTCCATTATCCACGCGGGCGAAGCCGCTGGCAACAGCAAAACAAAACAAAACAAATAACAAAATAAATAAATGACCTTACAAGTTTACAGCAATTATTATAATAAAGCAACTAGGTGTACAGTTACCAGAAGAGATAAGTAAAGGGTTGTCAGACACAGTTACAGTTTAGTACCGGTAGCTGTTTTCGAATGAAATGTAACTTGATAAAGTAACTGTTTGATTTCTACTTATTAAATTAGTATTAGTCACCCCGTTCATCCATCGTTTCTTTAGTCTTCCCCCGCTCTTATGTCATCCATTCTCTATTTCACTCGTTCCTTGTCTTTAAATTTATTTTACAAAAGCTTTTAGAAAAGCCTTCGTTCCGATCTAGCCTTGCCAATAAGTTTCTTATTAAATAGCTGCTCGCTCCGCTTTTAAAGCCGACTTTAATGGCGGGAGCAAATTATTGGAAAAGGTCAGGGAAGCCTTTGCCTCGCACTAGGTAAATAAAATGTAATAAGAAATTGCTTTCGCTCGTACGTTATTATGGTCTACAAAAATTTATTGACTGTTATTATGAGGATGCAATCATTGGAAGTTAACAGTTTAATATTTATTTATTTGTAATGAAAATGGTTAAAAACATTACCAGTAAGCAGAAGTAGGTATTTTTGTATAACTAGAAGTCCTTATATGACTAAAGTTCAGCGGCCCCTGGGGCTTAAGGGGCTTGTGGCTAAGTTATAAAAGTCAGATAAGTTGATCGATCTAGTTAAGCTACGCTTGCATGGGTGAACATCCATTACATAAGGAGACCCCAGCGAGCGTCGGAAGCCCGTTAAATTGTTGGTCCCGGCTGTTATTTCTAAATCTTTGGCAGTTGTTACGGGGAGTCAGAACCCCGAAAGTCTGACAAACATATTACCCAGTAATTGGGCTGTGAAGGTCAGATATGCAAATACTGTTATTCAGCTAAAGTAGATATAAATAAGTTAGAACATAATATTATTGTGACAGTTAGTCTTGGAAAATATATAGTACGCCTGTACCCTAATATGACTCGCCAGACCGAATTTTACTAAAAATAAAATGCCAAGAAGGTCTTGGCATCTCGACACCTTGGCCATCCTATACCTATTCCATGAACTCTGCCGGCGAACTCTATTGTATTAGTTGTGACCGTGTATTTAAAACAAAATTCGGTCTTGGAAAATACTTTGCTACGAACGTGACTCTGTTCAAAACATACCGTTGTGTTAAAAGTATTCAAGCATTTGATTCGACCAAACTCCTTCTTCGTTACACATGTCTTCTATGTAATAAACAGTACCTACCCCTCTTACAATATATCTCCTCTTTCCAATCTTCAAGCAAAAATCCAATTAGCCGGGTCAAAATTACGACCCTCTCTCCTAATTACTTGTAATGAAGTTAGTCGCACTACAGGGTGCAATAATCGAATCGATTCGACTAATTGAAATCGATTGTCATACCGATATGTTTGTCCGAGTGGAGTCATTCCGGTAATTGCTGTGTCAATAAAAAGGGAGGTAATTGCAGGGAGTATCAGCCCACATCGGGGGTCAGCGGGGTGTCAATCTAACAATATTGTTTTTACCTTCAATACATAGTTAGGTAGGTACCTACCTATTGGTAGGTACGTCAAATTCGGTCGTATATCCGATGGGTTTTCATCGGAAAAAATGTGGATCTTTCATACACACTTGTGAAAGTTTGTATGGAATGAAGCTCCACTCAAGGAGATGAATTTTGAAATGTTATCTTCCATAGTGCTCACTATCGTCGAAAAAGAACTCTGGTATGTATGATGATTAAATTCCCATTCCCGGTCTGAGGGATTATTATTTATTTATTTATTAGGAAACTCAACAGCTTATAATTAATTCACATGAGTTATGAAAAACAAATATCTCTTAAGCCAATAACAGAGTTTCACGACATTTATAGAGCTAGGCTAGCTAGAAGTAGCGGAAGAAAAAAGAAAAACCTTATACAAATCAAAATCAAAATAGGTAAACAAAAAAGTAAAAAAGTAAACAAAAAAGTACGACTGTTGACACATTGCTACATTAAGATTGGAAGATACAAATATGTTGGGTACTAACCCAAATACTATGACTATCTTAACAAAAGGAAAAACAACGGAAAAATAACATAAAACAAAATAAAATAAAACAAAATATTTAAAACGAAATAAGTACTTTGTTTAAAATACTCCGCCCAAAACATTATGTTTAACATTGTAAATAAATTTCTACTTAGCAATTGGAACGTGCTTTGATGAAATATATATTTTTAATTTTATGAACTAAGGAATGATTATTCAATTGTCAGATAACTTTTATTTGAAGAATAAATCTGACAATTTGCCATATTTTCTTTACTAAAGCTGCCAAACCGACCAATTTATTCCTCAGATAAAAGTTAGCCGACTTTTGAAAAATCAGCCGTTACAGGGTTTTATTGCTAATTGTAATCTATTTGTAATCTATTTGTTAATACGTGAAGCACAAACTTTGTACCCCTTTTTACGAAAATTACGCTGACGGGGGAGTATGAAATTTAACACAGTTAACGTACAGGTAACGTAGGGCCGATGCCTGCCAGGGGTGCGGGTTGTTCGAAAGAGATACCGCGGCCCCTGGCACACAGGCAACTGAGGGAACACGGGTGGGTTTTAGTCAGTAAAAGTCTGACACGCCCTCCCGCTCAACCCAGAGCGGGAGAAGTTATTTGATGATTTCCCACCCAAAAAAAAAACGTTCATAATATGGAGAAAGAGTTATCATCATCATTTCAATCGAAAGATGTCCACTGCTGGACATCGGCCTCCCCCAAAAGGGGGTTTTGCCATAATCGCCACGCTTGGCAGGCGGGTTTGCGATCGCAGTATGGTGGTAAAATGCTTATATAAGGCTGCTGCCCATTCTCTGGTGAGTCCCTTAGTCGCCTTCTACGACACCCACGGGAAAAAATGGGATGGAGCTATTCTTTTACGTCCGGCACCACACGGGACGGAGAAAGAGTGCAGCACGCTAATATTTTTAAATTATGGCCGTATTTCGACCTCTGGGCTACCACTTGTGATTATTATTCTGTAACAGCCATATTTGGTTTCGGTCGCGAATCATAAGTTTGATCATCATATATGAATGGAAGTTTTTTTTTGGGCCTCTCTACCGCTTCCACCTTGAGTAGATCTAACTGGAAGTGAGTACCAAAGAACCTATTTCTTCAGCAAGCTGCAAAATTCGATCCTGAAATTTGACCGTATTATTGACACGACGTGACTTTCTTTTCTCTTTTTGTATCCTCTAGTTATTGCCCGATAATTCAGTCTAGAGAATTGGTGGAACCTTTAAAGAGTTGAATGACCCGGGTGGGCTGGGTGTATTTGATCGGTACTAAGTATGTATGTAGAAGTGTCATAAAACTAACGTTATTTTTACGTTTACCTTTATGAATTTTACCGATTTGATTGTATTCTTCTATTCCCTCATAACATCTAAACTACTTATCATAATTTGACAAATAAAGTATCGTTAGAAACGTCATGCTCGACCGCGGGTTATAGACTATGTGATGTCACATTAAATTAAATTGGCATCCTCCAGAGGACAAAGTGACGAAATAAACAAAAAATTGATGCTGTGTACCCAACACCTACAAAAAGAGGATAACGGTAAACGGTTATGGGGTTGTTCCTACGTCATATCCGTTTCCCGTTAAAGATCAGCTATGTTATTATTTAAATCTGGCTCCAACAATATCACAGAATTAATTTATCTGTATTGCTTCATTTTGATTCTGTTTACTGGTATGGTAATTTTATTCTAGGTGCATCGTTTTCACACATAATCATATAATGAATGTATTATGTTAAATATTGTGCTTGAAACATTTTAAAAGAATAACGGTGGAGTTTCTTGCCCATTCTTCTCCATACGAAACTACATTTTGGAAGGGGCGACTAGAATCAATTCTATTTTAATGTAAATGTTGTCGTTCAAAAGTGCCTTTAAGTGCTTTGAAATAAATGCTTTGACTTTGATCAATATCGTGGTCGTAGAAACAGATCCAGCGTTTCATAAGAAGCTTAACTACTGTTTCTTATGTAACGAGGAACTTGGGAGTAAGCCAGCAAGACCTGACGACGATGAGGCTCATAAGTGATCATTAGAGAAAGGCCGAAAAACAGAATTGGGAAACTAGGTATTTATTGCTTTTGTTAGTTTTGGGAGTATCTTGCTGGTCTCGTGGCTGCTGAGCGTGACATTGTGAGATTGATACCCAGGTCGGGCTAAGTGTTATTTTGGTGTTTTCATTAGATAAATCTTATTGGCATCTTGAGCTTAGTTGGGAACAAACTCGCCCCTGATTCACCAATTTACCACAAATTCAGCACATGATTCTACACACTCGTGTAGAAATTTATCGTCAGTAATTAAGAAAAATGCTTTTTTATACATATATTATGTGCAATACCTATACATATAACTATATATTTAGTTGGTCAAATCAAATATTTATTGGAACTAAAAACAGCTTTACAAATTTTTAGTGTTCGTTAACAGCTACAATATAAAAAAAAATATGTTGCAGCCATTAGCGCCCACCTCCGAGAGGGGAGATGTCGGCCTTCCAACATTTATAATTCTAAAGCAATTAAATTAAATTAAAAACAGTTATAAAATAATCTAAAGTAAAAGTAAGTAAATTACATAAACTATTTATTTATAATATTAATGCATAATAGCATAATCAGTAATTACCCTATATTGTTCCCACGGCTGGGACACAGGCCTCCTCTCTGTGAGAGGGTGTGGGCCATAATCCACCACGCGGGCCCAGTGCGGGTTGGTAGATGTCAATGTCTTCGAATTATTCGTTCTAGGACATGCCGGTTTCCTCACGATGTTTTCCTTCACCGTTTTGAGAGCAGTCGTCATGAAATAATTTACACAAAGTAAAACGCCTGCCGGGGTACGAACTTACGACCCTACAACTCGTAAGCCGCAGCCGTTACCACTGGACCACCATTGCTCCCTTATAGGATCTAAATGTAAATATTAATAATTACATTGAAATCCTATTATTTTAAAATAAAAAGAAATAAAATAAAATAAAATCATGATAAAATCGAATAAAAATCTTATAACAAAAAAAAAAGAAGTTGGTATGAAAGTTTCACACAAATTATTTAGCCTGACGTACAACAATGACAAGGCTTCCTCGAGTGACCCTTTGGCGAGATCATGGCGCCAGTCGAACTCATCAAGTTCTTTTTCATTATAAAAAATCGGAAAATCGGCTGATTGATAAATACGTTTTTTCCTTTGCTATGAAAGGAGTGCATGATGCTCAACAAAATCTACACAAATATTAAGAGCTTTATGATGAGGGTCTTCTGGGACAAGAGGGTCAAGGCATTTATCAACGGTTAGGTGATTGTTACAAAAAATTAGGTCCAGCACCCGGTCATTAAGATTTCTATGGCCGTTGTACTGGACCAGATCAAATGTATTTAAGTTATCAAAAAAAATCCGTCTGATTAGAACCGTGAATATTATCCGGACAAAAAGAGCACCTATCATCAGTCAGTTGCCAAGTCAAGTTCGGCAAATGAAAATCTCCTAAGATTATAAAAGTGTCCATTAAGTTACTCAATATTATGTTATTCAACTTAGTATGTAAGCTGTGTAGTCAATGGATACCCTGTTTTGTTTGCAAAGATAAATTGTACAAATATGCAATTTATATGATACTATAGGTCTGGAACGCTCCCACAGGTTCTCCATCTTTTAAGTCCCATATAATGGGGGTGAGCCTATTGCCATCAAATGGGCACAAATCCAAACTCCGGACATTAAGCTTATATAGCTACCTATCGATAAGATGATTTGATCAGTTGAGTCCTACTTTGCGAACTATTATCACACGCTGTCATACAGTTTTCTAGGCATCATTAGGTATTTAATAAATAGTTAGTGAACGGTCTATCAACATTCATGTCTACAAAGTGGTACACTCTAAAACAGGCTAACTACCACAGCAATAAACTGAGCACACTCAATCATTCAGATTTAAGCCTCGAACACTCGCTTCAAGTTGGTAACACAAAGTAATACTTCCAACAAAGACAATGTATAATATTACAGTGTCTTTTTAACACAGATGAGAGTGAGGTGGGTCCGTCACGTAGCGTGACATCAGCGGGATTGAAGAGACAATCTGACGATGTAACGTGACTGATAGGAAACTCCACTTTGTAACGTTATGACGATGGCAAGTTACGGAGAGGAACTGTGGTGAATACTAATGTGGGGATGGATGTTTGTGGAAGGATCTTGTGGTTAATGTTAGCTAATTTGTGGGTTCGACGAATTATCTGAGGATTATGTATTGTATGCCGCAGTAAGCTTTGCAAGTAAGTAATCTTTTTCTTTGGAAATTCGGGAATTGTTTACAACATGTTTTATGGACAAAACGAGCTGCTGCCAGCGTTTTCGTTCGCGTGACATTAATACCTTTGGTTTCTCCTTATAACATAAGCTAAGTCCCGTCAAATTCGGTCCAGCCGTTTCGGAGATTAGCTGGCAGCCCGAAACAATTAGACAGACATACGAACTGACAAATATTTTAACATTTACTTTTTATGTTTTAAATACCGTATGTAATTTCATAATTATGTATTATATAAAGAGCTGTTATTTTAACATTACAAACAAGCACTTTTTGATTTATAAATACGTTTTTGTATAAAGATAATGTACTCAGTACATTGTTGAAACGGCAGCTCCATCTGAATTTTATGTACGTAAGAGAAAACGTAAAATAAACATGTCATTTACTGTGCTTTATATTACTCTACCAAATATATCACAACATAGAGAACTCAAAATATCTTCGAAATACAGAACATAAATTAATTATACCGCTTTACTTTGTGTAAATTTTTTCATCATCACTGCTGTTAAAAATGGTGACGGAAAACATCGAGAGGAACCAGCATGTCGTAGAACCAAAAATTCGAAAATATATGCCTCGTGGTGGATTACGGCCCACTCCCTTTCACAGAGAAGATGCCTGTGTCCCAACAGTGGGAACATTATAGGCTGATATTGTTTGGCTATCAGTCGGACACAAATATGGCCAGCGGGCTGCTACTAAACGATTATTCGTTGTTGTTGATAATTATTGATTCATGATTTTAGTTCTGTAAGTAGACAAGTACAAATATTTTTACGCGTAAATCATATTTTTAAAATTCGAATTAAAACTCAGAGGTCACAGTCTCTTTAAAGTCCAGACATAATCTTGGTCACATCATGTGAAGACCATGTAAATTGGTGCCTGAAATGGTATTTTGAGAAAAGCAATACACGGTTGGAGTGGAGTCCAGTCAGTGCACGCAGCAATCGTGCTGCTCTAGGTACTCAGAACTTAAGGAGCTCAACGATACGACATTAACATAAGGGACATTTGGGTAGGCCACATAAACAACTCCAACTAATACATAGTCCTCACATTTGCCATAATGAAAATAGTAAGCTTGCCATAATAAAAAATTTAATAGAAAATAGTATATAATACTTTATACCTACAGTAAAGTCCTTTATTCAGTTGGTAGTGCCTATTCAATCTACTATTTTGTAAACAATTGGTAATCTACAATAACAAACATCAACAATATCCAAAAACCATCATTACCACCTACGCAAAAAAAAACACAGTACAAATATTTTCAACCCTGCTAAGTACACGGAGATAAGTTTATCGGAAGCGATACGTGTCTGCCTTCTATTGGCGCGCCCCTCAAGAAATGGGTCATAGCGGCGCCGCGGGGCGCTGGCGACCTTTCAGTCCATGTGCAGGCTTCTTTAGACACGATACTTTACTGAAACGTTCAGAACTTGAGGTCTTGAGATGTTGTTTTTTGTTTGGTCGTTGCGTAATAGCCTGGGGTACCTAGATAGGTAGGCAACTTTTTGTAACAAGCAGATGCTTTGGGAAAAAGTTGTCTTTATAGATTTTAATTGCATACACCTTTTCCAGTATATGTATTTCTTAATTTAAATTCTTGCACACATGCAAAACTGTTACAGGTACGAGTATAGCAATATTTATCAAATGACGATGGGAAGAGACCAGGCAACATGGCATTGTGCCTCTGGTATGGGACGCAACCTGTGTCGACTCCCTTGCGCTATCTCATGTCCCTAACGCGGCGGGCTGTGCTGGCGCCGGTGCTGCGGTTGCTGATCCAGCGGCGCCAATACTGTAACCTTATAAGTAACTACAGTTTTGAGCTGTTTGAGGTCGAAACACTCGCCCAAGTGCTCATCTCCTTTATAAGGAAATTTATTGCCGATTGGCCGACACTTTACGTGATCAGAGGGCTGGGTCGTTCTTTGGCCAATTAATTTGCCATTTAACGTGGCAATGCTGGACAAGCACTTTGACGCCTAAGTGTCCTTTTCTTTTATATTTATTTGTATAGTTAGTTTTTTTTAAACAAATTAATGAGATACTCAACAAAATATCAATACAGACTTTTTGACCTTTTGATTTCGAAGCTCGAAGAGAATTAACTTAGAAACTGTTTCAATCATCATATTTCCATACCGTTTCATTAAAAAACCAGTACTTAATTACGGTACCTATCAAATGAGATAATTTTTAAAAACCTTATGACTAAACTGATACAAAAATTATTTGTGGCATATCACAAACTTTAAATTTTCTATAAAGTAAGTATTTAAACCCTATGTCACTAACAAATCGTCAAAATAACGACGCGTGCCTTGCGCATTTAGTGCTTCGGTAAGATTCCGACTCCAACCAACCCGCCAGTTTCTAATACCTTACCAATCCACTTCGCTAGTGACTTGCGATCACTCTTTTGGATGCATGCTCATCAGATCGGGATATATCGTGAGATCATTGTGTGTAGGTATGTAAAAATGGTCACCCATCCACGAATCAACCGCGATAGCATAACCTAATCGATCGACCCGTGCGGCTGCTGACAAATTAACGCCAGAAAAAGTTGTCTAAAATCCTATTAAAAGCAATAACATCACTGAACAATTCCCCAACAATTCTCTAAAGCTCCGCCATTCGTCTGTTATTTTTCCATCAGTTCTCACAACAACTCATAACACAGTACTTGAGCGCACCCGTATTTCGGCCACGTATTTCTGGCTCAGTTTACAAACTCGCTGTGTTTGGGCTGTGCCACGTGCCGGTTGCGTTACGTCGGCATGTTTTGTTGACGGTACTATGGCGTGTGGTGTAAGGAATTTAGATAAATATAAATAATGTGCATATTAAACCAAGGAGAATGTGCTAAGATGTATTGTACAGTCAGGAAACTTGTTCGTTGAGTAGATGGCTTCTACATTTTGCCGTGTCATGATCGTCACCATCATTGGCAGCGTTGTTCCACTTACTGTTTAAAATAGGCCTCCCTTTTGTGCCATGTTTCTCCGGTCTGTGCTGGGTCGTATTTCATACGGCACATTGAGAATGGCGTTGTAATTGTAATGCAGAGATAATAATATTTGAGTTGACAGTAGATTTGCTGTTAAACCATGCATTTCCTGGACAGTAGGCACACACACATTTCTACAGTCACGATTTTTTTGTAATTTGTGGTTAGTGCCATCGTGGGTCTCACGAAAATTCTAACCCTTTGAGGTGTGCAGTGTTTGAATTTAAATAAAAACACTTTTTTAATATTCAATATCCTCTTAGCAATATTGAGTTACGTCAGTGTACTATGTGACTTTGATATTTTAACATTGTTTTGGGTAAAGTACAGGGTTGAAAGTGCCAATTAGTTCTATGCACGTTGAAATATTTCAAAATCTTTGACAGTGCCCGGCCTATAATATGACACATCAAGTTTCAGAGCATTATCAGCCTATAATGTTTCCACATATGGGACACAGGCTTCCTCTCGTTGAGAGGGAGTGGGCCGTAATCCACCACGCGGGCTCAATGCGGGTTGGACTTTCAGAGCAACCAATTTAAATACAAACCTAACAAAAACTCTTTCTTTGTTTCAGCGTCCTTCATACAACGAATCAACAGTTCAAAAAAAGTCCATAAACTAGTGTAAAGTGAATTAAAATAATGTGCGACCCAGCAGTACGTTCCTCGGGCCCCGAAGCGCGTTCGGTAACTTTCGGCTGTTTCCGTGACAGCTGTCAATGAGATTCCAAGATGGCGGAGAAGGTCAGCTGATCGGAAATTCGCCCACGCCAGCCTCGCAGCAAGAGGCGAATTAAGCGCATCATGGTGAGATAGTATTTATTTATTTATTTATTAAATGCACAATGTACACAACCATATTTATAAGCTAGGCTTAAAACTAGTGAGTACATGACCCTGTTAGGGTGCAGCAAGATAGTAAGATAGAAGTAGATTAAGTCAATTGTACCTTCTCCTACGGCGTCGATAGCCAGTGACGTCATCTATTGAGGAAGATTTTGAAACCCATAACAGATACATAGGTATATTATTAAATATCTTAGCTAAGCATATAATTATTACTATATTTTTTCAACACTATCTTTGAGTGACCGCATGCTACTAATGATATACAGAGTAATTTTTTTTATCGTTCCAACTTAGTTCAAGCCTTTAAATGACACTGACTTGTACATTCAGGAAACCAAACGACTGTTATGGTTTTTGGAAATTCGTGAAAAATTACTTCTTATGTTCCAAGAAAAATTACAAAACCCTCCAGCCACCGAATGACGATTTTTTTTAAATGTTTTGTTCTTTGTTCCAATAGTTTTCAATATTGATACCCAACACGTGGGTAAATTATTGCCCGCTAATTTAATTTGACCCAGTATATTTCAATGATGTCAACAACCGATGCTGTAATTTATATAACTGCACATTAATATATACTATGGTATAGCAAGACGCTATGCCGACCATCAAGGCAAAATATAATAAAATAGCGTCGTCTATGATGGGCTTAAGATACCTTGACCCAATTTTCTCCGGAAAAAAGTTCAAGTGGCCGGCCCAAGATGTCGGCTGTATGTTGTCAAAGTTATAAGTCGCTAATGGACGGACCATCTTTAATACGTGTGTTTCTTGGTAAAAGATTAAGAAGTAATCTGGCATAAGCCGAATTAATAATATTAGCTTTTAGTTGGCCCAAACTTTAGAAACCTCTTAGTCGAAATAATCAGATATTTTAGATCCAAATGATAACATAATAACGCCTGTAATCCTCGAAGGATTTGGTAAAGGTGTCCCTGTAGTACACCCATATTTAGCCATGTATGTTTAAGTCCCGTGTAATAGGGGGCGAGCATATTACCATCAACTGGCCACAAATCCAGACTCCGGGCTGCTACTGGAATGATGTCTCTGTGACGGCATCTACATTACCACATGCGAACTCCGCATCACACTGATGTCACGTAAAATCTTGCATCGTGCAAGCAGAATTTACCGTGAACTAGCATATAGACAACGCCCCGACATCATTTGTCAGGTCATTCCAATGCAGCCCGTTCCTTGTTACTCTCTTCCAGTGACGCCGTAAGCCGAGGTCCGTACCCCACAGGGGGGGGCCCTTAGCGTGTAGTCGCTTAGTTTAAAGTTTTTAAGCCCTGGCCTTAATTTATTGAGGCAGCCACATGCAAGTCCGTTCTAGTTCTAGGTTGACCTGCGAGATGCCATTCCCGAAACAAAAAAACCTCCCTTTTCTATGGAGATTGAGTGAACTTTACATCCTGTTTCCCATACCTCTATATCTCTGAGGAAATTGCATCGAGATCAACGTTTAAAGTAAAATTCATCTTCAGTAGCGGAACTCGCAGTGTATTTCCAGTAGAGCAACCATGCAAGAAGTATTATTTCCCCAAGGATTCCATCTACGTGCGCCGCCAAATCATATTGTAGCTGGCTTGTTTTCATTCATAATTGAATATGAACAATCCGTTTTTGGGAGTGGTTTTCTAATAAGTCGAATTGGATGGGCTTGCGGCTAAGTAATAACATCCGCACGGGTCGATCGATCACGCTGTTCCACGGATGGGTGTCCATCTTTACATACCAAGAGCCCTCCGTGCATCGGAAGACATGTTAAGCCGTTGATCCCGGCAGTTATTTGTGGATCTTTGACAGCTGTCGTTAGGAGTCATTAAAAGCCCGAAAGTCTGGCAAACTGTCTTACATATGGGTATCGCATTGCATTGTATCCGGTTAGACTGGAAGCCAGTTAAGTTAGAATTTTAGTAGGTAGTTATTATCCAGCTAGAGCTATTGTTTATATTCAGGCAAAGTGTTGGTATGTTTTGATCGCTGTCTCTCTCCTTGACTCGCTCTCTCTATCCTTGTATCACCGTTGTAAGTAAATATATATTATTCGGTACATGAATGGGGTCCTGGGTTCGATTCCCAGGTCGTGCAAAGTGTTATTGGATTTTTTCCATATGGAATTTCTCAGTAGCAGCAGTCAGGATTTATACCCGGTTGATGGCAATAGGCTCACCCCCTATAACATGGTACTTAAACATTATTCGCGAAATGTGGGTGTACTATAGATACACCTCTGCCTAACTCTTCGGGGAATACAGCCGAGCTGTTATGTTTATGAATCGCAAAACAAAGCTCCCAACCATCTCCAATCCTATTGGATTATTCATAAGGTATAATCTTGTCTGACCAAGTGACCATCCTCGTTGATCTCCCTGTTTTGAGCATTATGTTTATAAGATAGTAAGTTATAAAGTTGCTTTGAGTAATCTGCAGTTACTCTAAAGTGATGTTGTCTTCACAGCCATTCCTTCACGCAGACTTCACTTTTTATTACATTCCAGCGACTAGCACTTTTGTAAAAAGCTCGAAGATTCCCCGGATCTATTTGATTTCGATTCTTGACTTCTTAGCTTAAATGCATACAAAGGACAAACACATAAGTACTCTAATTTACGCCTTTTCTCTAAAGAAAGAAAAATTGTTTGTTCTGCACAAACAACACGCAAGAACGCTATACTACGATCCTTGTATACTCCTTTTACGGTTCCATGCCCAAAGGGTGCCAACGGAACCCTACAACTAAGTCTCCACTGTCCGTCTGTCTGTCAGCAGGCTTGTATCTCATGAAACGTAATAGATCGACAGTTGAAATTTTCACAAATTATGTATTTCTATTGCCGCTGTAACAACAAATAATAATAAATAATAGTAAAAAAAACTAAAAAACACGCTTTAAAAACCAAACTAAAAAAGGAGAAAATAATTCAATTCAATTAAAAACCGTGCGGTGCTTTTTGAGGTATTTTTATAATCAATTAATGTCAAGCACCCCACGCTTTTTAATTGAATTAAATTATTTTCTCCTTTTAGTTTGGTTTTTAAGGCGTGTTTTTTAGTTTTTTAAACTATTATTTATTTTCTATTTTTTAGTTCTGCTAACTACAAAAACGTGATTTTTTTTCTCATTTTTTTTTAAAATTATTGAATTGTCATCGATCCTCGACAAGTTTACAAAGTTTTAATGAAATCTGACCGTTTAAAGTGGGTCAAAATCGCGCTCAAAGGAGTCGGTTACATACAAACAAACAAACATACAAGTGAAGCTAATATAAAGCGTGTAAAAAAAATAGGGGTCTCTGTGCAAGAAACGTGTCTATTTCGGCGTATTTTGCCTTGTGGTATGGTTTTAGAGGACATCACCAACCATTTTTTTAAATTGTTTTTATTACTAAATTTGCCAGCTCTTGACCTCGATCACGCCTGATAGAAAGCGATTGATGAGGTCTATGATGGATCGAGCGTGCCCAGAAAATGCCTGTTCACTCTTTTTTTGAAGGTAGACGGGTTAAATGTGGAAGGGAACACAGAGGCAGGCAGATAGTTCCACACTTTGGCCGTGCGCATAATAAATGTGGAGGAGAAGCGTTGAGTATGACTGGTCGGGATATCAACAATGGATATACATATTTATATATATAGCATTTTAGCTTGAGCCCACGTCCCCACGGATGTATTAAACTTGCGGCGGGTTATTATCGCGCGCTAGATCTTCAATGCACTGCTTAGTGCCGTAGTTAAAATCGAACACTGAATTTTATCGACGCGCTGAGACTCACTCGCGTTGCACTCTGTTGGATTCTCAATGCTCGGCTCAACACCGTGAGTTGGAAATCCACTGCGCAATAAAATCCCACCACGATTTTATTACGTCCGTGTCAATGGTGACTAAGTGTCCACGCAGTGCTCTGCGGAATCTCCTATAAGCATCGTTCTCCTGCCCTTAAAATTAAAATTCAATTCAATTTATTTGTGGTCGACGCAACATGGCTACTTCTCCCACCCTTCTATATTAGTCGTCATCTCAGTAGGAACACCCTTTCTAGCCAAACTCCTAATTTTCCTATTTCATCCACAGCAGGTGTTTGGCGAATGGGCACAGGTAGAAGTGGTGGAGCTGGTGAACGATGGCTCGGGGCTCGCGTTTGGCATCGTCGGGGGACGCTCGTCCGGAGTGGTGGTCAAGAGCGTGTTGCCAGGCGGCGTGGCGGACAGGGTAAGTTCAAGACAAAAATGCCATCTAGTGCTGCATGGATCTTTTGGCGCCTGAGTGATATTGTCATGTCATGAAACATTTATTTTGAGAAATTGTATTGACAAAACAAGATGGCGGCGTTAGTTAGACGCTAAAAGAACTTTGTAGCGTTGTAAGTTTGGTTTTGACGTCTTGTCATTTTTGACAGTTCATCATTTCGATAATGATAACTTTACCTGAGCTATTATAATAGATGACGCTTGTTCTGTATAATTAAAATTATTTCTGAATTAGCTGTTTTGATACTGATGTACCCATGTAATTTCCGACCACATTGCTCCGTCTTACTGGCTACACTCTGCCATGACAAACATGTAGTTTTTATGCTCAATGTGAAACATAATAATAATTAGTATCTTTAAGTATAGCCTTGCATTTTCACTCACAATGCATCGATGATTGAAAATCCCCGTTCAAGTTCATCTTCATCTCTAGCGTACACCGAAACTGTAGAAGAGTAGTACCATGTTGTGGTAAACATATTATTTGTTGGTCAGCACGATAGTAGCTGGGTTAACTCCCTGAAAATAAAAAACCGAAATCTATATTTGGGTATGTTATTTTCTGTATGTTTGTCTTTTTTTTGGAATTCAAGTTGCCATAAGAATATGAATAAATCACGAGGAAAACTGAATAGGATAGTTATTTCATTTGACGCGAGGCGATTGACTTTCTCGGCAAGACTACGATCTTAAAAAACTTGACGGATTTTATCACGTAACTTATTTTACATTAAGATTTTCATTATAACTTTAATTCTAGATGACGGGCGTAGTCACTAACACGTAGAACACGTCCTATGTAGACGTAGTGTATGTATGTAAAATATAAAAGACTTAATAAAAACACAGACGTTATTGCGTTATACACCTAAGGTTCATCAGACAGTTTCGTGATACTATAAAACTTCGGATGCTATAGATTGATACATTGTATTCTTAGTCGTTGTCTTAAAATTTGGATTGTTTCTTCATTGAATTTTTCTGTTTACATTGTTCTCACTTATAAAAGCAACAAGAATTATGAACTGTACTCTGGATTTTGTAATATCTTGATTTAAAACAGTGTTGGAGTTTCTTGCCCATTCTTCTCCATAGAGATTTATGTTTTGAAATGGGGTTAAACTTTCTGACTGACGGACTCTTTGACAATTCAAAAGTGTCTATTAGGTTTCATTGAAATAATTATTTTGAGTTTGAGTTGTACTACCACTCTTACCTTTTTAACCGACTTCAAAAAGGAGAAGGTTCTCAATTCGTTTGTATGTTTTTTTTGTGTAAAGGTAAGTAAGTTCCTCGGTATTTCCGGCAATTGTGCATCGATTTCGGAAATTATTTTTTCAATGAAAAGGCTGTAGCATATTTTATTATCTTTGCTTGGGTAGTTTTGGTATTAGCCTCGATAATACTTTTTTAATCCACTTTGTGTAAATTGATGACATTCTACTACTTCAGGTCACTGTTGTTTACGTAGCACGTAGTGGTATAACAATTTGTGTGGGGTAGGTCATCATCATCATCATTTCAGCCGTAAGACATCCATTGCTGGACATAGGCCTCCCCCAAGCTCCTCCACTTTGACCGGTTCTGCGCTTCTCGCATCCAGCAGATTCCTGCGACCTTCACAAGGTCATCGGTCCATCTTGTGGGAGGCCTTCCAACGCTACGTCTTCCAGTACGCGGTCGCCACTCCAGAACCTTTCGGCCCCATCGGCCATCTATTCTGCGAGCATTGTGCCCTGCCCACTGCCACTTAAATTTGGTAATTCTTCGGGCTATGTCGGTTGCCTTTATTCTCCTGCGGATCTCAAAGGCTTTGTGTGTTAGTATGTAAGTAATTGAGTTATTTTATGTTAAATGTGTTTGTGGTTTCTACACAACTAACATTCTTATTATTTGTATGCTCTCGAGTAGAATGTAGCTAACTATTTTATTATAACATCCTATTGTAATGAAACCTATATTTACGAAAAAAAATGATTTGATTTGATCTCTTCATTCCTCATTCGATCACGTCGGGAAACTCCGAGCATAGCCCTCTCCATTGCCCTTTGGGTGACTTTTAGCCCTCTGTCGAGGCCTATTATGAGCGACCACATTTCAGTACCATATGTCATCACTGGCAACACGCACTGGTCAAAGACTTTCGTCTTGAGACACTGCGAGATGTGGGACTAGAAGATATTGCGTAGCGTCCCGAACGCTTCCCAGCCGAGTCCGATTCGACGGTTGACCTCTTTCACGGAGTTGGACCTACGTAACTGGACAGTTTGCCCTAGGTAAACATAATCGTCTACAACTTCGAGTGTAGAGTCTCTGATGTTCATGAGAGTGGGTGTCATTCGACATTACCTTCGTTTTGTCCATGTTCATTTTGAGACCCACTCTTTCGTAAGCTCTACTGAGGTCATCGAGCATTGTACCGAGGTCCTCCATAGTCTTAGCCATGACCCTATATCGTCGGCTTATCGATGGTGAGTGATGTACTTGCCTTGATGTTGATGCCAATCCCGCTCCAGTTCAGAACCTTGAAGACATCCTCCAGTGAAGCGGTGAACAGTTTCGGAGAAATTTCGTCCCCCTGTCTCACCCATCGCTGCAGGAGGATAGGATTTGAGGTCCGGTCCTGGAGCCGGACCGACATAGTGGCGTTTTTATACAAACTCTTTAGCACCTCGATGTACCAACAGTCAATCTGGCAACGTTGGAGGGACTGCAGTACAACCCAAGTCTCGATCGAATCGAAGGCTTTCTCGTACTTCACAAACGCTAAGCAGTGGCGTAGGTACCTAATATAACTAAAAAAATAAAAACGTTTTCCTTTTGCCAATTTATTTTGGATCTTCTTTTGTGCACTTTTCTAACATAATCCACTTTACAAGCCACATCATTTTTCGCTGCTTTGTTCTTATGTGTCTCTCATCTCTTTTAAACTTAAGTGTTATTTTATACGTGCTATTCCGTTCATTCTATTTCACGCCATTGAAGACTGAATTATTTTCCTTTATGTGACATTCCAAGCTGCTGATTCCATGCCAGTGCTTCCTACATTTTCTCGTTCACGGAGAACGTAAGGCTAGCAGAAAATTTCACGCTCGGTGAAGTATTCCAGATTAATATGGTAATCGCGTCTACGTCCCCGCCTGGCATGCATCTGAATGAGCCACGTTGCATTTTTATCAGTTCTCCGAAAACTGGACCTTTGCTACTGAAAAATACGACCACATTTTGTCCATAGCTAACCTAGGGGCTAAGTTGTCCACAAACATAACATCACGGCTGTAATCCCTGAAGGGTTAAGCAAAGGTGTACCTATAGCATACTCACTGATGCCAGTTATGTTTATGTCCCATGTAAAAGGGGCGAGCGTTTTGCCATCAACTTGGTACAATTACAGACTCCGGGCTGCTACTGTGAAATTCCTGTTGAGAAAACCCAGTTACATTTTGCTCGACCCTGGCATCGAACCCAGGACTTCATGCTTAACCTACACAACTAAGCAGTCAATGTCCATAAATTGGTTTAATTTCGCAAAAGTAATGTCTTATTGTCTTATTCTTGCATCGCGAATATATCTACAGCAGATTCTTTTAGTTTTTGTGAACAATTCAACCTTGCCAAATAAAAATTGCTAATAAACATTTATAGAGTCAAATTATATTAGGTAGCAATACCCCCGCGTTGGGTATAGGTATCGAAAACGAATGGAACAAAAAAAAAAACAACTTATCAAAATAAAAAAGAAATCATCATTCAATGGGCGAAGGTATGTTTCCAAAAATGACATCAATTAAACAATATACATTTTATAATATTATTTCTAGTTTTGAATAAAGTTGAAATTATGAAAAAAAATCTTCTAACATTCTCCTCTAACAACCGTCACGGTGCGGCGGGCGGAGGCAACGGCCTTACATATTTTGATCAACCTATCACTACAGCAAAGATTAGATAGTACATTTTAACTAAAACAACATTATTAAGCACTTTATCATCACCACGATAATGTCCCTCCATTTCCCGCTCCAAACATAGCGTTTGTAGAACAAGAACAAAAGTTTTACGCTCTGTAGTATTTCGGATTAAAATGGTAATGGCGTCGACGTCAAAGCGTCCCTTGCATTGTAATGCATGGCTGCCCCGAAAAATCTCAATTTTGAAGCCAAATACTACATCAAACTAGTGTTTGCGTTTCATATTAGTTTATTGCGTTCCGTTTCTATTAGGGATGTGCCGAACGTGGTTTGTTCCGAATAAGAACTTCGGCTGAACATTCGGTACAAATGAAAAGTTCGTCCATACTTCGGTTATTTTTACTAGGTATCCGAACAAAATGAATCAGACTCCTGCCAAATAACGCAGAATCCTTAGAGTTTTTGCACCATAATCCGCGGGGTAAGTGCGTTACACACTAACAGTAGGAATAGTTTGCTTTTGACAGTTTAACAATATTCATTGCGTTATTTATGTTGCTGAGCCGACAAGTTTTTCAAACTTATGAAGCAATGGATAAACTATAAGCCTTCAAAATTATCCAGATTCTGATTCATAGCATGTTACACAATGAGTAAAGTAATAAGATTTCGTTTAACATTTTTATTAAAAAAAAATAGGGATAATGATTATTATTGACTTTTTTTGGATACGTTTACGTAAAATAAATAACGACTAACAGCCAATAGATAAATTCTTATGATTTTATTTTACTGGTTTAGTTTTATTATTGTACATATTATCACAACAGTTGTTTTTTTTATTATTATTCATAACCTGCATAATTGTTTTGTTCGTACAAGTTTACTCACCAAACTTTCTAGTTTGATAGCGAGAAGCGTTTGTTAATTCTTTATTTTATCTACTAGAAAACTAACCTTAAAACTACTAACTATGTTAATACTATAAGGTATGAGTTTTTCTCAGTAAAGGCTGAATCCTCGTCATCTAGAAACAAACTCCTTATAACATTTTCTTGTATCAAATGTTCGGCAATTGAACCGAATTATGGCTGAATGCTGAATTCAGTTAAACCAAATGTGAAACGAATTTCGCCTCATCCCTAGATTTTATTCGAGCTGGAATTTTCATTTGTAAAGTCAATGGTAACTATTTGCTTTTCAAATGATCGTGTTTTTACAGTGGCTTGTTATGCGTTTTATTATATTTCATCTTTCTAGTGTTCTGCTGGCTTATTGTCAAGCTCTAGTTTAAGGAAAGTTGAGCCGTCCATCTTATGGTTCCTTGTATTTTGGAAGCTTGGAGTAAGTTCATAAAAGTATGGTTCACTTATATGAGTCTAGCAATGATCAAAAAGTCGGATAAGGAATAAGTACTAGACTTTGAATATACAAAAATTAAGTTTAATTTACTGTTTCTATATTGTAACTTTTTGGTATGCTTAAACTTTCAAGCTCGAAACAGAGTGGAGTAGAAAGGAGAAAGGGAGGCCTTTGACCTGCAGGGGGCCAAAACCTAATGTGGTTGAGACCTCTCCAAGCTTGCTTCCAAAGCACGAAGAACGTGATATATAGGTACATATTAAAAACGTATATATTACGAATTTTACTCTGATAAAGTTTAACACCACACACAAGTAAACTCCACTCGCTCAAATAGTTGACATCTACCAAAAAATAATTTCACATGAGCGATAGAAAAATTGAGTTACTGAACTTTCAAGTAATCAGGTTTGCATGTTGAATATTCTGTCAATTTCAACGGTTTGAGTTCAAATGTTGCGTGATGTAATTCGCTCAAAATTACGAGTTCTCATAGTCACATTGGATATTCGCTCGACTCAAGTTAGGGCGTGGAAAACTTGGTAATTTGAATTTATACAATATTTTTTTTACTAGCTGACCCGACGGCCGGTTTCCTGGCCAAATTTTAGTTATTCATACAAAAATTCAGATTTTTCCTGACCTCTAGGTATACAGTATAAAACCTTGATACGAACATTTTAAAACAAAGCCAAATCTGACCAATAATTCCCTAGTAATGCGCTTATCAACTAACAGCATTTGCACTGGGCCCGCGTGGTGGATTACGGCCCACTCCCTCTCACCGAAAGGAGGCCTGTGTCCTAGTAGTAGGGACATTATAGGCTGATTATGATATAAATCATAGCTGCACAGTTTTTCCTACGAAAATAGCTCTTGTCCGTGCAGCAATGCTTTTGTCTTGGGCCGGATTTACATTTTCTTGTCCTTCCTTACTTCTCCTTAAAATATTTTCTAGTAGAAATTTCCTTTACCGACTCCTTTACTATTTGTAAAAGTACTTTTACAAATCAAAGTAACTATGAAATAAATACCTACCGTACCTATTGACATCGCTATTAGTAAACATTGAAAAAGCCAATTATTTTTGAAAGAGTAACTGTAGAGATCCGTGACGGCACTTCTCCATAGGATTAACTATTGAAACCGTGCATATTAGCTTCTGACGTTTCATAAGTGGACATCGTGAAATAAAATATTTTGAATTTGTATTTGCTGGTAATTCAAATGGCACTAGCTTCTTGTCCAAATGATTTTATCCTATGTAAATACCTACAACAACCAAGTTTTATCATGACGATTAAATGAGTACACAGTGATAACAAAACTTCTATTACTCCAAACCGCAGTATCCATTCAAGTTTCATCTTCAGATCTTGGACAACAATCTGCTAATTGACCACAAACTAGTTTGTGATGCTTCCAAGATGCGACAAGACGTTTGAATACTGTTGTTAATGGCACAAGCTGAGGTTTGAGATTACCATTAAGGGGGAAGTTGGTACTTAGATTTTGGGGATGTATAGTAGAACTGTGACTATAGAACCACTCCATGTGGTCATAGTTCGAGGTGTTATTGGAGTAATTTGAACTTGGCTGAAGATGAGAAGTTTGAAGCTTTGGGCTATGATAGGCTGAATTTAATGGCACCATTGAGTTTCAAACTTTCAGGTAGGTAATTTGGAAGCGTAGTAAGAAGCAGACACGAAAAAAGAACTAACACAACTTCAGGGTACTTCGTAAATTAAAATTGAAGATACAACATGTCCCGGAATCATCGCACATCACCAAACACACCAATTAAAATTAATTAACATAATACATACACTGAATTTATACCACGTGTTATGTTTTAAGCATTGTTTATTTATGAAATTGTTCATACTGCGTGTGGAAGAAAATTATAGGTACAGTACAAATCTACGTATCACCCAGTCGCACACATAATATGGGTCTAGCGTAGTAGGTATACAGGAAAAGTTTTTATTGAGTGCGCAAACTGTAATCATGAATTCAGCATATCATTCTAGACTCCCCAGCGCAAAAATTTTTCGTCGGTTATACAAAAAAAAAATCTGCTGTTCCATACATTTTGACCGCTTAGGTATTGCACTTTTCTATGATACAACTGATTTTTTTTGTACATATAACCGACGATTTTTTTTTGCCCTGAGGAGTCTAGAGTTATATGCTGAATTCTTGGTTACAGTTTGCGCACTGAATAAAAACTTTTCCTGTATACTTGGTTCATTTTGACTGCAGCGGAACTGTGACTGTAATTTACCTAGTTTTAAATACTTTTGGTATAAAACAGAAATCGATTCAGTAAAACGATACTGAACAAACATGTGATATCGAAGAATGTTTTGATTATGAATGTCGATGGCTATTAGAGTTGGAAGAGACCAAAGAAACGATGGATAGACTGTGTGAATTATGATATGGTTAGAAAGAGTGTGACTGTCGAGATGACGATTAAGGAGTATGGAAGAAAATGACATGTTGTGCTGACCCCAAATAAATTGGATTAAGGGCAAGAGAATGATGATGAATCTGAGAAAACTACTTTCTGAAAATGCCGAGAGATTATGCGTGGAAGAGTCTCATTGTAGCAGTAAGTAAGCACTTCAGAGAGCAGAAGTCTCTTAATGAAGTACTCAACAACGCTAGCGTTCTACAAAAATTCGCAAAGAAAAGCAATTAACACATAATACTCTCATTAATTAGGATGAGCTAAGTTCTAAAATTACGGGTCCAGGCGGAAAATCCGCTATTTTCCTTCTCAAATAACATCGACATCTAAAAAAACACATTTTATCACCGTCTGTAAAAGCCAAAGCGTTAAGAGCACTTAATGATCTGTTTAATGGCCTTTATAAACATCGCTTTATCTCTTTCTCTCATATAAACTTTTGCGAGGTGATCTATATCTGTCTCTTTTTCAAAGTACTTTTTAAATCGTTTTAATGTAAGTGTAAATCCGATTGATGGGTTTTCAAACGGGCCGGAAGAGGGAATACATTTCGTCTCCCTTAATATGTGGAAATGTCGTTAGGAATGAGATCTGGGTCAAATACTCTCACAGGGAATTGCATCTGCGAATTTATAGTGATCTGTCTGTGATAGATAAGGAGTTGGAGGAGGATTATCTTTGTTTAAAATAGATGGTACTTTGATGGTACTGACTAGCTAGGTACTTTTTTATCTATGTTGGGGTTGGCTTGCAGTCTAACCTGATGCAGCTGAATACTAGTATTTTACATGGAGCAACTACCAATCTGACACTTACAACCCAATTATTGGATCAAGAGGGATTTCAATACGAAATGGATGGTGGATCGACCTCGGCAAGCATTGCTTAACCTTAAAGATCGACCCGTGCCGCTATTCTTATTTAGTCACAAACCCCTCTTACAGCCAGTTCTTTCTTATCGACACGTTGGGCCATTAAAAGCTGTAATCTTTAATAAGGGAGTGTTTTTTTGCCAAAACTTATTTTTAAAAGTAGGTTGGCAACTTCTACAGTATGTAATAGAATATTTCTTTTAAAACATGGGTATATTTCCATCTTTTAAAATAAATATAGCTAACAGTCTTAAAATAATAATATGTGCAATTATTAAGGATCCGAGAGGAAGGAATTGTAGGGCATCACAAATTTCTTCTGCATCGCTGTCAACAGGCAGAGTACTCAGAAGCCTGATAGCATTGTCACAGCAGATGACAATGCTCTGATTTTTTCTGTCTGTCTACTTCGGTGGATATGACTATTTGTCTATACTAATATTATAAAGAGGAAAGATTTGATTGTTTATTTGCATTGAATAGGCTTCGAAACTACAGAACCAATTTGAAAAATTCTTTCACTGTTTTGAAGCTACACTATCCCCGGGTGACATAGGCTATATTTTATCCCTGTATTCCCACGGGAATGGGAACTACGTGGGTGAAACCACGGGGCGTTGCTAGTACTCAATAAAGTCGTAGAGTAGTTACAAAAACAAACAAATTTTCAAAATTAGAGAACTTATTTGTGTACAAGAAACAATGAAAGTAGAATAAACAACAGCGCTAGGTTTCCTGTGTGCTCGCGTTTGCTTTGTGGACGTGCTAATGAAAACCGGGAGGGTTTCAGATGATTAGATTTGTAGAGTGAGCTGTGGTGTATGCACCATATATGTATTAGAAGGTCTTTTGAAGTACTGGGCTTTTTACACTTAAGATATATCTGTTAAAAGAAAGATGCATGAATTATCTGAGTAATGATATGAAAGAGAAGGGAGTAAATGATAGCGTGATGATTGTCAGGGGCGAATGGAAGACGAAAACGTGTTGCGTGGACCCCTAGGCCCGCCTCTTATAACATAGGACTAAGCATAACAGGCGAAATGTGGGTGTTATTCGTACACTTCGGCCTAAAGCTTCGAGGATTACAGGCGTGATGTTATGTTGTCGTAAGTATACATCCATGTATTTACGAATATGCCAGAGGTCGAGTATGGCACCATTGGACCTGAACCCATCGCGCCACTCGCCTTTTGGTACTTGTGCACTATGATAAGAAAACGCACCAGGGACTAACATCACAAACTATGGGTAGACCAAGGTGAGTGCAGGTTGGCAAAGGAAGCACTCCTTACAATTGATGGCCACCTCACGAAGCAGGTTCTCCGATTATCTAAACAACAGCTGCGTACAGTTACAGCAGCTTTAACTGGCCATGGGTCATTTAATAAACACCAGTTAGTCATAGAAGTCACAGCTGTGCAGGGCCTGCATAGAGGACGACGTGACAATAGCTCTGAGTGCTTCTAAACTGCTCGGTGGTAGCCACTTACAGGGCAAAGTACTTCGGTAACCCAGGTACCCTCCATGAGGTCGTCAGTAACCAAGGCGCTGCTGGCCATCCTTTAGGCCCTGGGTGGATCGAATAATCGATTTTCCTACGCGGACGAAAAATACGCCCATTGACGTGGAATTAACGCCCGTATTACCTATTACCTAAGTTACCACTCAGTTCTCACCAGCTCGCACAACGTAACATTCACTCATGGTTAATTAGTTAGCACCGTAGCGACCCACACAACAACACGGTAGCCGCTGTGAGTGAACTTGTAAGTGGAACGATTATGTTAAACGTGTGGCGTAAGTTTACTACTAAGCTTGTATGGGGCTACGTGGTTCTGAAACTTTATGTGGAGTGATTTTTGTATAAGTGACGGTACAGGCTGAAAACTTGCATGTAGTTAAGACGCCGTTCTTCTAACAATTTTTTCCGATTTCGCTGATTTACGTGATTTTATAGATGCGATTTTACAGTAAAAATACTGTATTTCTATAACTTTTAATGCATCACATAAAAGATCATCAATCACTCTTTACCACATTCATGTAAAAAAATTGTATATTTTTTTACTTTTACAGAAAATGGACAGTCAATTGGTTTAATTTTCGGCTACCTACTTAGAATTCTCGTTCAATTTTTTTAAACTACAGTAATAAACTTCAGTTCCTAATCAATCCATTTTCCGAAAAGGAAATACCTTTTTTTTTAAGAATTGACAGTAAATAGTCTTTCAAAACAACCTAAATCTCGCATTGTAATTCTCAACAAAAATAAAAAAGGAGCACATTCGTTAGATAATAATTGAAACGATCTTTCATGTTGTGCATTAAAACTCATGGAAATGCCGTATTTTAAATGGAAAAGCACGTCTTTAAAATCAAGTAACTAAGCGAAACCGACAAAATTTCGTATACGGCTTCTTAAGACCTAACCTGCAATAGTTTGTAGCTCATTTCTAGCTAGGACGTCAAATTATGCAACAGTGGACAACAGTGCCATTTAAGAGTTATTAGACTGCATACATTTTAATTAATAAAGCGTACTCCAGGGTGACTGAAGTTTATCCGAGACAAAAAATGGCTGAATGGCTCTGGATTGATATACCTGACTTTTGTTTAAACTTAAGTGAACGATTGGCTGAACTTGAATATATCATAACAACGAATATGTATCTTACTTCCTACTAATATTATAAATGTGAAAGTTTGTGAGGATGGATAGTTGGATGCATGGATGTATGTTTGTTTGTTACTTTTTCACGCAAAATCTACTGAACGGATTTGGATGAAATTGGCACACAGATAGTTTATAACCTGGATTAACACATAGGATACTGTTTATACCGGTGATACGTTCCCAGGGGATAATCTCTGGCAAAACCTAGTTACCTATAATTGCAAAATAAATGCCCATTCTATTCTATAATAATGTCATCATGTGGCTCACAACGGGGGCGAGCTGTACATACAATTAAATACATAGACGATGTACAACCTAATAATAACATAATGTATTTAACATAGAACGGTAATGTACGTGCAATGTAGTTAATTAGACGTAAGTGGCGTACTAACCGAGTTACATTTATCAGCGGTATGTTTGTGGCGCACTCACTGATGTTATTTACGTACCTATATGTGACAATGTCAGCTCTTCAAATACTGTTGTCACTAAGCTGATTAAGTTATATTGGTTTACTTACCAACGTTATAGGGTTACTATGTATTATGCCAATTTTATTAAAACACTAGCTTCTACAAGTGACTTCAACCGCGTGCAGTTTCTTACTTCCCCGACCTGCGCCGTCGCAGCTCATCACTCACCCGCGTATTTCTTCGTTTACGTTTAGTGTTCCTTCTGACTTTTAATTGAGGGTTGTATGTTGAATAACCTATAGCGTTTCTTAAGAATTAGGCTATCTAATCCAAAAATAAATTTTCAAATTCGCCTGGTAGTTCTAGAGATTAGCGCGTTCAAACAAACAAGTATAGATTTGTGGGAATATACTACGAAGTAAGCTGTCATACAAACGCATGAGTATACGTTCAGCCCGATTTGTACGAAGTATTGTAAACTAAGGCAGCCTTAAGAAGAATAAATCTAACAGTTTGGCATATTTTCTATACAAAAGCTGTCAAACTGATATATTTATTCCTCGGATAACAGTTAGCTAACTAGCTCAAAAATCTGCCCTAAATTACACCACTGAGTACTGGCCGTAGGTACTGACATAACTTTAACTGTCAAATAATGACATGTTACATATTTTGACAATACTCGCTCCTCAAAAGCATAAAACAAAATGCTCTTTATTTGAATTAAGATTGGGCTTAATTCAAATGGAGAGCATTTTTTATTATTTAGCCAGATGTAACATGGAGTGTGTATGTTACTTCACGTGAGATAGGTACGCAAAGAGGTTTCAATTAAGATTTTTAGGCCCCCTTTTTTTTTTTTTTTTTTTTTTTTTTTTGAGGGTGGGAAATCATCAAATAACTTCTCCTGCTCTGGGTGGAGCAGGAGGGCGTGTCAGACTTTTACTGACTAAAACCCACCCGTGTTCCCTCAGTTGCCTGTGTGCCAGGGGCCGCGGTATCTCTTTCGAACAACCCGCACCCCTGGCAGGCATCGGCCCTTGCGGACCCCACCAGTTCGGCGCACCAGGACACGTGGCACGCCGTGACCACCCCAGGAACCAAGTAACAAAAGGGCCCCAGACGAACCCGTGTCTGGTACCCTTGGTCCCCTTGCGACGGGTCAGCGCAGTGGCCCCGCCGCCTACCACCTTTCGGCCGCAGGGGATAGGGAGAGCGGCCAACGCTATACCGACACTCCTCTTCCCCTGCGGCCCCACCGCGTCCGCCATCAAACGGTGGCGGCCCCGTCCAGGCTACGGAAGGGAAGAGCGCTACTCAGAAGTACCGGCACTCCTCCTCTTCCGCAGTCTGTAATCCTCAGCCGCGATGCCTCCCATTCGACATCGCGGCCCGCCTCAGTTGCGGTGCACCTCACCGCAACCTACATTTTGGCCGCTACGTCGTCGGCTTGGAGACAAAAGCCCTGACGAGCGGCCCCACCTTTGGGTTCCTCTTCGCTTCACCGTGGGAGCGGACCACGGCTACTGAGCCCCCCCGCAACGACAATGCGGGAACCCACTGGGGGGGTAGGCCCCCTTGTGTAGCGATGTTGATGTAAGATTGTAGAATTTGTTAAACACAACTTTCGTTTCTAAATAAGCTAAGTTTCTATTATGAATCCTTTTTATTCTTTCAACTCAACGCATTTATTTCATTGTTGGATTATCAAAGGAGTCGGTCATGCAGAATGATGAAGCTACTGCTCATCCTAAAGCTAGGCTCCTATGGAGGCGAACGGGCAAGAAACTCCATGGGTATCCATAAAGTTTCTTGCCCGTTTTTATTCTAAATTATATTGCAAAATATCAGCTAGATACATCATTATTGTTCAATTTACAATTGTATGTCAGAACTGTTGAAATTAAATACGATGGATGATAATTAGGAATACTTTAATATAAACTTATAATTTGTGCAACGCAGTATAGCATTCCACAGAGTAGTGAAAATAGATAGTAAAAAAAAACACCTACTCCCTAATTGCGTAACACGCGATTAATCATAATCGGTTTCTTTTTGACAGTTCAACAATATTCATGGCGTTATTTACGTTGTTGAGCAGACACATTTTTCGAACATATGAAGCAATGGTTTAGCCATCTGTTTCAAACGAAACAGATTATGATTAATCGTGAGATACGCAATTAGGGTGCTGGTGTAAAGAAACAGGATGGCGCGAAATTCAAAGTACCTATTGCACAGATAATTTATATTACTTTAACAAGAACTATGGAAAAAGACGCGCATACTAAAAGCGACCAGAGTAATACCAGCAAAAAACATAACATTCCGAAAATAAAATATTTGTACTAAGCCGTGGCAGCTAAGAGATGACCAGTCCCAACTGACGGCGTCCGTTCACGAATAAGTTTCTGTAAACTATGGCAAATACTTGAAGGGGTTATTTCATTGGACGTCACTTGAGTGGGGACTGTAGTGAATGGAAAAGTAAAGTCAGCTGTGACCCGGATAAGTTTGTAGTGGATAGCATTGGGAGCAATCTGTGCGCTGTGTTTAATCATCGCCAAACAATCAGGACGGTTTACCAATCAGTAGGGGTCAGCCCATGTTTTCTTATTTTGCCGTCAAGTTTATTTTGTCCTAGATTTTCTTAAAAACGTTTTCAGGGGACTTAAGTTTGGCAAAATATCTTTTTAAATAGAACACTGTACAGTGGTGAATGGCATCCATTTTTTGTACCTTCTATGTGACGGTAGTATCAATGGTATTCATTGTGCAGTTTTACAATAATATACAATGATACAGCAAATCAGTTGGTATTTCACTTTTAGAAAAATTTACAGGTAAATACTAATAACACTCATAAAATACTTATTTTCTAACTTCGGGCAAACCTGACTGTTTTGCGTAGGAGAAATGGAAGTCTGCATTTGTTCGTTGTCCTCACAAGACTGACTCGTCTTGCAATTACTTCCCCTCACTCGACTCTGCCCACGTGCCGCCTCTTCCACCGAGCACGTCACGGCGTTTACCCTCATCTTAGTACTACAATATCAATTGAGATACTATAATAATCGCTCTAATTTTTATAATCTACGACATATATTTTATTATTTTACGTTATAGGTCTTTTAAGTATTTCTCAACGTGGAAATACACTAAAACTGGTGATACAATGGTTTATATCAGGCTGTTATCCACTAAATGCGCACTGTTCCCCTGACACCTGGGATTTCCGTGCGAAGGATGAACATGGCACTTACTCTATCGGACTACGTCACCTAGATATAACCGCCGCTCCCTTCTCCTTTAGCCTAATTTAACCAAGACTCCAAAGAATTAATGAAACCCAAGGCCGATTATTGCTTGACCATTTATCAACCTTTCTTTTTATGACAGGATGGCCGCCTCCGGAGCGGGGACATGCTCCTCCGTATTGGCGCAGTATCTGTGGTGGGGATGTGCGCTCGGCAGGCGGCGGCAGTACTGCGGCAGTGCGGGGCATGCGTGCGGCTACTGGTGGCCAGGCCCGCGGCCTCCAGCGGGATGCCCATACCGGACACGCGGCAATCCATGCAGGTAAAGCAACATTATGTGTTAGTACTATGGCAGAGCAGGAATGCATAGGTATCATCATTTCAGCTGAAAGACGTCCCTGGACATGGGCTTCCCCCAAGCACCGCCACTTCGGCCGGTGCTGTATTTCTCGCAACCAGCGGATTCCGACACCAGAGTATTTTATTTGTAACAAATCTTGTAATAAATCTGTGATTTACAACCCGTTTCTTTCCAGAAACAAATACTTAGGAAATAAGCAAAAAAAAATGTTTGTACTTTTATTCTACAGTGCCAATCCTAGTGGGGCAGAATCCACCAAGATTCCACTGCAAAATTTTAAGCATTCCACTTGCCCCACCAGTGGGGCGGCTCGGTGGGGCAAAGTGAAATAATACATCCTTCATCTGTTTTTCAAGCAATGTGCCATGCCCACAGCCATTTAAGTTTGGCAATTCTTCGGGCTATATCGGTATGCGAGAAGGTGACGTAGGCTTCGTGTTCGGTCTACATAGATATAGGTAATAAAAAAAAAATTGCCTGTACTGTCCTGTAAATCCTTCCAGGCATCCTTTTCCAGGGCTACCGCGATTTAACCCTTGCAATACGTATCTAGTTCGTCTCGCCACCTCTTCCTGGGCCGGTCTCGGTGGTGCCGTCCATCCTCAGGCACTCACCGTGTGGTGATTATTGCCCAGCGGTTACTGTGCATGCGATTGACGTGACCCGCTCAGTCCTATTTTAGCCTGGCAGCCGTTTTGGCTATGTCTAGGATTCCCGCTTTGGAGCGCAGCGTGGAGTTTCGTATTCCGCCAGTTCGTTTAACGCCTAAAATCATCATTCATCATCATTTCAGCCGAAGGACGTCCACTGCTGGACATAGGCCTCCCCCAAGCTCCGCCACTTCGACCGGTTCTGTGCTTCCCGCATCCAGCGGACTCCTAAAATGTTGTATGTAATTATAAATTAATCATAAATTCGGTCTCTCCAGGGATGTGCCCTATCAGGCAATGTGCAGAAGAGTTCTATGTGTTGTTAGTGTTGTTAGTTCTAAGTGTTATGTGTCAACTACCGAGGTGGTTTTAGTGAGGTAAAAATCCCATAATCCCTGGTTTTTGCTCGAAAGCTGGGTGTGTCTTGAAGGTTTTCCCCGGAAAATAAAAAAGAGATGACATGCTATGTCATAGGAGGTGTGATCAGTTCAACTAGGGACTCTGGGAGATATTATAGTGTTATTAATCTTTATCCAACGGAAAGCCAACGGAATCTGGAATCCTAAGGATGATCTCTAAGAGGCTAGAGTCTGCTGTGCTGGGGAGATTTATCCAGCGTTATGTAACAATATGACACTGTATCTATGATTATTTTATTTGTTGAATTATTTTAATTTATTCTTTTGACACGATTGATTTTATTATTTCAATTTGATTTTAGTATTCACATACATTCGTTACTAACATTTATGGACATTACTAGTCTGAATAAATGAATTTAATTTAATTGATCGCAAGCCTGGTCACTTTTAACGTGATTAGGTTATAAGTACACCTGCCTAAGCTTCATTACAGGTACTTGTCCGCTATTAACAGCCAGCAACATGATTAACCCGTCAATACATAACGCAACTTGCTCACATTCCTTCACACAACTCACAGTTCGCAGGCGCGGGCGCCTCGCCCTTTGCGCTAATTGGCGAGCTGGGCACAAAGCTAAGAAACTGCCACCTCCAATTAAAGTAACTGGGTCGAAGTTAAGTGACGTTTAAAATAGACCAGGTGTGAGCTAGAGAGGTCTAGTTTTAATGCAAAGAGTTCGTGTTTAGAAGTATTAGTGTGGTTACAGCCGGTTTATTTTAAAGCGTAAGGCTTGCGTTAACTTGCAAATAGGAGCAAAGATGAGGAGGAAAGAAATCCATGTGCTCAAAAAGTTATGAATATTAATGTTGATGGTTGGAGAGAGAAAGGATGTCTAAAGAAAAGATGGATAGATCGTGTAAGGAATGATATGAAAGAAAAGGGAGTCAATGATAGCGTGACGGTTGACAGGGGAGAATGGAAGATAAAACGTGTTGCGACCACTCCAAGTAACGTGGGAAAAAGGCAAGAAGATGTTAACTTTGATAGGTATTATTATTGATTCATAAGGCAGCAAAGAGTGCCTCAAACCTACAGTTTACATTAATGATCAATGGGCCTAGCACAAACGCATGGAGTTACACATAACGTAATATACGCACGGAGTTAGGTATACGTAACGTATATTCGAGCGATTTATAATTACTCGTTTCACTTAGTTTATTAGCATTTATTTTATTTATTTATTACTTACATAATTTTAATTCATGTGTTTATTATGGGTGTTTGCAGCAAAAATGTAAACCAAAATGCTACAGGATAGTTTATTTTCGTTTTCGATGACTTCGCATCATTTTATTATTCGTATTAAAAAAACTCCTTGATAATGTATTGTTTCTGAAGTAAACGTGTTTCATATCAAGAATATAATTGCAAAGTCCCAAGCCAGATGAAAACCCGAAGATGTATATTATTCTTTTATTTTATCTTTCAACTCGGAATTGAAACGTTGTGGGCGTCGCCCGCCATTCCTCATAAAAGATTTAATAACATGTCGATCGTGATAGATGTGTTTTAAATATTATTTAAATAAACAGGATTTATGTACGATGAGGGGAAACAGCTGGAACTTACGTCAATAGGTCTTTATTACTGTAGCCAAACATTTTAATGAAATAGACATTATAAATGTGAATTATAGTTGGGAAATAGAAATTATAAACCCACGACGCTATCGCGGCAGGCCGAGACGAAGATTGCGGTACAAGCTTGACTCCTACTGAAAGGACTGGCCAGCACTAGCAAAAGAAAGAAAAGTGTCGAAAAGGACTGGCCAGCACTAGCAAAAGAAAGAAAAGTGTCGAAAAAGACTGGCTAGCACTAGCAAAAGAAAGAAAAGTGCCGAAAAGGGAAAGTGAGGTCTGCAGAGCAGTGGTACATTATATTACTTGTAAAATACTGATTTACAATCTCATTTCGTAGGATTGAAAGCCTCTTCCAAGAAAACGTCTTGTATAATTAAGTATCTTTATGCCAAATCCCTTTTATTGTGCCATTCCTTGTAATTTCGCCTTCCAGAAAAGTCTTTTCAAAATCGGCAGGTGGGTTTTCAGAGGTAAAATTCGACATTTAGAATTGAAACAAAACGTGTGATTTTAAATCGCACACAAATGGTTCCGTACCAGCTTACAATATTTAGCAACAAAAAAAAAAACATGTGTAAATTCAATAATAATAATACAGGGTACAATTTTTACCAGTGCGCAAACTGTAACCATGAATTCAGCATATCATTTTAGACCCCCTAGCGTATGAATTTTTCGTCGGTTATACAAAAAAAAATCAGCTGTTCCATACGTTTTGACCGCGTGGGTATTGCACTTTTCTATGAAACAGCAGATTTTTTTTTGTATAACCGACGAAAAATTTGTACGCTAGGGGGTCTAGAATTATATGCTGAATTCATAGTTACAATTTGCGCACTGCTTAAATTTTTTTCCTGTATATTATTTGCACACCCATGTGACGGTAGAACATAAAACATCTCATAAAATAAAACATCTATGTACTATATTATGATTGTAAACACGTTTCTTACAAACATTAAACGGGTTTGGTGACCCCCTTTAGTTTTTCACGTTATTTTATTTTTGGTAGCTATAGCGGCCATAGCAGTATACACTCTGTGAAAATTTCAACTGTCCATATTACGGTTCAAAATATACATTTTATTATTTGGTACACCAGCAGCAGTAAATATTACATATATTAATGTATACACGGAATTAATAGGAACCAACAAAAATAATGCACGAATTTATGCCTATTTCAGGTATATACACGTAGCATTTACAACTACAAAAATACAAGAAAGAAATCAGGATAAGTATACAGCCCTATGGCAGACAGACGGACACGGATCCTGTTGGCATACTTTAGATAGGGAACCCTAAAAATTCGACGTTTTTAATAAAAGTTGATGTTCCCTTGATCCTATTGAATATATGTATATGAAATGTATCTTTTTGATCGAAAAGCGCGAGGTATAAAATAACCTTTGTTATTTCATGAAGATAGGAGGGTGAGATAAAGCGTACCGTTTCCATAGCCAATTCGGATGAGTGGATCATATTTCATTGGCAGCAGTTTCCCGCTTTCGAGATAATTTTTTCCCGAACTGATTTCGGGGAAATATGTTTTTATGTGTTTTATTGGTGATGTTTTTGTGTCAAAGATGTATTGTTGGGCATACTCCAATGTTGTCAAACACGAATGATATATAAGACTGGTAAATGGGTCTGTGGTTTCTGCCATTTCCCAAGGGAAGATGGCTCGAGTTGATGTATAGAGTTAAGGCTGATTTTGTTGGAATTTGTAATTCCTCTAAATGAATCAGCCGTCCCATTCATTCGGATCGAGTAGGTATTGCAGTTGTGAATGGGACAGCTAATTATTTATAATTAAATATAATTTTTAAATAATACGATATGAGTCCCATGGAGAAATTTGTTCAGTTTGGTCGTCTGTGCACACCCTTAAATGTGACCACGCATTTCTGATGCACATTGTATAATGACGACCGGTTAGAAAAAAATATCTTGACAATGCGAGTCCATAAATTCAAAGGTCTTGAAACCTGAAAATGGTGAACTAGGAAAATAACCATAGTTTTTAACTAAGGGCCTGTGCACACCACGTTTTTTAAACGCGCCGTTGACGCGCGTTTGTAGCGATGCAGACGCGATACGCACGCGAGTCAGACGCAGCCTGTAGACCCTGTGTAAGATAAAAGCGCGCCGTCGACGCTCGTTCAAAAATCGTGGTGTGCACAGGCCCTAAGAAAAAGTTTACCGAGTTTGCACAACGCAAGGCATACCGTAAATGCAAAGTTTATTTTAAGGAAAACCCACTCGTAGTGATAGTGAAGGCACATTCAGTCAAGCCTCACGACTTGCATAAACTCAAATGTACGTAGCATTACCATAAGAATGCATCCTAGCCTCCACTTGGACCCGACATAGTCTGGCGTAATTGTATTTTATATCCAGTGGGACTTTTGCGAGTAACTTAATATAATTTGGGCAACTTAAAAACAAATGTGCTATTTTCTTGCTGCAATTTTGTAATGATATTCCATTGTAACGCCTCGTTGGTAAAGTGATTGCATGTGAAATTGCGTAACACTATCAATCAGAATCTGGATCATTCTGAAGGCTATTGCTAATCCATTGCTTCATTTGGTCGAAAAGTTTGTCTGCCCAACAACGTAAATAACACTTTGAATGTTGTTGAACTGTCAAAATGAAAACCATTCCTACGGCTAGTGTCTTACACAAATACCTCGCTGGGTTCTATTCCCGGGTAGGGCAGTGTTATTGGGTCTTTCTATCTGGTATGTCTCAATAACAGCCTGAGTTTAAATTTAAGCCTGGTTGATCGTAATATAAAGCTCGGTCCCTATAGCCCCCCCCCCCCCCCTCCTTAAACAAACATGGCGAAATGTGGGTGTATTAAAAGTATACCTCTGCCCGACCCTTCGAGATTACAGGCATTATGTTATATTATAAAATTGTTGGAAATTTTTGCAGCGGGCATCTTGGAATTTCATTGTGACCCCAATAACGGCCTCAAAACTTTCAAAAACGACACCCATGACTGAAAATTTGAGAGGGGACCATAATGCTTTTTCGTTACATGTAAATATTAACACAAGAAAAAAGCGACCAGCCCCATACACACACGTAGACACGTCCTCTAACGACCAAAACACAGCTCCCAAAAACGTAAAAGATACACAGACATCTCATTATAAACACTTTCATTCTATAATGAAGATCGGCAGCTTAAGAAAAGCTCTCAAGGTAGATGCTCATAATTGAGAAGATGTAGCTATTAGCACGACATCCGTCTCAGACCGGAGCGACGCCACTTCCGGTCGGATGTGACGTAATTGTGTCAGACAGGTTTCATAGGCCTTCACTTGGATGTTCTGCTTTTGAATTATGACGAGATGTAAAGAGCGTGGCTTAAATTTATTTTTTATGTCGTTATTCGTAGCGAAATCTTTATGGTTTTGACAGTTATTTAAGTGGGCAAGTTAGTCATTTTATGCCATACCCGCTGCGACGCGCAGGTTCACCCGCATAAGTCTCGATTCCGTGGGAACATCGGGGTAAAAGTATCCTATGTCCTAATCACGGCTATGGTCTATCCATGTGCCATTTCATTCAAATTCGTTCAGCCGTTTTAGCGTGAAAGCGAAACAAGCAACCATACAAAAAATTCACTTCCTCTTTATAATATTAGTTCAGATTTTAAACTGATTGGAATGAAGTAAGCTGCATTACTCTGGACAGACGGTGACTCAATCGGTAGCTACAAAATTGCGAATCTGCGATACGCTGATGACACCACGCTATTTGCGACTACCGCAAGTCAGCTGGAGAAACTACTGCGTAGAATGGAGAGTGTGAACCTTGAATTCGGACTAAAAATTAACCGCAATAAGTGTACACCTTAGTTTAAGGTGATGATCGTGGAGCGCGGAAACAACAACGCGCCCAGTCTCAAAAATTGCGAACTGCGACATGGTCCAGTCCTACATTTATCTTGGAGGATTAATCTTAAACGGAGGTGGGTTCATAGACGAAATTAATAGACATATGGCGATAACTAAATCATCCATGTGTCATGATTGCTAGTTTTGAAATACTGAAGTTTGATTTATTTCAATCGGCAACACAGAAAACGGCGGGGAAAAATGACATTCAGACGTTTGACATTAGATTCGGGCGGCCAGTTCTTTTGGCGGGGAACCGGGGTTTTTTTTGGGATCGATGGTAAAAAGAGAGCGGTCGACCGACCTAAAGTTTTTATTGATTGTAACGATTGCCATATTTATCGTAGAAGTGAGAACAATACAACCTTTTAGTTTCAAGTAGTTTTATTTTATTAAATATCAGAAGTGACACGTCCCACAGTACGCGCCCACCGTCGCTAAGACTTATCTAAAAGGTATGTACCCTCTTAAAATATTTACCTCAAAGCCCATCGTGATTGCAAATACCGGTATGGTACCCATCACAGTCAGGGATGTTTCTTTTTCCGGTGACGTCTTTGTCGAAGGTTATAACTCATTGGAGCCTGGTAGAGAATTTCGTTTGTTGCAAGGGACTTATGGCATCTCGAATGGCACTGGAGAAATAGCCGTAACGAACTTGTCACGGAACCCTCTTTTATTAAAATCTGACACATTAATTGCGCGGTCGTCACCAGTAACTGAGATCAAAATCTGTCGAGTTAATCGTATTTTAGAAAATCCTGGTCTCTCTTTAGAACCATTAGATAGAACACATGTTCAAGTCGGTGAGGACGTAATGAGTATTAACAAAGACAGGCTATATACGTTATTACAAAAGTATCGCGATTGCTTTGCTACCAACATGAAAGAAGTAGGTTGTGTTAAAGATTTTGAAATGAAAATTAATCTTACAGATAACAGACCCGTTGTTTACAGGCCTTACAGGTTATCGTTTTCAGAACGCGTGCAGGTGCGTGAAATTGTTGATGAACTATTAGATACAGATATTATACAAGAATCTAGTTCGGATTACGCAAGCCCAATATTAATGGTCCGTAAGAAATCGGGTGAGCAAAGACTCTGTGTAGATTTTAGAGCCCTAAATAACAAAACCATTAAGGACAGGTTTCCTCTTCCACTTATCGAAGACCAGTTAACTAATTTAAGCGGCAATCAGTTTTTTACGACACTAGATCTTGCATCTGGGTATTACCAGATTCCTATGTCTCGCGAGAGTCGGCATCTCACTAGCTTCGTCACTCCTGACGGCCATTATGAATTTAAAAGAATGCCGTTTGGATTGGCCAACGCCCCCGCCGTGTTCCAGCGAATGATTAATAAAATTCTTGGGAACAGACGATTTGATTATGCACTTGCATATTTAGATGATTTACTTATTCCATCTAAAACTATAGACCAAGGGTTTGAACGCTTAGAAGAAATTTTGAAATTACTTCGCGAATTTGGACTTACACTAAAATTAACTAAATGCCGGTTTTTCGATACCACGATTAGCTATTTGGGTTATGAAATATCAACGAAGGGAGTAAGACCCGGGGAAGCAAAAGTCTTGGCTGTCAGAGAATTCCCTTGCCCCAGAAACATTCACGAAGTCCGTCAATTTTTGGGGCTTACGGGATATTTCCGTAAATTTATAAAAGGATATGGGGAGATAGCGCAACCACTAACCAAATTACTTAAGAAAAATGTTGCTTGGCATTGGGGCAGTGATCAACAAATTGCATTCAATTCTTTGAAGGAAAGTCTATTAACCAGGCAAGTGTTAGCATTATACGATCCGCAGTTAGAGACAGAGTTACATACGGATGCCAGCGCCCTTGGTATTGGCGGAATCCTGATGCAATGGCAAGCATCCCCCCCGCGTTCTAAAACCTGTCGCTTACTTTAGTAGACAGACTACGGTGGATGAAAAACATTTTCATTCTTACGAGTTAGAAACTTTGGCCGTAGTCTGTTCATTAAAGAAGTTTAGGGTGTACTTGTTAGGAGTCCCGTTTAAGGTGTTTACCGATTGCGCGGCCCTTAGGACAACATTGACAAAGAGAGATCTCGTTCCACGGATAGCTAGGTGGTGGTTGCAAATAAGCGAATACAACTTTGAAATTGAATACCGCCCGGGTGTTCATATGGCGCATGTAGACGCCTTAAGCAGAAACACTTGCCTAAACGCAGAAGGACATGTTGGGCCTGTTAATGTTTTTAATATTGAATCGGAGAACTGGCTCCTAACCTTACAAATGGGTGACCCCGAAACCTCTCGAATTGTAAGAGTTCTTAAACCTGAAGCCGACCCCGAATTTGAAGATCTAAAACAAAAATATACAGTCAAAAATAATGCACTCTATCGCAAAATTGATAACAGTTTATGTCTAGTGGTACCACGAAGTGCTCGTTGGCAAGTTTGCAAAGCTAACCACGACGAAATTGGGCATTTAGGCTATGCGAAAACGTTAGAAAGAATAAAAAGCCAATTTTGGTTCGCAAAATTACAACGATTTGTCAAGAAGTATGTAAGTTCTTGCATAGAATGTGCTTATAGTAAGGATAGTGCGGCTAAAAAGAAGCAGGGTCTACTTTTTCCAATAGAAAAAAATTGTATACCGTTCCACACAATTCATATTGACCATTTGGGTCCGTTCGTAAGGAGCAGAAACGGCAACTCTTACATACTTACGATTGTAGATGGGTTCACTAAGTACGTATTCGTCAGAGCAGCAAAAGATACGAAAACAAAGAGCACAATTAAAATCTTGGAGAATATTTTCGCTGACTTTGGTACACCGGCAAGAATCATTTCTGACCGTGGCACTTCGTTCACATCAACAGCTTTCGAAAACTTTTGCAATTGCCTTGGTATAAAACATGTCCTTAACGCAGTCGCTTGTCCCAGAGCAAACGGACAAGCCGAAAGGTTTAATCAAACTATTTTAAATTCACTGTCTGCTCAAAATTTTAATGGAAATGAGCGTGACTGGGACAAGTGCCTAGGTAAGGTTCAGTGGGGTATTAACAATACTGTTAATGCAACCACAAAAAAAACTGCAACAGAGGCTTTGTTCGGATTGAAAATGCGCGATAGTTTATCAAATAAGTTGAATGTTCCACAACAATCACAAAACCAAGATTTGATTTCGTTACGCGAGAATATTAGCGACTCTATTAAAAAGAATCAAGAAGAACAAAAGCGTAAACATGACATTGGTCGTACTTCTGCCCCCGAGTATCATGTTGGCGACTTAGTTAAACTAACCCGCACCAATTATCATAATGACGGCAAGAGCACAAAGCTTCTGTCAAAGTTTATAGGCCCTTATAAGGTTGTAGAAGTATTGGGTAATGATAGATATAGGATAAGTGACGTACCTGGTTTTAATAACAAGAGGAAAAGTAATTATAAAACTGTTGTAGCTTCAGATAGAATTCGACCTTGGATACATCTCAAGGCTCTTGAGAATGATGACAATGTCAATAGTAGCTCAGATGAGGAAACAAGTTGCTAAATGTTGTCTAACAGTGTTGTTGATTTTGACAATAATAATTTTGCAAAGGTAATTTAGTGACCATAACAATAATTAGGCTATTATAAGATCCCGTATGTTGTGATTTATCTTAGCTTAGTAAAAACATAATTTTATAAAATGTTCACGATATTTTTATTTAATTTTTAGTGTAAGATTTATTGTTTCTAGAAAAATAAGATTGTTAATAATTTAACTCATTTATTTACACTTCAAAGTCTCAAACATTTGCCCTGTATCATGCACTTAATGTTATTACTGCTTCTTTTATTTAGTTTTTGATAATACTTTTATTATTTCTTAAAATAACTGATTGAGCGGGTTAAAGTGGGAGTAGTGCTCCGGGAGTAGCACGCTGTCGGATGGCCGAATGTCATGATTGCTAGTTTTGAAATACTGAAGTTTGATTTATTTCAATCGGCAACACAGAAAACGGCGGGGAAAAATGACATTCAGACGTTTGACATTAGATTCGGGCGGCCAGTTCTTTTGGCGGGGAACCGGGGTTTTTTTTTGGGATCGATGGTAAAAAGAGAGCGGTCGACCGACCTAAAGTTTTTATTGATTGTAACGATTGCCATATTTATCGTAGAAGTGAGAACAATACAACCTTTTAGTTTAACAAGTAGTTTTATTTTATTAAACATGGACACACTGAAAAAGGTCTGGAGGAACAGAGATCTTACAAAAGCCACCAAGATCCAGCTTGTTCAAACACTGGTTTTTCCGATGTTCCTATACGCTGCTGAGACGTCCACGCTTCGCGGTATCGAGAAGAAAAATATAGACGCTCTGGAAATGTGGTGCTCGAGAAAAAGGGGGTATCGTGGACCGAGTTTTGCACTAATACCTCGATACGCCAAGAACATCAAAAAACGTCGGTCTATTCTGGCCCAAACGCGCATCAAATACATCAGACACGTCTCGAGGCGTGACGGTGAGAGTGCCTTGTTTTGCAGGGCAGAGTGGAGGGCACTGGATCACGTGGACGCTAATCCATGATATGGACTGACTAAATAAAATCCGCAGTGGGTGACCCCTTGTATAAGTGCACATTACATTCCAAAAATCGGAGTAAATGGCGAAAAATCGTGAGTCGAATTACATCAGCCCCTAGACAAGAAATTACATGAGGACCACGACCACCCTGACAAGACTGCTACGAAGAAGAGGATGGTGCAGGATTTTTTGTATCAAAATAACAATTCTGGCAATTTTGGAGGTCGTCTTGGTACACAAGACTTGAGTGAGCAACATCTTAGCAAAGAAAACCAATTTATAACCAACTTATTGTTATCATTCGTTGTTTGTTTATTAAAGCCATTTAAATAATTGCTTAAGAATCATTTTAATTAAGACCTATCTCATTTAATTTCCGCCACTTTGATGGCCACTTTATTTGGCGTATTCTTAAAAGTAGAAAGCAATAAAAAGTAAAACTGACATGAGCAAAGAGTCCACTTAAATGTATCTTTACTTTGAGAATTTAAGACTCCTTACGGCATACCTTATTTAATCTCATAATTATACGTGACAAAGGAAAATAATTACTTGTGCATTTGTGTTTCTGACCACACAAATGCAGTGCAAAGACAGCTCAAAACCGCAACCGCAGACCGAACAAAACCTCCCCTTATTACAAATCAAGGTTTTTCCTTAGACAGGTTTAAACGACCAAGCCAGTTTTTGAATAAAGACCCCAATAGTTATATAAATGCAGTTCTTTATACAAAACAGGACAACTTAGTCTAGTGCTTTGTCATTTATGTATGAAGAACTTTACCATAATCGAAGGAACGACAGAGCAGCTTTAGGCTAGAACTAAAGTTATATCGCATTTGTAATAAAAAAGGTTTTTTTTTAAGTTAGTTTAGTGTATAACAGTGTCATTGACACACATGAACAAAGAGTTTATATCATTATATCAGACTGTAACAAAGTGGACCGGACTTTGCAAAGTACAATCAACACTATTTTACGTTTTAAAATAAATAACACGCAAAAAATAGTTAGTTTCAAATAACTTGTTAGTTTTAAGGCTCCTACAGACAGCGCGATGAAGCCATAGAGATTTCATAGAAATTATTCTACGAGAGTCGCGTCGCACCTGTTTGGAGGATACTTTTATAGGCTAGATTGTAATTAATTATTAAGAAATAGTTTAAAAAGAAGGTATTAAAAACAACTTGTGTTTCTTTAAGTGTGTCATAACTAAGCCATTTTGTTTTCCCCACAGCCTCTAGGAGCAACTCCAGCACCCGTGGTCCCGTCCCGCTTACTAACAGACCCGATCGAGCTGGAGCGTCGTCTGTCAGAGGCAGGACATGACGGCTTTGGAGCGCTATGTGAGGACACGTCCCCGCCTTCCCCGCCCCCCACCATCATTGAGGAGAGGCTGCATCATAGGGTAAGTGGGGATCAATATCAGGAGATTACCGGGGTCTAAGTGCCCATTTCACTAATAACACTGAACGCCATCAGCATATCTGCCGCGATCAAGAGCTGTCCTCTTGAAATCTGCCCTAAGTCTACTTACTTAACAAATGTTGCAATGGCGAGCATTGTGAATTTTTACCAGATTTTGTGTACCAAGTCTATCAAAACATTGCAATGTTTGTAAATAAGTAGACTTGGCCACATGTTGGATTGATAGGAGTGGTGTGATGGTGGTTCTGATGACGCAATGCCAATATCTTTCGCATAGTTCTTTGCATAGTATCTTTTTGTAGCATTTGATACCTACTGATCTGGTGATACAAAATCTTAAGAAGTACATAAATGTTGCTTAGCCTTATAAACAACAGAAACTAAAAAAGAACAGTACAAGTTTTGTTTGAAATCCTTCATTTGAGTTCTTCGACTAATTATTTATTTGTTCACATTTTCGCCTTGCACAGTCTCTTGCCAAAGACACATCCTGTTATTCATCTATGAATATTCCTAGGCTAGTAAAAAGACTTCTCACTGATTGTAAAGTCTCGTATTTACAATTCTGAAGCAACGTAAAAATCAAGCAAATGTCTCTTTCCTATGTAAAGCTTTTATTTTGCAGAAAAGCAATTAAATTGCTCATTGCTCTTGACACAGAGTGGCAACTCTAACTTCATAAAAATAAAAAGTTTTGCCTCCAAAGCGGAAGAAATAAAAAGTTCCTACTTCCTATGGACTTCTTTGTATAATTTACACTTTAGGATGACATCTTACGGCCAAGTTTACATAATAATGTGGCTTATTTGATGCGGTTTCTTTAAAAAGTTGACGCAATTAGAGAATTTCGAACTTTAAATTACACTGTGGTAGGTGCAGGTTCCTAAGAACTTTTCTGAACACGGCAAAAAAGTAGGGAGTAGGTTTATCGTCCGAAGCAAAATGTAGATTCTTTTGTTTTAAAATCTTTGGAACTATGCCCAATAACTTCCTTTTTGTGTACATTTTCACCTAATACAGTGCTTAGACACACATTTTCACTCACATTTATCCATATTTCTTTCCAATCCATCTTATACTACCATTAGCTTTAAAATCCTATCATCCATAATATTGTGCCAATGTTGTCTACTTTGTGTATTTTGTCGTTAGACATACTTTCACTTCTCATTTCGGATGAGGCATAAAATAGAAAATAAATAATAGTTTAAAAAACAAAAAAAAACACGCTTTACAAAACAAACTAAAAAAGTAGAAAATAATTAAATTCTTTTAAAAGCGTGGGGTGCTTGATATTTTAATTGATTATAAAAATACCTCAAAAAGCACCCCACGCTTTTTAATAGAATTTAATTATTTTCTACTTTTTTAGTTTGGTTTTTGTTTTTGTGCTTTGTTCTTTGCTTCATGTTTTTACCGCCAGTAATCTGAAAAAAAAAAAAATTTTTCTTTCGCAAGTAAGTATACTATGAAATGCACATAATTTTGCCAAGCATCATTTTAGAATCGTTAGCTGCAGTTTCCTTTCTGTGTTAGTAGTAGTCTTTGTAGTTTTAATTATGTTTGGGATATAAAATACCCATGTTTAAAATAGGTATTTTTATCCTTTTTGTTTATATGACTGAAATCGATTCTGAACTGAATTGACGCATATTATAAAAGTAGTCTGTACTATCATAATATGCGTCAATTCAGTTACACATTGTATGTAATAAATCTGGGTGGTATTTCGTTCATCTAAGTTTAGTCAACATCATTTCTTTCACTAGCCGGTGGCATCAATTGTGGCAGTGGTACCACGGGGAGCTCTGGCGCCGTCTCCTCGACCACCAGCTTTCGTTCAGCCGCCATCACAGCCGCAACCTCCACCTGTTAGGTAAGGATGTAGAGATATGGTATTTGTTTTAGTCATGGCAAAAGCTGTGCTTGACCGTGGGGAAAAACGTAAAGACTAGCAAAATCTAAATCAAAAGTCATTTATTGAAACTAGGCTGAAGTCAGCACTTTTTGAACGTCAAATTTACATAAGACGTAAAGTAAAGTAGTATAGCGCGCCCTTCACCACTTCCTAGTGCTTAAACTGGGATGAAGAAGTGGTGCAACAAACTCCCCAGCATCACAGCTGTTTGTTCAATAAGAATAACTTGATTCTATACAATAGTAAGTAATTAACATCATGAGAGAGAGCACCCTCATTCAATTAAATTATTAGCCATATGTCAGCTAGCACACCCTAATATACCAACAAAAAACACTCAAGCAGAAATCAATTATAAAAACGTGAACAGAACTTAGTACCTAAATAAATAAAGGACGTGCCTGCTTGCATAAAAAATGCATAGCAGTAGGGAAGGTGCTAATTTGGTGCAAAAATCCATGGACATTGCCATGCATAGAGAGATAGGTGTTATAGAGACCCTTCTCCACTAGCATCCTGGTAAATTAAAACGTTCTAATTTTGTCAAACGATGGTCAAAAGCTTTCATGCCCGTATCATGTAAGCTTCTTCGCAAATTCATCTAAGCCTTTCCGCGTCAGAATGAAATCGGGCACCTTAAAATGTTGGCTGTTACAGCTTGCCCCCATCTTGGCAAGGCTCCGAACTACATACTCGTACAAACACTATTCAGTTCCAAAAACAACTTGAACCAATCTATACTTCATTGCATTCAATAGACTGTCTTATTTGTTACAATGACATAGTGCGGAAGGTTGAGAAATATTAAGGTCCGAGGTCCATAAAATAACTAAATTGCGTTTCTGTAATATAGATATTTTATTGTTACTTACTTACCTCAGGTAAGTACTTACTACTTTACAAAATATTACTTTACCTGTAATAAAGAAACATCATTCAAAGGTATTAAATTCACGAATATCGTTTCCTTGAGGTATTTTCTATATCATAAGTCAAAGTCAAAGTCAAAGTCAAAGCATTTATTTCAAATAGGCACTTAAAAGGCACTTTTGAACGTCAACATTTACATTAAAATAGAATTGATTCTAGTCGCCCCTTCCAAAATGTAGTTTCGTATGGAGAAGAATGGGCAAGAAACTCCACCGTTACTCTTTTAAAATGTTTCAAGTACAATATTTACATTCATTATATGATTATGTGTGAAAACGATGCACCCAGAATAAAATTACCATACCAAAATGGGTAAAAAGAATCAAATTGAAACAATACAGATAAATTAATTCTGTGATAGATACATGGTGTTCACACATTTACAAACATTGTAAAATTAAGTATAGGTATGATTTTCCTACAATATTAACAAGTAATGAGTCAGTGTGTGAGTTAAAATAATTACTGAGTGTAAATCAATGTCATAAATATAATTAATTCTATGTACAATTCAATTAGCAACCAGTTTGATTTTGTCTAGACTCTAGATTGTCCTATGGAGCAGGACCAGCATGTTTCCAAGCATTCTTATCTTGGATATAATCCTCTAATTTGTAATACGCTAGTTTACAAAGTTTACATTTAATGTGAGCTTTAAATTTCCTTTCATTTAATTGCAATATATCACAAGGTATTTTGTTGTAACATTTAACACAGTACCCCATAAAAGATGTATGTATTTTAGCTAATCTGAAAATGGTTGAAGTTTTTCATAACCTCACAATCAGAATGACATGCACCACATTGTAATGTCAGTTCTCACTCAGTCACTCATTCCTTCTTTCACACGGTCTATCTTATCGAGGTCATTCTATTAATCACTCGCACTTGGGAGCGCGGGTAAATTCAAATTAGAGAAATGATAGGTATGTGAATAGGTAATCATTTCCTTACAAGTATCTATAACTAGATTTCTAAATACTTAATAAGACTTTGGACAGTAACAGATTTGGCTTTCCTAGATTACCTACTAGACTCTCAACATACAGGGTAGTTTCCAAAAGTGTACACAAACGCTTTTCTTTTTATGTTCTTACGCAATCACTCACTAAAGGCAATAAGTAACCCGTTAATCTGTATTTAGAAGGTTTCAACTTAATAACTCGCCACTTTTTCCAATTACGAAAATGTAACTGAAAAATTGACCTCAATTGTTAAATGAATAACTTCCTTAAGGTGATTTAAAATTAAAATATCGGGTTTCATTAATTAAATCAAAGCACTCAATTTGTAAGTAGCAATAAAAATTGGTATCCACAGGTACGTTTTCTGATCCATTTGGTTACATTTTTATCAGATACTTGTAGAATAGACTATATATACTCTTTTCCATTCCGTAAAACTAAATATCATCTTCGTCCACCAGGTTGCCACTTGACATGGCAGTGCGCGGCACGGGCGAGCCAGAGACCCTCAGTTACGACGTGGAGCTCAGCAAAGACTCCGCGCTGGGACTCGGCATCACCGTGGCAGGATACGTTTGTGAGCAAGGTACGTCTTCATATTAAGTGCCTAATTTAATTCTTGAACTAAATGAAAAGAAATTTAAATTATGCATGAAACGCACACTATGTAGACAAGCATATTATAAGTTAGATGATTATATTGTTGATAAAAATGCTTGGCTTAATGCTGGTGCGACTCCACAGGCACCTGGGCTTGCTATTTAAAATTTTCATATTTGGAAGAGATGCTTCCCTTTTTTATGTTTTCTGACATTATGAACATTTCTGTTCCTATTATTTTTATTTTCTGACATTACGAATAAGTTTTTATTTTTACTGAATCAAGTATTATTTATTAAAACTTCAAAATATATTAAATATTTTTCTTTCTTTTTGGAAATCAAATTTTATTAATTTTTCAAATACATTGCAAACTATAATTTTGTATAATTTAGAAGCATTTTGTTTAAAATTTGTAAATGTGAGTACCATGCATCCGTATAATAATTATGTTGTTATGATGTACGTTGACTTGAAAAAGCGTGGCAGTTGAGAGTACGTCATGCTCACTTAAATGTCTTGCTGATGGTGGCGCGTGTGTTGGATCATTCGGTTCCCTACAAAATGGTTGAGCTGGATGGTGCTGATCCACGCGTCAAGTTCGTGAACGGGCGCCGTCGGTTGAGACTGGTCATCTCCTAACTTCCATGGCTAATTTTAAATCTTATATTTAGAATTGTTTTTTTTTTTTTACATTGTTCTCACATATAGAAGCAACAAGAATAATGTTCCCAAGTTTTTGTAAAACTTAACATGATTAAAAAGAGTGTCCATGGAGTTTCTTGCCCGTTCTTCTCCATAGAGATCTACGTTTTGGAATGGGCAACTAGCTTCAACTTTCCAACTGGTCGACTTTTTGACAATTCAAAAGTGCCTGAAAATGGTTTAATTGAAATAAATGCTTTGAGTTTGAGTTTGATTTTTAGACCATAAAAGGGGATCGAACTTGAGGCCTAAAAAGCCACATACGGTATGGATTTTGGTTAGATCAGATAGATTTGAATGTAGAACTGATCATGTAGCCTCTAATTTGCCTTTTATCGTTTTCTTTCTGTAACTGAACACTGCGATAGACTCTGAAAGGTTGAAAATGGACTAACAAACTGTAAAGCTGTCGCAAATGGATTACCAAATCCGATGTTTAACATAACGTCTAGCTGTTTTACCAAACAGCTCGTTATGAAAAACAGCTGAGCATTGCGTTACGTTTAACAAAACTGATACCCACGTTTAGAAGTAATAATACAGAATAGTTTATTTGCAGTCACTGGCGTGGCTTCGAAGCTGAATCATTCGCAGTAACTAAGCTGAGCCACCCTGACCAATTGCTTTAGGTTAGATTAGAACTGTGATCGACTGCGCGCAAGCTGAGCGAGCGCTACTTTCAAGTTGGTTTGATTACTTGGCTCCTTAGTATTTTTAGGGCTGACAATCGTCGAATTCTGATAGCTAAAATGTTGAAATTGCCCATAAAATCGTTTCTTTTTTTGAATTGAGTTAGGGTCATGTTCATGCATATTACTCTCGTTTTATTAATTTTGTTTCGGATGCCATTACTGTTTTTATGAAACACAAAGCCGCGAGTGACAATATTTAGAACTAATATCTACAGTCTGACCATAAATCGCTACACGTCGTTCAGCTGTTTCACATATAAGAGCTGTTTTGTATAACAGTTATGTAAAACAGCGGATTCAACAACCCATCTGCGACATAGATACGACGGACGATGCAAAGTCAAAAGTGTCACCGCTGTGCCCGGGCGTTGCTTGGGGTCCTAAGTGTTTATTAAAGTTAGGTTATTGTTAAGAATCTCTATCTGAGAATATATTTTGGTAGCTTATACCGACTTTTTAAAAGAGTAGGTACGTCCTTGTTTTGACTTCGACAACTGATTCATCTTTGAGTTTTTACAATGTTTATGTAGTCTGACCTTGAGTTTTAAGTCTTTATTAGACTTTTCAAAATCTTAAATTCATTCATTCATTCACTCACTGACAGACAACGCACAGTCTAACTTGCTGTGTATAGAAGCATGAAATATTATACAACAACTCTGTCACAACATTCAAATGGTTTTAGCACTGTAGTAATACTATCATTTGCATCCTTACGTAACGAAAGTGAGCACTAACGAAGAATTTTTGAAAATCCATCTTCAAAAGGAGTTCACGGTAAATGGGGGTTACGGACATTCAGAAGCCTACAAGTCTGACAACCAGTCTCACCATCACGGTACCGTGTTACAGTAACTGAGTTGTGGAGGTTCGATAGGCAGTCATCATCATCATATTAGCCAAAAGACGTCCACTGCTGGACATACGCCTCCCCCAAAAGGGGGGATTTGCCATAATCGCCACGCTTGGCAGGCGGGTTCGCGATCGCAGTATGGTAGTCAAGTGCATAGAGAACGCTGTTGCCCATTCTCTAGTAAGTCCCTTAGTCGCCTTCTACGACAAAGAAATAGGATGGTGCTATTCTTTTACGTCCGGCACCACACGAAATAGGCAGTCGCTCCATGTAAAATACTAGTAATCATCTGCATCCATTTAGACTGGAAGTCGACACGAACATAGTTGGGAACAGGCCAGGCAGATTGATTTAGATCCTCTAAAGGAGTGTCCAAGGGGATGAAAGTTTTGTATGGATGTTCGTCCAAAATATTCCTCTGTAATTCACACCTCCCATAAAATACCACATGACTTCTACGGGTTCACGGTTATTACAGCTATGGCGCAGATCAATCAGCCAATAACGTCAAACATTGTCGCGGTCACGCGTCACTGGTGTTTGCACATCGATGTCTCTACGCCTCGTTAAGTTGCTGTATTGGTCCGGATGTCATGGTATATCGATCATCTATGGTGGTTATTTGGGGACTTGTCAGAATATTATGCTGAAAATCTAATATGCCAACATATTGTTACATGTGTGTGTACAGGCAGAATTCGTTTATAATCCGTGGGAGCAGAAGTTTTAATAAACTGTCTAGTGAACATGTTTTGGATATTATACAATATCAGTTTTTCTCAGCTTAAGTATTTGTTAATGAAAATCTTCTTCTTGGAAAGGTTATTTGTTTGCGTCGAAACGATAATTAGTTTGTATACTGTTTATTTTATATTTATGTTATTGGTATTTTGTAGATACCAACCTTTTTAGATTTTCAGTGAAAACTTGTAAAGGCCTTCAATTTCGACACTGCAATAAGTTAGCTATAAGTTTCCAAGACAGATTAAATAAAATGAAAAATGGCAATTTTTTTTTATTGCTGTAAAAATTAATCCCAAAGAAATACAATACAAATAAATATGTACAATGTAATAACAAATATGTACCACGCTTAACAGCACGGTTGTAATTGGTATTAGTAATTAATGATCATCACCATTCTCCTACCCTTATCACAATTTATCAGTGGTCGGCGGAACATTTCTTTTTGTTCAACACTTTTTTATTACTCGTCATCTCCGTAGTCACACCCTTTCTAATTAATGATATAAGTTGGATACTCTATAATTATTGTAGTACCTACGCTGCAAGCGAGTTGCGTGATCCAACTAAATTAGTCCAACCGACAGTCGGTAAGTTACTGAATAAAGAATAGAATCTAGCTATCGATTGGCCTGAAGGAAGCTATACTTTTAGACCTGTATTTTTCCTCCAGCCAATGGTACATTTCGAAACAAACTGTAATTGGATTAGATGGAATTTTTATGTTCGTTGCAGAGTCTACTGAAATAGAGACTGACATTAAGAGAGACAATGCTACTAAAGATATATAAAACTAGCCTTTGACAGCGGATTTGCCTTCCTGGAGTTCGAAAATTATCCCACGAGAACGTACTACCGGGATAAAAAGTATGATTTGTGTAAATAAAAGTTATAAACTATCTGGGTGCCACATTTCATCTAAATTCGATCTGCCGAAATTGCTTGATCGAGTATCAAACATCCAAACATACAAACTATCACATTTATAATATTAGTAGGATAATACATTGGATCAAATTCAAATCCCTTGACACCTCCACAACTTTGTCATTGTTCAGAATTTCAAAACAGTCCCAAATGAAAGGATTTCGAATGTTTAATAATGAAAGATGATACTCCTTCTGATACAGTTATAAATAAATGTAGTTAAATGCACAAAGGAGAAATTAGAAGCAGTTATTGGCCGAATATCAATAGCCACAATTACAAAAATATATTGTAAATATTGTATTTTTATTGACATAAGAGACTACCTGACAAAATCTGCATGGTCACCATATCTGCCTGATCAACATTATATCAGGACTTTAAGAAACTGTGACCACTGAGTTTGTCTCGGTCTTTCTTCTCAGAGTAGTTAGATAGGAAACACCGACCTCATCTACTTTAAAATCATAACTTGGTTTTAATGTGTACAAGTGTTTTTTGCACCAATTTAGTTTTTTTTTTTTATCATGATCTAATTTAAGTCCTTCGCACCTACGTAGTTCTATGCAGAAATCGGCTATTTATGGTGACTAACAAGGCAACTCTTCCAGTTCCAAAAATCTTTTTTTGCCATTCGATTTTTTTTCTGAAGCTGAGAAACACTTCCCCACTATTATCGAATACTAGCTTTTGCAAGCGGCTTCGCCCGCGTGTGTGTAGAAAATTACTCCACGAGAACGTACAACCGAGATAAAAATATCCTATTCATATCCTGCTTTATTAATCTATCTGTGTGCTATATTCAATCCAAATTCGTTCAGCCGTTTTTGCGTGATTGAATAATAAGCATCCAAACAGGGTCGCCGGAACGTCTACACACAACCGGTTCCATGGCTTCACACTCCAGTATCAGTACATGATTCTCCCCATGCGTTGACTAGTGGAGAATTAAACTTGACGTGATCACTGGAGAAATGTGGGTGTACGATAAACACCTTTGTCTAACCCTTCGGGGATTACAGGCGTGATAATATGTTATGTAAATATAAGGTCTGACAACACAATGACACATTCACTAGTTCACATTCAGTAGTCCCTTTCTCGAACGATTCGACCTACAAATAATTGCTCCCGTCAACTCTAAGATCGTTGTCATAAATCCTCTGACTTTGTACGAGCCTGAATATTTAATATACACAAGACAGACGGGCTAGAAATAGCTATTCATCTATAGAACCAAACGGCCTGTGAATGGCAGGGACTGGTATTTTGACTGCCCTAGATACGGAGACAGGCAATGTTGCTGAAATATTTTTTCACGTTATCATTTCGTTTCGAGGTAAAAAAGTTGGTTGTGTAGAAAAAAATGGTTGTGGTTTTCTATGGAGGCAATTTGTGGTGTACCTGATAGCAGGTTATGGTGTATGTTTGTTTGTAACAAACAGGGTACAGGGAAAGGTATTTAAGGAGAAAAGGGCGCTTTTAAGTGGGTCGTTATGTTTGTGAATTAAATGTGTAGGGACCAGAGTGGATCCATTAGACAGAGCAGAAGAATTATTACAAGCAAGTTAGCAGTAACATATATAAAAGAATTGGAATAGAATAGAATACTCTATAATTTGATTCTCATGAGACACTTTATCATGTCTGTGTGGACTAGAAAAAACATGTTACTTTAAATATTACGACAGTCAGACGACAGCTTGAAAACAATTATGAAATACTAGCTACCGCCTGCGGCTTCGCTCGCGTGGAAGTCGGAAAATCCCGCGGGAACGTAATACCAGGATAAAAAGTATCCTATGTGTTAATCTAGGTTATAATCTATTTGTGTGTCAAATTTCATCCAAATCCATTGAGTAGTTTTTGCGTGAAAGAGTAACATCCATCCATCCATCCATACTTACAAACTTTCGCGTTTATAATATTAGTAGGATGGGTGTACGTAAAAGCATTAAAGTTACTAACTTTTAGCCAAATTAAAGAAAAATAATGCGACTGAAATAGTGATAACCTTTGTGTTCATACTCATACTTGACATTTTTCCTGAATATTCAATTGCTTGCAATTTCATACTCGCAGTAAGTTGTTTTACTCCATTTTAATGTTATTTAATATTAGATAAAAATTTGAAAAATATCGAGATATCTATAATTTACTTAATATAATTTAAGTTTCCATAATGTTGGTACACGTACAAAAAGATGTGGTAACAATGATGTGGTATTAAAATTATAATTATATTTTTACGAATCCTTATTAGTACCAAAATACTCAATGAATTACCTCAAAAACTCCAGCAAATCCAGCCCACCCGCTAGTAAACTTAGAAAAATAACGACTTTTCTACCAAAAGTAACTTTTCCCGATTGTCTAATTACGTTCACCTGCAAATGATTTATGGAGGGAAATAATTCTCAAGTATCAATCCCGCCTTTAAGAACACTTCTATGGATAGCTTTGAGAAATTGGATCAAAGAAATTGAAACCTTTTTTTGGTCCATTCGGTTCTTTTATACAGGTTGAATAGAAGTTAAATACCGTAACGGCTTTGAATCTTAAAGAGCGTATGTCAGTGCACGTTTTATGCTATTTAGCTAGTTACTAATAAATAAACCTTGCTTAGAAATTGCATTGAAGCAGGGTTCAAATTAAATTATTAGGTAGATATTAGTGACATGTATTTCGTAAAAAAAAAAATGTCGTTGACATTGTTTTTAATTTTGAACTTTTATGAATGTAAATAGGAAATGAGATTGTGTTGAACTAATTTAATTATGTGTTTAACTTGTTATTATTTTAATTATTTGCATATTATAATTATCTTTGTAAAACATTCAGACACAATGAATTCAGCACATGATTCTAGAAACCCTGAGTAGACATTAAAAATAAAAGGGCAATGGGTCTGAACTTCTCTGTAGTAGTAGACAGATTGTGCGTCGACGTCCCTGTCCCTGTCTGCCTGTCTGCCACCCTGTTTATATATTTATGTTTATTAGTATATTTTCACTTCTCATGCTCTAAAAAGACGCCAATATAGCCCTACGAAGCGGGACTAAAGTGACCACTTTAGTCCCTAGGGAGTAAAAAGTAATTCGTTTTTTAATTTCCTTCATGTGACATAGACAAACTCAAACAGCCAGTAAATATACTATTATCTGTGGAGCTTCATTGCGAAAATCTTGAGAGTTTTAGTTCCATGGTTTTTGCCAAGGTGGCGCCATGTGTTTTAAATTGTTAATCTGTTACTGGTTTAGAAGAAAAAAGTGACCGCGAAAATTTCAGAATTTTTGTCGAGTGTAAATTTATTCGGCTTTAAATAAATTTATTAAGAATGTCCAGTGACCAATATTATGTTCCTATATATTATGTTCCTTGGTGAAGAGTTTGACGTTGAGCAAAGAGCAAAAGACATACCTAATAGATATTGTGATTTTTATTTTATTAACCGACTTCAAAAAGGAGGAGGTTCTCAATTCGTCGGAACCTTTTTTTTATATATATGTTCCCCGATTACTCGAAGATGGCTGGACCGATTTGGATTTTTTTTTGGTTGAAAGGGTATACTTCCCAGGTGGTCCCATGATCATCAAGTCAGGATCTGATGATGGGATCCTGGAGAAATAGAGAGAACTCTTAAAATTTTATAGGCACGTGAAGCGATTTAGGTATTTTTGGGAAGAGTACTTTCTCGGTGTGGTCTCATTTCAATTTGGTGAAGATCTGATGAAGAACTTTGGAGATAGGCAACGGAACTCCTCAATAAATGATAGCAAATGGACTGGGATTGCTGAAATCTTATGTCTGTCTATTGTTTACACCAGTTCATAACATAACATCACTCCGGTACGCTGTGAAGGGGTAAGCACATGTGAACCACTAAAAAGTAAAAAAAAAAACTTTTTCCGAAAAAAAAAACAACCGACTTCCAAAAAAACACTACAAAGTGAAAAATAACTTTAATTTCGGAAGGCGGTGACAACAAATTCAAATTCAGCTCCAAAGACACCGACTTCCGAAATTAAAGTAATTTTTCACTTTGTAGTGTTTTTTTGTTAAGTAATATTTATTAGGTAAGTAACTACATGTTTTTGTACTAAATTTACTATTTTTCTCGCACTCGAAGTGAAAACAGTTTGCACCTCGAGACTAAACGCCAACTTAATATACCCTCGGTTTCATTGACTCCCTCGCACGCTCGGGAGTCAAACCACCTCTGGTATATTATGGCTTCGTTTAGTCCCTCGTTATAAAATATACTATTATGTATGTGTGTTTATTGTAAATGCAAATACTACCACGTACTACCTGTAGTATAGTCTCTCCTTCCTGAATTTATTCGAAAAGATCGCTTTTAGCGATAACACCGCCCTTTGTGTCATATTTTTCTTATATTTATTATTTAGAGCATTACTTTTAGGAAACTTTCATTCTGTAAAAATCATAAACGGATTCTTCCCCAAAAAAATGTTTTATAGAATGGTCGTTACGTCTGCATATATCAAGGAAATGGCCCAAAAGTTTCGCTCCAAATGGATATAGCTCAAAAACCTCGGGTTATAGAAAGAAAAATAGGTGTTACAGAAACACGTGCATACTAAAAGATTCCCGAAGATAGAACAGAAATAGTCAGCAGCTGCACGCTGTGTTTGTGACAAGAACAGTTCCACTCGACAGAAACCAGCATTGTGCTGTGTGTCCATATTAGAACATGGCTGATTTTCAGTGCTCACCTGAAAATTACGTACGGAAACCAAGTTGGGTTTAAGATTGTGTACAGATTAAATTAATTGATCAATCGATCAGTCAGTCTATCGCAGTCCACTGCTGGACATAGGTCTCTCATACCCTGTCCTCCGCCTTCCGCAGCCAGTCTGCCCTAGCCACCTTTTTAAGGTCGTTGGCCTATCTAGCTGAGGGGCGTCCCACACTACGGGATACGCGGTCTCCAGTCTAGGACAACACACAGTACGAATAGACAATAAAGTAAAAAAAACAAAAACAAGAATAAATTGATGATTCAATAAAGTCATTTATTCAAACTAGGCTGAGAATCAGCACGTTTTGAACACCGAAATTACCTAAAACCTAGAAGAAGTATCGCAAATAATTCCTTTATATGTGTTACAGCTAAAACCAGTTTTTAGATGGAACGCGTTTTCCCTAGTTAGAACTAATTTTTACTAAATGCCTTTGTTAAAACTAGAATTAACTAATGCTCAAGATTGAATATCAGTTAAAACTAGTTCTTACTAGACAAAACGCGTTTTTCCAAATCGAGTCAGTTAAAACTGTTCCTTTTTTAAATTTTATGGTTGTGTTCTGTTGACTTGTTTGATTATTTTATTAACTTTTAATTAATATTGTCACCTTGGCAACTACTTTATGTCGATGTTCCCAAAAATGTTCCTTTAGTGTAAGATCTGAGGGGCAATTCTCGTAATTTTAAGAAACGTTCACAGTCTGATCTCAGTCTCAATCTGTCAAAAATACCTCAAGTTTCCATACATCTTGGACAAGTTTTTGACATTTCATTGTCGCCGAGATGACACTGCGACTAGATTTTGAACGTTTTTAATTACGAGAATTGGCCATCTGAATGTACGACTAAACGCCGACTGCGAAGTGTCCTGTCGGCGAAGTGTCCTGTCGGCGAAGAGTCCCGTCGAAGTAAAGTCTTGTCGGTGTTCAGTCCGTCGGCGTAGTGTCTGTCGGCGTTTATCGTACACTGGTAAGATCTATATCTTGTTTTCAATCTCAAATTAGTTTCTCTAGTGCTAGTTTTAACTAAAGCTCGGAGTGACAACTAGTTTTATCTGAAAATCTATAATAATGTGGTAAATTTTAGTTTTGACTAGGTATTTCTAGTTTTAACAAAGGCATTTATTAAAAACTAGTTTTAACTAGGGAAAACGAGTTCTGACGAAAAATGGGTTTTAACTGTAACATATATACCGTAAAACATATGTATAGGTACCACGGTATTTTAAGTCTATGCTCCTCGTTTTCTCTACTCTCCTGGTACATCTTATTTAGAATGAGGCTGAAACATAATAAAGTCTTTTAGTAACAAAATTAAAAATATGTAGGATATCCTTTTGTGTTCCAAATAGCCACACTCAAAACATTTTCAAACGAAAAAGTCGGCCGTAAATAAAAAATGAAAGATATTTTCATGATTGTTCATTTGGCGCCGCGCTGTGATCTGGAAAATCAATTTCATTCGAATTTTAAGCAAACGAGATTTTTCTTTGAAGTTGCTTGATTACAGTTTAAAGGTCAATCTTAGTTACGTCTTCAGTAAAAGTTTATTGGATGAGCCTGGATTTTTTACATCGTTAAAAAATTTCATAACTTTCTGATATTTAAGCTGATTTGATTGCCTAGAATATTGAAAAAAAAACTAGGTGAAAACCAGGGTCAGGCACTAGTTGGCATTTATTCTGAACTTTGGCGCTATTTGGCGCAGCCACGAGGCACACAAGACCATTTTAAGTCTTTTGTTTTTGTGTGAATATTATGTGCCATAGCCTGGGTCAAATAATTTTATTTTCTATCTTTCTCTTGTTAATGTCAACTTTGTGAATAAATTGCTCCAACAATAATTAGTTTTGTCTAGCGTAATTAGTTGAACAGTGGTGGTCCAGTGATAACGGCCGCGACTTACAAGTTGTAGATTGTTGGTTGGATCCCAGGCAGACTATACTTTGTGTAAATGATTACATCACCTCTGCTCTCAAAACGGTGAAGGAAGACATCGTGAGGAAATGTCTTAGAACCAAACAAAATAAAGCATGTGACATCTTTTCTTTTTTTACCGTTTAACTAAAAACTATAGATATTTGACTAAACCCACTTCAATCCAACACAGACACTAGTTACGCAAACATAATAGTCAACAATAGCCCACGAGAAAGTAATAACAGTACTTGTGTGGCCGGGTGTACGCAAGTGCTGATAAACAATAAGAGCGCGGGTACACCCCCGGGCACAGGTCACGCGTCGCCGAAGTTTCCTAATATAGGAGCGGCCGGGCGAAATTAACCCTTATCGCCCTGATGTATTGAAGGGCTTGAGATAAGACGAGGGTATATGAAGGGTGTAGCGAATAAGGGTTGGCCGAAAAACAATGTGCCCTTAGAACAAGCGGTGTTTAGGTTGAAAGGGTTTGCCGCAAGTTTTGATTAGCTTCAGCCAAATTGGTGTGTTCTCGGAATATGAATAAGGTACTTACTCTATGGCAAGGTCAGATGTTTATCTAGTAGTTCATGTATTTTTTATTTGAAACTAGCTGTACCCGTGGCTTTGCCCGAGTGGATGTCGGAAATTATTCCACAGGAACGTGCTACTGGGGCAATGTTACTCCTTATAACATCAGCAAACTGCCAGTGAAAGTCCCGTTAAAATTAGTCCAACTGTTTCAGAGATTAGTCGGAACAAAAGGATAGACAAACAGACAGACTGACAGTTAATTTTTCAAAATTGTGTTTTTGTTATGCCTATAATGTTCCCACTGGTGGGACTCGGGCTTCGTCTCAGTGAGAGGGACTGGGCTTGTAATCTTCCACGCGAGCCCAGTGCGGGTTGGTTTTTAATTGTGTTAATTTTATTCCAGAGGTCCTAGTTTAACTTTTGTTACTTCAAGTCATAGCTATATTTACATAATGCAGAATTGCATATGTAAGCGGGCACGCACTTTATGCCTGGAGGGTTTTATTTAGCTTGTAAGTTCAGTATAAGTTTTTTTTTGACTTATTATTATTTATTTCTACTTGAGTACCAATGACTATATAGCCAATTTAGGGGCATTAGGCAAACAGTACCTAATGGGGAGTCATTGCCTACACCCCAGGGTGCACCGTTCCGGAGACTGGCTTTTCCCCCGGAGACAGTCAAGGGAAACTCCTGCCCATGGGCACACGGGGAGGTTTCCTGTCCAAGCATCCCATTGGCACCCATTACAACACCACTTTTGATCGCGACTCGTGTTCTAAAAGAATGATCACGAAGCAGATTTGCTGCCGTTAGTCCTTTCACAGTACATCTCAATCTGATTGTGTATACGAGTATATATTATATATAATTATTAGTCCCGGAAATAACGCACACCACAAAACACCCCAGTGAATATTATGTTATAATCATAAATTCATAATACATACACTGAATTTTTAGTTCAGACGCCAGCAGGTCAACCTATCCCAAAAACATTGTTTATTTATTGAATTAGTCATACTGATTGTGGGAGAAAATTGTGGTCACATTACAAATTTACGCACGCACTCAGTCGCACACGTATAAGGGTAGTACTTACTACGTCCATTTTGTTTTGTTTTTTACTGTACAGCGGAAGCAAAAAAACCCATATTAAAAATGATAGAAATCGATGCAGTTAACAATACTGAACAAACTACAGTCAGCCCAGAATTTGGCCACAAGCTTAGCACTTTCAGTAGCGTTCATCAAGTCCTGTAGCGTGCAGACAACAGGACACCCCAAACAAGACATTAAGTGCTCCATTGTTTGTGGGATAGCACCACATAATAAATCCAGGGAATCATCTGTGAATCTTCACCTTAGCAGGTTTTCTTTGCTTCGGCCTACCTGAGTCCGAAGTAAAAAGTAAGTAAGACTTCCAGTAAAGCCAAGAAAACTCGTACCCAGGTGCAAGATTTTCAGCAGGTGTAACGAATGGGTTTGGTAGAGAAGCACCATCTCGCCACAGGCTTAGCCTTTCGTTAGACCGCTTGCCAGTGAGTGGGCGGAGACACTTTTAAAAGCTGCGGCTTTTCAGCCTTTGTGCCATTACCCATTGTAGAGTTAATATACTCAATTACAATGAAACCAACCAAATCCGATAACCACTATCACTAAGCTAATCTCATTCCGATAATACGTTCCCCTAAATACATTAACACAACATATTTATCCTTTCAACATAAACTAGGTAAGTATCTAGTCGTCGATAGATTGCTAACGATGGTCGCCATCCCCTCCTATCTAAATAGTCTAACTTAGCTTCCAATGACGTCACTGAGCTTTCCCCGATAGTGTTAGTAAATCCTAGTGTTTGGCTGAACTTTGATCGTATTTTTGCTTAAAGTTAGGTCGGTTCTAGTTGTCTGTGTATGTTTCGACGACTAGAGAGAGATAATCCTTTGTTTGAATGTTGAATAACGAATCTTATTATTACGTGTCTATAATATTCCTTTGATAATAGCTAAAGCGGGCTTAGATTGGTAAGATAATAATAACATAACATCACGCCTGTATTGGGATGGAGGGTTAAACTGAAGTGTACCTAGGTAGGTACAATAATAGTACCACATTTCACCACAATGTACCAGTTATGTTAAAATACTACTTATGTAATAATGGACGAGCCTAGTGCCATCAACCGGGCTAAATTCCAGACTCCTGCATGTTACTAAGAATTACCTGCTGGAGAAATCCAATAATACTTTGCCCAATCGAATCCAGGATCTCATGCCATGGACTTGCGACCACGTTTACAGCAGAAAACTTCATACAAACTTTCTAATTTCAATAGTTTGTATGGCATTGTCTGATGTAAAAGCTTTTGGTTATAATATGATATTATCTTTGTTTTTATTTTCAATTCTAGATTTCGATCGATATCTTAAGCGAATCGACTATGGGAGGGAACCTATTCGGGCCTAAAAGTAATTCCAGTTCTCTCTACAGCAGCTTTAATTTCATTTTTCTTTGCTTAATTAATTGAATCAAATTCATTTATTTCTAGGTATTACTTAACATATCAACACAATTGTTAAACCCTAAGCATTATGTAGACGTGAACATAAAGTACCCACATCACGGCAGTTATGTTTAAATCTCATGTAATAGGGGGTCAACCTATTATTTAAATTACGTTTATTTGTCAACAGAGGAGCTGAGCGGTATATTTGTGAAGAGTATCAGTGAGGGCAGCTCAGCTGACCTCTGTGGCAAGATACAAGTTAACGACAGAATCGTAGAGGTAAGATGATTGTTTATAATAAAGAATTCTCAATTAGGTATGCCAATATCTAGAAAGGAACTTCGCAAAACGGAATCACTTAGAATTTATACAAAACGAAACTTCAATATTATTCTTTAATAGGGATTGACGATAGTGTGTTACATGTACCGTTTTGTTTATCTAGTTTTTTTTAATGAATTTCACGTTGGCGCCCAACATACAAATGACGCCCAACATGGGACACTACAAATGAAAAGTGTCCTCATATATTAAAGAAAAAAATGAAGCAGAAAATACACTGCTGCATTTTCTGCACACATTTATAACAGTCAACAAAGGAAAATTGGATGCTCTCATGTTCCTTGATAAAGTATGGAATATATTTCAGGAATGTAAACAACTGGGTAGACTGATAAACTAGGCGTATTAAAAAGTGTATCATAACAGTAACATCTTCATGTTGATATACTACATATGTCACCGCATTTAGTAGACGCATCGGTGATCAATTTATTTATATATATAAGCTATTGTACACCAGAAAATACATAATAAAAGTAAAACATTTTAAAACTAAAACATACAATGGGTGGCCTTATCGCTTTCTGCGATCTCTTCCAGGCTACCTTGGAATGGACAATGATTGCGTGGACATCAAAATGGGGTTGTAATTGGTGCATATCTATGTATTTTTTTTGTGGAAAAGGAGGGTATGTGACTATACTTTACGGTACTTTTGACACCTTTAAGATATACAAGGTCAAAGGAAGCAAGAGAAGGCTACTCACCCACGAAGAGTGCAAAAGTGGCCTTCTTTTTGCCAGGATATAAATCCGTCCGGAATCCGCCCAAGTTAATAAAGCGAATTAAGTGAAACAGATCCGTCTATTGTTTCAAATTAAGTTTGTTCCATGTTTACAAGCTCCTCCATTTCAATCCATATCAAGTGACAAAGTTCCACCCTCGTTATGTAGTTACCAACAAAACTATGTTTATGACGCCGGAGAGAAGGCAATAAAATTAATGGTTAAACAAACTTACCTGAAGTGAAGTTTGACCACAATTACACGAGTCGCTGCATCCGAAGAGATTTACATGATTCACTAGGTAGTACACTCCTCAATGTACTAGGCATCGCACAATTTTTAGCTAAAATACTAAAAAAAATAAAAATAAAATTAGGTATTAAACGACTACCGTAGTACCTGCCGTGGTGGGGCGTCCGCCGCGCCCGGCCATCTACGATCGTTCACTTGTCATTCATTTGAGAGGGCTATTTATCTTAAACTATATTTCATAGCGGGATTTCTTGCAAAGAAGGGTTGGGAGGGTTTGTAAATCTCTTCGGATGCAGCGACTCGTGTAATTGTGGTCAAACTTCACTTCAGGTAAGTTTGTTTAACCATTAATTACACTTCGTCGCTGCATCCTCGAGATTTACATGATTCACTAGGTAGATGTTCGGAGTTTTGAGATAAGTAGCCAATACATTAATGGTGAAGAAAATAAATGCATCTAATGATATTATATGTTTTATTTTTACACAGCTATAAGTACTATTATATTATATTAAAACGAAGTGATTTTACAAAAAAAGAATTCCAAGTAATAATGATAATTTTAACAATGTTTAAACGTTATTTTCATAGACAGCGCGAGCAAAATCATTGGTTTCCTCTGTATGCAGAGGCCTGTTATAAAATTTGCCAAATACTAGAGAATTACCAGACCAACCAGCAGTCTTTTTAATTAAATCTATAGAAATACCTATACGACCAGCCGCTGAAGTAGCCGCGTGGCGCGTGCTATGTGACGTAAATATTGATGTGTCTATACCACTATCTGCTAACGTCTGTTTAATCCAGCGGCTAATCGTAGAGGAGCTAGCGTTGTGGACTGGTCTCTTGGTAGTTAATAATAACCTTTCGGTATTTGTTTCAGTCCTAAATGTATCTGTAACATTAATATATGAACATAAAGTCCTTCCTGGACATATCTCCATTTTATTAGGGAAGAATAGGATAACCAAACGGGGTGCTTGTCTGCCAGGTGCAGAGGTTTTTAACATATCATCAATTGTTATTATAATGTTTGAATCACAAATATTTATATTAGACAGTCGAATCAAGGATAACGTCTGCACGCGTTGTGCAGTCGACAACGCCAACAGAGTTACCAGTTTTTTTGTTAATTTATTTAAACACAGATTTTCATTAGGAAAATAATTGAACAAAAAATCTAAAACTACATTAGTGTCCCAAGTAGACTGATATCGAGGGAAAACTGGTTTAATTCTAAAAACACCTTTCATAAATCTGCTGACAATATCATTTGTACTTAACTGTCTACCTATAATTAAACCAAGCGCCGAACGATAGGTGTTTAATGTAGAATACTTAGCTCCTGTTTCAAATTCTCTGGACAAAAATTGCAGTACCGGTTGTATAGATGCGGTGTAGCAGTTTACCTTATGGGTTTGACAAAACCGCCACCATTTTCTGTAAGCGATATTATATTGTTTTAACGTGCTATTAGATAAAGATGCAGTGATAATTTTTATAGTTTCTGGAGTCAGCAATTTTCGAGAAAATGCTTCCCTGATAACAAGCATGATACCAGGGTAAGTTTCATCCAAAGGGGGTGTTGCGTTCTGAAAGGAGATAAAAGGAGATCACTACTTGGTCCGTGATAAACAGGTTCCCTTATCTGTAAAGATGTAAACAATGGATACCATGGCTGACTAGGCCAATATGGGACTATGAGCACTCCTGTAGCCTTATCAGAAATTATTTTTCGTAAGCACTTGAGAATCAACGCAAAAGGTGGGAACGAGTAAAAGTTTAAGTTGCCCCAATCTAAAGTAAATGAATCAATATCGAAAGCGTGTGGGTCTCGTTTCCAGGACACATATTTATGACATTTCGCATTCAAACAAGTTGCGAATAAATCAATCTCTGGAGTACCATAATGAAGGACTATTTCATGAAACGCTGTACGCGATAATTCTCACTCGGTGTCGATATTGATGTGCCTTGATTCTTGGTCAGCTTCCGTGTTGTCTTTTGACTTAATGTAGGAAGCAAAAAGAAAAGACGACGCTCTTCACACCACTGCCAAATCTCTCGTGCTATATCATTAAGGTGTGTATATTGAACTCCGCCCATCCTATTAATGTATGAGATTGCAGTAGTGTTATCTATTCTTAAAAGAATCTCTTTGCCTACCAGGTCCTTGGCAAAACATTTTAAACCAATGAAAGCTGCTTTTATTTCTAATAAGTTTATATGGTCTTGGGCCTCAGACGTGCTCCAAAATCCACCGCTGGTTTCTCCGTTACAAGCTATACCCCAACCCGTTAGAGAAGCATCGGAAAAAATCTCCAAGTAGTATTTGTTTTGACGGATTGGACAAAAACGAATTCATGATGTTTGCCTTCCACCAGGAATAATCAGGTTCTAGGTTATTAGGAATAATCATATTAACATCATAATCTCCGTTTGATTTCTGAAGCGCGAGATATTTAATTCTTTCAAATCGCTTGGTATAAACCCACCCATAACTAACTGCTGGGCACGATGACGTAAGCAATCCCAAGAACTTTGCAAAGTCTCTAATAGATAAAGAACGTTTGTTGTAGTATCTATGGACTATCTCTAAAGCCTTCAATCGTTTCTTTAGTGGCAATTTTAAAGTCATGTCCGTTGAGTTTAATTCAAAACCTAAAAAAGTTTTGAGTTGGCTGGGAACTAAATCACTTTTATTAATGTTTATTACAAATCCGAGTTTTTCTAACAAGTCGGTGATTATCTTTACATCATGAGAGCAGCTTTCAAATGTTTTATTAATACATAATAAATCGTCTAAATAAATAACCAGCATAATCCCTTGTTTTCTAAGGTATGTGATCACTGGTTTCATTAATTTTGTAAAAATCAACGGTGCCGAGCATAAACCAAATGGTAAACACTGAAATTCATAAGTCTGATTGAGAAACCTGAACCGTAGATATTTTTTACTATTTTCATAAATTGGGATTAAAAAATACGCCTCTTTAAGGTCAATATGGGCCATGTAATATGACTTTGATAATAATTTAGAAGCCGTTCTAACATCTTCCATTTTAAAATGTTGTGGATCAATATAATTGTTTAATTTTTTAAGATTAAGAATAAATCTATGGGTACCGTCGCTTTTAGGTATCAAAAAAATATTCGAAATAAACTGGCCAAGACTGTCTTCACAATTTACTATCGCACCTGATAACAAAAGTTTTGAAATTTCAATATTAAGACTATTAATCTCTTGGGCAGAAAACGATTTATTAACTGGTTCTGCATACTGAATAACGGGTCGATTAAAACGTATTTTGTAACCATGATATACCACTGTAAGATTACAGGATCTTTAGTTATGCTTTTCCAAGCTGTTACAAAGTGTCGTAACCGACCAGCATGTTTAATTACCTCTATTCGGGCTTCGGAGGTGCTTTCGGGGCTGTCTTCGCAGAGCTGTACCGTTCTGTTGACGCTGGATATCTCCGTGTGTTCAGGTTGGAGGCTTGTGTTCTTGGCCCACTCGACCTGCCTCTGTAGTTCTGGTGACGAAGTGGGCGCCTCGAGTTTCCCTGACGATAATTATTAAAACGTGTCGATCTGTGAGAGGTAGATGGTTGAGGTTCGGTCCTCCTTATCTGTAATCCCGATTTTTCAGCCATCTTAGATGGTTTGATTTTTTCGCCCAAATTCTCTCCGAAGAGAAAAGTATCTCTCTTAACTCCTTGAACAATATTCAAATTTTTTTTATCCAAGCTGAATGTAACTAACTTCCTTCGGTTAGCCGTATTTTGGCAATGTAAGTCTAATAATATTTGGGCTGTTTCGGAGAGCTTTTTTATAATCTCAGCCTTTTCTACATTACCGTCAATTACTGACGACAGTAGGTTAGTGATACCCGCAATACCAATGCCAAGATGGTTTTGTGTCCATTCAAGACGCTTATCTCTGTTTCTAGAGGATTCTGTTAAGATAGAGGATATTTCTTGATTAAGTTTTGGTGCCTTAATAAGTTGAAAATTCTCCGGGATCAAAATATTACTAAACAGTTTTTGTTTCTGTTCTTTACCTAGGCCTTCCATAATAATCTTTCCCCAACGTTTGGAGATCTCCTCTCTGATTTTTGGCCCGAACACCTCATCCTTTTCCTTGAACTCTCCAAGAACCTCTAATATGTCAGGCGGGAGGGCTTCCACAATTTCTGGTACGGCGCTGGTACCAGCGTCCCCCGCAACGGTATCAGGGATATTGTGTCGTGGAACTGTCACCACAGATTGAATGTTCAACTGAGTCCCATCTGATTGGTAGTGCTCAGAGGATTCGTAGTCGGGAGGTAAGGAGGCAGGTCCTGAGTGACCAGACTCAACATCTTTCGATATTTCGATCTACTATAGCATTGGCTAAAATTTGGCTTGAAACAATGACAACAACAGGATTTGATCGCATCAAACCACTTGACAAAAATAGTCACTCATTATAGACGGTCGTAATCGCGTCACGACACTTAGCTTTTTATACAATAGTTGTTTTTATTAGACCGATATCTCTTCACGGTACTTGCAGAATTTGCATAGGAAGGTAGGTAGGTACTTATTATCTTAAATATTCCATAAAGGAAAAAACTCGGATGACTGCAATCTCGTCGCAGTACACATCGTCCAATGAATTTAACTAATTGATTGTAAAAACAAAGTAGCATCGATGCAAAAGGATTCTTTTTTTATAATATAACATTATAATGGAACAACATTACAAAGTCATGAGTCATACCGCACGTGTGCAAACAACAAAATACTTGAAAGTATCATAACTATTGAACTCGGTGACTGGTAGGTTAAAAACCACCGATACCGATGATAGGAAATAACGCCGTTAGTATTACATTAAATCTGACTAACCTTCATCACTGGATTCTTCACGTTGTTTTTGTAAGCGCTTTTCCAGTCGCCTTATTTTTCGTCTGATTGTCCCTGGATCATCTTCGTGTCGTCTTCGTCCCATGGTCACAATAAAAAACACTCGAATTGAATAAAAAATGGAATATCTTAACACCAACGATAATTATTAATGTTGCGATGCCCGCACAAAAGAAGCGAATGACAAGTGAACGATCGTAGATGGCCGGGCGCGGCGGACGCCCCACCACGGCAGGTACTACGGTAGTCGTTTAATACCTAATTTTATTTTTATTTTTTTTAGTATTTTAGCTAAAAATTGTGCGATGCCTAGTACATTGAGGAGTGTACTACCTAGTGAATCATGTAAATCTCGAGGATGCAGCGACGAAGTGTAATAGTGTACCCTGTAGTTAAATTAGATATAGCTCTATTAAACAGTGAACAATTTTTATGTGTTTCTCGCAACTACATTGACCCGAATTTTATTTACCGCTGTAGGTAGGTATGTTGCATCATCACCATCGCCTTATCTAAACTACTACTACACATATACCTATTAGACGGATTCCAGTAATTCGTTTATTTAAGGCGCTGCCCGGTCCTTCATTACCGTAAAACACTCAGTTTACTTACACAGATACGCGTATTGCTACATAAAGCCAGTAAATAATGTTTACTGTCCAATTTTCAAAAAAAAAGACTAATAAATGTAGAAGTAAGAATGTTTCTCTGTTTGTTACAAAAGTAAACCTCAATTTAATCTGAAATTCCGACCATAATACAATTTAAAATTTAATTCATGTTGGCGCCCGACATCCAAATGGCGCCCAACATGGGACACTACAAATGAAAAGTGTTTTCATGTTAAATATGTTGCAATACTGTCATTTACTCTGTTGCATCGGAAATGCGTTAAATTAAACTCTAAGTGATTTCTCATACAAAACTTTATTCCTACTATTACACTAGCAGCAATTTCATAAAACACCACAACTTCCTACTGCAACTGCGACTCGGCTCACCGTTCCCTGCTCGGAAACTATTAGCTCGGTTGATTTGTCATGCGGCGCGACACTGACTATTGATGTTTTCATTCCATTTGCCGTGACCATATTGTTGGGAAACACGCGTGCTTCTGTGAGACTAATTGAAAATGCATTTTATACGATATCTAGACCGACTTGATGATTTAATATCGCGTTAATAAATATTCCATTGGCGCTTTATATGAAGGAAGTTGGTAGTGTGACTATTATACACAGTGCGCCCTGTGTATTTGAGTGTCTCGTCACTTCTGTGGACTCTTCGCAATCATATTATAAAAAGCGCAGAGGTACACATTGTATACAACACGTATTCGAAGAATCAAAGCAACAAATCTTCTGTCTGAAGCATACTTTTTGGGCAGTACCGAAAAAAAACCTACGGGTTAAAGCCATCATCTGCCTAGCCTTTGTCCAAATATGTTGGGGTCGGCTTCCGGTCAAACCAGATGCAGTTAAATAACAGTATTTTACATGGAGCGACTGCATATCTGACCTTCACAACTCAGTTACTCGGCAACACGATATCCCTTGGTATGACTAGTTGTCAGACTTTCGGGCTTTTGACGACGTATTATGATCGTCAAAGATCCATGTATGACAGCCAGGACCAATGGCTTAACGTGCTTTGCGAGGCAATTTAGGTCTTGGAATGAAAAAATGGTCACCTTGCACGGACCAACCGCGACAAGTGTAGCATATTTAAGCTGATCGAGAACCGTGTAACTGTTATTAATTAAACACAAGCATCTTCAATATAGATAATGTCAGAAAAAAAAGGTGCGGATTAAAGTGTTATTAATTATTATCGATTTAATGTAATAAATAATATTTTTACATGGGACTAAAACATAAACGTGACTGGTGGAATGTGGGTATGCTATTCGCTTGTTCTACTCGCCCCAAAGGGGTACTCACATTTCACGAGTCCAAATCCAGGCCTGATGTTATTTATAAACTGAGTTTTAGGCACATCAAAATTCATTCAATCTCTTTAACAAAGCGACTTCCCCAACCCTTTGCTTGCAACTGATCGTTCACAATCACCCGCTGACGACGGGACATAGGACAACCATTAGTACGACTAATTTGTCACGCGGCCGCGGTGCGACATGCACTGCTGAATTTTCACTTCGATATTCTTGATTCACGGCGGGCGACATGACGTATTGTGTTGTGGCGCGTGTTGGGGGCGTATGTACGGCTGTGGAGTTGATTGATTTGCTTGGGTTATGCATATTATTTGTAAGATATATTTTTTCTTGCCATTTGCAGGCTTTTTGACGGTTTTGTTGCATATTGTATATCTAAAATGACCGTTTCTTGTGCTAGCATGACATGACAAAATTCTATGATTGTGCATCTGACGTTCGAAGCAATTGTGCTGGCAAAGATTCTGAAAAATGGAACGGGCCATTTTGCTCAGTTCAGAACAACATTATTTGGAGAATAGTACTTATTTATTTAAAATACAAACTACAGCACAAGCTAAGCTACCTACGTGATCACTAAATCGCTTATATGTTAAAGTGAAAAATATAGTTCAGTAAATCAGAATTGTTTAAAAATAGTTTTTAACTTTAATAGTTTACGACGGCGGTTAAAATGAAACTTTGTGCTAGAAAATTCTAGAAGTCACGGACTTTACAAAGGCACTGTTGACGACTTAAAGTTGCGTAGTGAAACTCGGACGGCTAAGCTTCAGTAATTGGCTCCGTACAGCACCGCAACTTCGCACAGTCGTCAGGAATTGTATCAAGTTGGTCCCCTGAAACGGGTTATTGTAAACTCACCACAACGAAAATTTGCCACATTTAAAAATATTGGTTAACTTGCCACAGTGACAAAATAATTCACAACAGGTATAGTAAACTCGTCACAGGTACGTCAAACTTGTTTTAAATGTACCGACAGTAAAACGATATTAGTTCTACATTAGTGTTTAGTAAAAGTAATGTAGTTTCAGAATAAAGAAAAAGAAGAACGATTTTATGTAATAATCAGTTTAATTGAAAGTAAAAGGCGTGATTATATAGATACATAGATCAGTTTAATTGGATACCTAAATCATAGATTTAAAAAGGTTTAACTATGTTTTAAAATAGGAATTACTAACGAAAATAACTAACTTTGGCTTAATTACAAATCACAGCATTTTGTACTACGCAATCAAACTTACAACTACATTGGTACGTAATATAAAATGTAGAGACGTTTATCTTTAAGTACACAGTTAAAATATAAGGTAAAATCATTATATAGTAAAAAAAAATCACAGTTTTATTTAACAGGTCCGACATATAAGTTTAAAATATCTAACTTTGGCTTAATTAAAAATCACAGTCAAACTTACTATTACTACTTATATGAAGAAAACACACTATTTAGTTTAAGATCACAGTATTGATAAAATTGTACATCAGCATTATGTAATCAATTGGCATATTATTACAATTGTTGCAATGCAGCTATTTTTGCTATTACTTCGGTTGGAGTGTAGCCTTAGGGGCACTATGGAACGAGGACTTAGAAAAATTTGGTTTATTGGCCAGAGTGTCGTTGTACCTTACTTGAGGGAGCGCTTGCTTCGCAGTCACTAATTATATGAATTGGTTTTTTGTTTTTATTAATTAAAGCGTCTTCTTTAATTTTATTTATAGCGGTGTGTACCTGCAAAGATATCCATAGGTTAGGTTAGGTTAGAACTGTGACCAACTACGCGCGAGCCGAGCGAGCGAAGCGAGCGGTGCCGCGGCAGCGGCCGGCGAGCGCTACCTCGAAATTGGTCGCGAAAGTGACAACACTCTGACCATTACTTCTGCTAGAAGCATATTATCATAATTGTCAGCGATGGCTTTTAATTTTTTAAGCAATTGACCGACACGTTCTCATATTAAGCAGTATTTTAAAACTTATTCTTTTTAATTTCCAATCCATATACTCGGCTTCTTTTTTTAGGACGTCAAGAAAATGAAGTAAATTAGGTTTCTTTTTTCCCATGTTATTATTAAGGCGTTTATGCCATGCTTCTGCAGAATTAATGGTTTTGTGGCGAACTCCGTGGGCATTCCAAATATTTTCTAAACTACTGTTTTCTAGCCACTGCGTTACAAAATAATCATTAAATTTGTTGGTAGCTTCATTAGGTGGTGATTCTTCCATTATATGTAACCAGGCATCATCAATATCCCGCTTTCTTACATGAGCCAATGCAGCACACATAGTTACATGTTTTTTCTCTTCGCTGGTGTTCAGTTTCAGTGTCAGGCATGTGCTTTTTTTGCCAGTGCCTGTTTGAAATGAAAGTTACAACCTTGCAGCTGTATCTCTGGAAATGCTATTTTTATCGCATTTATAACGGCGACTTCAAAATCTACGACCATTGTTTGTGGTTTCCAATTTGGTAAATTCTGCTTTATTAATGAAAATAAACGTAAATAAGACCTTTCTTCTTTATTAGGCATAAGAACATAGATTACTGGTACATATATGTATATAAACACTATTACTCACTACACTAGTATGTATTATTAAACACTACTACTTCGTTTGCTATCGGTACTTTTAAAGCTGTGGCAAGTTTTCGTGAGACAGATAAGACTGTGGCGAGTTTACTATAATTTTTACTTGTGGCAAATTTTCATTATGGCAAGTTTACAATAACCCCCTGAAACTTACAAAATCTCATTCGGTTTATTAAATAATTTCCTGAAATTGCTCAACGTTTGAAAGTCGGTATGAATTCCGAAAGTTTGGTTACCCTTGAAATTACATTTTCCTGGGCCTTTTCGCTTAAGAAATATTGGGATTCCTGTGGGATTATACTTCGTACGTTAAAATTACAAAGTATTTTTAATTGACATGAAATTAGTTTTTTTTTTACTACGAGTATTAGGAGGAGTCTTCAAAGTAACCTTTAAGTAAGCTTACTTCAATATTTTTAGGGTTCCGTGCCCAAATGGGAGACTCTGCTGTCCCTTAGTCTATCCGTCACAAGACTGTATCTTATGAACAGTACATCCAGAGTATGTAATACTATGGTCACTATAATAACAAAAAAAAAAGTTTCAAAATAAAACGGGTCCCCATGCAATAAATGTGTTTTATTCAGCTTTTTTATATTTTTTTGTTAAATATTGATGGAGTTACAGAAACCTCCGTGTGCGAGTCACCTCGCACATGGCCACTTTTTTTCTTACTATTATAGTAGCCTTTAAGTAACCTTAAAGCAAGGCACCTTCCACGTTATTTTTTTGCTCTTTTCCATAATTTTTAAGATTCAGGCAATTTCTAAAGGAAGCCCCTGAAACATATTTATAAACACAACTTGCCATTTTATTCATCAAAACTCCTAATGGAATTTCCCTTCCCTTTTCCTTACGACACATGTTTCCTGTCCGGACACGTGCGTGCAAACACATTCCTTCCTGAACAGACGGCGGTAGGAAATTATTACGGACACAATTAACACGTGCACGTGAAGTCATTTTCATTAGGAGAAGGGCTCGTGGCTAAGTAAAAGCCTCACGGGTCAAATCAAATATCATTTTAGACTGAGCATCAGCACTTTTCGAACGTGAAAATTACATAAGACAGTCGCCCAAAATGCTTGCCCTTCACCACTTCCTAATGCTTCAACTGGGAAGAAGAAGTGGCGCAACTAAATCTCCAACTTTTTAAAACTATACTTTAGTTATCATTACTGCCGAAAGACGTCCACTGCTAGACATAGGCGTCCCCCAAGCTCCGCCACTTCGACAGGTTTTGTGCTTCCCGTATCCAACGGATTCCTGCGATCTTCACAAGGTTATTGGTCTACCTTGTGGGAGGCCTTCCAACTTTACGTTTTCCGGTACGCGGTCGCCACAATGGTAGAATAGTATGCAAAGTAATTAACATTATGAAACACAAAACAATAAATTAAATTACTAGCCAAATGCCAGCTAGCATGACACCAATATAACAACAAAAACCTTGAAAATTATTCTCAAGCAGAATAAAAAATAAGAACGAAGATGAAAGATAAACAACGCATCCGTAGGTCCGGTCCTTGAATGGGTTGACCATATATTTTATACCGAAATCCCTCTGTACCTCGGAAAGTACGTTACCGCCTATTGTCCCGGCTGTCATTCGTATGTAGATCTAGGACAGTCGTAACCGGTACATAGAAGCCCGAAAATCCGACTGCCAGAACTTGAAAGTCTATAATTATCCAGTAAGTTGGGCTGTGTTACGGAGGACAGTTAAGCTCCATCTCTTCTTGTTCGTTGTATCAATGATTCCATTTAGTATGTTTTAAATAAGCATAGGCTAAAATTCTGGCATTTCGGCAGCACTATCACTGGCCTCGCAAAGGTCTTCCATAGTGTATTTGTTATTGCATGGTAAGCACGACAAAAAGTGGGGCATAGTTTGCGATGTTGCGATGTTGCGCTGGCTAGCGCGGGTGGGGAAAGTGCTTTAAGGGTGATTAACCGTCTTACTGTGAAGTTGCGTGTGATGGATTGGAAATAGACTTCAGGAGAGATTGATGGAGTTAGGATAGTAGTGCGTCTGCAAAAACCGAAATTCCTTCAGTAGTCCTTCAAAGGGTAAGGCAAGAGGGTCAGGACAAGTCATTAACAATTTTCTAAAATCAAAGGAGGTTTCTTAATTTCACTATTATGTTTTGGAAATGTTTCTCAATGATGATTTTTGGCCAGAAGGCGTCGCGTATCGTCGCTTTGTGAATTTCAAGACAAAAACTAATGGAACAAGTGGATAGTACGCCAATGATTGAAAAAGCGAAACATGATATAGATAACAATAAAACAGCCAATAACATCAAATTAGATTATTTTGATATCACGATAAATTCAATAACAGACAATTTCAGAAAACGAAGGCCAGAGCAGACGAATTATGTTAAATGGATTTATGTAATATATTTTTTTACTTATCCTCTAGTTTAGTCAATAATGACAGCACATTTGGCGCAGTGGTTAAGCGATTGACTGCTGCGCTGCGTGTCGCGGGTTCGATTCCCGCACGGAACAAATATTTGTATGACCTACAAGTAGTTGTTCCGGGTCTGGCTGTTTGTGTATGTGAGTTTAAATGTTTGTAAACGCACCCACAATACAGGAGAAATTCCTAGTGTGAGGCAACGTTTTTTCAAAGAAAAAAAAAAAGAAAAAAAAATACTACTCAATTATAATGATTAAAAGCCTGTCATGTTCCACTTACAGAGCAAATACAAAGGACCTACTACAGGGCTTTCAGGGCTTCCACTTCTTGACCAGTTTTTGTTGAAGGAAACCAGCACATCCCGCCATCTCCGTCTGGGCCTGCCGCGATGTCGCTTGTCATTAAGAGAGCCCCATTGGATCGTAAATTTGGCCCATTCGTCGTATAACATGCGGCAGATGTGTCCAGCCTAATTCTATTTTAGTGTGGCAGTTTTCCGAGTGAAACCAGCATAGTTAATCACAACCATTCGACAGGCTATCGTATCGAAAATTACATATTTATACCGCAAACTGCTGTCGGAAGAATAGCGGTCATCTATTTGATTTAAACTGACGAAGATATTCGGGTTTTGGATTTGTGAACAGCGTTCAAAGTACTCCTAGGATAACATTGATTGATGTCCGATTCGTTACGGAAGCATGTCGACTGGTTGTAAATAGGTATGCAGTTATCTTTGTGATGAACTACTTACTCAATAATTAAAAATAAAACTCTAAAAAATAATCTTCTTTAAACAAACATGAACCTAGGTATGGTGTCTTTGGATATGTATTTTAGTTTTTTGTCACCGACTTCCGAAATTGAAGTTACTCTTCACTTTGTAATGCTTTTTTGGAAGACGGTTGTTTTTTTTTTAAAGATTTTTTATTTTTATTTTTTTGTTATAGTATCTACCTTCCCCACACCAATTTGTACACCACTACTTGCCATGTAAACAACAGTGACAGGACGCAGCAGCATATCATCGAGGTACATACAGTGGATTAAAAACGTATTATCGAGGCTAACGCAAAAACTACCGAAACAATGTTAATACAATTTATATGGGACCATCCCTAAAGCATACCCTATCCATAAAAAAAGAATTTTCCAAATCCATCCACAATTGACGGATAAATCGGTTAACATACATAAAAAAATATACAGTGGAACATAGAATCTCCTCCTTTTTTAAATAAATAAATAAATGAACCCAAAACTGCCCAGCACTTTCCAGTCGATATAAATCGTATCGTTCCTCTTGAAACTATAGCTCCCACTATAACTCGATCGGTGGCTCTCTGACCTCCAGTCGTCTGGATGTCAAATCAGATTACTGCCCAGCTTTGTATCTACAATCATAAAAAAGATAGGTACAGAAGGTTGGTAACATGCAACGAACGGAGGCACACGCAGACATATAGTCTGTTCGCAAAATATCTTACAAAACTATAAACAAAATGGATCTGAAAATGTACCTGTGGATTCCAATTTGTAGTGCCACTTACAAATTGAGTGCTTTGATTTGATTGTTATAATTTTAAATCACCTCAAATATTTTTTATTTGTTTTTTTTTTATATTACAATTTAGGTATCTAATAATATCATTCAAAAATTAATTGATGGACAACGTTGTGCTCAGTATAAAGTTGAAACATTCCTAATACAGATAAATGTGTTTTTGCTTTCTTTTTTTAATTATCTTTATTGAGTGATTCCGTAAATAAATAATATGAACAGAAACCCTGTTAAGGTTATTTTTACACTTTCATCCATTTATTTTGCGGTAAAAATGACGCAGAGAAAGAACACAGACACAAAAAGACCAAGTTGGGGTAAAATATACATCAACACATACACATATACATGCCAAACGGTCATCGTTTAGCATAATCCATTACACCGAACATTACTACTACCACTAGTACTGACATAACACTCACACTCTCAGCTTGAGAGAGTGTCTTACTCTCTTCACTGTCTAATACTTGATACTTTTGGAACAGACTATTTATAGATGCATTCGTACGGCAATCTCGATTGCCAGTCGCGAGTGCGCTCGCACTCCCTGTACGTGAAGCATGTCTATGTGTGCGTGCGATATTTTCTCGTTGTTATGGACCTGACCTTCTGTACTATTCTGTCGCTACAGTATATATCTGCAATCTTTGCTTCACCCTTTTCACCCCTCGCTAGTGTTGACCGAGGAATGTTTTCGTCTCGCAGGTTAGAAGCTTCGTTAGCTAGATTTAGCAGATCAGTGTATTTGCGATTTAGTTCATTCAAATAATAATAATGCTTATTTTTGTGCAAATAAATAATATAACTGTAATTTCAGAAGTCGGTTGCAAAAAAAATAATTGCCAAATCAATGAAACAATTACTGTTTCTTTTTGGAATTGGTGGTTTTTTATATATAATAAAGTTTTACTGTGAATATGAGAACGTTGTGCTTTGTAGGCTTACTTCAATTTGTAGTCCATTTTTAACCGACTTCAAAAAGGAGGAGGTTATCAATTCGTCGGGACCTTTTTTTTTTTTTTTTTTTTTTTTTTTTTTTTTTTTTTTTTATGTATGTTCCCCGATTACTCGAAGATGGCTGGACCGATTTGGATTTTGTTTTTTTTGTTTGAAAGGGTATACTTTCCAGATGGTCCCATGATCATCAAGTCAGGATCTGATGATGGGATCCTGGAGAAATAGAGAGAACTCTTCAAATTTTATAGGCACACGAAGCGATTTAGGTATTTTTGGAAGAGTACTTTCTCGTAGTGGTCTCATTTCAATTTGGTGAAGATCTGATGAAGAACTTTGGAGATAGGCAACGGAACTCCTCAATAAATGATAGCAAATGGACTGGGATTGCTGAAATCTCATGTCTGTCTATTGCTTACACCACTTCATAACATAACATCACGCCGGTAAGCTGTGAAGGGGTAAGCACATGTGAACCACTAAAAAGTGAAAAATAAAAACTTTTTCCAAAAAAAACAACCGACTTCCAAAAAAACACTACAAAGTGAAAAATAACTTTAATTTCGGAAGGCGGTGACAAAAAATTCAAATACAGATCCAAAGACACCGACTTCCGAAATTAAAGTTATTTTTCACTTTGTAGTGTTTTTTTGGAAGTCGGTTGTTTTTTTTGGAAAAAGTTTTTCTATTTTATTATTTACCTGGTACTTATTAATAGGCTCGCACTCTCCTCTCAGTGTAATTTGAAAAAAGCGAATTATTTTTAAAAGAGTAGGTAACCGTGGAGTTTCTTGTCGCGTCTTCTCCATAGTAGACGACCAGTTGGAACCACGCACCTAGCTCCCGACGTTTTAAGTGCCCATGTTGGTTTATATGAAATAAAACATTATAATTTTGACCTTTTCTACGACGTTTTGGCACCTAACGTTCACATGTTTCTTAATAACAAACCCTGCAATATTAGTAGACGCCTCAATAACACAAAACAGAAGGTTACTGTATGTTAATACAACACTCGACAACAAAAGGTGAAAACAACAGTAGAATATATTTGAAAGCAGGCTATTGTTGGAACATCCCAACATTTTAATATTTAGTAGCGACCCAACACCGCCTCGCAATGGCGCTGATGAAACAAAGATTAAACCTTGCGTAATAAATACTGTATAAGAAGATGAAAGCGGGAATGAAATACACCTAGTAAAGTTTAATGATAAAAGAATATTATTCAGTATGTTTTGGCTAAGAGAATATGGAATGGGACACTTCAATTGTGTTTCAGTAGGAATATACGACCTTGTTGAAATGAAATGTACCTACCAACGTTTATTTCTGTAGGTAGATCTTCTGAGACAAGACTTCGGAAAAGGCTAGGCATCTGTCTAATTTTTTCCCAAGACTTTGAAGAATTTGGTCAAAATTTTAAAAGTTAATGGCGCCGGTATTTCCTGAGAAGACACGTCAAAACAAACGCAGAAGTCCAAACAGCGAAGCGTTTGTTTTGACGTTTCCCTTTGAAATTTATAGCTAATGTTACTTCGAAATAATGTAGCTTTCGATAAGTGAAAGGATTTTTAAAATCAGTTGTGTAGTTTTGAGTCAATTCATTACAAACAATTTTACCAACAACCAAATCTTTCCTGTTTATCCTACTATCCTACTAATATTATAAATGTGAAAATTTGTATGTTTAGATGTTTGTTACTCAATCACGCAAAAACAAAAACGACTGATCGGATTTGAATGAAATTTGGCACACAGATAGATTATAACCTGGATTAACATATAGAAAAGCTACTTTCTTTTTTTACTTCAAACAGGCGCGGTGCGACAGCTCGGCGCGACACTTGTAGAACAATTTACATAAAGTTTTCATAGACATTGGTCTACGTGAGTCGCGTCGCGATGACGGACGCGTCGCGACCGTTTACTTTCCCATGGGATGATTTTCGACCTCCACGCGGGCGAAGCTTCTGTTGGTCATTGGTTTATTTGAAATAAATGCTTTGAGATTGAGTTTAAGTACAAGTTCCAACCCTTCAAGTAAATTAACCTGGAGACTTGCAACAGGTCTTATGTAAAAACAAATGACGCTAGTTTTTATGTCAAGATGGATGTTATATTCCGGGTTGTAAATTCATGAATTCGTAACGAAGTTCCGCGGCCTCTCGACAATGTCCGGGAGGTTGATACAGCTGAGTTTCTACTTGCGCTCTGCTTGCTCTCAAGTATCCCAGGTTGATGCTGTGTTTTATTTGGCTTTATATTTTTACCCGAGTACGATAGAGCAAAAAAAGGATTATGTTTTTAGAGGTTTGTATGGATATATGTTCATCTTTTCCCTGTTATGAGGGAAAAGATGAATAGACATTCAAAATAAATCCTGTCGTATTTTGTCAAACGAGATATCGTTGAAAACTTCATGTTGGCCCTGCGGGTTATAGGCATCTCAGACAGACCAATTTAATATAACATCGGCTTTCGTATACATACGTTACCGGAGTGACACGGAATCTAGAAGTTCTCTTAGATAAATGTCTGCCAATGTAAGCTGCATATGAATAAAGGTATTAAAATTTATTTGAGATAATGAGTAACTCTGGCTTATATATTTAAATTAATTTGAACATCATCGAGCTACTTCTGCGCCTTTCAGTACGGATATTCGCTGAAATTCGCAGTCACATTAAAAATTAACTTCTGAGAAGCAAGACTTACGTTTGTATTTTAATATTGTGTAAATTCTGCTCCAATATTAAACGAAACAGGCATTCTCCTCACAAGGGTGCTCCAATATCAAAATAATTCAAATTCTGGCCCAGATAATACAGAAACAAAATTACAAGGTATAACGGATATAATTTTCATCTCCTTTTTACGTTCTATCCCTTTAAGGAGGAATATCATAAAGAAGAGAGTCGTCAAACGAGTCTTTATTACGATTCCCTAACATTGTGTCCTTGACCTATTTGAATGACGTCACGTACCGGTTACCCTTCGCGAATATTAATATGAGGATAATCGTTGGATGTACTTGTCTTCTCTGAGGTGCTTGTTTTGATCCCTTGGGTCTGATTAAAATGACAATAAATGATAAATGATTATATTTCTGTAAGTAGGTTTGTACAAACACTTTTACATGTCAATCATATTTTTAAAATTAAATCAGGTCGTCGTTTCCTATCTGACTACTCTGAGAAGAAAGTCGGAAACAAATTCAGAATTTACAGTCTCTTTTAAAGTCCAGATATAATGTGGGTCAGATCATGTGAAGGCCATGTAGATTGTTGTCTGAAATGGTCTTTTGAGAAAGAACTACACAGTGGACCTGTCCAATCAGTGCTCGCATTTATCAGTAATCATGCAGCTCAACAATGGGATATGTGGGAAAAGATCTTATTATTGGAAGGGACTTTGCAACTGAAGTGTTTATCAACATTTTTCGATATTGAAATGCTTATTATTAGTAGGTAGCAAGCTTCTATAGCTTGATTTCTCTTGGCTTATCAAGTTTCTACTTTGTAATATACATATACTCGTTTGCGAATTTTTTAAGGAGGGTTCCCTAAAAATTTCACACACGAGTATAGACCTCAAAAGAAAATAACGGAATTCTAAAAGATCACTTCGTTGTCCATCCGTCCGTCTCATAGTCTGTCAAGACCCATTTTCTGAGGAAGGCGTGGAGGTATCAAGTTGAAATTAATATCAAATAAAAAGATAAATCAGTAGGTTTACGGTCTCTTGGAGCTTTAAAATCAAATTTTAAGACAACGCAAAAAAAATACGGTCATATAGCATGGCGCATCAATGTTGATACTTTCAAATAAATCAAAACCATAGGGTACTTCGCGTTGACCTAGAATCATGAAATTTGGTAAGAAACAAGGTCTAACAGTACAAGTAAAGGAAAAGAGTCCAAAAATCAATTATTTGTAGGTGTATCACTTCAATTGACTGGGATGTATATCGTTGTATAACGAACATGAATTTTAACTAATTTTTAACCGACTTCAAAAAGGAGGAGGTTATCAATTCGTCGGAACCTTTTTTTTTTTTTTTATGTATGTTCCCCGATTACTCGAAGATGGCTGGACCGATTTGGATTTTGTTTTTTTTGTTTGAAAGGGTATACTTCCCAGGTGGTCCCATGATCATCAAGTCAGGATCTGATGATGGGATCCTGGAGAAATAGAGAGAACTCTTCAAATTTTATAGGCACACAAAGTGATTTAGGTATTTTTTGGAAGAGTACTTTCTCGTCGTGGTCTCATTTTAATTTGGTGAAGATTTGATGAAGAACTTTGGAGATAGGCAACGGAACTCCTCAATAAATGATAGCAAATGCACTGGGATTGCTGAAATCTCATCTCTGTCTATTGCTTACACCAGTTCATAACATAACATCACGCCGGTATGCTGTGAAGGGGTACGCACATGTGAACCACTAAAAAGTGAAAAATAAAAACTTTTCCAAAAAAAAAACAACCGACTTCCAAAAAAACACTACAAAGTGAAAAATAACTTTAATTTCGGAAGGCGGTGACAAAAAATTCAAATACAGCTCCAAAGACACCGACTTCCGAAATTAAAGTTATTTTTCACTTTGTAGTGTTTTTTTGGAAGTCGGTTGTTTTTTTTTTGGAAAAAGTTTTTTGATAAAATTTTCCTTACGATATTTCATATTTCGAAATTATTTATTTTATTTATCAATATGGATACCTACTTAAAGTTTTCTTCGAGTGATACTTGAGTTTTATTATGATTCCTAGTTTCGAACAACACCCATAAAAAACAAAAAAAAAAACAAAAAAACATCGGCTGTGGCGTTACATCCAAAACTATATAATCCATTAGAATTTTCCCAATTTTGGCTACAATTTTAAAGAAATTGAATTTTCGTAATTCGAAATGTGCCAAAATTGGCTTCGTGCCCAGTACATGTCGATATGTTTGCTCTTATTACGTTGACACTCCATACTGTCTGCTATTTTGCCAAACTTGCGGGAATTGACTTTATCCAACGATGCTTTCTTGGTTACCGTGAATATTTCTATTATATCTTACTATATTTTGCCAGCGGCTTCGCCCGCATGGGTATCGGAAATTATCACACTGAAACGTCATCATCATAATCATTTCAGCCGAAGGACGTCCACTGCTGGACATAGGCCTCCCCCAAGCTCCGCCACTTCGACCGGTTCTGTGCTTCCCGCATCCAGCGGACTCCTGCGGCCCTCACAAGGTCACTGAAACGTGTTACCGGTTAATCTAGGTTATAAACTAAAATCTGTTATAAATCTGTTTATCAAACATTCATTCAGCCGTTTTTGCGTGATTGATTACCAAATATCTTGACATCTAAACTTTAAATTTATAATATTTGTAGGATTTGTTGAGACAGTTACTGTGTGAGCTTTCAAACAAGAGAAAATCATAATTATTCGAACTTATTTCTGATACATTACCACCAAGATAACATAATCGTAGTATTCCATTCCTAGTCTTTCAATCCTGCTCCATTTAAAATTTGACTCAAGCAAGTAGACCAATACGGTACATTCGTTTAAGTTATTTTTCAAACTAACCATCATCATCGTTTGCAGCCTTATTCCACCTACTGTGGAGTATAACCCTCCTTACTTTATAACCATGTCTTCCAGATTATTTTTTCCTAAATTCAATAGCTAATACAGGTTTGACTAAAATCCCAGCATTCTTTTCTCCTAGCAATATTTTCACTATATAATTCCGTATCATCTGACTCATAGTACAATATAACAAAGAAACACGTGCTTAACCCACTTCCACTTACACTGTCATCACGTAGTAACTGTGAGCTCTCCCATGGGGCTGGCGACTACGGAGTTAATCGAGACATTTTATACGCTTGTTCCGTTTTAATGTCCTTACATTTATAGTGCTGTTTTAGAAATTATATTGTTCCATTCCAGTTTATTTTCCATTACATACATCATTTCAGCTTTGTATTCCCAGGAGGAGTAGACAGAGGAGATTGTAACTTCGTTTTTGTCAGATATGTTTAAGTGTCCTGTCTTTTTCGTTTTGTTTCGGCAATACATCATAATATACTGTTTGGGCCTAGAAGATGGCTTCGAAAGCGTTGTTGAGTTCGTCATGGGTGGATGTGAATAGATATTTGGGACACTCCAGCAGATGGTAGTATGTACAGAAGCACCGCACTCACACTGGGTGTAGGATAAATCGACGATGCATGATAGTAGCCTCCCCGAGCAGAGCTAATTTAAATCATACTATGATTCCTAACGTTCAGCGCTCTATGGACAGCTAACACTCAGTAACGTAGAGTTTAGCTGAACAATACTTTCAACACGATTGTACAGACGCCAGTGCATCAAGCTACCCCAATCTGTCAAATTTCTTTGATAGATTTTCAACTTTATTACAAGACGATAAGGTTCATATTCAATTGGGAAAATTTGACACTTTGGGATAGCTTGGCCTGCTGGGGTCTGTACATCCAAAAGTGCCATGTAATTGGGAATGAAAACATTAGGTCGGTACTGAGAAACTAACCAGGGATTTAATCCAGCACCTAACATACAGTTGCTTCTCGATAATTTCTTCCATTTACTTTGTCGCTTTCAACAGATGTCATCATTATCTAAGCCTCAATCAAACTAATAGGTTTTGTTTTTGCTTTGTCATTCAAATCATTATCATCGTCAATCCTGATTTTTTTTTGTCTCTTGCACAATCTTCAGCTTTATTCAACACATTATAAAAGACAGTACATTTGAATATTATTTTCTCTAATAAAATATTCTTGGATCCACCGCAGCGTTGTCACGTCTCACTTATGATTTACTCTAGAAAACTGTGCCATTATTTTATGTCTCCTTTCTGTCCAACTGCAGGAGCACTCCGAGAAATGAGACCGCTGAGAAAATAGTAGAATTCATAAATTTATTCTGTAGAAATGGAGATTCCAAGATTTTGTAGTAATACAAAAGATTTTTCTTTTTAATTTGTGTATCTAGATCTGCATTTAACCAAAACACAGTTTTATCGTAAAAACATCATGAGGAAACGAACATGTCCTAGAACCAGAAATTCGAAGACATGTGAAATCTACCAAACCGCACTGGGCCGGCGTGGTAGATTATGGCCCACTCCCATCGATCACTAATAAAGAACTAGTCATCGAAGCCCACTCCCTCGCAAAGAGAGGTGGCGTGTGGAGGGACACATTCCGACTACAGGGGTAGTCGAAATATTTTAAACTGGTTATACTGTACTATCACACCATTCCTCAATGTTATATATCTATGAATGATAAAGTGATTGTTATTGGCACTATTCACTTTATATCCGTCTTTCACTCTCCTTTCAATAGCTCCATAAATGTTTCCATCTCTTCTAAACAGACTCCCCAATTATACAAATTCATTCACTCTATCTTACACTCTTACAATCTTACAACACAAACCGACATATCATCTTCTCTTTCAAACACCATTACCGTCATCTTACTCACATTTAACAATAACTATCCGTCAAAGGAACTCGAGACGCTGCAAATTAAATGGACTTTATGTCAATGAGTAAGAAACTCTCCTCTTTACTTGACACAATTGTGTGCTCATTGTAACTATGTCTTCACGCCACATTGTTCCATATGTATCTATCTACATATGAAACAATGTGGTGTGGGGTATGTTAACAATTTAATCAAACTTCAATTGATCACGCGTATTTGACATATTGTATGTAGTATCGATGCCGACATCGTTGTGGAAGTTGCGAAGTTTTGGGCCAACAAAATTGAATATACTGTCGTGTCTAACTTAACAGACATCTGTGCTTCGGAAGAGTTTGTTGCGCCACTTATGTCCAGCTAAAGCACTAGAGAATGTTGAAGAGCGGGCGTTTAAAGGGAATGACTTATGTAATGTTCATTAAAAAATGCTGACTCTCATTTATTTGATTAAATTATAGCATTTGTTTGATACAATATTAGTGCTAGCAAAAGAGGTCGTCTCTGGATGTACTATGGCCATGGGACATACCTGCCTTTCTGCCAACTAGAATTGTTTCATTTCGTTCCGCAACTTTAAAATTATGAGATCTGATAAAAATCATAGTTGGCAGGCACACGAGACATTACAAAAATATACAACTTTAAGGTTGGAAATGCATTAGCAATACCTGTGTTGGAGGGTCAAACGTGCAAATGGAAGATAACGGCACCCTTTGTATTTTCATAGGTATCGCAAGTTACAATCCAAATTGCTTTAAATCTGCACAATAGCTCCCTAATCAATAGCTCCAATAATCCGTAGAGGTTGAAAGCAGCGTCTCGTAATTAGCGACATCCATTGATGCGAAGTAATTAATGAAGGCTTAATGTTCACTAATCATTTTAATGAGGTCACTCAGTTGAGGCGTAGTACGAGTATGAGAGATCCAGCTTGGTACGGTTGGAGTGGCTGGTAATTGGAATCCACGCAAATGTGTGGATTGCATGAAGCTGTAATTTAAGTTGAAAGAGTTTTCAAATACAGGGCATTAGAAAACCTGCACCATACCAATCCATCATACCAAATCCAATAATTTATATGATTTAAATTGATCTGCACGAGATTGAGAACTGTCACTCTTGCAAGTGGAGGTTGAATGGGAAAGTCACGTATTTTTTTACCGAATGAAGACAAAATAATTACGTGAACACACGATGGATCACTATCAAAATCATTTCTCGAAGAAGAAAAGGGGAAGAGGAAGTCAGTGTTGCTTTACATCAAGCCACAAATAATATTTTTAACATTGCAATATTTAATACACAATACAGTACTTATTTACAGTAAGTAGCATATAATGAGCAGTGGGGGCCCAGTGTTAATGGCTGCGACTTACGAGTTGAAGGTCATAAGTATGAAATCAGACAGGCGCTTTACTTTGTGTAACTTTTTTCTGTACTACTGCTCTTAAATCGATGAACGAAAACATCATGTGAAAACCGGCATGTCCTAGAACCAAAAATTCGAAGACATGTGACATCTACCAACCCGCAGTGGGCCCGCGTGGTGGGTTACGGCCCACTCCCTCTCATTGAGAGGCCTGGGTCCCAGCAGTGGGAACATTATCCGCTGCTAATGTAATACTTAATAATATTTCACAACAGTAATTAACGCAATAAATATTGTTGAATAGTAGGCACTGTCATTCTGAGTGTAACACAATTAGGGTGCAGATATAATTACCCCTAAATGACGCAAATTCTGTCAATGTAGGTCAGACCTTCCGTAGACCACGCAATTTCTTCCGATAAATAATGTAATGTTTTGGTTCACAGGTTGATGGCGTTTCTTTGCACGGAGTGACGAACCATCGTGCAGTGGCATTACTAAGAGATGCGAAGGGGCCTGTAGTTCGACTGAAAGCATTGAGGTAAGATGTGACACCCCTGGAAATATTTGTGCTGGAGACAAACATACCCCATATATTGAAAAGTCTACTAACTTTGATGGGATAGTGTTTCTGGGATTATGATTAAAGATTTGTGTTCTCAAATCCTTTCTAATTTCAGTAATAAAACTTCTAGGTATCTTCGTGGGGCGGGGTTTGAGAAGCTCCAGAAAGCGTTGGCCGCTCAGGATGGACGAAGATCACCGATTGCTCCGCCAAGCCCTTCTGTCACCTCGCTTGCCAAGTATAGCTTTAGTGTGGTAAGTAAAAGATTGCTAGTAGCCCCACCGCTGGAAAAGAGCCTCTTTAGAGGATGCTCAGCAATGATCACTATGCCATTAATTCTTGGTGTCTGAACGAGTGGAGCAAAGTAAAAGTATCAATCATATCATTGTTGCGATTCTTGGAAGCTTATATCCAGTAGCGAACGTACTTTGGCTTATTATGATGATAAAGAAAATTATGTGACGTAATATTTTGACATGTGACTAATTTGAGTAATCTTTGTGAAACCTGGGGTCTAGTTTTCCCTACGATGGTGATGTAGATACAAAATAAATTAAGGACATCTTATATCTTTCCTCCACAGTACGACGAATCAACAGTAATCGAGGCGGAACCCGAATCAGAAATCCTGCCTCACTTGCCATCACCAATGTCTCCTTCCGAGGAGGCGGAGATCGTGATAGGAAGAGACGACGAGGTGTCAGAGCGAGAGGCAAGGCGGATCCAGGACAAATGGCGGGACATACTCGAGCACGAAAACGACTGGCCAGGGCATCAGTACCAGTATGATATTGTGGTAAGAGTTTTGGTATACCAAGACTTTCGGTAAACCTTTTCAAAGGTGCTGGGTATCCGAGTAGAAGGTGTAGTTAAGTTTTATCTTCTCATTCCAGTGTAGCTCAGAAACTATTTACCAAGGTGTGCGGTTTTTAAGATCTGCATTCTATTACTTACAAAATTACATTTTAAAAGGGTGTGGATGTAATAAGCACATACAAAACTTTTACTTTTTAGTAGTAAGATTTTCAATTCAATGGTCATAGATTGGAGTTGTTGGAATCCACTGAATTACGAATTTAATTATTTTGATTTTGTATGGTCCAGAAGCCTTTCAATCTTTTTCATATTTCTCCCTTCAGGTCAGCACAATAATAAAGGAGAAGGACAGCGGTCTCGGTATCTCGCTCGAAGGCACGGTGCGTGTGGTGGGAGGCAAGGAAGTACAAGCAAGGCACTACATCAGGGCGATAGCTCCCAATGGACCCGTCGCCAGGCTCGGGATGTACAGGGTTGGGGACGAATTGCTTGAGGTACAAATTCCCTTTATTAAAAAAAATTCTTATAAGGTTTCGTTGGAGGGCTCCAAAACTTAAGCCAAACAACTTGTCTACTTTGTTGAAATAGGTCTCTAAATGAAGCTGATGGCTATAATGAAGTGATATTATCCGAAGATCGTCGTTTCGCTTTTTAAGTGCTCAATGATCACAGTATGTTATTATAAAGTCTTGAAAAATACCTCCAAAGGCTTCTTATTTCCGGGAAATGTAATAATCGTTTTAATAATTTCCAGAAGCCCGAAGTTGTAAGCCGACTACGATTGTCCTACGATTAATTGGAATACTTAGCTTACCAGAACGTAACGTTGTATTTAAATACTTATTACACTTATTTCAGGTGAACGGCTGGCGAGTACTAGGTGCCCATCATGTGGAGGTGGTAACAAGACTACGAGCAGTCACATCACCAGTCATACTGGTAGTGGTCCGAAAGAGAGAACATTATGTCAACAATGACCGTCTGCCTGATAATGGGTTTGCTAGGGTAAGGAGATTAGACTATTATACTCAGATTCCATTGTCAAGCTTACCTTACTCATGATCAGCTTCACTTTCAAACAGTTGAAATTTAAAGTTAACTGTTTGATCTGTGGTGACGAATTCGTAAGTTCAGTCAGCGAAAATTCGATAATCTCTCTGTGTGATTATTCTTTTTAACGTATCATTGACTTGTGCTAGCAACGTAATCTGTGTTTATCTTTAAACAATAATAGAAATAACGCCATCTAGATTTGATAGTTTAAAAGTTTACAATACCACACTATAGATGGTGTTCGACGTTATTACCTCTTACACCTTCATATTTTATTTATTTTTAGCGTCACTTTTTCAGTCTTAACAATCACAACCAATGCTTGTTTCTTTGCAGAGTAACATCCTAGGCGGGAGTTTACAAGATCTACTTCTTCCTCCACAGCGACTGATCAAGGCGAAGTCAGAGAGTTCCGTCGCGTCGCTCTGCAGTGCGACCACTGTTATGTCGGCTCCACATGATCATGATGGTTAGATTATAAAGAGAATTTAATAAATACGTATATTTATTGGCAAATGAACTTTATTTAACCTGCGGTTTAAAGAATTGTGGCTGCACCCAAGTGATTACCGATATCTTTGCGTGCAATATCGTGATTGTTGACCGTTTTCTTTCTTTAAGGTTGCTAATTTTTACCGGTAGTTAGAGCACGCATTAAAGGAGCCTTTGCATATTGTACAACGTTTATCGGTTTTCTAATAGCAATTATAGTTAGATGTTCAACACCATACTTGTTTAAAGATAACTATAAAGATAGCTTAATAATACCCAGCATAAAACAATGTTGGGCCATATGTATTCATTTTCACTATTATCTTTTCCAGAATTCTGCACAGAAGACCTAGAACGCGTTCGATCACGGTCCTTAGAGCCTCTGAGTGGTTTGGCGATGTGGAGTGATCACGTGGATTATATCCAACTGGTGAAGGAAGATAGGGGGCTCGGATTCTCTATCCTTGATTACTTGGTGAGTTTGATAATTAGATTGGACGCTGTAGTTATCTATGGTGTGCCACAGGGTAGCATCCTTGGCTATAATCTATTTTGGAGTAAAGTGGTTACTTTATTTATTTTTGAAATTTATTTATGTATTTGAAATCCAAACTAGGGAAATTATGACAAATTTTTAGTAATTTTGTAAAATTGCAGTCCTTAATCATAGACTACCTACACTTCAAATTAGCGGTCGATTATACGTGTATCTCTGTTGAGCGATACTTTGACGGTTCTGATTATTTTAGACCATTTAATCCTATTTTTTTTAAGGTTTTTTTAAATAGTTCTGTTTAAAAAAAATCGAAAATAGAAATTATAAGATTCCAACAAAGGCAAGCCTGGAGGGTTTACATTTTATATTTATATATAGCTCTATGCCATATATTTTTTTAGGTTGCGGTATTCATTGATTTCATCCTTGATAAGTTTGAGATATTCGTTACTTACTTGAGGCGACGTTTTTCGCACTCTCATAGACGCTGTAGCAACTTCGTTACTAACGAGGTTGCAGTTTTCTATTGCTTTTTCTGTCTTTTTAGCAGTGTTGAGTCTAGTCTCAAGATTGGCATCGCCTGATATTCTGTCCTGGTGTATTTCCTAGTAAATACTTATCTGGAATGTATTGAATATTTGTGTACCCGCAGGACCCGTCAGAGCCGGGCAGCTCCGTCATAGTGGTGCGCTCGGTGGTGTCGGGCGGCGCGGCGGCGCGGGACGCGCGCCTGCAGCCGGGCGACCGCCTCGTGTCCGTCAACGGGCTGCACGTGGCGCGGAGTGCGCTGGCTGTGGCCGTCGCGGCCATCAAGAGTGCGCCCAAAGGTACGGAACTTTTTTTGTCATACTTTAACTCCCGTCTCGATAAAAATACAGTACCATATAGTTGCCTTATTCATCGCATAAACCCATTGAAAATATATATATATTGCCTTTTTCACACTATGTGAAATTGAGGTCAGAAAATCTTTTTGTGCTATCTTCTCTATTGCACTTGATAACGATAATCTTTGCTCATGAACGATTTCTCCAATCCCCCCCACACTACTTCCCGTAATTTTAATTTCTACTTGTTTTCTTGTACTTTCCTAACACCTGGAAATAAGTTCATATCATCCCCTTACCCAAAATTGCTAAGCCAGTCTCACCAAAAGATTTCTGTCTCATTATGATCCTCCCATATCTCTCTAAAATTCTTCAGCAAATTGTTCATCAACAACTTTCTACCTTTGTATCTTCAAACGACCTACTTAACCCTAGTTCAATCTTGTTTTCGACCTTGTCGTTGCACAATATCAGCTCTTTTTTTTAAGGTTACTAATGACATCCGCTGGGCTACGGGCCATAAATCTTTAATTTGTACTACTCAAATCCTTCTAGGGTTCCTTTAATATTAAATTTTCTCGTCTTCCGCTATTGGTCAAGGCTGCTCACAGTGGGTTCGTCTCAAAGAGTCGTCTTCTGGTGGAAGTGCCTCAGGGTGGTGTTCTCTCTCCTCTTCTCTTTTCTGTTAGATTTTTATTAACTCTGTCACCAGAGCCATCCTACTTCAATCTTTTTACCGACAATTTGCAGTTTTACAATAATTTCTTAAGGGAAGATGCAGAAGCCATGAACAGTGACCTGGATTTAATTAGCGAGTGACACAGGACATGATTATTGACAGCAGGTATATGCCATGCTATGAATATGTTAGGGCCGGCGTCCAGTCTTGTAAGATGCAATTAAGAAATACTGGAGAACATTTATAAAGGCACTTGCCCATATTATAAGTGACTTCCATAAACCAGTTAGTGGGTAAAACGCAACCTCTTGCAAAAAATTGGTTGTCAGACTTTTGGGCTTCTGACTACCCGTAACGACTGTAAAGATCTACGATGACAGCCGGTACCAACGGCTTACCGCGCTGTCCGAGGCACAAAGGGTTTCGATATGTAATGGAGGATCACCCATGTATGAACTGACTGCGGCGAGTGTAGCTTTGCTTTCGATCAACCCGTGCTGATTTTATCATTCAGGCACGAACCCCTTGTAATCCATTCGATAGTTCCGAATGCAGTAGCAGTTTCATCATTTAACTAATGATCCTTGCATCATCATTATATGATATCATCATTATTATATATTGTCAGTGAAATACACAACAAATGAACAGACTTAATAACTGCACATAGCAATGGCGTGGCACACAAGTACTACAATATTATCACATTGTGTGCAATATACTTATGTAGCAAGTTCAATGATATCTAGCTAATTGTTAAGACAAATACTTGCTTTGTGATAGTAACAAGGAGCTATAAATATATGAAGATGTTCAAATGAACCCCTCTTAATAAGCTTAAGTTAATCAGCTTAAGTGGCACTGGACCGGACATGTCTTCCGCATGTTAGATGGCAAATGGGCTAAAAGAACCACTGACTGGACTAAAGGCACGACGACATCGCGACAGGCCGAAAAGAAGATGGTGGGACGAGCTTAACTCCTACCGAAAGTATTGGCTGACACTAGTAAAAGACAGAATTGTGTAAAAAACGTGGCGTTGTTTCGCATAAGATGGGAGGAAACGCCCGGGTGTTTTCACTGCGTAGATCGTCTTGAGGACACGGTAGAGCATACGGTGGAGGTCTGCCCGGCTTGGGCGGAGCACCGCCATGTCCTCGTGGAGGCGATCTCTCGCGTCCGGCCCTGGTCCAGGCCATGGTACGGAGCGAGAGTGCTTGGGTAGCCATCACCTTCTTCTGCGAAGCAGTAATGCTCCCAAAGAGGGAGGCGGTGCACGTGAGGGGGAGAGGCAGTATATGCGCCCTCACGGCCCAGCCTCCGCAGGAGACGCCCTGGGCTTCGGGAATCCGCTGAGGCTGATTCCCGGCACCGTAGGCGCGGGCTTGCGGACGGCGAGTAATGGGTAGCTCGCTGTCCGGTAAGGACCAAGCCCGGGTTGACGGCGCATTGTGTTCCACGTGCGCCTCAAATAGATGTCAGCACCAACTGGTGGGGTCCGCAAGGGCCGAGGCCTGCCAGGGATGCGAATTGTTCGAAAGAGATACCGTCGCCCCTGGCACACAGGCCACTGAAGGAATACGGGTAGGTTTTAGTCAGTAAAAGTCTGACACGCTCTCTCGCTCCACCCAGAGCGGGAGAAGTTATTCGATAATTTACCGCGGTCAAAAAACAAGGTGGCATTTGCCCTGCAGTAGGACAACACATGCTAGTTAGATTAGATTTGATTATGTACTGGAGCAAAATAAACTGGGATCACATCAATAATGCATCGGATGGGGACTGATACCATGACCGCTTCTTGGTGAGTGCGTGCCTTGTACCAAGCTCATAAGAAGTCTATTCTAGCATTTCCTTTAGCTATATATGTATTGAGTAACAAGTACTCCGAAATAAATTAACTGCGTTCAACAAAATAGAACAAAAAGGGTTGTGTGAAAATGTTACAACACTTTTTTTCGGTTTAGCCCAATTTCATTCGCCCAATAGGAACTTTGTTCCGTTAGAATAGATGGGTACTTCAAAATTTCGCAGTTTAAGAATTAAAACTAAAACTGGTTCGGAATTAACATTTATTTTGCGGGGTATCAAAGTAAATATTCAGCTGATTCCGGTTACACTGGAAGCTGACCTCCACTTGTGATAAGGCTAGGCAGATGATGAGAAGGAACAGCATGCATATTCTCCAAGAAAAACGAAACTTCCTTCATACCTCTGTTATCATCATCACACGTAGACACAATGTCGTTATCTAACAGTTAATACTACGTTGATAATGTAGAGTTGTGTGTAAACAAACATACAGATGGATGTACTGACTGACTATCACACACACTGAGTTTCTTTTAGTGAATGCAGTAGTCATTTAAGAAAATAATCACAAAACTATTCGATTTTAGTGTTGGTGAAGTGAATATTCTGATTTTGTGTTAAATAAATTATTAGGTAATCGGTAGTTACTGAAATGTGAGTTTTAGATCCTGGCGTAGGTTTTACTATTCTAATATTATAAAGAGGTAAATTTTGTTTGTATGTAAGGAGTAATCTCCGGGATGGCTGGACCGATTTTGATGAAATTTGATATGGGGATACTTTGAACCCAGGACTTTATACTTTCATTGACATACTATGCGGGCGGAAGCTAGTATATAATAATAATAAAATTATATTAAAACATTGCAGTTCTACCTTTCCAGGCTTTTTTAAGAAATACTAATATCTGAATTGTCTCTGTTGGTACTTGCCTAATTTCAATAAAATTATTCAATTATTTTTTTTATCTGGTCAAAACTATTTGCTGAAAGTTGAGAAAACATCATGTATTGCATAACATGTTACATTTACCAATATAATTTTGTTGTTACAGGAATAGTAACAATTGGAATAGCGAAGCCACTACCCTGTAGTACTGTCGTCGGTGGAGAGAAGGCAAACGGACACAGCATACAGAGCAGTCAGGTAAGACAGAGTTTTAGACGGTAGTAAAAAATAGACTTGAAATTTATAGTATTCTTGTACACAACAGAATATGTTGGTTATTTAAAAACATATCATGAATTTGTGAGAACTACTTGCATGTCGCAGTAACATGATGAATCTGGTTTTACTATTAAAATCTACATGAAAAAAAAGAGGATTGAAAGATAGATTTTTACAATAGAAAGAAAAAATAATAATTATGGTTAATATCTGTTGTGTAAAAGAATGATGAAGTTTTCAAATGAGTTTCATTTTTTTTTAATTAAAAAAATATATTTTAATCTTGTGACTTTTTAAATTTTACAATGGGTTTTTTATTTACGTATACAAAAACTCACGAGCTTTAAATAAAATGAATAGTACCTAACCAAACCTGGTTTCAAACCAAATATTTTAAGAAAAGAGTTTTTTTTTTCTTTACTCATACGCGAAGTGTCGTGATATTGTACACTGAGGGGAAAATAAAAGTAAGTTCCGGTTTCTCTTAATAAAGCTTGTCTTTGCTTAGAGCAGTATTAATTACCAATAACGTAGCATGCATTTTTATTACGATACTATTCTTACTTCCAAATTCTTCTTGTACAATAAAGGGAATGACATTACCGCTCTAAGGATTGTTCTAGCAATTAAGGAAAATAGTTTCTATTTATATGTGTGTATGGAATATTTCCCTTTAGTGTACAATATTGTTTGCATGCTTTATTGCTAATAAGTACACGAATATTTTATGTTTTTAATAATTTTTTGAGGTTTTCTTTTAAACGCCATATGCGCGTCGTATTTATTTAATTTGTACAAAAAGTTATTTATTTCATATTTTCTGATGATTGCATTTATCGCAAATAGTAATGACACTAATAGTGATTCTATTGTTACATCAGAAGTAAAAATAGTAAAAATAAAACCTTCCTTTACAGAAACTGGAATACTTCACAAAAATTCTGCGTCTAATAATGTCGCTTCACCAAGATATAATGGAGCTCCAACTGCAATGTTCCCACGACATTCTAGACCCGCAGCCTTTCCGAGTGCCTCCCAAGATCAAAGCAGAGATCACCATGAAATGACAGAGAGACCGGCTGAAATATACAGTCAGCGTCGAAGTCCCAGATGGGAATTGTCAGGATGTAGGCGAAATGGACTGTGATGAACTGGATATTTAATTGTTCATCGCAAGACTGTATTAGGCAAATGGTTTGCGGCTAGGTTAAGATTGAGTTACCGACCGCGACTTACGAATTGTAAGTCGTAGGTTCGAACCCAGACAGGCGCTTTACTTTGTGTAAATTATTTATCACCACTGCTCTCGAAACGGTGAAGGAAAACATCGTGAGAAAACCGGCATGTCTTAGCACCAAGAATTCGAAGACATGTGACATCTACCAACCCGCACTGGGCCCGCGTGGTGGATTACGGTCCACTCCCTCTCATAGAGAGGAGGTTTGTGTCCCAGCAGTTGGAACGTTATAGGCTGATTATGTTAGATTGAGTACCTAAGCGATGAATAACATTTTACAAAGAGTACAACGCCTTAGTACATGGTTGATGATTTACGCAATCTGTTTGTCTAATATGGCCGCGCCCTAACAAACTCTCGTGATAGAAAATAGGTTAATTGATATTTGCTGTTGTGAAAAAAAACGGGTTCATACCCACAGAAAAATATGAAAAAATAACTGTGTTAAATGTGAATTATTTATTTGCTATTGTGGTATACTGAACTATCGACAATTTTTCCGCGTTTAGCCCCAAAAGTATTTTAAGCTGTAGTTTGAAATATGACTTCCTTTACAATTTCAAACCAATGTGCTGGTTAAGAACTGATTGATAGTGATAAGCTCAATTTGTTGGAATTTTGATAAAGATGTAACTTAATTATGTAGAAATCGTAGTTAGTTCGGGTGGGAAAAAAATGCTAAAAGAGTGGCTAAGGTAATAAGGTAGAAATTTGTTACTACTAAATACTAAAATTTAAGCATTAAGCTAATTTAGTAGCCATAAATGCTGATGCAATGAAACATAACGGAATTTAACAATGAAATTTCAACTGACGAAACGCAATTGTAAGTCAAATGAAACTAAAGAAACGTCCACTATTTAATCACTTGTGAGCTTGAAAATTGGTCAATGTTGCTTTTAAAACTTCTTAAATCTAATTATAATTATACTAAATTGTCCCAATTTATTAGAACTATGCACCTAAAAATCTTTATACCTATTGGTTTTTTAAAATCTTCACCTATTTCTCTTCTGATGTCGCTTGGTATAAAACTAGCTATTATATTATAGAATAAGGGCAATGCTGCGAAAGAATTAGTGTTAGGTATAAAACAAATCAGATCTGTGGTCAAAAAAATGTTAATTATATATGTGTGTAGGAATATTGTCTGTGCTTTAAAAAGAGGAAAACAAGCGTACTTAGAGCATTAGCAACAAAAACTAGTACTTTTATTGAAACTTCTGAATGTTTAGTCATATCAATAGAATCTGTGAAAAAAAATAACCAAAAAAAACTAACGTGCTCAATAAAAAAAAAGATTATTCCAATTCTAGTACCTAAATGTTATAATAAAATAATTGTGATCTTAGATATCGATGTCTATTTATATCATGGTTGTGTAGTTGCGAAAATAATATATATATATAAATGTAGGTAAATGTGTTAGCCGTCAATTTCGGATGTGATAGTTTTTCTAGTCAAACTCTCATAATGTTGTCAATCAGTTCCATCCATCAGTTCAAAGATACCAAACTAAGATACACTCCAAAATAAACTTTTGTAGTATACAAATAGTCAACCTTTTCCTCTTTACATGGGTTTTTAACTGGTTGATCCACAAAGAGAACGTGATAAGCAAAATAAGCCTAAATGTGTTGTAGAAATGATAATTTAATTTCAATGAAAAGTCTATTAAGTATAAAACAAGTAGGCCAAGAAGCAAAAATCATTAAGAATATACCTAAATAATAATACTGAGCGCAAATCTTATGTCAGATGGAAACGATTCGCTTAAATAGAAAACAGAGGACAAATAAAATAGTTTGCAAATCTTTGAAACTAAGAGTAATACAATTGCGTAACACACTAACAATTGCAATGCCTTTCATTTTGACAGTTTGACAACATTCATTGCGTTATATACGTTGTCGCGCAGAAGAACCCGTTTGCCGTCAAAGCAAGATGCTTTTGGGCATGCTCGTTCCATCATAGACCTCATCCATCGCTTTTATCAGGCGTGAACGAGGTGAAAAGCAGGCCCATTCAACAATAAAAAAAAAGCAATGGAATAGGCATTTCCTTCCCAAAATCCTTAACATTGTGAATGAAAGTGTGTTACATACATGAGATGCAGATTAAACTTTATTAAATTGTTAAGTACCTCGTAACAGAAGTGAAGATAGCTTTAAATAAATCAAAATTATATGCTTGTATACTAAAACAATTATAAAAAACTGCAGTCAATTTGAAAGGTATTATAACAAAGCTTCAATTGAAATGAGACAAAAAATGTCTACAGGTAATTCATAACATATCATAGGTTAAGCATCGCGTATTGTTTTTGTAAATATACTGTTATATTTAAATAAAATACTGTAATTTATAAAAATATATTATATTTATTCTTTTATATAATTATTTATTGGAAAATATAAAGACTGTTAGAACTTGTGTTATAAATTCGGACATTCCATTTGCCGATATTAGATGTTTTGTTATAAGTCTGATTTGATGTTACTGTCTACTACATAATTACGTTTTGTCAATTGTGACCTAAGTTATGATTTTATTTTTAAATATTAATCACCAGTTTTGCACTGTAATGAAGAGTTTAATGATAATTCAAGACTGAAATGACATAGCAATTTTAAAACAATGGTAACAGAAAACATGTTTTTACTATCTCAACATAATTTTGGGCTATGTATTCAGTCTTCAGATAAAAGACTTACCAATTTTGGTCTTAAGGCTTCGGGCAAATCTGAGCGGAAATCCGCGACAAAAATTTCCCACCGCATAAATGCTCTGAAATTCTACTCCGTTTTTCCACTCCAATTATACTCCGCCGTATGCGCCTCATCCAAAAAAGGCGGTTTGCCTGATTTATGTAAAGTCAGAAAAAAATATTCTTAAGCAAATAGACTTAAATTGTCTGTACATTCAAATTACAACTGTCATTATTTGACAGTTCATGTTGATATAATACGGCAGTTTGCTTAATTAATATCCCTGACTGTAATTTTACTAGTTGGTGTATCAAACCTACTTTCAACAGATTAATCCAGAAATACTACACTTTTGAAGCACTTTTTAAAATGTCTGCCATAATAATAATAACTTTTCAGTAGATTTTTAAAGTATATTCGATCTCGAAATTGCTTTACCACCCTAAGATTAAATGTCACTTGCACATAACACAACAAAGTCGTTTAGTCTAAAGGAAAAGGTTTTATCCAGTGCGCAAACTGTAACTATGAATTAAGCATATCATCTTAGATACATAAATTTTTCGTCGGTTATACAAAAAAGAAATCAGCTGTTCCATACATTTTGACCGCGTAGGTATTGCACTTTTCTATGAAACTGCTGATTTTTTTTTGTAAAACCGACGAAAAAGTTCTTCGCTGGGGTCTAGAATTGTATGCTGAATATTCATGGTTAAAGTTTGCGCACTGAATACAAACTTTTCCTGTATATGTTAATTTGCTGGGAATTATTATCGGAGAGTAAAGGTTGCAAGCGCTTTTGCTGAGCATGAGATCCTGGGTTAAATTACCAGGTTGGGTGAAGTATTATTGGGTTTTTCCCTCTGGAATTTTTCAGTAGCAGCCCGTTATTTGATTCGTGCCCGATGGATGGCAATATGCTCGTTTCCTATAATAATAAATCATTTAATTCAGGTAACAAAGACCCATATCATACCCCCCCCCCTATTACCCCCCCCCCCCTATTACATAGGACTTAAACATGACTGGCGAAATGTCGGAGTACTTTAGATACACCTCTGTCTAACGCTTCTGGGAAAACAGGCGTGATGTCAAAAGTGGTAAAACAATTACAAGGTCGATTATAGGTACAATCACTGTCAAGGTCTAAGTTACAAAATGTTCGTATAGTATAGATACTCGTATGTCCGTCGCTTACGTCCGTGTTAAATGTTTTACGCTTCGTTGTGTCTTGCTAAATATACGTTGCACATGAATACAGTTTTTTATTTAATTTTTTTGTGTGAAATTCACCTTAAAATTACATTAAGTTGGAAACCAAAATAGACACCAAATATTGAAAGTTTCTGATAAAAAAAAACGATTCTTTTCACCTGTGTAGGTGGAGATTCATTGATGACTCCGCCTTGGAGTGTAAATGTGGTGCTCATCCACAAGCGAAGGGACACTTTTACTATCATGTCTTACGTGTCCTGTCATCTGAGCCTTACAGAAACTTATGGCGTCAAACACGTAGCCGAATTCTGGGCCGCCGTCATTTAGAGTGCCATCGACACGCTACGAAGAAGGAGAGTCGGTTCTTTTGTCCAGAAATCTAATTATGATGTGTCCTAACCCATCTTTATAATGATTTACTATTAAAAATCCTTTTAAAAAGTTTGCATGCTCGCAGCCCTTTTTCTGGAAAATAACAGAAATTACGATTTTCTGAATAATCAGAGATCAGCATAGTTAGCCACAAGCATTCGATAGACTACCTTATCGAAAATGATACATTTCACTGATCTGCCTTGCCTCCGACAGCAAATAGCAGAAGAATAACGGTCGTCTATGTAATTTAAACTGACAACATGTTCCAGATTTGGATTTGTGAACTGTTTTTTTAGGACTGCTACGATAACATTGATTGACGTTCGATTCGGTACCGAAGCGTATCGAATGGTTATGAATGGCTATGCAGTTCCCACAACGGTTTCAACTGATTCGAAAATAAAGATAATTCTGTCTATTAAACAAGTTAATACTCTACATGACTTGTTACAATTATTTACTGAAAATTGCCTTTTAACACTGATTGTTTGATGAGCACCCACTACTACATAGCGAAGCAAAGAAAAAATAAACAACAATAATGACTCCACCATATGTTCGTCACGTCCCAGATTGAGCCAAATGCTGGCTCACTCAAAACACTCATAAAATCTTAAGTAGTTTACACTTCGTTGTTTTATTACTAACTGTCGAATAACACCTACATTTTCACAGGAATGCATTAACTCACTGGCATCGGATGACCACACCGGCATGGACTCTTTTCACGAATGTCTGCAAGAATACGGCGAAGGCCTAGAGGTAGTACAAATATGCCTTGAGCCAGAAGAAGCTTCTATTAAAGATGACGAGCTATCAGCATTAGGAGATCTCAGTTTTGAAGAATGTAAGAAAATAAATAAAGATCTAATCATAAACGTTAAAACTGAAATCAAAATTAATGGGGTGACTGAGTTAAAATATTCAAAATCTGATGAGTCTTTAGATGAGCATGATGATGATATGACAATAACTGAAGATGACATCCTCGTTGCTCCTAGAGAACTTCAAGATCCCAGAAGTAAATCTGCTGACAGAAAAGAAGATGGAGAGCGGTGTTTGTCTAAACAGCAAAGTAAAGACATTTCCACTTCAGACGAAATGGTTTTTGCAGTCACACCGACGGGCCTAGAAAGAATAAGTTTCGATAAGTATTGGAAAGAAAGTGACGTGAAAGTAAATAAAGAGTTAGTTAAAGTTAAAAGCGATGAAAGTTGGAAAGAGTGCCTAAATTCCCCAAACGAAGACCCAATCAGTTTTTTCGATGCTACTACAAGAATTTCCGTCCAAGAGGAGAATAATTCCCTGCTGTATATAGATCACGAAATTGACGGTTACGAAACATGTCTGGACGAAGATTCGTCATCACAGAAGTGTGCAGTAAAAAACGGTCGTAAAATTAACGGGGAAACTGATATCAAAGAGTTTAGTAAACACGATGAAAAAATAGCGTGTAAAAACAAAGACAACGACGTAAGTGCCAAAATAGTGAAGGAACAGAACACTGCTAATGCGACGTGTGGTGACTACGCCTCGTACAGCCACCCGTATGTCCATGAACATATAATAAAGCAGATGAAATCATTGAGAATAGAACCTATTAACGTAACAGTACATAAAAAGAAGAAGAAAGAAAAAAGTCCAACAAAGCCGTCCAAAAAAGAAAGGATACAATGCGTCGAATACTACAACGATCAAGCTGAATGCTTGAAAGAAATACGACAGCAGAAACGGGAAGAAGAAGAGAAAAAGCACAAAACAGAACACAAGCACAAAGAAAAGAAACACATTGAACAACACAAGCACAAAAGAGAAAACAAACACACAGAACACCAAAGAAATACAGAAACAAGTCTGATGGTAATGGATAAGAAGATACATATAACACAGGAACCTAGTGAAGAATCTACGGACCTCGAAACGAACTATGTACAAGGTTGTCATAAGTGCTTTTTAGAGAACTATGCGTATGCTATAACTCAAGCATACATGGCTGAAGCAAACGAGTGTAAATATTGTGATGTGATTCGGGAGATGTTGGAAGTGCCTAAGAGTGCAAGTAGACGGGGTTCGGCCCCGGCGTTGGTGAACTTGGACAGCAGTTCGGAGACCGAAGAGGAAGATCTTCTGATGGTGCCAGTGATGAAGGATAGAAGGAAGTCTGCGGGGATTCTGAAATTTCCCCCGTCTTCAAGGAGGCCTAGGTGAGTGATGTTTGATTAATATATACTGTTTAACGACCATGCTATCTCTGCCACAATTAAACAATAATGGTGAAACACAAACGTACAGTTGACCGCAAAAGATTTCCTGGCTACTCGTGCCTAATGCGATGAAGCCCCACGGAAAGGACGGGCTTACCTCTATCTGTTTACACCTTCATAACTGACTACCATTCAAAAACCAACTTTAATTCACTAACTACATAGTTTTATTTCGTTCAACAGCCATCGGCCTCTGTCCTAAGTATATTAGACAGATGAAATTGGACTCTATTTATGGTTGAGAAAGTGAGTTTTCGGTTGTGTTGGGTATAGAAGGTTGATCTTATAAACGTGATGCTTACTCTAATATCGGCCTCAAGTTCAAGTTGTCAAAGTCATTGTTAAATTCACGTGATCTATAGAACATGGAGGTAGAAGGTGTATGCTGTTCCGATGAGTCAGGTATCGTACAAGGCACGAGCGCATTGCATAGATGCAGCACGTTTCCGTCGCCTTGCACAAATTATAATGTACCGCGACAGTACACAATCAGCGTTCAAAGTCAGCTGTACTCATTTACACAACATTCATATAGCATTAGTTACGTGGTAGTTAAATATATTAAATACACCATCATCTTTGGCTGTCCATGACATATCATTCAAGCGAATAACCAAGGTGTGTGCGACCCATTCAGCAGCGCATTCATCTTTTTGGTTTTATAGGTACTGTAAAAAATGTCTCCATGAAAACTCAGGTGCATCAGGTGGAATGACAGCCCAATTCAAACTCACTTTACACCTGAGTATTCACAGTGAGATCTTTAGAGTATAGACATTTTTGTTTTAATAATGGTTTATTAAAACAAAAATGTGTTAAAATTATTATTTACCAGTTTCTCTATGTTTAAATCGACCAATTTCGCATTGCAAAACCAACAACCGAAAAACTTAACGTTTAGCAGTTGAATATAAAAACATAATTTTTCTACCACAATGGCTAAAGAAATACATATAATAGACTGCGTACGTAGCTATCTTTTTCCACGTGAATTGTAAGAACGTCAAGATCCGCCACATCAAAATTAACTTTTCACTCCAACACAACTAGCCTTTTCACTCTACGATTAAAATTATCCGTACAATCAATCTACTTAGCTGTTATATTAGCTTTACCTCAACTATGTTGAAGTCGCCTTCCAATATACCTAAATGCAGCTGAATACCAGTACCTATTTACATGGAGCAACTGCTTATATGTCCTCCACAACCTAGTTACTGGGTAACACGACACCCTTTGGTAATCTCTGGTTGGACTGCTTATCAGACTTTCGGGCTTCTGACGACTCAAAAGAATTGTCTAATATTCACAAATGATAGCCGGGACCAACGGAAAAACGTGGTTTCCGAGGGTTTCGGTAGATCTTCTCCCATCCATGGACCGACCGCGGCAACCTGTGCGGCTGTCATTGCTTAGCCTCGAGCCCTATCAGTATCTTAACCACGATAATTCTCAAATGTCAAGATCTGCCACATCAAAACAAAGATAATCTAATAGTCAAGCTGAACTTTCACTCCCAAAATAGCTAGCCTTTTCACTCCAGTTTCAAAACTACTGTACGACCCTGAATTATTCACATATTCCTACTATTTCACTAATTTAGCTAAGTGGATCCCACTCTTGGGATCCGCTGGTAATAATGTAATGAACTACTGAACTCAGGGGAGCGATGTATTCAATAATATATCGTTTAGTTTAGAGCTGCTTCCTTGATATGCGAGCGGTGACATAGACTGAAGGGCTGGTTGAACAGATACGGCTTTTTTGCGTAATATTGTTGTTAGAAAGTTTTAATCAATCAGCGTAGCTTTTTCCCATCTATGTTGGGGTTGGATTCCAGTCTAACCGGATGCAGCTGAATACCAGTATTTTACTTGGAGCGACTGCCTATCTGACCTCCACATCCTAGTTAGGTACTGGGTATTTCGATACCCTTTGCGTAAGACTGGTTGTCAGACTTTCTGGCTTCTGACTGCCCGTAACGACTGTCTAAGATCCGCGAATGACAGTAGGGACCAACGACTTAGCGTCCTTTCCGAGGCACGGAGGGGTACTTAAAGATGTAAGTAAAGATAGTCACCCATCCACGGACCAATCGCGGCAAGCGTAGCTTAACCTGATCGAACGACCTGTGTGGCTGTTATTACTTAGCCACAAGCCCCTCAGGTTAGGAAGCTGTTGGTATAATAATATTAATTTAATTTATCCCACGGTAAATTATGTCCACTAATACTTTTCCACACGGTAAAGCAGCTCATGGGGAAGTGCCAAGACTATAGAATCGACCCCTATAAAGAAGAAGAAATTTATTTATTGTGACTCGCACACATATCACAGACTTATACTAGGGCTGTTCAATAAAAAGTGGTAATGAGTATGAAGCTTACCTTTTAAGGTAGAAACTAATTTAATTAAATTAAATTATTTTATACTTTTTTAGTTTGGTTTTTAAAGCGTGTTTTTTTAGTTTTTTAACTATATATTTTTTTTAATAAGAAAAGAAAATCAGTAATTTTTACTTTTTTATTTTATCAAATATCTGTGGTTCACCTGCCAGTATTTACTTTTTTGTTGTTCTAGGAGTTTATATGCCATTATTACTTTTTATTAAACACCCCTCGTAACATCTTAAATAATCACAATATACTTAATAAAAAATAAAAAAAAAACAAAAGTAAAATAAAAATAAAAACAGAAGATCTTAATGCTGCGACATTTAAAAAATAAGTGTCGTAGCGCTGGTATTTTGCATGGCTGTCGTTACTAAAAGAACGTATAACTATCATGTCTCTCGATCTTTCGGATCCGCTAAAAAGTTTCAAATCAAGAGAAAAACGGCTAACTACGTGGCTTCTAATTCTAAGTAATAACGACAACTCTCCTTGGCCTTAATTAGCTTTGTTACACGTTAGGTAATACAAGTCACTTTGTTATTATTACGTACAATCAGACGTTGGTATCCCACTGCAGGGTAAAGCATGGTTGGCGCAGTGGTTAAGCAATTGACTGCTGCGCTGCGTGCCGCGGGTTCAATTCCCGCACGGAACAAATTTTCGTATGACCTACAAGTAGATGTTCCGGGTCTGGCTGTTTGTGTATGTGAGTTTAAATGTTTGTAAACGCACCCACAATACAGGAGAAATTCCTAGTGTAAGCCAACGTTTAAAAAAAAAGCCTATTTTTACTAGCTTCACCTAAACATGTATGTAACGGAATATTTGAATGTGGTTTTCACCCACTTCAAAACGTTAAATCAAATTGAAATTTAGCTCACTTATCATGGCTCGATTACAATATAATAATATAACTATCCTGATAATTAGTCCCATTATCCTGACCATCTTCAGGATTAGCGATTTTTTATAAAAATTTCCGGAGAGTGAGCTTGAGAAACGGCTATCACATCCAAGTAACGTAGCTGGCGCGCAAATTACCCACTTCCGGCTCCTCTAACAAATAACCCACTTTAACGGTCATTCAAACTAAAAATTCAAAAATGAAAATAATCGAGTCTATTGCCCGGGCTTAATTTCAAACTACAAACTGTTGCTGACAAATATCAGAGAGAACAACCCAATAACTCTTTGCCCGACCTGAGAATCGAACCCAGGACCTCATACTCAGCATTAGCGATTACGACTACTAGAATAATGAAGCAGTAAAATACAGACACTTCTTTGTATTGTCTATATTTAACTGCCTTGTTGGCCTAGTGGTCGCCAGCGCTACTGTAGAGCAAAAATTCCAGGGTTTGTTTCCCTGGTCGGGCAACGTATTATTGGGTTTTCCTATCTGGAACTTTTCCGTAGCACTCCGGAGTCTGGATATGTGTCCAGTTGATGGCAATAGGGTCGCTCCCTGTAACATGGAACTTAAATATAACTAGCAAAATGTGAGTGTAATACCGGTGCAACTCTACTTAACCTTTTGGAGAATACATGCGTGATGTTTATATCAAACAATCTACTCAATCACCTGAAACAGGCAAATTCAAGACTTAAAGAATTTTCTACTTACCGACACGGAATCGCGTGACCTGACTACCCTTGGAGACAATAAATAACAAAATGGCAATGTTGTAGCTTATCATAAAACTGTTGTGTAGAAAATTAATGAAAAATAAAATCCAGGCCCGCGACAGCTTATGTGAGATTAAAGAAAACATTAGTGATGTGACACTGGGTTGGTTTGTGTGTCAATATCGATAGTTTTAAAGGTGATACGTAGACGATGACATTTTCGCATACGTATTTCTAATTTGAATAAATAGACAATGGATAAACTTAATTTTATTTTGTAACACGTTAATGAGTAGGTACATATGATAACTACTGGTCGCCAAGTGACTGAAAATCGATCAAAATTCATTTAAATAATTAATATTAGCTTTCTGCACTCCATCTCCATATAAACTTTAACTGTGCCTTTGATATTTCTTCGTCCGCGTCGTTTTCGTAAAAAGGCGTGCAAAGTTTGTGCTTCATGTATTAATTTCCAATTTTGATATTTATTTCAGCTATAAATCTTAGAAGACAAACATTTTTAAATTACCTGTTTATATCGTGTAATAATTCACACGATCATCGTTTCAAAATGAATAAAAGAAAACTTTTTATCATAAAAGATTCACATTAATATATCCCACTTAGAAAAAAAAACATTCTTAAGGTCTTCAATCTCAACCACACTGATAAATAACTAGATGAATGAAATAGCTCGAATCTATAGAAACATTTATTCCTGAATTTCTTTGAGAAATTGACCGTGAGTCAGCCTATCGTTAATCAATTATACAAACGGCTTCAAATTCCGGTGAGCAGATAAATTCACACCAAAAAATTGATGTTTCAACGTGAAAATAATCTGACATTACCAAAACACCTTGACATATCTTGGCGGCCCCACTTTCTTAGCCAAACGTCATTGGTTTGTCAAATTCAGTATGGTAAAATTTATTTCTTAATTTCGCCGCGGGTCAAGTTAAATTGGTTGGTCTGCTCTGTTTAGTTTAGCTACGTTTACAAACCAACCCATAAAACTTAAAGATTTACGCTGTAAAGCATTAAAATGAATTATTTGTTACGTTTTTATGTTTGCTTCCACAGTGCTTTGAACTGTTTGAGTAACTGCAAAACGCCAATAACGTCGAAAGGAGTCAGACAAATTTATCAACAATATTATTAAACAAAGTTTTCATTATATCTGTCTGTTTCGAACAAATATTGCGATCATCAATCAGTCTGTTGATTATCTCGATATCCCTTGTTCTTTGTAGCGTGCAGTCATTTATTATTTGAATTGGACGTTTAATGAATATTCGTTTATAATATCAGTGAAGATAATAAAATAAAAGAAAACACAAACAGCTGAAAACAATCAGCAATTTGTGAGTAGGTACTCAATCACTAATGAATTTTAATTATAAAAATAGAGCAAACATAATTTTCTTAAATTATATTTTACTCGCTGTGCCCCGCTATTTCACCAGTATGCGTCTAGAACCCGTGGGACCATTGAATAAAAAGTATCCAATGTCCTACTCTAGACCATGGTCTACCTATGTGCCAAATTTCATTCAGTGTTACAAACGGATAGAAACAAATATTTTATCTTTATAATATAAGTTTATATTAGTCTAGTGATTCCTCAAACGCATCATCGTCATCTTCATCGACAAATCACTCCTCGACACGCCGCATCACTATTAGAAAATTGTTAATACCCGTAATTGAGTTATGTCCAAGCGACCTCAATGCTCCATTGTAGATTGTTGAGCCGCTGCTGGCAAACGTTACATATCATTATTAGCCGACATATTCGGCGAAAGTTCATCTTTTCTGCTGAAAGTGTAGGGTTTCGCTGACAGTTTCGGCCAAACCGGAGTCGGGAACATCGGATTGTTTGACATGACGTAGTGTTGGCTGACGGAGGATAGTGGTTACTGTATCGGTAAGTCAATTGATACTTTAAGTTTAGATATTTTAATAAAGAAAATAATAAAAAGAATTATCGTCTCTGAATTTTTTTTATCTGATTAAATAATTATCAACTATCGATCGAGATTCGATCCGACTATGTCATCAACATCACTTTTTCGGAGATATTAATTTAATTTATTCATAGAAGTTTTAGATATTTTGTCCTCACGTTAACATAAAATTTCATTTTTATCATTTTCTCGGACTAGCATACATGCATTTCCAAGCGACCATCCATTACATATTAAGACCCCTCCTCGTAAAGTAAGCTAAGCCGTTGGTCCCGGCTGTCATTCGAAGATATTTTACAGTTGTTATACCCGTAGAGACCCTAACACTGGTTGTTAGACATTTGGGCTTCTGATTACCTAGTCAGAAGCCCAAATAGTCTAACAACCAGTCTTACCAAGGAGTATCGCGTACACAGTAACCAGTTATGGAGATCAGAAAGGCAGTTGCTATATGTAAAATATTGGTATTCAACTGCATCTGGTTAGACTGGAAGTCGACCCAACATAGTTGGGCAAAGACAGGCATATTTTAATACTTTCTGACCAGTCCCCATTTGCCAAACGCCAAGAACTGCCAAACTTAACTGGCTGTGGGCAGGGCACATTGCTCGCAGAACAGATGGCTGATGGGGCCTAAAAGTTCTGGAGTGGCGACCGGAAGACGTAAAGTTGGAAGGCCTCCCACAAGGTGGACCGATTACCTTGTGAGGACCGCAGGACTCCGCTGGATGCGGGAAGCACAGAACCAGTCGAAGTGGCGGAGCTTGGGGGAGGCCTATGTCCAGCAGTAGACGTCTTTCGGCTGAAATTATGATGACGATGATTAGTCCCCATTTCTCTGCCTACCCCATAATTACATGCAATGCCATAAAGGCATATGACGTATTACCACTTGTAAAATTATTATGTTACGTCCTCCTTCATTCTCTGTCCATTTAGTCATCGCCCAAATAAATAGGAGAGCATTCTTTACAAAATTACAACTCATTAACACATAATTACCTCACTCTTGAAGATTCTTTTAAATACATAATGTTTGTCAAATGAGGTACTAAACGGTAAGACAATGCGCTTATTGAATTTGTGGAGGAATAATAAATCATTTAGATACAATTATTACCAGACTGCCTCGTTGGTCTAGTGGTTGCAAGCGCTACTACTGAGCCTTAGGTCCTGGGTTCGATTCCAAGGCCCGGCAAAGTGGTTTTTTGGCTTTTTCTTGAATTTAACTGTAGCAATGATGATGAACTGTCAAAATGAAAGCCAATACTATTGTTAATTAATTATTTAATTACCCCTCTCGGTGAAAATAAACAACAGCCTGCCCATAAAATGTTCTTTTATTTATTTTTTGACGGTTGTATCGACAATTTAAATTATAATAATATACTACTAATAATATACTGACAAAAATATTGCAAAACACGTAGGGCCTATACCCTAATTGCGTAACACGCGATTAATCATAATCGGTTTAATTTTGACAATTCAACAATATTCACTGCGTTATTTACGTTACTGAGCAGACACATTTTTCGAACATATGAAGCAATGGTTTAGCCATTTCTTTCAAAACGAAACAAATTATGATGAATCGTGAGTTACGCAATTAGGGTGCTGGTGTAAGATTGAATTTCGCGGTCTGCCATGTCGCTTTCACCTTTATTATTACGAAAGTACCTAACTAACCATACCACATTGTTATTTTACTGATGGACCTCAACCTCTTAAACCACGTTGGGATGGACGTAAAAATACCGCAGCGCGATTTTATCGTGCACTGGATTTACAACTCTCGCTGTTGAACCGAGCATTGAGAATCCAATAGAGTGCATCCCAGCGCGTCGAAAAAATACACTGTTTGATTTTAAACTCTCGTCGCTAAGCAGTGCGATTAAGAACCGAACGTGGCCTTAGATTCGTCGCAACAACTACCACTGTAATTACTACTACTTTTGTACTTTTTAAGGCTCAGTCCCTCTTACAGAGAGCATGGCATGAGTATCACAAGTTTATACAACAGGCTCTCTTTTTAACCGACATCAAAAAGGAGGTGGTTCTCATTCATCTGTTTTATTTCTATGTCATCACCATCATCTGCCTAGCTTTTAGCCAACTATGTTGGGGTCAGCTTCCAGTCTAACCAGATGCAGCTATTATTTAATGTGTATTTCTAGCGATATCTTCGGCAATTATGGATCGATTTCGACAATTTTTTTTTAATGAATAATGGCTCTCATAAAAATACACTTTGCTTGGGTAGTTTTTTCCGTTAGTTTCGTTAATACGTTTTTAATCAACTTTGTGTATCTTGATGGTGTTCTAATACTTCCTGACACTGGTGTTTACATAGCAGGTAGTGGTATAATTGGTGTAGGGTAGGCACCATAACTAACAAGGAAAAATAAAAATGATTTGTAAAATGTTTTTTTTTATTTTAATGAGCGGCTTAACTCAAAGAGCAATTAACAGAAGTGATACTCATCCCCGTATTAGTCTAAAACTGCATCGTCCGCTGCAAGCCGCTAACACAATTTCGTGCTACGTTGAGCGGAAGAACTACTGAACAGGTGTATATTAGCGATGCCTCATCAAAGCGGACGAAATTCTATTTAATTAGACAGCACCCTGTGATGAAGGTGGAGGATAAATTTCATATCATCGGACAAGACCTAGCTTCGGATAAAGATATGTTTCTAGTTGCGTGTTTGCGGAAATCCTATCGGCGGAACTGAGGACCACAGACCAAATATTTTCTGTGGACCATGCTCAAATCTGATCATAAGCGGTGGTGGCCCAGTGGTAACGGTCGTGACTTCCAAGTTGTAGGTCTTGGGTTAGAACCCAGACACGCGTTTTCCTTTGTGTAAATTATTTCATCACCACTGCTTTCAAAACGCTCAAGGAAAACATCCTGAGGAAACCGGCATGTCCTAGAACCAAAAATTCGAAGATATATATGACATCAACCAACCCGCACTGGGCCCTCGTGGTAGATTACGGCCCACTCCCTCTCACAGAGAGGAGGCCTGTGTCTCAGCAGTGGGAACGTTAGGCTGATTATGATGATAATATTTGATTTCTTAGGTAACTTTTGGTTCTGACAAGGTGACATACCGGCAAATAAAAAAATAGGAATGGAATCACGCAGGCTAACCTAGGAGGTTGTCGGCTGCTTTGCGGGACTTGCCTGGGGCTGTCTCAATAAATGAAGGTCTCCAGCCAGGGCCTAAAACTTAAAACTAAGCGACTTCACGCTAAGGGCCCTATGGACCCTTTGGGACCCTATGGGGCATAAACCTTGGCTTATGGCAGCACTGAAGGGGGCAGCAAGAACAAGCTGGGTCGGAATTAAGACATCGGTAAAGATAATCTTTTAGACATTATCTAATTTAAAATTGCAGACCCCTCCTTTCCTTTTTGAATTCACTTTCAATTAGTTTTAGGTACTTATAGAATTTTTTTTATGGAGGGGCATGCAATTATAAATTAGATGATGATGATGAAAAGGAACATACAACGCAAACGGAAAATAATGAGGCCACCTCACGTGGCGCTACAATTTATCCCAATGATAATGTCGCATGTCTTACAAACGAAGCTAAATCGTTTCCCCACCCGGTCTGCACAGTGTTATTGTTTCAAAATAATTGTTTCAATTATTTTCTGATTTTAATTGTTAAGTTTTTCTATGGTACAGTGTCTATGATGGATTTCTTGTGAATACATTTCCTTGAAGGAAAAAAAAGCGGTTGTATGGAGTATGGAATGAAGTTAGATTATAAATGCTTAGCTATATTACCTATATGTCTGTAAGTGGTTTGTACTAACACTTTTACACGTCATTCATATTTTTAAAACTAACTGAGATAGGCGTTTCCTATCTGATTACTCTGAGAAAAAAGGCCGAAACAAATTAAGAGGTCACAGTCTCTTTTAAATCCCAGACATAATCTTGGTCAGATCATGTGAAGACCACGTAGATTGGTGTCTTAAATGGTATTTTTAAAGAAATAACCACATAGTGGACCTGTCCAGTCAGTTTTCTTCAATAATAGATGATAGAAATAATTGATGTACAGACGCCAGCAGGTCAAGCCATTCCAAACTGTCAAATTTTCCCAATTGAACATGAACTTTATCGTATTGCAATAAAGTTGAAAATCTATCAAAGAATTTTGACAGATTGGAGTAGCTTGATATGCTGGCGTCTGTACCTATCCAATAAATTGTCGCCATTTTAAAAAACAGGCCGGATGGAAATGAAACTGTATAGTCCATTTAAATCATAGTCCCTAAAGACTACTTGCCGTCTGTTGGGACAGGTCAGCTCAAAGCTGCAATGGCTCTTTCTCCAGAGGCCCTCGAATTGTTAGACTCACATAAAACTATAATAATGTTTGGACTTTAAAAGACACCATGACCTCTGAGTTTGTTTCGGCTTTCCTTCTCAGGGATCAGTCAGCTAGGAAATGCCGGCATATAGTTTTAAAATATTGACGAACAAAATATTTACGGGTAAAAGTGTCTTAAAAGATCTACTTACGTAAATAAACACTTACTTTCATTACTGCATAATCAGCCTATATAACGATATAGGCTGATTATGCAGTAATGAAAGTAAGTGTCCCCAGCAGTGGGAACGCCCACTGCTGGGAGACAGGCCTCCTCTCAGCGAGAGCGAGTGAGCGATAATTCTCCGCGCGAGCCCCGTGCATGTTGGTAGATGTCACATGTCTTTGAAGCGTTGGTTCCAAGCTCTATACATGCCGGTTTCCTCACGATGTTTTCCTTCACCGTTTTGAGAGCAGTGATGAAACCATTTTCCGAAGTGAAGCGCCTATCTGGGTTCGAACCTATGACCTACAACGTCGCGGACGTTACCACTGAGCCACCACTTCTCTTTCATTACTGCTGTAGTGACACTACTGAAAAACACTTCGCAACAATATGTAGAAATACAAAAAGAGAAGTGGCGCGATCTACAACGCCACAGGCGCACTACGAAAAGACGCACGTCATAGAAAGCCTAGATCACGCAGTTAAAGTTTACCGCGCGATTTGGATAGGTACAACATCCCGACATCAACCGTCGGGCAGTTGCCCACCAGACACAACACCCGTCTGGTCGGAGGATCCTCCCTTTTCCATAGAGTATGAGCGAACTTTACACCCTGTTCCTCATACCTCTATACTGGTGACCCCGAGAAAGAACGTCAGCGCAGCCTTCGTGCAATACTTCAGCGTGACGTCATCATCATCGTCAAGCCCACTTCCTCAAGCTTTCGAGCAGCGAGCCACACAGCCAGCCAGCAACCACGGCCTCAACGGGTATCCTGACCACCAGCATGCAGCGAACCGCATTCCTGGTCAGCACCCTCAGCCTCTACAAGCGACCACGGCACTACTGCTCTTCGGCCGGTCGAGAGCTCAATCTCCCGGTCGACAACAGCAGTCAGCCACACCGCGGCGCTGTATCACGACGCACCGGAGCAGCGCCGGCCCCGACTCACTGGGGTTCGCACCACCGCAGACAGTTCCGACTCACCACGAACTATGCGACACCGGTTCCGACTCACTGGAATCACAACTGGCACTGGCAAGCATAAAATATGCATGGACTTCGCCTTCTATCGACCTCCGGTCTCCGGGGGGGAGTGATGTAGCGACACTACAGAAAAACACTTCGCAACAATATGTAGAAATACAAAAAGAGAAGTGGCGCGATCTACAACGCCACAGGCGCACTACGAAAAGACGCACGTCATAGAAAGCCTAGATCGCGCAGTTAAAGTTTACCGCGCGATTTGGATAGGTACAACATCCCGACATCAACCGTCGGGCAGTTGCCCACCAGACACAACACCCGTCTGGTCGGAGGATCCTCCCTTTTCCATAGAGTATGAGTGAACTTTACACCCTGTTTCTCATACCTCTATACTGCAGACTAGTTGTATTCACAACAGTTTAGAGATAGTTGGGGTCGACTTTCAGTCTAAACGGATTTAGCTGAATACCTACCAATATTTTTTATGGAGCGACTGCCTATCTCACCTCCACAACCCAGTTACTGGGTAATATTTTGGTACCCATTGGTGGTTCAATGAACTATTCAATCTATTATGTCATGAAACTGTTTCCCCGCAGTGTCAGTGTGCTATCGAGTGCTGTATGAATATGAGTACAGATATGATATGATAGGAACATATGAGGCACGCCCCACGTCGTTGTGTGATTGATTCGTATGCATCTTGTACTGCCGTGAACATAACTCGTTCAAATTTGTAAGCTTTTACAATTTATTTCATGGCAGAACAGATTTCTTCCAAAGAGCATTGTTTGAATTTACAGTTTTACTAGGTACCTACCTATCGCGATTTCCACATTACTTTGAAAAGTCTTGAAGTCTAGTGTCCTGTTGTCTGCACGCAAAAGGAGTTCATGGAACCTTTTGAAGGTGCCAAGCTAAATTCAATAAATTCTGGGCTGACTGTATATAGATAACTATCGACATTCTAAGAAGAAGGGTCTTCAAAATCACAACTTTCTTTTGGCGTTATTTTGGCAAACAGCTCCAATAACTGGGGAACTGCTTCTTATCAGTGAGGCTTCTCTTTATGTCTCGGCAATTATTTCATTCTTACGTTATTCAGAGAAGAATAAATTTAGAATAAGAATAAGAATAAATTTATTGAACCAATGTTACAATTATTACCTTATGATTAACTTAACTTAATGTTGGTACGTAACTATTAGTGATTTTCGTTTTGGTCTTTACGGCGGACCCCAAACTAGGCGGTGCCTGTATCTTGGGGACCAGAGTTAGAAGCATATATTAAAAGATTCTTTCCCTCTTCTTTTATTTTGCCCTTATCTTTTTGTTGTTTTTTTCTTATGTGTATCATTACCAATATAATACAGGTTTTTGAATAATCACTATAGGCCTTTCTTATTTACCATTATCATTAGGTCTACCATCCTTATTTATAATACGGGTTTTATCAGGTTCGATTTTATTTTCTCCCAACTTTGGTCCTTAATAAATTACACTACAATATTCGTGTCAACTGACTGTTAAATGTATTACCTGTTCATTAGTTAGTTCCCTGTCCGAACGACTTCCGCCCTTGCCTGTACTGTCCACTAGTACTGGCGGCCAGTCGACAGGTATCCATTTAATCCATTCCGTTTTAATTTGTTTGAATGGATGGACGTTTAATACGTCGCATCGCTGACGACGGGCTATTGATGTTTCATTTAATGGCTTTCAGTCATAATAGGGCCAGCATTGTGTTGGTTAACTTCTGTACTCATACAAGGTGGCAGAGATATTGAAGCGCAAACTGTAACCATGAATTAGGAAAATGAGTCTTAAGCGCGCGTAGAATTTTTTTATGAAGAAATTAATACTGAGATGACATCTCATCAACAACAATGGAAATATACAGGGTGTCAGGGACTTCGACGCGCAACCTTTTGCCATGGATTCCGTGTGATCTACATGATTCTGAAACTCAGAAAAATAATATTTGATGCTTCTGAATAAAAACGAAATCTTGTACCTCTCGCATGTCAAGTGTACACCATGTGTACCGATAACAATAGAATTTCTATTGTGTTTGCTAATTAGATACGCAACGAGTTATTTTAAAAAGAATAGTACTCGAGAAGCACAGAACCGGTCGAAGCGGCGGTGTTTGAAAGAGGCCTGTGTCCTGCAGTGGAAGTCTTGCAGCTGAAATGATGATGACCCCAAGACTTTAAAACGTAGGCATAGGTGTATAAAACATTTCGCAAGCGGTGTTTAGGTTCTGTAATAGGTGGCAAGCTTATCTGCATTACATACAGTACACCTAAACTCATGCCTCGTTTCCATGGGGATAGGCAGAAACGACAGAAAGCCCCTGCTACGATCCTTACATACTTCTATTGCTTCGTCGACATTCATACATCAGATCATACGCCGCCGGTAGCGAGTAGTACGCACCTTGAAGCCGTTTCTGAAGAACATCACCAATAAGGTCAAATTAGCCTGGCACTAATGTCCATCTGCGATTGAGAAAAGGATTCTCAGTATCTATCAAAACATTTCCACTAACCTTCTAGCAAATCAAATCAATCAAATCAAAAGTCATTTATTCAAACTAGGCTGAGAGTCAGCTATTTTTAACGTCAAAATTACATAAGACTGTCTTCCCAAAACGCCCGCCCTTCACCACTTCGTAGTGCTTTAGGTGGGAAGAAGAAGTGACGCAACAAACTCCCCAGCAGCACAGCTGTCTGTTAAGTTAGAAGAACTTGATTCTATAAAAAAAAAACAGAACTTACAATCTAAATAAAAGCCTCCAGGCATAAAGGGCGTGGCCTTCTAGGTATCATTAAACAACTTAATTCTGATTATCGTTAAATAACCTTCAGGTCTTAGCGTTAATTAACACCTTGAATAGGTATTTGTAGGAACTCAAATCATTCTATTTCAATGTAGCGTACTTGATCCAGGCTTTTGATACAATCCACTTTTCGGATTAAGCCTAACAATTGATTCTCTTACACAATACCGATACGGCTTTCTTTACAAATCCGGCTACAGTTGATTTGAACAGAAACTCAGTCTTTTGTCAAAGCATCTAAAATTCAGTAACCATGTTGACCAAACGTTTTTTTCTATAAATATAAATGGAGCGATTTACACGAACACGCATCTATTTGGTTCGAAGGACCCGAATTTAATGATTGGTATTCAACTTGAACTGACTGTTTACTAGCTTTTCTTGGTTTTAAGTTTCATTTGAAGGAGGGGATTGTGCTTAAATTATAACAGCCGATCTGAAGGTCGATCGAAGGTTATGCTAAGCTTGCTGTGGTCGGTTCGTGAATGGGTAACCATCCATTACATAACGAGACACCTCCGTATCTAGGAAATAACGTGGAGCCATTGATTCCGGCTGTTTTCATAGACTGTTACAGGTACTCAGAAGCCCAAATCTTATCAAGACCACAAGGCAAATCGTGCTATCCAGTAATTGGGTTCCGGAGGTCAGATAAGCTTTCGCTCCATGCAAAATAATGGTATTTTACTACACCTTTTTCACTGGAAGCCGATTCCAACATAGTCGGGAAAAGGCTAGCTAGATTAATTGAAAGTCTACTTTATATTGTTGGTTAAGAACAACACCAAAACCCAGAACTTGATTTAAAACAAAATCTCTTTGCATCACATTCTAAATAATTTCGTCTTCATCATCATCATCATCATTTGCAGGCTTGCTCCATCCACTGCTGAGTACAAGGCTCCTCCCTTTTATGCCATGCTTCTCTGGTCTCTGCGAGTTACATGCAGGTCTTCCCCGCGATCTTCTTTAAGTCCGTTATCTATCTATCTTCTGTATATTAATATGTGAACCAAGTAAAAGCTTTGAGTATGAAAATTGGCACAGTTAAAGTTTATATGGACAAGGAGTGCAAAAAAGCTATTTTTTTTATATAAATGTATTAAGGCCGATTTTCGACTACTGGGCGACCACTAGTAGAAATAATTCCGACATAGAAAGGAGTAATTATTATTCTTTGTTCTCATTCATACAAATCACGTCCACTATTGGACATAGACCTCCCCTAAGCATCGCCAACAGAACTGAACCGGTATTTCTCACATCCTGTGGTTTCCTATATCTCAATCTCTGTTCAATCGTGCTAATCATATTATTCGTCAGTGTCTAGATCATAATACCACGTATCACGCCGCTCGGTGTCACAGTAGCGTGCACTTCTCAATTGTTACATATCGCACTTATCCAATTTAAGGAGTTATCCGTTATGTCGTCCACTTACTAGATTCCTTGTAGAGGTCGATATGCTTCTATATGTATCATACTGCGTTTAATACCTAGATTGAACGCAACGTGCGGCATTCTTGACGGTCACCGAGGTCCTGGATTCGTGTTGTGGATTGATACATAAATCGTTATGCCTTCGGAAACAAGTATTTATAGATCATCAGGCAGTCGAAGATGAATAAATATTTTAGAATTGGTCATGCTCAAGTTTTGCAAGTCGACATCTTCTTGATGACAATTAGAACCTTAAATAACATGCCATGACTTGACCCAAAATCGTCGTCGTTCAGGGCATCAAATAACTTAAAAATTGATGAGATGAACACGTTCCTACATCAGATTAACACATAATATCACACTTTATTTTTCATGTCCTACCACATGCATGTTTCAGGATTTGATGAGAGATCGCTACACATTAGTCGGATATATCTAGAATTGGTTCCTACACATAAACTTCACATTTGTAATATTTAACCTTTTATTAACAGCTTCGCCCCACCGACGATGACGGTGACGGTATCATCGGAGCGACGCGCGGACGCGCTGGCGGCGCAGCGGTGGGGCCCACCTCGACAGGTCACACTCAAACGCAGTCCTGGAGCACCATTAGGAGTCAGCATCGTTGGGGGCAAGGTGGGTTGTACAATGATTCGATCACACGAAACGTGACAGCAAGGACTTGATTGCCATGGTTATAGGTACAATGACTAGAATTCAACCACAGTAAAAAGTGGGTCCCAAAATGATTTATTATTACAAGCTCTATTGTTTTTCTTGATTGTTTGAGTCTTCTTATATTTTTTTAATGCTTTCTTTCTCTGTTTACTTACTTGAATGTCTAATTTATACGGATAGGACAACACACATCAAACAGAAGTAGAAGATTCAATAGCAACTATAAAGACTGGACTCCTAATTGTTAGTGTAATTGTTCAGGTTGACATAATCTCAAACCGCGACGGTGACGAAGGTGAAGAGAAGGCGATATTTGGCATCTTCATCAAGAATGTGGTACCAGGCAGTCCTGCGGGGAACTGCGGAGAGTTACAAGTAAGAATAATTTATAAATAAAACAACTTTGACGAACGCTAAATTGTCAAACTCGCTCGGTGCAACCATGGTGACTGATGTTCGAAATCACGAACAGTTATGTTAAGATTTGTAGCCAGCTTAAAGTCTATGGAAACTCCCTATGGAAAAAAGTGTGATAGCCCACCAATGGCTGCAACGGATGTAAATACACCAGCATAAGAGTTTTGTCCGATTTTCATTTGTTTAACCTCCTTGAGATACTTTGGAACTAGAATAGTCACTAAAAACCAGTAGGACACTATCTTGACCACATTATTCCTCACAGACAGGCGACCGTATCCTCGAAGTGGACGGAGTATGCGTGAGGTCGGCGCAGCATGAGCGAGCCGTGCAGCTCATCAAGGCAGCTGGTGATGCTGTCACTCTTACAGTGCAGAGTCTACTTGCATGGGTGAGAAAAACAAGCAATTAGATATTGAAAGAAGGACTGTCTCGTTGGTCGTATCCTGGGTTCAATTCTCAGGTCTGACAAAGTGTTAATGGCCTTTCCATCTAGAATTTATCAATAGTAGCCTGGAGTCTCGACTTGTTGATGGTAATAAGCTAGCCCCCTTTACCCCCATGTGCACAAGAATGTACGATAATATTATGTTATGAGCTTATTCTATGTAACGGACACCGATACAATGCTATTACGCTTAAAATTATTTGGTTTTTAAATTAGTGGCGTTACACGTTCAATGATTTTATTCTCAACTATAATCCATTTACAATAGCATTAGACAGAAGTAAAAAAAGGTTCTTTTTAATGCACACTTCGTAACAAAATTACATTAAATGTGTTGCAGTTACGATTTATGCCAAAAAAATTAAAGTGTCAATGCTAAAAACCTAAAAGAAGCAGGAGTGAAAAACACCGAGTAACTAAATTAGCTGATGACGACCAAGTTTTACCAACGTATTGTGGGTCGTAAGTTGTTATTTAAAATAAAGTATTGTAAAACATATATATTTTGTTTCCTTATAATCATAATTAGATTTAAATCATCATGTGATTTTTTGTTTCATTCATTCGTTTTGTTGTAGGTTTGTAATGTGTGATGAAGATGTCATTGTAAATAGAACATTATTTAAAATAAACATTACTTTTACTTCGTTTATCTCAGTATTTAGTACTGTCTTAAATCAACCTATAAAAGTTAGAACTTAACTTTGAAATAAAATGTTTTGCACTCCTGCTTCTACGAGCCTCTTTTTTCTAAAGCTATAATAAATGGGGTATAGTTAGCTAGTAAAATTGTTAGTGTTTTCAGTTATATAATTAGATAGTTTTGATTTAAAATCGCTGAAAAAGCTTCAAACATTCTTCTCTTTTCTAGCCGATATTGAAAGAAGGTTTCCAGTTTTACTGTATAACTTTTATTCAACATTGTTGTGACCAAGATCTTCGTTATAGAATACAGACTCTTCCGACGTGGAAGCGTCTACGCCCCCCGCGTCCCCCACACCTTCAGCGAGGAAGTCTCCCGCACCGCCACCGAAGGACAATAAAACTCCGCAGCACGAGATCAAGGTAACATCTACATGTTCCAAGGATCCATCCATGTGTGTAAGAATGCTAAAACACGTATTAACTTATGCCAGTTTTCCCCTTCCCAATGGTTCAGTGTATTGGTCGGTACCGTTTTTGTGTAATAGTACCTTCGATCATTAATTCTTTGACTAACGCATAACTTGGTACTTTACCAAATGTAAGACGGCTACGTTTTAGCCATTGGTGTAGAATTTGGTAGTGTGGTGTTACCAACCAGTAATAGATAATATAGTTTCCGGACAGCCAATTAATGTTTTCGTCACTTTCTGTTCACATAAAAGTATTGTAAAAAGTTATAAAAATGCATGTATAGTATTGCAGATCGTACGAATAAAGGCCTCCGTAAAACTGAATTTTCGTTTGTTGCAAAGATATTAGACAGCGCATGTAATTTATTGCCGGCTTTACAACAAAATTTAAATAACCCTTTAAATCATGGCAGTCAGACAAAAGTCAGAACTTTTATATATTTATAATTAATTGCCAATACTGATGATCTTCTATCTAAGAGAAACAGATGAACGACGTTTTCTTTAATCGTAAAATAATTAGTCAACATGTCTTCTCTCGTAAGCCAATTTCATATAATAGTTGGTGAAAGTCATGTCAACCTTTAGAATTTTCTTTATTACATTTTCCAATGTAGGTACTGAATCAGAACCACTTAGTGATTAGAGAAAGATTGAGGTTTTCACATAATTTTATGTGGAAAATATAACCTTGGCTATCACAGCCAATTTCATGACCTTAACCACCCAAAAAATCAAATAAGTATTTTCAAGGCTTACCTCTTAATCTCCTGTACAGATAACAGTAACATCAGAAGCTGACGAAGAAAAGGAAGCTGAAGGTGACCCAGAAAAACCAGTGGACAGTACACCTTCCGAAGAAACGGCTAAACAGGTGTACTCAGATGACTCCGATAGTAGTGACGAGGAAGACGACAGAGACCTGCAGGGCAGGACGTATTCTGATAAAGGAAACGAGGTGAGTAAGAGGGTAAAGCTTTGGACAAATGATGGTTCTTAGGTGTGACAGGCTTCCGTTGGATAACCCCATAATCAACAGTTGCTGAATGGAGATCTTTTACTGAGCATGAGCTGTATTAGGACAGAATAGGGCGTGATGTCATGAAAATAATAATACATCATTATACATTTTTATGAAGCCATTGTTGCATATATTGATAAAAGCCCCATATATATGCATGTAAATGGGCTTACTAAAGTAGTAAGTCCTGAGGGTAAAAACGTTTTGACTGATTTTTCCAAACACTGTATTTTAACTTATTTTTTACTGTCTCAAGATAAACGAAATGAGGCACTCGCGAAACAAAATCACAAGATTGATGAACTCCTGTCATCTATTCGAATTTCATTTTAATTAATTGGCATTTTTGAGCAAACAACCTTTTATAGAGAATTTCTAAAAATAAATGTTGCCTCCTCAGGCATGTTTGACCACTGCCTATTATTATCTCTTACCCAACAGATTTAAAACCCACAAAGACAAGGACCAAGTTTTCATACTAAGGCATCAAAAACTAGTCCTTTTATTCATGGGTTATATATATATAGTTCTGATAATTTTAGGACATTAAAAAGATCTCATTGTTATCTCCTTTCTCGTCTAGATCGATCGAGCTTCAGCCGGAGCCGTGAAACGCAGCAAAGAAGAGAAGGAGGCAGACCCCGAAGAAGAAGATGACTTCGGCTACACAACAAGTGAGTGGAAAGATACATTGTTCACTCTCGTCAACTTCTCGTTCTATATCGTTCATGTTTACTTCTATGCGTGTCTTATTGAACACAATAAGTGAAGCTTTTGTAGTCGTAGAAGAACATTTTACGGATTTATTAAAATATAATGTTTATGATATACTTTTGCCTTTTCCAACGGAACTTTAATACGTTTGTGAATTGACTCTAAAAACGTCTTCGAAATTTTACGTTTTATTGTTAAAATTTATACATATTAGATAGACGCAACTATCTTCAGAATAATTTTATAAATCTGTTTTTTTCGGAATTTAATTACAACTCGTGTAGGTTTTATGAGTGGATATTATTGTTCACTCTCATTATCTTTTCGTTCTACATCATTCACATTTACTTCAACGCGTGTTTTATTGGCCACAATAGGTGAAGTTTTTGTTCTCGTAAAAGGACATTATTACGGAAAATTTTGATGTAGCTTATATTTTTCAATAGAATTAGTAATGCTTTTGTCATTTCGAATGTCATTCGAATGTTCATTGCGAATCAATGACGGGAGAACGGGCTGTGAATATAATGCAACGTCTTCGAAATTTTACGATGAAGAAATTGATAGTTTTCTATCGATCAAATTGATATAAAAACCAATGTTATGGTTTGGTGATTGGCGTTATTAGTATTTTATACTTAGATCCGTATACGGATTAGATGGTTAAAATTAACCTAAATAAAGACATTGGTGGTGATCCTTAAGTAAGTTTGGTCGATATTTAAGCACAACTTGTATACAGTAAGTGGGTGGAAAGATACATCGTATGTGATTATAAATGTTTTGATTCTGGCACAGTAAATTACACGTACAGTCAGGAGCATAAGTATGCACTCATATCCAGGGTGGCAGGGACATTGACGCGCAACCTGTTACCATGGATTCAGTACATAATTTTGATCGCTCGCTTGGGTGTTTGTAATAATGTATTGAATTCATGGTTACAGTTTGTGCGTCGATGTCACTGCCTACCTGCCTACCTGTGTCAGCTCGGCAATGATATTTGATTTTATTATTCATCGATTATTATCTGTTGTCAAGATGACAGCAAATATATGTGATAATTTGTGGAAGGCAATATTTAAAGTGGTAGGCAGTACTGACGTGTATTTGACGTAGATGAGAAAACATAAGGACCAACATAAGGTAGATTAAAATGCGTGCAAAAATGGACAAAATGGACTTATTTCAAGAAAAATACCTAGCGTATAAGCTAGGTGTTTTTTTCAAATGAGGCAATTTTATCTGTTTTGCACGCATTTTAATCTACTCTAATATTCGTTTTGATTTCGATGAATCAATATTTTGATGCGTCGGAATTTCATCTCAGCCTTTCCAAATCAATTTGTTTGAAGGAAACACTCATTATAAACAGACATTTTTTTTAACTGTACAATATACTACCCATAGTGCCCATAAAACTCCAGTCCAGGAACCGCAAGCCACCCAGGAAACCATTTAAACCCGTAGTTAATTATGTATTACATAAACAGCATAATATTGTAACAGAGACGGAAGCTTGCGGTCTTACCAACATCCGCAGCTCAAGGTTACCGACGGGTTAAATATAGGAAACCAGCGATGGTTACCTGTGGGGTAGCTGCGTATCACTAACAGTAGGAATGGCTTTAGTTTTAACAGTTTATAGAGGTATGAGGAACAGGGTGTAAAGTTCGCTCATACTCTATGGAAAAGGGAGGATCCTCTGACCAGACGAGTGTTGTGTCTGGTGGGCAACTGCCCGACGGTTGATGTCGGGATGTTGTGCCTATGCCAATCGCGCGGTAAACTTTAACTGCGCGATCTAGGATTTCTATGACGTGTGTCTTGCGTAGTTCGCCTGTGGCATTGTAGATGGCGCTACTTCTCTTTTTTGTAATTTTAGATATTGTTGCGAAGTATTTTTCTGTACTGACGCTACAAGTTCAATAACATTAATTGCGTTATCTACGTGGTGGAGCAGACAATTTATATAACACTAGCTTTTACCAGCGGCTTCGCCCGCGTGAAGGTCGAAAATGATCCCACAGGAACGTACTACCAAAAATCAAAATCAAAAGTCATTTATTCAAACTAGGCTGAGAGTTAGCTCTTTTTTAACGTCAAAAAAATATCCTAAATAGTAGGATTTATATAACACTAGCTTCCGCCCGCGGCTTCGCCCGGGTGGAGATCGGAAATTATCCCGCGGGAATGTACTACCGGGATAAAAAGTATCCTATGTGTTAATCTAGGTTATAATCTATCTGTGTGCCATTCAAATCCGTTCAGCCGTTATTGCGTGAAAGAGTAACAAACATCCATCCATCCATACTTACAAACTTTCGCGTTTATTATATTAGTAAGGTTACATAGGAAGGAAAGGATTAGCACATACACACACACACATAAACTCTCGCCTTTCGCCCATCGGGGTAGGCAGAAACCACAAAACGCCACCAGCTACGATCCTTCCATACTCCTTTTGCATCGTTTACATTCATACATCTGATGCCTTAGTGTGAGTTTCATTTTACCATCTCGATCAAACGCATCGAGCGCGTTTGGCGCTCCGATTGGCCCTGAATTGATGACGGACCAATCGGAGCGCCGAACGCGCTCGAAAAGTTTGATCGAGATGGTTAAATCAAACTCACACTAGGGCCACTGGTCATACACGCAAGCCCCGGTTGCGAGTACTATGCACCTGGTCTTTCTGAAGAACATCACCAGGTCACTATAATAATATGTCCTTATATAGCGTCTCGGTGTTTCCACTCACATGAATTGGCAATATCTTTCAAAATGATTCAGAATGTGATTAATAGTGTGTTACGCAAGTAACTGGTGCTGGGTAATTTAGAAGATACTAGCATTAGCATGGAAGTAGTATTACTATTTCTGCTACCGGGCATAATTTCTGGCATAATTGTTCTGGTTGGATGGGAATCACCGGAACTTATGACAAAATGACGTGCGACAGTATAAAATAACTATAATTTACTGAACAAAATGATTTACACTAAACCTTTTTAATGTAGATATAAGTACTAACATTTACAGTAAACCTTTTCTAAGCGACTTCAAAAAGATGGAAGGTATCAATTGGACATGTTTGTTTTTTTTAAGTACCTACGTTCGGGCATAACTCCGTCATATGTAGACGGATTTGCAAAATTCTTTGTTCGAAAGGGGTTTATTCCGAAATGGTCCTATTTAAATTTCGTTATAGATCTGTTGATGCGTTTCGGAGACAGGCAACGGAACTCTTCAAAACATGACAGCAAATCAACTGCGATTGCTGCTATCGCATAAATATGCATTGTTTTGACCCCAAGGATGATGAAATTTCGAATTTATGTGGGGTAGGTACTACAACTAAAAAGTGAAAAATTAAAACTTAAAAAAAAACAAACAACTTCCAGAAAAACAGTACTAAGTGAAAAATAACTTTAATTTCGGAAGGCGGAAATAAAAATACATATCCAAAGTCACCGACTTCCGAAATTAAAATAATTTTTCACTTTGTAGTGTTTTTTCGGAAGTGATTTTATTTTTTGAAAAAGTTTTATAGTGTATAAGTACTAACATTTAAAGGGAATATGCTAAGGTAGCCAAATTGCCAATAATTTTTTTACAAAGTCGGTGACAAATTGAATGTTAATCTAATTATGATTGGCAACTTAACGATCAATTGGGTAATTTGAACTCGGAGAGTTTGGTGATTTTAATGATTATGCATACTTTTAAGAAATGAAATGTTTGTTAATGTAAGTATATCTTTTATGACACTTATACACGTTAATATTTCGTTGCTCTAATATTTTACGTTCGCCAATCTTATTTTGATCAATATACAACCTGATATTGACCTACAAATGCAAAAACGTAAGAAAGTTTATTTATTTAAAGGCCTTAAAACTATCCTTACAGGTACTTAACCTAATGCGATGGTCAAGTCACACACGCAAAATTAAAATTAAAGCACACAAGTTAAAGTTTCGGGTGCCACTCTGGCGCTTTCATTTTAATTAATCCGTACCGAAGGACCAATCTTATAGGTAACTACTCTAAAAAAATTTCGAGATAGACTTAGCAAAGCCTCTGACAGCTTAATACTTATTTACAGCTTGCCAAGTTTCCGGGAAATATTGGCTGTAAGCCTTATTGCAGTCTTTCAGTTGATCGTTGCAGTTTCAGCAAGGCTGCAGCTTAAGACTTGTTTTTAGTAAGGGGACAAGAATAAAGTAATCCATAATAACAAGATCCTGACTGGAAGATTCAATCTCGAATCAAACCAAATCGAAAGTCATTTATTCAAATTAGACTGAGAATCAGCACTTTTCGAACGTCAAAATACATAAGACAGTCCCACAAAAACGCCCACCCGTCACCACTTCCTAGTGCTTTAGCTGGGAAGGAGAAGTGGCGCAACAAATTCCTACGTTCTTATCCTAATCTGTTTCTGGTACTTTCTTCAAAGGGCCAATCCGGATGCTACCCTGCATTTTGTTATACTATATTTTTGATATACAGGGTGATTGGAAGATGGGTGCAAAGCTTTAAGGCGAAGATAGTACAGACAATTTAGAACCATTTAAGCCATGGTTGTCTTAGACGAAGTCTTACCAAATATTTTTAACCAAATTTTTAAGTTTTTTTTCGGAAATTCTCAAAATTTAATGTAAACTGCATAATTATGGCCAAATTTAATGATAAATGAATTCATTTTTTATTTATTTAATTAAAGTAATGTGTAAGCAATCAAGCAAAACATGTTTTAGGCTTCTGTGTCATTAGACATTTTTTTTACAGACATTTAAAGCTCAGAAAAAATAAAAAAATTGTACAATACGTCTTTTAAACCTTACTAAAAAAAAAAAAAATTGGTAAGACTTCGTCTAAGACAACCATGGCTTAAATGGTTCTAAATTGTTTATACTATCTTCACCTTAAAGCTTTGCACCCATCTTCCAATCACCCTGTATAATGTCTGAACTGTAAAAGAGAACTGTAAGTTTGTTGTTGCTGTCATTCTACAACTATTAGTATTGTAATTTGAAAAACATTGTAAAAGCCAATTATTTTTTAAAGAGTAACCGTGGAGTTACTTGCCGGCTCTTCCCCATAGGAAACGACCAACCGGAACCGTGCACCTGGTTGCTGACGTTACATAAGTGCCCATGTGTTTGTGAAATAAAATATTTTGATTTTGTTTCGCCATTTCATCACAGGGGTTAGAGAGGAAATGTCGATACCATTTAGCAGATTTTTTTTAAACATGTCTTGTAAAAGTGATTCCGATATCTTATTTAAAGAATAAACCATTCCGTTTCATTTGAAAGACTTGAGAATGCTTTTAGAAACTTCAGTGACAATACAGACAACGTAGGAATGAATCTTACTTTAACAACAAGAAAAACTACATTTTACCCTACTGGAAATTGAGATATAAATGCTGTTAGGAAAAGTTAAAATCGGACCCAAAAATATAAACGAGAAAAGTTAACTTGGGGACTTTTTGGGTAAACCGAACGAAAATACCCTTATTTGTTAGATTTAGTAAAACTTGAGAATTTTGTGGTGCCCAAAGTTATAAAGTTTAGTTTAGGTACACTGTTTTCTAGCGGCTAGGGAAATTTACTTTTACGGTCTATTTTCATTTCGTCAATTCAGTCAAAAAAAATATTCTCTTTTGATAATTGTGTGTGGTGTGGTCACGGAAATTTTACCATTGATAACATGTAGACTCTAAAGCAACTCCAACCCGCACTGGGCCCGCGTGGTGGATTACGGCCCACTCCCTCTCACGGAGAGGAGGCCTGTGTCCCAGCAGTGGGAATGTTATAGAGGCTGAGTATGTATGTATGTATGTAGACTCTAAAGTAAAAAAAAATGGTCGCAATAATATTAAGTCGTAATCATCATCATCTGCCTTTGGCCTAAGTATTTTGAGGTAGGCATCCAGTTTATCCGGATGCAGCTGAGTACCGATATTTATTATTAAATAAAGAAAAATAACATGTCTTAAATAAAGAAATTTCTTCAATGACATCAAAGTCTCAGTTCTACATAAGTTTTAGAAATGACATAACTCAATCAACTCGAGCCTATCGCAGTCCACTGCAGGACATAGGCCTCTTTGTCCCAGGATACACCACAATACCTTGTCCTCCATTTTCCGTATCTAGTCTATCTCAGCCAGCATTTTTAGGTTGTGAGTCCATCTAGCTAAGAATTTTAGAAATGTCTTTAATCCGATATGTACTAATGCTTGCCATAATTTAAAATGCAATTTTTTTTTATACCATACTTGTACCTATTTGCCCTAATTTTATTAGAAATAATGCTTCAGATGCCATAATCGTGTAATTACAGAAAATTATTTTCACTAATTTCATTGGTCATAATCGATCAACTGTCATGTTAATTTCAATCCATTTTATTTGCTATATTTTCAATGTCTTTTTCCTTAATATTTTTATTTACTAGCACAACAATGCTAGTTCAGTACAAGCGCGTCCATTTTTGATGTTATTTTGCATGCTTGCTTTGCAAAAGAAGAAATCTAGCGCTCAGCGGCCGCTGCCGCGGAACGCTCGCTTCGCTCATTCGCCTTTGCGCGTTGTGTGGTCACAGTTCTAACCTAGTGACAAACTGGAATCTACCATGCATGCTTGCAACCTAGCCGTTCGAATTTGACAAGCTGTTTATTGCCTAAAGATTGTTTACTGTAATAAATCATTTGATGCCAATTGGTCCAAATGCATTAATTACATTATTTTTGTACAAAACATTAAACGTTTTTAAATTATATTAAATGTTGCTTATGGCAAGTAGGTATCGACTATGTAATGTTTTACTTAAAGAAAATAATGATTATAACACCATGTTATTATGGAAACTAATTTTATGGCAAATAAAAGTTATGACTGATAAGTTGATATGACAAGCGTTGTTAGTTTAAATGATAATAGCCCAAGTAAATATTATGAGGGGGGACGATTATGAAAAACAATAATAGTACAAAATATTATTTGGAAAACAAGACAATACCGTATTTTAGACTTGAAGGACCATTTTTTTTTACTCTTTACTGTCAACATCGATAAGTAAGGCAGGATTGCTAGCTTAAAACGCTACTATCGTTAGTTCGTTCAGCCCACCGGGATTTACTCCGTCGCCTTATATTTCAAAGAAAAGTTTCGCATGACAGTAACAGTGTAGCGTTTCCAATTGTTTTGTTTTAACTAATATGAAACAGAAGTATTTTTCACGGTGAACACGACAAGGGACATATTATGGTTTTATTCTCATCGTCGTTCAAGTCGTCACAATGGGCTAGTTAAGCCTAATTGACTATTAAAAAAAAAAAACAAATTAAGTGGTAATTGTCCCTTGTGGCGCTTAAAGTTTGTATTTACAATTTGGAGCACAGTCGTCTGCAAGAATTGACGTGTCGTGCTCTGATTCGCGTACAATGTTATGCGACCACTGTATTTATTTTTACACAATTATTTATCAAAAATATTAATTTATTAATTTACATTTCTGGCTCACGACAATCCTGAAATACATACTTGATTCAAAAGATGGTTTTCGTACCATCAACTAGCCTCTTGTCATAATAAAAAAGCTCTGGGTCATATAAGCATTATCAGCCTGTAATGTTTCCACTGCTGGCACACAGCTTTCTCTTTGTGCGAGGGTGTGGGCCATAATCCACCACGTGGGCCCAATGGGGGTTGGTGTATTTAGTTAGGGGTAACCCCGGGTCACGTGAATAATAATTTACATGACATTACTAGTCATAAACGTTGCTTAAAGTTAAGTAATGATTAGCGTCTGTTTAACCATACATTTTTGACGTTTATAGTTACATCATTTATCTTTAATATTTTTATATGAATATACCCCTACAAGTTCAAAATACCTAAAGGAAAATAGAATCGTGGTAAGGTCGCATCTGCAATGAACTCTTAGATCAAACACATTTTAGATCATTCTCACACGTTTGAATTTACTTCCATTTATTTAAATAATGTATCTTTTCACTGCTTGTTTTATTTGTTTGTAAAATTGTGTCCGTTTTGTGAATATACTTGTATATTGTTTTACAGAATGTTATTATTTTGCTTGCACTACCCGATCTAAGTTATGTAGTCAAAATGCACAGTATCTTCCTTCAATATTGCATCATTTATGTACTTTAATCTACCTCCAGAGGATAATTAATTCTTCAAACCATGTGTCCTGGTGCGCCGGACTGGTGGGGTCCGCAAGGGCCGATGCCTGCCAGGGGTGCGGGTTGTTCGAAAGAGATACCGTCGCCCCTGGCACACAGGCAACTGAGGGATCACGGGTGGGTTTTAGTCAGTAAAAGTCTGACACGCCCTCCTGCTCCACCCAGAGCGGGAGAAGTCATTTGATGATTTCCCACCCTGAAAAAAAAAAAAAAAAAAAAATCTAGCTCCATAGGATAATTAATTCTTCAAAGTTTTTTCTTCCTGGTGACCTGTAACACAGGTTTTACCTAAAACCTACATCAGCCATCAGCTCTCACATATTATGTTCAAAACTGTTAAGGCTACCGAACCATTGTGAGAGAAAATAAATAAACTTATTATTATTTCATGAAACTGATAAACGATTTTGTTTCTGTAAGTAGGTTTGTACAAACAGTTTTAGATAAACGTCAATCCTTTTTTCAAAACTAGATGAGGTCAGCGTTTTCTATCTGACTACTCTGAGAAGAAAGTCCGAAACAAACTTCAAATACATACGTGTTACAGTCACGAATCGTATTCCTGCGGCTTTCACGAGGTCATCGCTCCACCTTCTAGGATGCCTTCCAACGCTACATCTTCCCGTACGCGGCCTCTCCTCCAGAACCTTTCAGCCCCATCGGCCATTTGTTCTGCGAGGACTGTGCTCTGGCCACTGCTAATTAACTTTGGCTATTCTTGGGGCTCTGTCAGTTACATTGGTTCTCCAGCGGATCTCTTCTTTTCTGAATTGATAGGATTTGGGTGACTTCTAGCCTTTTAATAAGACCCATTGTGACCTACCATGCTTCAGTGCCATAGGACGCCAGCCACGGGAAACACGGACTGCTCAAAGACTTATGCACTATGTGAAAGTTCAATATATGAATTTGAACATGCAGTAAATAAACAAACCACATTTCTGACCATTGTAAAATTTATCTTCACAAAGGTCAATTTTTGAGTTCAATGATGAAAATCTGCTTAAAAGGTTTTATTGAATAAATGTCCTATACATGTTGCGACAATTAATCCATGTTATGTAGTGCATATTTCTTATCGGTCCAATGCGATAGTGTTATCAGATACAGCAGCTTAACATTGTGATCAATACTATGCACAGAATTAGTCAAGACTTGGAAAAAGGCTGATATAACCTGCCTCGATTGAAGAGTTACTTTACTTACTTTTAAAGGCGTATGTGCGATAATTACACAAATAACTATTTACACTAGATGACTCATGAAAGTCTGCATCAATCATCTCATCCTTTCTAATCGGATGCAGTCAGGGGAGAATGGAAGAAGAAAACGCCGACCTCAAGTAACATAGGAAAAGGGCGGGAAGAAGGTGAACTACGTTAGTACCTATTGCAGTTTCCTTAAATTTCTAATGTAACGATTAGTGACCAAACGATTAGTTTATATAATTTTCAAGATACGTTCTAATTCAAGATACGTTCTAATTCAAGATACATTCTAATTCAACATACGTTCTAATTCAAGATACATTCTAATTCAAGATACATTCTAATTCAAGATACGTTCCAATTCCATCACTTGTTGAACACAATCAATCTGCCTACCTAGCCTTTTCCCAACTATGATGGAGTCGGCTTCCAGTCTAACCGGATACAGCTACATACCAGTATTTTACATGAAGCGACTGCCGAACTGACCTCCACAACCCAGTTACTGGGTAATACGATACTCCTTGGTAAGGTTGGCTGTCACTCTTTCGGTTTTGACGACGTGTACCTAACGACTGTTATAGATCCACGAATGACAACTGGGACCAACGGCATAATGTGCTTTCCGAAGCACGGTGTCTTTTTGGTTTGTACAGATGGTCACTCAATCAAGGATCAACCCCAGCAACCGTAGCTTTAGCTGATGGATTGACCCGTACGAGTGTTATTACTTAGCCATGAGCCCCTTCACTTTTTGAACACAACACACGAAAGTCAATCTCAAACACGTAATCCGTGCCGGTTCTCATCACCCCCGATCTCGCGAAACGATTCGTTATTCAATAGAAATGATGTAAAAATACATAATTAATTAAACACACACGCAACACACCGCGTACACCTGTTCACCGTATTGTTTATTGAGGGTGACCTTCGTCCGTCAGAAATAGATGCTTATACACATAGCATGAATCTGCGGACAGAAGGACCAGACTTAACGAGGCTATGTTAGTTGGTGTCGTGATAAGCCATTAGAGGAATTTTCTCTCATTCATTGGTGAAACGATTAACCGGTCAGTGAAGCTACTGTGTGTCAGCAAATGGACTGGATGGCTTGCTAATTATATTCACCAGCCTAAAATGTTCCCACACAGAGAGGAGGCCCCTCTCTTTGAGAGGGAGTGGGCTGTTATCTACAACTCGGGCCCAGTGCGGGTTGGTAGATGTCACATATCTTCGAGTTTTTGGTTCTAGGACATGCTGGTTACCTCACGATGTTTTCCATCATCGTTTTGAAAGCATTGGTGATGAAATCATTTATAAAAAGAAAAGCGCTTGCCTGATTTCGAACTCGCGACCAGCAACTCGTAAGTCCGGGCTGACACCACTGGGCCACCGCTGCTCTGCTGCATGCCAATAATGTTTTGGTACTTATTACAATATTGGTTATTTTCGAAAACTTATGGATCAGGATATACCAACCAAAGGGGTGGTCCGTGTGGCCTTTCACCGCTAGGTAATTACGTAGCATACTAACAGTAGCAATGGCTTTCATTTTGACAGTTCAACAACATTAATTGCGTTATTAACGTTGTTGAACAGACAATGGATTAGCTATATTCTTCAGATTGTGTTTGATAGTAAATATGTACGCAATTAGGGTGCTGGACCGCAATCCATATATGCCTGGTTGTTAGGTGTCATATCTCTTGCAACAATAAGTGATCCTTCTGCTATGAATGTTATGTTCAAACGTACAGTAATCGATTCCATTCGATGTAAGAATGAAAGTTACATTAGACCGAAAGTTGGAAGGATTAGAAAACCCGTGGCGGGCTCGTGTTTACACGGAAAGTTGTTTTTCATGCTGATGTAAGAGCTGAGGAAAATGATTCTTGTTAAATTGGCTACGAGCTTCCACTAGCGGCTTCGCCCACGTGAATCTCGGAAACTATCCCATGGTAGCGTACCACCGGGATAACAAAAGTATCTTATGTATTTATTCATGTTATAAACTATTTGTGTGCTAAATTTCATCCTTATTCGTTCAGCCGTTTTTGCGTGATTGAGTAACAAACATCTATACTTTCACAGTTATAATATTGAAGTACGATAATCATAAATCTTTATTTATCTCAATTTCACATTACAAGGACTGATGAATAATAGAATGCACAATCATAAATAGAGAAAAGTGTCTGAAATAGGAGGATGCTGAGTTACAGATCACCCTGCTCTCTTAAATAGGACATGTTAATATAAAAACGGTTAGAGTCCAAATATTATTTATTAGAAGTTAAAAATTGCAATAAGGTATACCTTTTCACCGCCAGAGCGTAAACGCATCAGCGTCCCTCCCACGCCAAGCAAAAATTCGGCGCTATTCTTATTTCTTACAAAAAAGAATAGGGATTCCAAAATTGTATCTATAAACAATTAATCATTGCTTTTCGTCCCCTATTTTTTAAATAAAATATTACTCGTAACATCATTATTTTATTTTATTTGACCCTAAAATGTTTTTTTCTTGTCGGCATTAGCCGACGGTGGCGTGTTGGGCACGTTTTCATTTGTCGGTAATACCCGACGGTGGCGGTCAAAAGGTTAAATATAAGCAAAACCTACAAAAGTATGTAATGTAATGTAATGTAATGTAATGTAATGCACCGATCCCAGCGTGGTTTGACCAGACTCGATTAATCGAATGAACCCCAAGATTCGCACTAGCCCCTGTAGCCTCATGCTTCATGGTGTTACAGAGGCCATTGCATATCAAGAAGTAGACCGGGGGGCGCGGTAATGGTCAGGTAGACAGGCCCTTAGGATAGGAAAGGATTGCGAGCCTACCGGATATGCATCCTTGAGTAAGCATTGGACTAGTGGAGAGACGGGTGGTATTTTTTATAGGAGGGCATCTTTTCACGACGTCGCCGGCATGTTGATTCAGGTCGAGCTTCTTGTGCAGGTTTAACTGTTTTCTTAGCTCTTTTCTATGCAGTTGCTTCACTATATTCTGTGTTGTTGTTTTCATATTCGTCTTCTGAATTCTCACTGCTATCAGCTTCTGTTTTTTTGTAGATATCGTTAGCCGCTTTCTTGATCTTGTTTCTGTCTCCAGCCATGTCCTTCCAATACGTGATTCCCATGTTGAAGTATTTCATGTCCAGTTTTAGGTTGTCGTTCCATGTGTAAATAGGTCGTCCGACCTCCTTAGATTTTGCCTTATACTGCATTGCTGCATGCAATAGGTGTGGTTAATCCCGTCTGAAGACGTGTGCCAAGTAGCACATCCTGTGGTTCTTGATGCGTTTTGTTACGGTTTTCCGTCTAAGCTTTGGTGCATCTTCTTAGTTCTTGGTTTATTCCTGGCATAGTTAATCAAGTCTCTCATGATAAGTCGTTCATATTTTCGGAGTCTTGATCTGTTCGCCTTGGTGAGGGTCGATATTTTTAAGCCTTATATCATACAAGGTACGATAACCATTCGGTACATAAGTCTAGCTAACTTCCAGTCCATCTTTGAGTTTAGTATGAATGGTAGTAATGATTTGGCGTTTCTCGTGGCCTGTTGGCATCATTTTCTAACTGTGCTTTTCCTGCTTAATGCGGATGTTATGTATGCGCCAAGGTATTTGATTACGTCCACTGTTGGTATACTTACTCCGTTGAGGGTCACGTTGGTCGTTTGCTGTGATGTTATGGGGTCCCTAATTAGAATTTTTGTTTTTGTTTCGTTTATTTGGAGGCCTACGCTATTTAGTAAGGCTTTAATGTAGTATAAGATACGCTCTAGGCCTTCTAGATTATCTGTATTATGGATAAGGTCGTCCGCAAATGATAATACCATGGAAAGTGAAATTTCGCGGTCCTGATCTAGTTTGATTAAATGATAGTGTCTTCTAGTGTTCTAACGACTTCGTCAATGACCAATGTAAAAAGGCGAGGGGACAGGGGGCACCCTTGCTTAACTCCTTTTCCTTTGACAATCCAACTGCTTTGCTGACCACACTATTTGATGCATGTTCTTTCATTCCAGCATGCCCTGATTATCCTGTTGGTCATCGATTTGTTGGTTCGTTCCAGTAATATATCTCTTAATGCGTTGAAGTCAACGTTGTCAAGGTTTTTTCTATGTCGAGGGCGAGTACGTAAATTCGTTTACCTGCTCGCCATCCTTCGTCTAGAACCCTTTTGAGCGTAAAAATGTGGTCATCTGTTGATCTATTGTTTAAGAACGCTGGTTGGTAATTTCCCAGCTCCGTTATTGTATCGTTTACTTTTTTTTTTTTGTAAGTATGAGGCGTAAATTCTGTAACCCGTGTTACAAATGGTTTATATGCGGCGGAAATCGTCCGCGTCTTTAGGATTTTTTTTTGGGATTGGGACTTGTACGGTCTCAAGCCACATGTCGGGTAAAGTGTTCTGTGTCCAGGCGTTATTCATGTGTTTAGTAACAGCTTCCTATAGTATTTGGGGCATCGCTTTGTACAGTTCGATTACCATTTGGTCCGTTCCAGGGGCTGTCCCGTTTCGCATTTTATTGATGATTCCTGTTATTTCGTCCACCGTTGGTCCTTCGCAGTGTGGTTCGATTATCGGTTTTGTTATATTAACCGTTGGTATCAGTAAGCCCTCGGATTTTTTTAGTTTTCTTCCCATTTCGCCGGTCGCGTGCCATTTGTAGCGTGTGGAGCTGTATGCTCCTGAATTCATCCGTTTCCTGTAGGCTGGCTATATGAATGCCTCTGCGTGAAAGTTCAGCGTCTATTCGATTTTTTCCGGGTTTTGAGGCGTCGCGGACGTTCCATGTTGCAATGCACAAGTCTGGGCAGGTGTACTTAATTACGATAGAGGTCCGGTGTCTTAGTATTGTGTATCCGGTGTCGTCCGCAATTACGTCAGATAACGGTGTAAATAGTGTTGCCTGTCGTTGTTCACACGGCGATAACGGGTTTACCTGTTGGGGGCTGTTCGTTTGAGGCTGGGGTTTCGTGGGTTTTTCCTGTTCTTGGCGTGTGTTGCACCGGTTACTTCTTGGTTTGATATGATGTGGTGTTTTAATGTTGGTTGGAATTTGCATTAGGAGTTTCGGGTTGTTGCTGTATTGTTTTTCATTATTCCGGACCCAGCTATCATAGTGGTGATTCTGATAGAGGATGTGTACTCGTATGTTGCCGGGTACTGGATCGCCCGTGGGTAATACACCTGTGTATTTCCGTTGATTAAGTATGTGTACATGCACGTTTACGAGGTAGAATTCAGACGCGGCGATAATTATATCTTCGCCACTCCAGAATGTTTCGTTAAATTGCGCGGTTATATAATTTGTTATCCTTTGTTCCTGGGAGAGAATGCTGTTGGGGAGAAATTCCTGTATATTATTTAGAAGTGTTGTTGATGTTCCAAAACATAGGTGGCTAGGTCTTGACGGACATTTCTGTGATCAAATGTTAAGCCCATTAAAATGTTTATTTGGTGGGCTAGTGTCCTAAACAAACAATTTCCATCTTTTGAAATGGGCACAATTGTATCCATTGTAAGCGCTTTTGTTTGTAGGGGTAGTCAGAAACACATGTATGTAGGGGCTGAAACTTGCTAACCTTAAAGTTTGTTTTATGGGCTGACCTTTTTTTTTGTTAGTTTTAATTCTTTGTTTATCTGTAAAGCAAAAACGTGCAAAGCCAACGGAATAGTTCGGGGTACCTATTTAGGCCATCTGTTTCCGATTGCATATTTTTTTGACCGTGGCCCCTTGCAATCCACTGTGGAATTCGTTACACTGTTACAATAGTAAGATCCTTAAGTACGGTGTCTTGGACGGTACCGTATTTTGTGCTAGAATATTGGCGTGTATCAAGTTCTTTCCTCTATTACAGTGGGTGTAAGCACACTGGTCCACAAAGGAGGTGATTTGATTTTCAGAGATCACGCGCGGCGAATAAAGGCCCGCCGCATGCAGTACCTATAGCAAACGAATCCCTGTAATAATAGGAGCGATCTCACCAAGTCTGCCTCTGGGGTCCGTCGTCCTCCAGCAGCCCGTCTCCACTGCAGGCTGAAGCGCACTTCAATATCACTTTTGCTTACTTGTTTGTGGTTAAAGTGTAATCAAAACTATACAAGGCCTCTAATTGAGTCAAAGAGAATTGGATCTTATTCCAAGGGGATGAGACTCAATTTTACATAAGTTTTGCATAAGTTAATGCAAATGTCCACACGATTTTCTATAACACTGTTGGCTTTAACATAATTTTTTATTCATTGTATTATGCTTATAGCTTAATGCTCTAATCGGGGTATTTGAGGTCTTGCGTTAGTTATGTTACACTTTCACAAAATACACTGTGGCAAAACACAAAACACACGCGGTTTGATTTCAAATTCGAGGCCCCAGTCAACATCTGGTGCGAGCGAGCTCAAAGAAGGCGACCGCTCGCTTCAACGGCTCAACTCCGAATCTATAAGCAAAACCTACAAAAGTAAATGAAAAAATGTAAGATACTACAAATTATTTTTGATACTCATAAAACTGGTTAAAAATGCCAATTATGTTAACTGAAATCTGATTTGACTGATCATCATCATCATTTCAGCTGAAACACGTCCACTATAAGCGTATATAAGCCTCCCCCAAGCACCACTACTTCGACCGGTTCTCTCTTTCCCGCATCCAGTGGATCCCTGCGGCCTTTAGCGTTGGAAGGCTTCCAGTACGCGGTCACCACTCTAGAACCTTTCGGCCCCATCGGCCATCTGTTCTGTGAACAATGTGACCTGTCTACTGCCACTTCAGCTTGGCAACTGTTCGGGCAGTATCAGTAACCTTCGTTCTCCTACGGATCATTGACGGAGGTCATTACTGGCAACATGCACTGATCAAATACTTCTGTCTAGAGACACTGCGGCATTCGACTAATATACATAATGATTAGCTTGAAAGCAGTTTTTAGGTATTTTGATCATATTAGTATGGACACTATGGACACAGAATATATACCAGAGCAGAATGAAAACTTCCTAACAGAGCTCAAAATTCTTACTTACTTATATAGGGCTGTCACTCGGTTAGTGAAAATAAATAACGGGGCAAGTGCGAGTCAAGATTCGACTATGAGAACGGACAGACGCTGTGACTGAAGTGATCCCATAAGTATTCGGTTTTCTAGTTTTGTCATAAACTACGAATGGAACGAACGTAAAAAATTATGTAGCTTTGAAAAACGAAATGGTTTAATAATGGAATGTTTGTTTAAAATTGAGTAGGTACAATAAATACCAAAGTAAGTTAAGTTGCGAAAACCTTATCGCCATCTTAATTATTTTGGATACTACCTATCTCGTTACTAAATACATCTATAATAAGCATTAAAATGTGAAGGTATAGATAGTTATATATAGTCGGTTACCTGACAAGATCCTTTGGATACAAAATAAGAAGTCTCCTTGGTTTTCCTCCCATTGTCTGTGCACAACAGCTTAGAATATTGAACAACAATAAAATAAAAACTATTATAAACGTCCGCGTCGTATCGCTGCTGCTAGCAGCCCTTGACTTCGTCCTCTTACTGAGCTAGTTCAAAACGGTTTGTACGCGAGCGGGCGCCCGCCGCCGGTGCGGTGTTCACTCCCGCGCCTTGTCGGTGACACTTTACGCACACATAACTGTGCGTGTAGTAGTGTACCTATGCACGACGTTAGTTTATGGCTTTATTTCTGCTCAGGTATATGTTGTGTACTAAGGATGTCACTCAAATCAGAAATATTGGAACAAGTATAAAGATTAGGTTCGATCCAGGTGCCCCTAATGAAATGAAATATTGCTAAATACCACGAAACACTCCAATCGCGTGACAAGGGGCGTCACGAGACTATTCCTGACATTCTTCCACTTTCGACTACTGATAACTTCTCAGTAATTGATATCATATAGATTTATGAATAGAAATATATTTATAAACTATATAATAACAATTCTTCTAACATTAGAATTATTGTGAATGTTTTTGCAGCTTCAATCTGAAAAATCCGGTTTCTTGTTGAAGTTACCGAGAGTCTTCTATTACATCGCTTCTTCTCTGCGATTTAGAGATTTATTTTGGTGACATAAAGGCAAAAAATAATATTTGGAATAAATTGTATTTTGATAAAAAATTTAGAGCTTTTTTTTTTTTTGGTTGGGAAATCATCAAATAACTTCTCCCGCTCTGGGTGGAGCGGGAGGGCGTGTCAGACTTTTACTGACTAAAACCCACCCGTGTTCCCTCAGTTGCCTCTGTGCCAGGGGCCGCGGTATCTCTTTCGAACAACCCGCACCCCTGGCAGGCATCGGCCCTTGCGGACCCCCCCATTTGGTGCTGACATCTCTTTGAGGCGCGCGTGGAACACAACGCGCCGTCGACCCGGGCTTGGTCCTTACCGGACCAATTAACCGAATTTAGAGCTTAAACGTAGTCTGCAGACTTATGTTAGTCTCTCTATCATCTTGCCGATAGTAAGCCTATCGGCAAGAAGATATGGAGACTAATTATTTGTTGTTAGTCACTTTATCTTCTTACTGATAGAATAATCTTTGATGTTTGCCACTCTATCTTCTTATATATATGTACTAATATTTGATGTTAGTCACTCTATCTTCTTACACTTTAAACTTTGATGTCAATCACTCTATCTGCTAGCTGATAGAATAATCTTTGAAATATCAAAGATTATTCTATCAGCTAGCAGATAGAGTGATTGAAAAAAATTGGTTATCAGTAAGAAGATAGAGTGACTAATAAGTCACTCTATCTTCTTACTGATAACCAATTTTTTTTATGTTAGTCAGTCTATCTTCTGGCTGATACACTAAAAATAAATATTTGATGTTTGGCATTCAATAGTCATTGCCCTGCATTGTTAGAGTCACATAAAATTTAAATAAATAATGTTTGGACTTTAAAAGACACCATGACCGCTGAGTTTGTTTCGGTTTTTCTTCTCAGAGATCAGTCAGCTAGGAAATGCCGGTGCCATCTAGTTTTTATAATATTAACCACCAAAGTATTGACAAGTGTCATAGAAGATCTACTTACATAAATAAACATTTCATTTCATTTCTATGTTCTGGTTTATAGACTAATCTTTGATATTAGACACTCTATCTTCTTACAGATATACTAATCTTTGCATTTCAAATTCTCATATTCTGGCACGAAAGATATAATAAGGCTGATTTTATTATGTCGCTTAGACTTTAAAGCTTCTTCTAGTTGTTACTGTCTGTACATCAAACTAATGATAACGTCATCACAGAAACTCGAAACATACATTTTATCATAACTATTACATCATTATTTTATTCTTTCGTATATTTACAAAAAAAATACGACTAGTCAGTACCGGAACTCCTCTATAAAAACAAACATAGTTTATGAGTTACATGAGATTTAAATTAATTCGTCAGAGTACACGGCCGTCGCGTCGGTCAGAAGACTGATCTTATGATGTATCGTCAGAATGAAGATATGTTTTATTTTATTGTGTCGTAAAAATGTAACTACGTGTGTACTGGAATGCTTTCTATTTTTGTTTTGTGGTATATGGATGGTTGGGGCAGCGAGCATTTCGGGCAAGACGTTTACTTCTATAAAGAGTGGCATGACATCGACGCACAATCTGTAACCATAAATTCAACAGATATTAGACCTTCTAGTGTAGCAATTTTTCCTCGATTATAAAAAAAAACCTGGTGTTTTCAACGCAGGCGTTCAGAATCATGTTGGTATTGAATCCATGGTAACAGGGTGAGCGTCGATGTATGCCTTCTCGTTCTCGTTCTAATTCCCTGGCCAGAAAAGGCAGCAGACAAAGATAAATAGAAAAGTATGGGGTTTGCCCAACAGTGAGACAGTATAAGTTCCTAAGTACTCCTTAAAGGGTAAACGTACTCGACAAATAATGCAGTTGCTGCAGTAAGAAGTATCACACACAGATAACATGTTTCGAGCTGAAAATGAAATGCAATCCCAGAAAAATCAAAATGGTCCTTCAATACGCATTTAGCTAGTTCGTAAAAAAGAAATTATTATTTTATTACTTTTCGGAAAAAATATTATAAAAAAATAATTTAATGAATCGTACGAGTTGCAGATTCTTTCGTTCTGTGTGTATTATAACGTGGTACATTGAACGGGCACCTGAATGCATTCAAGTGGAACTCTCGCGAATTTGTGTGCCGCGGTATTTTGTATGCTCTACGTTTGAATATTTTAGAATTAGATTATTTGGCCTTGTGCTGGCACACGATAGACTTGAAGCTATACAAGAAAAAGTTCATGAAACATTATTTGAATTGAAAAATTACATTCACATACCTTTATATCATGACCCCTGTATTTCTCGAAGGCAGAGTACCTACTACCTATTCGGTATACCTATACCGAAATGCGGATTTCACCAGTTGTGTTTAAGTCAGATGTATAGAGGGCAAGCCAATTGCCATCAACCGGGCATAAATCCAGACTCCGGGATACTAGACTACGGCATTCAAAAATAATAGTCGTTAAATGTCGAAAAAGGTCTCATAAAAATGAGTAAAACTTAGAGATACTGTGTCTTTGATCAAGTAGTCGTATGCGTTACTGCTGAGCACGAGGTCTTGCGTTCGATGCGGTCGTGAAGAGTTTTTTTACATTTTACCAATCATCATAAAATGTTCCCAATGCTGCAACACAGGTCTCCTTTTCATAATCTACCACGCGGGCGCAGTGCGGGTGGGTTGTGACCACCTCTACTTAACCCTTTGGGGAGCACGGGCGTAATGTTAAGCTAAAATGTATTGGTAACTGAAAAGTTGTGTGGAGATCGTTTGTCATGGTATGGGCATGTGATGCAGAGGAATGAGGAAAATGTACTGAGGAAAGTTTTGAGTATGAATGTCGACGGCTATAAGAGTAGGGGGAGACCATAGAAATGATGCATGGACTGTGTGAATGATGAGATGGTTAGAAAGGGAGTGACTACCGAGATGATGACTAATAGAGAAGTGTGGAAGATAAAGACATGTTGCGCCGACGCAAATAATTTAGGATCAGGACAGGAAAATTATGAATGACTTATTATAAATGTAGAAATTTACAATGTAGGTCTCAAAACTCCAGATTGGTCCATGCGTCCAAAACGTCTACTATTAATATCATCACCATCATCATCATTTCAGCCGAAAGACGTCCACTGCTACACATAGGCGTCCCCCAAAAGGGGGATTTTGCCATAATCGCCACGCTTGGCAGGTGGGTTGCCGATCGCAGTATGGTGGTAAAATGCAAAAAGAACACTGCTGCCCATTCTCTGGTAAGTCTCTTAGTCGCCTTCTACGACACCCACGAGAAGAAATGGGATGGTGCTATTCTTTTACGTTCGGCACCACACGGGACCAATACGTAGTACACGTTAATATGTCGATTAGTAATACTATTAGCATCTGCTTCACTTGCGCCACTGTTTACATATCCGCGCCAACTGTGGTGTATTTAATCGAACTATAACTATTAAACTTTGCCAAATAAACTCCATATATCACCAAATACCCCATGAATCATCAGGAAACCATGCCAATTGAAATGCGATCGCTTTTTGTTCGTTATTTACCTTTTAACTCGCCTTCGAAACTAGGCAAGAACCAATGTGACTTTTTAATTTACTTTAAGACTTTTTATTTTTGAGTATATCTTAGATATCTCTAGCATCATCATAATCCGCCTATAATGTTCCCAATGCTGGCACACAGGTCTCCTCTCTGCAAACGGGAGTGGGCCATAATCCACCACGCGGGGCCAGTGCGGGTTGGTAGATGCCATGTTTTCGAATTTTTGGTTCTAGGACATGCCGGTTTCCTCACCCTCGCGCGTAGGTATCCTGTGGCCAATAGACAGACATATAGAAGCTTAAATTGATATTCATAGATAATTATGTAATAAGGCTTTATTACTGTGTTAGTGAAATAACTTTTCATTTGATGGTCCTTTGACCTTCATACCGTTTTTAACTCAATCGTGACCAATGCAGAGATATTATGTTGCAACGAATTCACTCGTAAACATCATTGTTCATTCCACACTGAAATTCTACCGTTCATGAATATTTCTCAGATCATTACCTAAATAATGTTGTATCAGATTACCAACTTATATTTGCAGCTCTGAAAAAGCATTCTTTAATTTGCCATTGCAATTTCAACTTTAAATCATCGATAAACAATTGTTTAGTTCTCCACATTCGGAAAACGGACCGCATTTAAAAAAGCTTTTGCTAACGAGCGAAAACTTCCGCCCGGTGACGAATTTTCACGAGTTGTCAACTTTTCCATATTTGAAAAGTACTTACTTGAGAGCCACTTGCCAAGTCATAACTTACTCTATTAATATTAAAATATGGTTTGATGTCGAATGCATGTTTTTATTCATGCTTCTATTTTCTCCAGCTGAATTCGAGAACGGTGTTTTTGAAACTGAACTTTATGATGAGGTGGTAAGGTTGAATGTCGTTTGTGCGCCGTTGAATGAGGAACCACGTGTTTGGTTTCCCTTCAGTGGCACGTCAGCTATGCTCGAGGTCAGACGTCTCGTTTGACGATTTTCGCGCGTTTTTCCTTTTCACGCCGTATTTTCTTTTCAATTTATTTTCGCGAGTTTATATTATGTTCCAATAGTGTATTCATGACGCATTAAAAAACAAGTGTATGTGTTTAAATAAAAGTTGTTACAAATAATTTACAATGTAAACAAAGTGTGAAAATATGTAAATTAAATAATTATGTTTTTTTATGGATTTTCAGTAAACGGTACAGTAACGTCATCATTACGTAATTGTCAGTTACATTTAAGTAAAAAACTATGACATAGAAGTTTTCCTTCCTCGTAAACAATTAATAACGCTCCGTATTATTAATAACTAATTAATACCCATTCAACCATTCTAGATAATATATAATATAGTACAAAAGTAAACGAAATATAGAACTTTGAAAATTACAAAGGTACATGTAAAATCGTCTAACCCATGATACATCTTCCATTACTTATTTGAAACTATCTTTTGCTAGCGGCTTCGCCTGCCTGGAGGTCGGATATTATCCCATAGGATAGTACTACCGAGACAAAAAATATCCTATATGATAATCCAGGGTTTGAACTATCTGTGTGCCAAATTTCATCCAAATCTGTGCAGTCGTTTTTGCGTGATCGAGGAATAAACATCCAAACATCTAAATATCCAAACATCTAAACACACTAACTTTCACATATATAGGTAATATTAGTTGGAGAGTAGGATTCACGTTGCCTACATCTCTTTTTATATACTTTTCTATCGCAGGTATGCTGGAAGAGATTTCTTTAGGAATAAGCATCACCTTTGTACGTATTTTTCTGTGCCTTTCTTCTTGTCTGTACTAAACAGTTAAATGTATTAATAATATTATCAGCCATTGATGTCCCATTGCTGGGCAAAGGCGTCCCTACTATCTTTCCACCTCTCTCTGTCCAGAGCGGCCAAGGACCAATACTTTTTTTAAAGGAGTCCAGGGCCAATCTTTTTAAGAGTCCAGTTCATCAAGCCATCTCCACCTGGGCCTGCCGAAAAAACATCTATAAGAACTAAAATTTACCGGTCAGTAAGGTATAGAAACTGGGAACCGTCTAATTAATTCTGTATTATTTTACAATTCACTCTCAATAGTCTACTTTAATACCTTCTTATTTTAATTTCAATAGTAAATAAATGTGTGTTTACTTTCTTAAAAGACAGCTGAAACTACTAACACTGGCCACTTCTAAAAATAGACACGAAAATAAGGATATGTTGCCAGAACGCGTTTTGTTTTTATTATTTGAGTTACGAGTACCTATTCCTTTTTTAAATGCGTTTTCCTATACACGTGACATCATTAGCTATGTAATCTATACGTGCATTTTATAAAAAAAAAGTCGCATTTTCTGTCTGGCTGTGTGACCGCATTGTCTTTCTAAACTACGCAACGGATTTTCATGCAGTTTTAACCGTCATTTAGAGAATTAATTCCAGAAGGTTTATATGTAAACTTGCAAAATTATATTAAAGAAATCTCGACGTTTTGTCAAGTCGTAAAAACCGAGCGAAGATGGGGCAGGCCGCTAATATTGGTGTAATGTGACAATAGCGCATGTCGTGGTTAAAAGATTAGCCGGCCAGTGACGGTTTTAATGGGTTTTCCTGCACTGTACAAACTCAAACTTAAAGTATCTATTAAACAATTTAGAGGCATTTTTTAATTGGAGGAGTCGGTTAGTCAGACAGATGAAGAGAAGCTAAGTAGTTGCCCATTCCAAAGTGTTCAGGAGAATTACAAAATCAAAAAACCCAACTGCCTAAAAAATGAACTTTAATTAGAAAAAGATGAAAACAAGAAACTTGTTTTAAAAGGATGACTATTAGACTGAATACTATAAGCAATCTCATGCAGTCGGAGGCATCTTAAATTTAACAATAAAGACCTTTTTGCATACTACACCAATTGTACAAAAGTATCATTATTGGAATCCTCTGCAGAATAAGTATTAGGGTTTTCGTTGATAATATCACATGCCTTAGAATATTGAGAAAAAAAAAATGTCGTATACCTAGCAGGAGATTTATAATACAGAAGGGTGATTGTTGAATACACTATCAGTAGGAATCGTCATCATTTTGACAGTACCACAACATTAATTGCGTTGTTTACGTGGCTAAGCAGACGAATTATACAAACATATGAAGCAATGGATTAACAATAAGGTACAAAATGATACAGATTCTGATTAATAGTGTGTTACGCAATTATGGTACTGGTTCATCATCTGCGTTTTCTCAACTATATTTGGGTTGACTTCCAGTCTAACCAAATGCAGCTGAATATCAGTATTTTATATAGAGCGACTGCCTATCTGACCTCAACAACCCAGTTACTGGGTAAAACGACACCTCTTGGTAAGACAAGTTCTCAGACTTTTGGGCTTCTGACTTGTAAAGACTGTTATATACAATTGAGATTGTATTGTGTCTACAATGACAGCCGGGACCAACAGCTTAACTACATATATGAAATGGATAGTCACACATAATACTGATTGTAAAATATAAATATAAATTTTAATGGTCCCTCCAACCGAGGTTCATAAAAAATACAGAACAAATAGTGTATCATTATTTGTTCAAATACATGTCTGCATAGTAATAGCTTGAGCATACAAAGCCAGTAATTTCATGGCAGTTGACCAAAATAATTCAAATTACCTTGGACGCCATTTTAAATGATATCAACACTGATTGATTTGAGGCCAGCCTGGTATGGCCCGTGTACACAATGGGCATACTTCAAACATGTAAGGGCCATTTAGGTGTCTCTCTAGAGTAAACGTAGAGCGATGGAGAGGGTAGTTTCAGGAGATCACATAATTGCTCTAAGAGGTGTCGTGTTCAATTAGACGGCTTATTGGTCAATTCACATGAATTTACTCGCCCTTAAATAATATTATTCTTATTTTCGGCTAAAATTAGGCTATTATCTGATCCTGATCACAGACAAAATTGCGGGCAGCAGTTAGCTGTTGTAAAACGGCTGTTGTCAAATTAACAAAGTTTTAGGTAACACAGGTAAACAATAGTTTAAGACATTAGTCTTAAAGGGAATTATCTCTAAGCACGAAATCCATTTTGACCGAAGTTACCGGCGTTTCCTACTCCGCTATCACCCACGGACATAAGATTAGTTCGGAAATGGAACTAAGAATAAATGACAACACGATTTTATAGTTGTTCCTACTCCCGATGTGCTTTTGTTTCCATAGACTTATCTATATTCTGTATAATGGCCGATTCCTATAATTTACGGAACGTTATTAGTTAAAGACTCTTATATTTTTACCAGTAATGAAGCAGAGACCTCATAGCTTTGGAAAATTTGCTTTGGAATGTATTTATATTCCCAGTTTGGCATTAAAAAATGCTACCATTGGCAAGCAAAAGGATTCGTTTTATTTTATGGGGGCCACGCATTAGTCGTAATCTCTGGATTAACTTCCTACTTAGCCCAAGTATCTTTTACACAATTCATCCATCTTGAAAAATAGATATGGCCAGATTTTTTGTCTTATTGTTTTAGTGGTTGCAAGCGCACTAGCGCTTAAGGACCTAGGAGCATGAGGTTCTAAGTTGTTGTCCAGGTTGGGCATAGTGTTATTCGGTTTTTCTCATTAGGAATTTTTCCCTAGTAACCTAGAGCCTAATGCTATCAAACGGTTTTTCCCGTTTGATGGCAATGGCTCGCCGACATTACATGGGACTTAAACATAACTGGCAAAATATGGCTGCACTAAGGTACACCGCTGCCCAACCCTTCGGGGAAACAAGGCGCGATATTATATTAAATATCATCATAATTCTTCGCTTGTAAAATACGTCCTTTCGTGTTTAGTACATACTAAAAGTTCCCTTTCCTCCACAATTTTTGGTCCTATGTCTGTTAAGTACCGCACTATCCGAAGTAACAGCTAAGATAACAGATTTCATTAAGATTTGTTTTAAGAGAATGAGGTTTCTTTAAGATGAGTAGGTGGTGTTGCGAGGTCTTGGTTGTATGTCTAGAAGATAGTGAAATTAATAGACTCACGCTGTCTTCCTAAGAGGGTAGGCAGGATCTATAGCACGCCTTCTGCTGCGAACCTTATATCCGCCTTTTGCTTCGTTTACGTTCATACGCCTGGTCGTACACGCACGCACCTGACCTTTCTGATGAAATAAGGTCAATAAGGTTACTTTATGTTCTTCTAGTAGACCGGCGTTTCCACTCACACCTGCCTTGTAAATACCTCTTGTTAGTCGCTCTTCATTCATCTGCAAAATGACCTCTCTCTTCTATCTAAGCATACCCTTTTAAATTATTGTCGCTATACGCAACCACATAATAGAGAAATAGATAATGTTACTTGGAACTAAAGCACAAAATACCAGAGAAGAAAACAATAGTTGTATTCTTTTAATAGTGCATGACGAGAAAGTGTGACTACAAAATATGAATATGTCCCGTTAATCGCAGTGGTAAATTGATCCATTGCTCCTTATTCGGCAGTGGACGTTTGTAACCGATAAGGACCGCAGAATGCAATAAATTATACCGCGTTCACTGTTTTGACAAAATGATCAATCCAATGCGGTCATGAAACGTGCTGATAGTAGTTGGTCATCATTCTATTAAAACAATATCCATTTAGAAATAAAATAAAGCTAAAAAGTTTGTTTGAACGCGCTATTCTCTGGAATTAACACTTGGATTTAATGAACTGTTTTTGCATTTGATAGCCCAATGCTTTAGGAAGGATAAAGATTATTTAATATCACGTTAAAACTCATAGGAACGGCGCAAAAAGAAAAAAGTCGGAATGAACACCAAGCGAAAACGAAGTAAAGGCGTCAAATATGGCAGTTTTTAGTATATTGTGTATCTTACGATTTCCACGCACACGAAGTCACGGGCAGAAGCTAGTAGGATATTATTCTTACACGTGTCCTTTGATACTTATTTTTATTGGTTCTTCGAGCCGGATTTGGCGTGTTCCACTCAATTAAAAATCACTGTAACTTCTGGAATATGAAAAGCAATTCAACTTCAACTTAATTAACTTCTTTGACTGAAAAGTTTTCTTCAAATTACTTACTTGACATTATAAAGAAATTGACGTTGTTTGCTTAAATAACCGTGCCGTGGAGTGTTCGATATGATATTGATCCTATTGGACTAAGTGCCGTGGGAATCCCTAAGGGAGGAGGCTATCATTTATTAAAAGAGTTTTGCTGGCTATGGTACTTTCAATTTACTTGGTAGAACACTACGAAGTAAATTGAAAGTATGCTGAGCTGATTATGGTTAGTCTCGAAAGACCAATAACATCGAAAAAGGCCAATCAGGATGATTACAGTTACTGTTATGTGATTTTTCTTTATTGAAGGCTTTAATTGACAAAGGTTTTTGATTATAGCTGTTGTTAAGTGTTGCTGGTTTTTTCCATCAGGAATTTCTCAGTAACAGTCCGGAATCTTCTGGATTTATGCCCGGTTGATGGCAATAGGCTCGCCCTCATGGGACTTAATTATAACTGGCGAAATGTGGATGTATTATAGATACAACTCTGCCTAAACATTCGGGGAATATAGGCGTGATGTTACGTTATTTGTTATGTTGTTGGTTATCCTTCTTGAGCGTCTTCTGAAGCTATTAACCGAATCATTAATTAGCGGTGTAAAATAACATTTTTAGAAGGAAAGAAAATACATTTATTTAGCACAGAATAAAAAGGAACACAATATACAGCAAGAAATAAAATAAAAATAAAAACTAACAAAAAGTGTAAAGTGTGATGTCAGAAACTAGCATTAAAATGTGCCTCATGACTGCGCCAAAATACAGAATTGTTTATCTTTTCAGCCTTTACTGATTGATTGTCAAAAATCCATCCAAAGATTTTAAAGATAGGAACGAAACGTCAGGCTCCCGGGAAAGAAACGGTCATCCCCATGGGATAAAGCGGCTATAAATGGAAAATGTTACGAACAAAGACATTCTATTAAAATTTGGAAATAAAAGTCAACTTCTTCTGTGTACCAAGATTGATAGCAGTCCAACTCTATTGCAATTATGTACTAGTATTATTTATATTGAGCTTTAACAAATGACGAATAATGACGATATTAAAATGATCATTCTTTAAATGATTAAGGACCACGTCATTGGTCGAATAGTCTTTTGCGCTACTGGTGAGCATGAAGTCCTGGATTCGATTTCCAGGTCGGGCAAAGTGTAATTGGGTTTTTCCATGGCTTTTCTGTCAGGAATTTGTCAGTATTAACCCGGAGTCTGGATTTGTGCCTGTTTGATGACAATAGGGTCGCCCCCGATTCTATGGGACTTAAACATAACTGGCGAAACGTTACTGTACTATAAGTACACCTCAGTCTAATGTATGCCTCTGTGTGATGGTCTTTTCCCAAGGCTAATACTGGTATTCTGCTGCATCCGGTTTGACTGGAAGCCGACCCCAAATATCTTGAGAGAAGGCTAGGCAGATGGATTTATAATAGGTGTAGCTATAGATACCTACATAGTTTTTCTTCCAATTAATAAACGAAAAAAAAAGCTAGTCTATCTGCTGATAGAGTATCTATAAAACATGTCTAAAAGACGGCGGTGCTTCGTCCGCCACCGCTGACAATTGACCCCAATTAATTTAATGCCACCAATCGTTCATGAGAATGGATCTATTGCCGTATATTACATATATTTATTACCGATAGACATGCTTTCGGCTTGTGAATAATTTTTGTGTTATGATTTAATATGTTTGGGCTAAGTATTCACAGACACACGGGTCGATCGATCAGGTTAAACTACGCTTGATCCGTGGATGGGTGACCATCTTGACATACCCCTCCGTGCCTTGGAAAGCACGTTATGCAGTGGTCCTGGTTGTCATTCGTGGATATTTGACAGTCTTTACGGGTCGTCAGAAGCCCAAAAGTCTGACAACCAGTCTTACCAAGACGTATCGTGATACCCAGTAACTGAGATTTGGAGGTCAGATGGCCAGTCGGTTCATGAAAAATACAGGTAATCAGCTGCACCTGGTTAGACAACAAAAACCACCCCGAGGTTTAAGAAAATTGGGGTTTTATTTAGCTAAATAATAAAGATTTTAAATAGAAATGATTAATAGGTTTTTATTTAGGCAGAACTATTTCATATTTATACTTTCAAACTGCAGTACTGTCTTAATTAATAATTACAGAGCAAAATGGCGAGCCTAAGAACAAAGTTAGTTTCAAACTCGACAGAAGGCAACGCCATTCAAGCTGTCAAAAATTCATGCAAGTAACAGAGTTAACAGAGGCATCCATTTTAAACTAGGTTGTAAATTCACAGGGGTAGCTTGCGAGGTTTCCCGCCAACAAATAGGTCATGATGCGATCTTCGATTTTACCTGTGTGTCAATTGTTTTTATCTGATCGAGCTGTAGATGGAAGAAAAATAACGCCTCGTTTATTTTCTTGGCCTAGATAGTACCTACTTGTGAAGTATTTGAGAATTACAACCAGGAGTATCGATTGCTTTTTGTTTTAAAAGGTAATAATGTGAAGCAATACATAGTTATTCAATATAAATGCCATTTATTTAATTACGATTTTGCTCTCCTAAAAATATTATTCAACACTCTTTAATTTCCATCAATGATCTCTTTTTTTCAACCTCAAAAAAGTCTTAGTTTGGTATCTGAAAAATAATAAATAGCCAAGTAACTACAACGATTTTGAATGCAGAGGCTGGTCACAGTTTTAACCTAGCCTGACCCATTTGGTCGGGGTGCCGTAGTTTACCTACTACAACTAATTCGGCTCGCGCGTGGTTTGGTGCACAGTTCTTACCGAACTTAGCCCGTTTGGTCGGGGTACCCCAGCTTTGTTACTGCGACCAACTGTGAGAAAAGCCCAGAAAGATGCTCAATTATTTAAAAAAAAACTATCATTATTAGAAGTTCAATAAGCTATGAGTGGATCTGTTAAATATTTCCCCTTTTAAAATTCGGACAGCAGGACCAAAAATGTAAAGAGCAAAATCTTGAAATCCAATTAAACAGAAACTGTCCCCATTAATTAGCTATAACAATCATTTTATAGCTATCGACTACTGAATACTCCACTAATTAATTGGTATTCGCTTAGAATTGATTGACTGCGTCCATATTTTTTGGCACGTTCTTTGGCAATAGTTTATTTATTTATTGATAAGGCACTTCAACGACTTATTCACTAAGACAATAAACAAACAAATCATATACAGTTTCAGGAATTGTGAATTTTCACTCATAGAAGTGCACAGTACTAGCAGAGGAATTTACTTAATATCGTGTCTTCACGTTACGGAAACTGATGGAAGCTATGGTGGCAAGCTTGTAGTGAAATTCTAGGCCGAGTTTATTTAGATTGCCATTGACAGAAGAAGATTTCATCAAGTGGAAATAAGAATTATTACGCGTAGTAAACCATGATCAAACCATGGTTTGGACTTATAAGATGCCATCATTCACAATATTTACAGTAAAACTAAATGTGCGGAATCTGGGTGTAATAGGTACATCTCTGTCTTACCCTTTGGGAATTACAGGCGTGATGTGTTATGTTCCAAGCAATTCTCAAATAGCTAATCTCGCGACTGCAATTAGCCGATTGTAAAGCCTTTCTCTCTAAAGAGAGAAAAAACACTCTCACGATGTTGCACAAATATAAAGGAAAAAGATAACTTTTAAAAACCGGGCAGACGGAATCGCAAAAATAGAAATTAGAGAAAGTATGGGGCATTCTTTGAAAACAAAAATAGGTCGTTGAAGAAGACTTATTTATTTACATACATGTAATCATATGCCTAGCCTTTTCCCGACAAAGCTGGGGTCTATCAGTCTAACCGTGTGCAGCTGAATACCAGTATTTTACATGGAACGACTGCCTCTGACCTCTACAACCCTGCAGTTACTCTGTATTACGATACTCTTAGTAATACTGGTTGTCAAACTTTCGGGCTTCTGACTACGCGTAACGACTGTCAAAGATCTGCAAATGACAGCCGGAACCTCAAACTCAAAGCATTTATTTCAAATAAAACAATTACAGGCACTTTTAAATTGTCAAGTGGTCAGTCAGAAAGATGAAGGCAATTGCCCATTCTTTAGCGTAGTAGGTACCTATGGAGAAGAACAGGCAGGGAACTCCAACTCCAAAAGCCGGCTTAAGTTGCTTTCCGAGGCACTGAGGGCTCTCGGTATGTAAAGATTGTTACCCATCCACGGACCGATCGCTGCAAGCTTATACTGCATTAGACAGAAGTTAAAAAAGGTTCTTTTTAATGTACACTTCGTAACAAAATTACATTAAACGTGTTGCAGTTACAATTAATGCCAAAAAAAATAAAGTGTCAATGCTAAAAACCTAAAAGAAGCAGGAGTGAACAACACCGAGTAACTAAATTAGCTGATGACGACGAAGTTTTACCAACGTTTGTGGGTCGTAAGTTGTTATTTAAAATAAAGTAGTGTAAAAATAATATTTTATTATAATTAGATTCAAATCATCATGTGATTGCTTGTTTAATTCGTTCGTTTTGTTGTAGGTTTGTCTTATATATAAAAATGAATCCCTATTTCGCTTGGTCACGGCATCACACGTAAACGGCTAGACCAATTTTGCTAATTCTTTTTTTAATGTGTTTGTTATTGTCAGACAAAAAAAAAGTTGCGAATTCAATATTCATAGTTAAGACAGGAAAACGGCTGTCGGGTCAGCTAGTATTATTATAAATAGAACATTATTTAAAATAAAACATACTTTTACTTCGTTTATCTCAGTATTTAGTACTGTCTTAAATCTACCCTAAAAAAGTTACAACTTAACTTTGAAATAAAATGTTTTGCACTCCTGCTTCTACGAGCCTCTTTTTTCTAAAGCTATAATAAATGGAGTATAGTTTGATCGATCGATCCGTGGGACTGGTATTACTTAGCCATGAGCTTGTATATACACATTTAACAACGTATTTGATGTCGTGAAATGAAGTGAGAGAGATAAAATAGAGGGGAGATTAACATAACGCGTGCTTTGAAAAATAAAGATATGACGCTATGTCGTATTATCGCGACAGCCTTCTCTGCGATGGGATTAGGGCGAATTTACCCTCTCCTTTGTGACTCGTGTGCAAATACATTTTATTTTAATATTTAAAAAATGCATGACAAAGGTGATGGTTTAAAAAAAAGACTAACTGGTTTAAATAAAAGAAAGACAGATTCACTGCCACGTTGGTCTAGTCTCAAGTGCTACTACTGAAAATGAGGACCTGAGTTCGATTCCCAAGTCGAGCAAAGTGAAATTGAGTTTTTCTGATAGGAATTTGTCAGTAGCAGCCTGGAGTCTGGTTCTGTGACCGGTTGATGGCAATGGCTCGCCCCCTGTTACATAGGACATAAACATAACTGACGGAATGTGGCTGTACTATAAGAACACCTCTGCTAGTTCTTTGGGGATTACAGGCGTGATGTTATGTATGCATCGTTGATTCAGTAGATCGGTTAATACATAGCAATTACTTTGAGAAACTTGCGACTAAACTCTGAGGAAGGATGTTTGAATACATAATCGTTCATCCCTTAAAGGGTTTAAATAAGAGGCATTTTAAATAATACACATTGCTGGTAATAAATTAAATTGCGTTACAATAAACCTAATTTATATTAGAATCCTAACTTCTGCCAGCGGCTTCGCTCGTGTGTAAATCAAAAATTGTTCCACGGTACTACCGGGATAAAAAGTATGGTGTGTTAATCCAGGTTATAAAACATCTGTTCGCCACATTTCAATCTAAGTCACTTCTTGCGTGATTGAGTTACAAACATCTTAATATCTAAACATCAAACAAAAACTTTCACATTTATAATAATTAGGAGGAATAGGATAAATAATAATAACTCTCTTCCATAAATTAAAACTAAATGAAAATCATGTCGCCCAAACCAAAAGGTCCTTTCCGTTGACAATCTGATTTCCTTACCAAACTTTCAATCCGTGGGAATTTGCATGATGCTACATAATTTATGCACGAACTTGAGAACATTTGATAACTTATCAGTGAGTTTTAAAGGGCAAGGCTTGGAATAAATCGCTATTTGATTCAAAATCGTAGACTTCGACACGTTTATTAAAACTATACCATTATTCTCCGGCTTCGTTGATGTAGTGGTTTTTTTTTTGGGTGGGAAATCTTCAAATATCTTCTCCCGGTCTGCGTGGAGCAGGAGGGCGTATCAGACTTTTACTGACTAAAACCCATCGGCCCTTGCGGACCCTACCAGTTGGTACTGACATCTCTTTGAGGCGCGCGTGGAACACAACGCGCCGTCGACCCAGGCTTGGTCCTTACCGGACAGCGAGCTACCCATTACTCGCTGTCCGCAAGCCTGCGCCTACGGTGGCCGGGAATCATCCTGGGTTTCCGACGCCTGGGGCGTCTCTTGCGGAGGCCATGAGGGTGCATATACTTCCTCTCCCTCACGTGCACCGCCTCCCTCTTCGCGAGCATTACTGCTTCGCAGAAGGAGGTGATGGCTACCCATGCACTGTCGCTCCGTACCATGGCCTGGACCAGGGCCGGACGCGAGAGATCGCCGCTGCCGATCGCCTCCACGAAGATACGGCGGTGCTCCGCCCAAGCCGGGCAGACCTCCACCGTATGCTTCACCATGTCCTCAGGGCGATCTACACAGTGGAAACACCCGGGCGTTTCCTCCCGCCTTTTACGAAACAGGAACCTCCCGAAACACCCGTGTCCGGTGAGGACCTGCGTCAGGCGGAAGGTGAGGACGCCATGGCGCCTCTCAAGCCACTATTCAAAGAGGGGACTTACCGCTGCAATCGTGGCGTGCCCATTGGTCTAGTGGTTGGTTGATCTTTCGTTTGATGTGCGGGTCGGGGAAAGTGTAATTGGGTTTTTTCCATCTGAAATTTCTCAGTAGCAGCCCGAAGTTTCGATCTGTGCCCGGTCGGTGGTTAAAGGTCGCCCCCTATGACATGGGACTTTAAAATAACTGGCGAAATGTCGGTGTACTACAAGTGCATCTCTGCCTAACCTCTCGGGGAATAGAGGCGTGTCGTTAAGTCTGTGTGAACTTTTTGAATGAGTCTGAATATCTATGAAGAAAAAAGACTTTTTTATAAACAAATAAACAGTAGAGTTGGTTCTTTTTTTTATTGTAAAAATGTTTATTTTATTTCAATATTTAGCTTAATGGTGCTCCACACCAATTCTTATACCACTACTGGCTTTGTAACAGTGATAGGAAGTATTAGAACACGATAACATACACAAAGTGGACTAAAAACGGGTTATTGAAACAAACGCAAAGACTACCCAAGCAAAGTTAATAATGTTTTTTTATGGGTCTACCCCGAAGACATACCCTAATCCATTAAAAAAGAATTTTCGAAGTCGATCCACTATTACTGGAGATATCGCGGAACATACATACATACAGAAAAATTTAGAGCCTGTGAGAGAAACAGTGGCTCTTAGGAAGAAAAGAATTGAGACATTTTTATAGATAATTATTTGATCTAAAATTTTTATGAGATCAAATTTTATGATAAAACTTAGATACCGTTTTGCTGGAAAAACGCGAAAAACCAATTTTTGAGAAGTTGAATAAAAAAAATATCCAGGTACGGGAACGATGGGTATTTTTCAGCATTCATTTATTATGGTGTTCCAAACATTCATACCAATTTTTAGCTCTATGCGAATTATTGTTGCTTCACTACTATTTTTAGGACTAATTTGAACGGACTGTGGACAGATATAAGTATTCCTAATTTGGTCCACCGAGATAATACAGGAATTTAAAACTTAAACTCAACTTGCGAAGTAATTGAGAAGAAATGCTAGACAGAAATACTCCGAAACATAATATGTTTTGTACCTAGCTACGTAATTTATCGTTACAAGATAGTCTAACAGTTTTATGTCAGTATTAAATACTGCAATAAACGTGGCATCGTCGTTTCAAAGCATCACGTACAAAAGCGATTCGTTGGGTCCAACCTTTATTACAACTCTAATGTGTTGTGATGTTATGTCTTTCTTTAGGTACAGAGCAGATTTAATAGCTTTGATTTTTAATTGGGGGCATTATTTGTCCAGATATTTATATATTAAACCGACTTTGAAAAAAGGAGGAGGTTGTCTGTTCGGATGTATTTTTTCGTGTTTTTTATCTCAGTACTGCGTTATTTATAAATCGAATTGAAAAATTCTTCTTTTGTTTGAAAAGATATACTTATCGAGTGGTCCTATATAAATTTGGTTTAGTTCTGGTCTGTGGTGTATGAGTAATCTTCATTATTACGTATTTTGTCCACTAGTGCATAGGAATTGATGATGTTCCAATAATAATAAATAGTTTTCGCCCAGTGATCGAAATTCGACCACATATCATTTTTTTATTAATGTAATGTAGGTATTTTCTAATGCATTAATAAACAAAAATGTTAGCTTTCTGCACTCCTTCTCCTTATTAACTTTAACTGTGCCAAACACCCCATGCATCCCATCTCCATACGCGTAATTTTCGTAGAAAGTGGTACACAGTTTTTGTTTCATGTAGTAATGTATAGATAGATAGATAACTTCCATGTCACTGTTATTTACTTAGCTAGTGAAGGTATATGATTTTTGCCGTGTTGAAATTGAGTTTCTGTTATTTGAAATCCTATTTCCTGACATTGTCTTAAAAATATTTATGAAAAACAATTATTTCAAATTCTTTCGTAATTTAGTGCTTAAGTGCTTGTGTTAAGGGGCGTGTGGCTAAATGGTGATAGCCCTACGGGTTCGTTGATGGATGATCACGTATTATGACCCCTCCGTGCCTCAGAAATCACGTTAAGCCTTTGGTCCCGACTGTCACTCATAGATCTTTGACAGTTATTACGTGTAGTCAGAAGCCTAAAAGTCCTGCAACGTCTTACCGAAAGCTATCGTGTTACCCAGTAACTGGATTGTGAAGGTACCTAGGCATCGCTCCATAAATATACTGGTATTCCGCTGCATCTGGTAAGACAGGAAGCCGAATCCGATATATTTTATCTGGGCAGATTGGTTGATGATACCTATTACTACCTATATACTATTGAGAAAAATTTACTTGAAAGCGTATATCTCTACGTTATATTTGTTAACCATTGGTATGACGTAACATTTGAAAATCATTTGTATGGCTTAACATTTGAAAATCATTTGTATGACGTAATATTTGAAAACCATTTGTATGTCGTTAGTTAGATCACTATTAACAAAACACAAATGTAAGCGGTCAAGAACTTTGTTGCACAATACTGGTAACGTCAAAACGTTAAAAGCGGAATTTCATATAAATATACAGTTACGTAAATGTACACAGGAATGTATTCAGCCGCATCCGGTTAGACTGGAAGCCGAACCTGATATATTTTGGAAAAAGCTGGGCAGATTGGTTGATGGTCTTTACTTGAAAGCATATATCTCTACGTTATATTTAAAAATCATTTGTATGACGTTGGTTAGATCACTATTCAAGATTATTGTCAGAACGTCAAACACAAATGTAAGCGGTCAAGAACTTTGTTGCACAATACTGGTAACGTCATAACGTTAAAAGCGGAAATTCATATAAATATACATTCCTGTGTACATTTACGTAACGTGAAACCCACGCAATTTATCAAGAGAATTGTGTTGGGTGCTGTTATTGATCGATTGCAGCGGTCTTACATCTAAGGATGGCGAATCTTTGTAATATATAATAGGTGACTATTTCGAAAATACAGAATGATCAGAGAAAATTATATTCGGAGGTAAGGAACAGACAGAATTTGTGGTCGACTGGTTCTTGGTAAAACACCGCCATGTAATCTTGTCGATGAACACCTTTCACAAATTGAATAATGCAACAAAGATTTGTCTGGTGAAGTTTTGGTCTTTTAGTCCATGCAAAACCGATCGCCCATAATAGCTGGTAGATGAAATATTTATTACTGTAAAACTTTGAAAGTGACAGAAGTTGTAACAGTGAGCAGTTACATTGCATAAAGACATATTACAAGAGGACCAGGGGAGCAGGTGTATGGCCAGATTATCTAACCATTCGAGAGACTATCGTATCTAAAATGACACATTTCGATAACCTGATGTGCCTAGCCCCCGACAGCAAACAGCTGTCGGAAGAATAGCGCTCGGCTATTTGATTTACACTGAGAAAAATTTCGAGTTTTGTATTTGTAAACAGCGTTTATAGGACTCCTACATTGATTGATGTTCAATTCAGTACGGAAGCGTATCGAATGGTTGTGAATAGCTATGTAGATGTATGAGTGTTAACGAAGCAAAAAGAGTATGTAAGAATCATAGCCGGTGGCGTTCTGCAGTTTCTGTCCACCCCCATAGGACGAAGGCGTGAGTTTGTTCAAGTAAGTATGGTAGGCGACGGCCTAAATCCATACATTTTCAGTCAGCCCTATAACAACCAATGCTATGAGCGTTTTAGGCGATGCACTTAAAGTTGATGCGATGCAACGCGCTAAATTTGGCACGTTCCGCCGCGGCTACACACAGTATGGTTTTAGATTATAACAAGGCGTTTGTACTGTTACGCGCTCTCTGGAATTTATACGTGCACTTTTTTTAATAGTTTTAGTAATAGGAGATCTTTGACAGTTGTATATCCACGTTCTCCCGGGCGTAGTCAAATCAAAGCGGGATTTTTTGGAATTAGTCACAAGCCCAAGAGTGCACAATAACTGGGTTGTAGAGGTTGGATATGGATATCGCTTCATGTGAAATAAACGCATCAGCTGCATACGGTTAAACTCGCGCATTAATATACTAACTTAAGTCACGACTATCGTGTACTGTTTTATAACTTGTGTGTGTGACTTAAACCCGCACTTAAGTCACGCTTTTCTATGACTTCAGTAGTAAAAAAATGGATACTTAAGTCACGCTTTACTGTGATTTAAGTATCCATTTTATCACTGCAGGTTTAGGTCACACAGTGCTATATAAAAAAATACGCACACCCGGGACTTGAGGTTTCTTAAAATAAAAATATCCCGTATCAAAACTGAAAACCTTAGATATCTGAAACTGGATATCATGCAGAATAAATGAAATACATTACAGCCGATTGAAATCTGATAAAAACAAAAAAAAAACTATTTTCATTTTAGTATTTACTCATTCCAATGGACACGTTGAAGTTGCAAAACTTACCAAACAGTTTTTTGAAATAGTTGTGATGGTGTAAAAGTGATTGTACTGAAAAAGAGCGTTTTGACGCTGACTGTCTTTTTGTAGTTTTACCGGGACATATTTCAAGTTCGTAGCCTCTGAGTTGTTTCGGCCTTTCTTCTCAGAGTAATAGGAAACGCCAAACTCATCTAGTTTAAAAAATATGATTGACGTGTTTGTATAAATCTACTTACAGAAATTTATAATTTATCATTATTCATGACTTCAGTAATATTAACTACTTCCGTCTAGATTTGTTTGATCTTCGAACATATAATTATAATAATCTACGTTTAAAGCATTTTCTATGGCTATTAGAACCTGCCTGCTTCTGATAGCTCACTATAATTAGAGCAAGGCGACAGATTTTTCATACACCGTGTTTATTTATTCCCGCTTGAAAATGAGCTCACGGTTCTAAAATTAAAAACCGCAATTTCACTACTATTTAGATGACCTGTAAAATTTTCCAATTAACCCAATAATTTTAACGTTAGTTTCTGTACAAGCGGTAAAGCATCAGTGTTGTTTGTTTTATTATATGCGGCCATGGATGGACGTGTTAACTGTCCTTTTATTATTTGTTTATGAGCTGTCGTTGGGATGTGCCTAATTACTTCACTTCGTGTTCTAGTTTTAATTACTTTGTTATGGCATACTCTTAAAGCGAACGACAAAACTGTGCTGAGTCTAGGTATTGAATGTAAAGACATTCAAATTCAAAAGTCAAAGCATTTATTTCTATGAAACCATTTACAGGCACTTTTGAACTGTCAAGGACGACTCCTTGACAATTCAAAAGTTCCTGCTAGAAGCTAGTTGCACATTCCAAAGCGTAGTACGAAATGTAGGAATATATAGCGATGAACGTTCAAGAAACTCCGTGGATACTTTTTTAAGTTATACATGTTGTTACAAAGTAGTAGTTACATCATTTCAGTATTTTACCTTTATCATTGGCTCATTGTCCAACGTACTTTAAATATTTCTTGCGTAGTTTTTTTTTTCAACTATATTTTTGGCTTCCAGTCTAACCGGATTTATCGGAGTACCAGTATTTTACATGGACCGACTGCCTATCTGACCACCACAACCCATTTACTGGGTAATACAATATCCCTGGCTAACGGCTGTGAAAGATCTTAGAATGACAGCCGGACTCAACGGCTTAGCGTGCTTTCCGAGGGGTCTTGGTATGTAAAGATGGTCACCCCTCCACGGACCACCACAGCAACCACAGCAAGCGTAGCTTAACCTAATCAATTGAACCGTGCGGGTGTTAATACTTAGCCACAAGCCTCAATTCCTCCGCCTCCAGTAATCATCTATTTTAAAGATTTCAAAGCAAATTCCAATCGTCAGTAAGTTTCTGCAAAACAATCTTTCTTTCTATTTACTGAAGATATAATAATAACACGTCATTAATAATTCAACACGCAACAGCAACAGATAGATTGCTGATGTTATTAGAATACAAAAGACTAATTAATAATCCAACGTAGAACCCAAATGCTTTCCTTGTATCCCTTCTCACAACCTTGCCAAGGATTTGTTAACTAATGCCACCGAGGACCGACACAAACTCGATTAACCAAAATATTCTCTAATTTACCTTCATAACGGCAGGCTCCTGAAAGTCCTAGCACATATCTTCATTAACTAAGCGTAATATAATGGTCGGACGTGCTAGTAGCTACCTCTCCTTGATGCCACGAGTAGGCTACGTGCGGCTGTGCCACGAAATAGATAGCAGCAGAAGGCCAAATTCATACAACATATGAAAACAAGCGCATGCAGACATATACGCGTATAGTCAGTTCCAAAGCTGTCTGATAAAAATGTAAATAAATGGATCAGAAATTGTAATTTGCATGCACATTCGCAGCCACCTACAAATTCAGTGCTTTTATTTATAATTTTATATAACCTGAAAGATGTTTTTCCACTAAATTTTTGGCGATGATTTTTCAATAACAATTTAATTATGTTAATCAAACAATAATTGTTTGAAAAAGATGTGAAATATAAAGTTTAAAACCTTCTAAATACAGATTAATGTGTTACTAAGAATGTGTTGACGTGAATTACTATTTATTTAGGTACTATGAATGTGTTTCTCTCAAAACGGTGAAGGAAATCGTCGCCGTCGTCGTGAGGAAACAGGCATTTGTCCTTAAAACCAAACAATCGAAGACATGTTACATTTACCAACCCATAATGGGCCCACGTGGAGGATTTCGGTCCACTCCTTCTCATTGAAAGAAAGCCTGTATCCCAGCAATGGGAACATAAAGCCGATTATGGTTATGCTGTCTTATTTAATCTCTTTAGTGAGTGATTGTGTAAAAAATTGCCAGAACTGTGTGAACTTTAATGTGCAATGTCATCAGATAGATTTGGAACAGACTATACGTACGACAATTGCAGTGGCGCTTGCTTGCATTGCCCGTATATGACGCGTGTCTATGTGTGTGTGCGCTTTCGATCATTGTACGGAGCGGACCCTTTGTCTTCTGCACCTATCTATTCTGTGGCTTTACTTAAACGCGTCACTCATACAATTAGAGGTACATCTCATGGTCGCTGTATGACAGTATGTTATTTGACTGTCATGATACTCTATTGTTAGTGTCAGCTGATTTGTGCGTCAATCTTGTGTTATTCGTTGATAACTAGTCTTCTTTTAAGTTTTCAATTGTTTCATCATCATCAAGTTTGGTAAGATCAAGTTTAAGTTTCTTGCTTAAGTTAGAAGTGTTGTATATTGTAAAATTCGAAGGATTCAACTTTTGCTTCCCAATCTTGCTTAAACATTCTTGTTTTGTCTACGCCAATTTTATTGGTTCTTCTGTCATCGAGCATAGCTAGCTTTAAAATGGTGTCAACTAGACAGAAGTTATCTTAAATAAGATTGCGAGGTTTTTTTTAAAGTATAGTTACAATACGATCAACTGTGGCATTTTTGCTTTCTATGAGCAACGCAGCCCATGACCACTGTACTTAAATATATCTCAATGACTAAACATGAGTTGCCACCATTTAATATGAAAGCGATGCAAAAGTATAAAACTCGACTAATTGTATAAGATTTTTAGTAATTGAGGGATATTTCATTCATATTCATAATTTAGTCATGGGTATAATTTGTCATGGCACATAAAGATGCCATAGTTGATTACCCAAGATAACACATTGGGCTTTAAAAAAAGACTTTCACACAGGCTATGAGTACTGGAAACGACACTCTATTGAGCCAACCTTTTTCTAAAATAGTTTTGACATTAAAAAGTAGATAAGTCATTACCTAACAGACAGGAAAAGATGGCCAGAAACTCTCTGACCGTAACAGATTTAGCATACTACAAGCCATGTGCCCGAGCATAATTTCAAAAAGAAAATGGTTTCTTCCAATGATTACGTATTGAGGCAAGAATTTCTAATGTTATTGTGACTATTTAACACATGTTGAAGTACATGGTATGTTCAAGTAATTATCACTTGTGTGTCGCGTCAATAAGTGAGTGGTAGTGTTCACACGATGGCGTGGTACGTAAGAAAACAATAGTGATAAAACAATAGAATGATAGGCCTATGATAATTAAGAGAAGGGATCGTGGCTTAATAATAACTGCCGCGCGGGTTGATTTAATGGTTCGTGGATGGGTGACCATCAATGGATGGTGACTTGCACAATAACTGTAGGAATGGCTTTCATTTTGACGGTTCAAGAACATATCTGAAAAACAACGAAAATAACGCAGTGAGCGTTATTTTCGTTGTTGATCAGACAATGTTTTCACAACTTATGAACGAATGAATCATTGAGTGTACGACTATATGCCGACAGACACTACGCCGACAGACACTACGCCGACAGACACTACGCCGACAGACTGAACACCGACAAGAATTTACTTCGACGGGACTCTTCGCCGATAGGACACTTCGCCGACAGGACTCTTCGCCGACAAGGCTCATCCCTGCGCTATTACTAAATATTCAAGTAACTGCCACTAACATGGAAGTAGCGCTCGCTCGGCTCGCGCGCGGTTGTTCGCAATTCTAACCTAACCTATTACCTACCTGATGAGCCCTGCCGGCGAAGAGTCCTGTCGGCGAAGAGTCCTGTCGGCGAAGTGTCCTGTCAGCGAAGAGTCCCGTCGAAGTAAAGTCTTGTCGGTGTTCAGTCTGTCGGCGTTTAGTCGTACACTGGAATTATTAGGTAGCAATGTCCGTGAAATGATTCAGATTCTGATTGATAGTGTGTTATGCAATTAAGATGCAGGTCAGGGATCTCGTAATGTAATATGTAATGTCTTATCTAGAATTCCAGACTCCTCCATGCCTCGGATAGCGGATTGGTCACGAATGTAATTTGTAGTGGCATGGCAGTCGTTCCATGTAAAATACTGGTATTCAGTTCCATCCGACTGACTATTGATTGGAAGCTGACTTTAACGATGTAAAGCAAAAGAGCCTCTTCTTCGTTATTATAACATCATTATCATACCTATACAGAGTGGAAAAATACGTACTTATAGAAGCAAACTCAAAACCTACCTAAGCAAAGTTCGCGAGCTTCATCTACCTAATGAAAAAAGAATCAATCACGTACATCCATCCTCCTTTTTTTGAAGTTAGTTGAAAAGGTCAGAAACATATAGTTTCGATTGCCAACAACTATCGTGATTTTGAGCTGTTATTTTGTAAACGCGAAGTAGTTAATATTTGAAGTTGTGTTTGAACTACTTACAATTACCAAAAAAGTGATTTGTGTACCAATAACGATTGGTGGTGTATAGAAACAGGGCCTCAATCTCCCGTACGTTCTGATGCTCTAGACATCTAATTATTCTGGGAACAAAGTTATAAGGAACGACTGTGAAAGAAAGCTCAACTAATTATTGTGTTGAGCGATTATTTCTATTGAAAGCTCAACCAACTAGTTTCAGTTTCTGTTAGCTTATTATAGCTTCATCGAAAGCACAAATTTTTCTTTGTGGCTAGAATAACCTACTTATTAAAACCAAACTCAGTAAGTAAGTAAGTAGTTTATTTAATCTCTTATTCTCTGGTCTTTATTTTATTAACATTATCAATTGGAATGGAAAACTTACTTTCTGTGATAACACAGGTAGCTTAAAACAAAGCAAAAAAACCTCATAACAACAGAGTCTCAAAATTCTGCAAAACAGTTCTAAAACATTAAACTCAGAAACAAAAAGATTTCGCAATAACATCAAAAAGTCCACTCGATTAACACACAAATAGTGCAATATACAACAAAATCTTTAATTTTACACAGCAGTGCAAAAAAAAGACTCAATTAAGTGCAACACCTCAAAAGCCTCACCAGTTAGTGCAACAACTCAGTGATGTGCAGTTCAGTGACGTATCCATAGCAACAGTCACGTTGTTGTTTGTTCTCCGTGACGCGCATCAACAGCCACGTTGTTGCTGACGACGTGCGGGGAGTGCGCGCGGCGTGCCGGGCGCGCGCGTTGCACGCTCGCGCGCGAACTCGAGCCATGCACTGAGCGGGTCATGGAGACTATCTCCGAAGATGCTGAGGCTGAATTGGAACTTGGTAATTTTTTTGTTGATGATGTTGATATTCTTTTTATGTGTTGGCTCAAAGTCATAGTTAAACTCACTCACTACAAATATTATAACCGTAGACATAGCGTTACCTCAAACATCTTGATAGTAAGACTGATGCCCGTTTTCACTAAGTAGACGATACCTAAACCTCTAAATGCGCTGAGGAATTTCCAACGCTCGGCTCAGCGTCGAAAGTTGAAAATCCACAACGTGGTTATTTGCCTATAGGTACATTCAACGAGAATGAGTACCCTAGTAAGAGGGCGCCAGCTCTCGAGCAACACTACAAACAATTAATTAGGTAAAGACTGCTGCTAATCTTTTTACTGAACAGATTACTAGGACGGATTATTTTGTATTTTATCTGATCGGGTCTTTTGAACTGTAACTTTCATTAATGGTCGTTTTATCTGCAAACCAATTTATGAGATGTTATTTGAATTTCGTTTTGATAAATGAGAATGACAAATAGCTACGCGGTACCTTTTCTGCCTTCTAATTAAGGTATTCAATCATTTTTGACTCATCAGCAAACATACTGTTTCACAAGTAGGTAGAATTAAGATTTTAGAGTGTTTAAAAAAGAAAAAAAAACCGGCCAAGAGCGAGTCGGACTCGCACACGAAGGGTCCCGTACCACAAGGAAACAAATGACGAATCAAACACAATTCTTGTATGGAGACCACCTTTAATGTTTAACATTATGTTGTTTTTATTAATTGGTGTTATTACCTATTAAGGCTCATGAGACACAGCCCTCTGACAGACAGACGGACGGACAGCGGAGGCTTAGTAATAAGGTCTTTTAAGCACTCTATATATAGAGAGAGAGTAGGAGGAGGGGAACAATGAGGAAAATGACGTCAGGAAAGATTTGAGTATGAATGCGGATGGCTATAAGAGTGGAGGAAGACCAAAGAAACGATGGACGCACTGTGTGTAAGATGATATAGATAGAACGGGGATGACAACCGAGATGACGACTGATGGAGAAGTATGGAGGATGAAAAAGATGTGTTGCGCCGACCCCACAGGGCCATGGGGGCAGGGGAATGATGAAGATGTTGATGAATATAAAACGATGAAAGAATGTTATGTGGCCCAAAACAAAGTTGCCCTAGTTGGAATTTCTCAAATTAAGACACAAGCGTTGCGTGTAGGTAGGTACTTGTTTTAAACTTTTGATTGGGCTTGTAAAGTATGTATCCTATCCTCATGTAAGCTATAAAGTAATTATTTTGTGTCTTAAAGGCATGCATTTAATCAAACCTCAAGGAATTAAAACGTGTGTTCCTAAAAATATTGTTGAACACTAAAATGATTGCGCCTTTTTTTGTGAACCTTAAGTAATTCGTATCTTGAGGCCCTAAAAATACGAAATATTCAAGAAACCGCAACTAACTTGGATTAAACGCGGTTACTCACAGTTCCAATCTAACCTGAACCTGATCCTGATATACGAGTACTTATTTAAAGCACTGTAAGAAAATGTAGCTTTAACGTTTCAAATTGAGAAGAATTTTAGCAATTCTCGCAGACTTTAATTTTATATGACAAATGACGTGTCAGTTATTTAAACTGAACGGCTACATTATTTCTTCAAGCAAGATAAATGTTTTGCTCAATATTGTTTAAAATTTGTAGACCATCTGTCTATTATTAAATAAATAACATAAAGGATTTAAGGCCGGACCCAGGTTGGCCGAAGCAAGGAAAACCTATTCAGCTGGAGATTCACAGATAATTTCGCCCTGGACGGTAAAAGTGGTGCTTCTTCTTAACGTGTCGATGGCAAACATCTTTGGCCCAAAATTCAGCACCGCGAACTCCGCTCACTGACGAAGTCATAAGATCGTCGAATGCACAGAAGACAGGGCAGTCGGCGCAGGAAGGAAGGTGGGCCGTCGTCTGTGGGGAGGTGCCTCATATGCACTTGAGATTTGAGCCGTATGTGAACCCCTATCTGTGGAGATTGTCTCTGCTCCAGCCGACTTAGGTTCGAGATCTCCGAAGTCGCCCACGGTAAAGCATGGTGTGGTGCTGTCTCAAAAACAATGGAACACTTAATCAATCTTTCTGCAAGCAAATTTTAGGACACACCAAGTGTCCTAAAATTGCAAAACCAATCGAACTTACAACCAATTCGCAAATGAATGAATTCACTAATTAGTTCACCCGACAAATTACTACGAAAGGCTAAAAACCGTATCAATTTAGTCATTGCAAACACGATCCACGCCCAGTTTTGTTTTATTTACTCAATACCGAATTTCCTATAAATAGTTCATCGATCGCCCTTAGCCTATAGTACCATGGAGTTCAAATAGTTTGACTATTGGATTCTGTACTTAATTGGTTCCAATATTTAGGGCCACATGTGAACTATGCCTATTATTCTCACGTTCGAAGAAGTTTTATAGTGACTTATGAACTTCTAAAAAAAATATTTCATCAGAAACCCTGAAAAAACACAGGCACTGCACTATGTTGTCCTACTGTAAGATAAAGTCTTCCCTATGTCCTTTCCAGTCCTTTCTGTCTTGACCTAGTTTACTATTCTGATTTGTTTGACTAATTAAACGGTGGGCTCAGTACAAAACGTTCCTGAAACCAGACAAATATCTATGCAATCTAACTTTTCCTTTCAAAGAAAAATTTGTTCTTTTCTTTGGCTTGGAAACGGGCACAGTCCCTGCGAAACCTTGTATAGCAATTGGGCACAAACTTGGCAGATTTTTCAAAGGGTTGCCAAATAACTAGTCACGTTGTAAAGGGCTGAAAGTTTCTACAAGTTGCGGATCACGTGTATCGAGAGGGTTCAATGTTGAAATGAGGGGTTGAGTTAACAGAATTTTCTGCGACGCAATTTTATTTGAAGTGACTCACGTGGCTTTTTTTACTATTGATTTCCTATTTAGTATTTTTCCTGTTTCAAATGAGAACTTATTTTTTCATAGTTCTAATTCTTGCTCTTAATATTTCTATTACTTAGAGTTGTAATTCCGATCATAATAATAATAATCATCATCATCATCATTGACAGCTTTGTAGCCTTGCAGTAAGTGGACACTGCTGAGTATTGGCCTCCTTCGATTTCTGCCATGGTACCCTGGTCTGTGCCAGGCTCATCCAGACCTTTCTCGACTTTTCTTTAACGAGGAATCAACAATTAAACATAGCTGGCAAAAAGAGGGTGATCTTTGCTCCTTCGTCTAAACGCTTCGAGAAATACAGGCTTCACATTCGGGTTAAGTCTGCTTTAACGAACGTTCATAGCAGGATCACGCTGTTAGCGACTGTCTTAGTAAAGCCATTTGCATGGCTTCAGCTTTTCCCAAATTCAATTTGTAAGAGTATACAGACACATGAGATTACAGTCGTGACTTGAGTGTGTAAACGCATCGGATATCCTCTTACGTATGTCAAAGTGACCTCGTATCAGGGGAGATGTCTGCTTCTATCATCCACTGACATACAAGAGTTAATGGATACTCCATCTTATTATACGAAATATGAGACAGAAAAGGCTCACAAGCCTCTCATTGCAGGACAAAGGCATTCCTTTCCTACTTCCACTTATCCCGCGCTACTCCGACCAGTTCAAATCAATCGATCAGGTTAAGCTACGCTTGCCACAGTTGATCCGTGGTTGGGTGACTATCTTTACAGAAACTGGGCTTTAGAGTCAGATAGGTGGTCGCTCCATTACAGTACTGGTATTCAGATGCACCTAGTTAGAATAGAAGCAACTCCAATGTAGTTAGGAAAAAGTAAGGTAGATGATGAATATGGACCTCGGTAGTAAGACATGATCATTATAGGGGCCAAAAGATCATGGCTTTGTAAAACCACCGGGACTGCAAAGTAGGACAGAGGATCTTTGAATGTGTGCAGCCAATCTTTAACAAAATCTATTAATTTTTCGTTCATTCTCCATCTTGCAATTCTTTTAATTCGGATCGCAGGAACGGTGTGATCAAACTGTTTACTCATTTGATTCGCGCAGGCCAGGTGTTCTCGATTGTGTGGGCTATTTATAGCCCCACGCCAGATAGCTCGCGAATTTTGGATGAAAATATGTTGTACAACACATTACATTACACTTAAGAGATATCTGCACTTTTATTATTGGAAAAGTGAGTGTTTCTTTTCTGGATAATCGAATGAAATCTAATCAAATGTCATTCATTCAAATTAGGCTGAGAATAAGCACTTTTCGAACGTCAAAATAAAGACAATCCCCCAAAACGTCCGCCCTTCACCAATTCCAAGTGGTAGAAGCTTGGAAGAAGAAGTGGCGTAACAAATTCCCCGGCAGCACAGCTGTCTGCTCAGTTAGATAAACTTGATTCATGATAATTAATTACCTAATTGATCATAGTATACAACTTTCTTCTGAACAGTTTCTGAGTTTTTTTCAGTATTTCTTCTCATAGTAGTCAGATAGGAAACACTGAACTCATCTGGTTTGAAAACATAATTTATTTCTGACGCGTAAAAGTGTATGTACTGTCTAGCTTTCTAATATCTACAACGTTACATGCGAATATACAACTTCCTGAATCTGATCGAAGGATCCTACCTTTTCTATAGAGGATGAACTTTACCCCCTATTCCTCATGCCTCTAAAGTACAACCATACATACCGAAATAAGGTCATTTATATACATAACTTTCATTCACACTTTCAATATTTTTACGATTCTTTGATACCCACGGACCAAAGGACCATTTTTTTGTCTTTGCTTAGGTCTATTGTTTTTGTTAATATCTACTGTTTGTACAATACCTCTGCCCATCCCTTCAAAGAATACGTACAAGCTTGTAGAGGTACCAACAAAATAAATATACCCAACAGTAGTGCAATTTCGGAGAAAAGGACCAATTTTGAGCGTCGTAACTCTGACAACAAACTGTAGGCTACAAGACAACGGGCCTATTACTCGTGTAATTAATCTTATTCTTTCTTCCTACCCTTGCTTGCCAGGGAGATATTATGCCGGATTCTTTCCTCCAATTTGATGTTGTACGAGGTCTATTTACTAACTGACAGTTTTTAGACCCTACATAATTATGTGTATTTTGTAAGGGACTGTCTTGAACCCAGTTGATTTTCTACCAAACCTATCCGCAATTCCTTTCTGTATGTTGGTTTTAATACACATCGGTAAAAACAATAATAAATATAAATATGTAGTGCATCGCTGACATTAGGAATTTTCATTTGGAGAATAAACAAGTTAATATTATTATCTTAATGTCTTTTCACTTTATTTGGCACATAAATACTTAGTTGTGTCACTTGGTAGTTTTAACAGACTAATACCGTCCACTCATATTTACCAGACTACGGCTAAGCATAAAAGAGGGTTATTATTTTGACCGGTATGTATGTAATGTGGATATGCATTTGTGTTTGTTCATCTGTTCCCTCATAACTTCTAAACTCCTATCCATAATTTGAATGATGAGGTGTCGTTAGAAGCGTCTTGATCGTTCGCTGGCTAAAGGTTATGTGACGTCACAGAAATCACGCTTTCAAAAGTATAAAAATAAATAAATAAATAGAAAAAATAAAAAATCATCTCATCTGAAAGCTGTAATCGTATGCCACCTACCCTAACAAAACAATACATTCTAACAGTTGTAGGCGATTATAAGCTTTAGGGAAAAGTGGCATATAAACACGGCATTCGAGCATATTTAGAGAATAGAGAATATTTTTTTTAGTTATACTTTGTAGAGCGTGCTTTTAGGGTTCCGTACCCAGAGGGTAAAACGGGACCCTATTACTAAGATCCCGCTGTCCGTCTGTCACCAGGCTGTATCCCATAACCATGAAGGTTAGACAGTTGAAATTTTCACAGATGATGTATTTCTGTTGCCGCTATAACAACAAATACTAAAAAAACAGAATAAAATAAATATTTAAGAGGGTTCATACAACAAACGTGACTTTTTTGCTCGTTTTTACTCGATATTGATAACGGCAACAGGTAGACGCTTAAAATATTCACAGAATATTTAGTCTAATATTCAATTTAAAAATAAATAATTAAATTAAAATAAAACAAATATTTAAGGGGCAAAAAAATACAACAAACATGATTTTTTTGCCGTTTTTATAGATAATGGTACGGAACCCTTTGTGCGCGAGTCCGACTCGCACTTGGCCGATTTTTTTTTCAATAGTCTTGCTTATTAGTTTTTAAACTTACTTTTTGACAAACAAACAGTATGCCATTTGGTAGTTTCAACAAACATGTTTATCCTTACAGTCAACTCATATTTTCCATTACATTTTGGTCTTTCCACACTTATTTGACACTACAATTTGCCGTATAAGCTAAGAAAGGAGACAATGAAAAAGCAGCAAAATTAGCTGTCAGATGCATGAGATGTAGGTAGTTTTAATTCTACTTTATCTGTCTTATTTTCTACGCAATTAGAAGACAACAATATCTTCATTTTACGTCCGACGCGACGGTGCCCCACAACTTGCTTCGTAATCAAAATACGGCCAGCTTAGGTTACTGACTGCCTCGTTGGTTTACTTGTCACAAACGAGCGATCCTGGGTTCAGTTCGCGAGTCGGGAAAGTATTTTTGAGTTTTTCCATCTGAAATTTTTCAGCAGATCTAGATTTGGGTCTGGTTGATGTCAATAGGGTCGCGCTCTATTTGAAAATGAGACTTAAACATAACTGGCAGAATATAGGTGTACTGTAAGGCACACTTAGCCTAACCCTTCGGGAATACAGGCGTCGAGTTATATAAGGTTATTAACCTTTGAAAAAACAACTCTGTAAGCTAAAAGGTTCTTCATTTCCACATTTTCCATTTCGAGATAACAGTATTACAATATGTAAAGTATACCAATTATCAATTCAGCGCATGATTTCTACCCATTCATAGGAATACGGGCATACTGTAGACGTCGACATTTTTTGCTCGAGAAGATGAATGATCTTAATGTTATCATTGTGTGCTTATGATAATATTGGTACAACCCCACTTTCCCAGGAACGTAATAGAATCGCGGCAAGGTTTTTTTTGCGGACTGCTTAGCATCGAGAGTTGAAAATAAAACACTCGGTTTTTTGACGCGCCGAGTGACTCTCACTGCACTGTAGGATTCTCATTGCTATGTTCAATAGTAACAGTTGAAAATCTAGTGGCCAATAAAATGCCGCCGCGATTTTATTGCGTCAGCTTTCATGAGATTTTTTAATTCTTATTGCATAGTTTTGTTTTTAAAGACTGAGTTTTAGACGTGTTATTCTTAAGTATTTTTTTAGGGGTCCGTGGTTAAATAATAACAGTCGCACCATTGAAGGTTAAGCTACTCTTATCGCGGATGGATGACCATTAATTACTTATCAAGACGGTGCTTCGGAAAGCATGTGAAGCCGTTGGTCTTTGCTGGCATTCCTAGATCTATGTCAGTCGTATAACTGGGTTGTGGAGGTCTGAAAGGCAGTTGCTCTTGCTCCATGTTAAAAACTGGTATTCAGCTCCAGTTGGACTGGAAAATGATCCCAACATAGTTGGGAAAAAGCTGGCCAGATTGATTTATGACTTTTATTTTTAATGTAAATCATTTTAAAAACCGTGTTTTATAATTAACAACCCGTGCACCTGATGGGAAATCCGATCGGCGTTAAATTACGAATCCATACAAACTTTCAACCCTATTTAATACCCTTTAGGGAAAGAATTTTCTGTAATCTTTCCTTAGTGCTCACTTGCGTTATATAAGGAAATCTTGTGTAAAATTGCATGCTTCTTGACCCAGCGGCGGGCAGCTTCATTCTGTAGGGGAATGCATGATTTTTTATTAAGTAGACGAATCTTTTTCTGGGCATACGAAAAGGCGCTACAATGGAGACAAGAGGGTAAAAATATTGTCATAGTCAAAATGCTTTTGACGAATAGTGAGCGCAGAAATTCTAAATTAGAATGGCAAAGACGAAATCTGCTGAGCATACTCTTCAAATATTTTCCCTTCAAATATTGTGTCACTCAAGGTCCTGAACGGGGTCTCCGTTCAGGACCTTGAGTGACACAATAAAGTTGACATTCATGCGGACGTAATAAATGCGGCAGGATTTTTCCGCGCACTGGATTATCAACTTTCGGTGTTAAACCCAGCATTGAGAATTCAACAGAGTGCATCTCACCGCGTCAAATATCTAACAATGTGTTTTACTGTTTACTGTGACGCAAGTCGGGTCGTACGCGACTTGCGTCAAGCGACACGAGCGCTTGTCAACTGTTTCCGTCCGTCACTACGCAAGTCACGTCGCAGTGTCTCGTTGCATGCTCTAAACAACTTCTTGAATTGGTCTTCTCTGCAGTCGCCGTCGCAAAACGCGTGTCGCTTAAGCGTGTACTCATGGCCACGGGCTTAGTCAACATTCACACCTTTGAATTGAGAACCGGTTGACTCTATATTCTATATTCTTCTTTAACTCTATATTCTATAGCCAATCAATCTGCCTACCATTAGCCCAGCTACATATGTTGAGGTTGGCTTCCACGCTAACCGGATGCTGCTGAATACCAGTATTTTACATGGAACGACTGCCTATCTGATTTCCACTACCCAGTAACTGGGTAACACGATACCCCTTGGTAGATTGTTTGTCAGACTTTCAGGCTCCTGACTACTCGTAACACGGATCGACCGCGGCAAGCGTATCTTAACCTGACCGATCGAACCGTGCGGCCGTAATTACTTAGCCACAATCCTCACACTGGAACGGTGGTGGCCCAGCGAGTGAGTCGTGAGTTTGAAAGCAGGCAGGCACTTTGTGTAAATTATTTAATCACTACTGCTCTCAAAGCGGTGAAGGAAAACATCGTGAGGAAACCGGCACTTCTTAGAGCCAAAAATTCGAAAACGTGACGTCCGCCATCTGGGCCCGCATGGGCCCACTCCCTGACACAGAGAGTAGGCCTGTATCCTACATTATAGGCTGATTATGCTAAGCCACATTCAAATTAGGAACACTTAAAAAAAAAACATTTGCCATACAAATAAATCAAATAGGCACCACTTTTATCTTCCAATTATAAACTCGTCGACACAATTTCATTGGATTTGCGTAGAAAAGAAACAAAAAAATTACGTTGTTATCCGTTGTTCTTTTTTTGTTTTTGTGTTCGATTGTTTTTAATACGGTTTCTTGTTTGTTAAAGTTGTTTTTGTGGGTAAAAGGAAGTGATGTGTCAGATGTTTGATGGGCGGAAGTTAGGGGAATCAATTGTAGGGGATGATTATTATAACTTATTGGTTTTCTGAGGCTGTATGGGACGTTATTATCAAAACACATCATGTTTTTGAAAAAAACTTTTGTACTGTTATTCTTCTCTCTTCTTTGGTTTCTCAGCAGGGTAGGCGGAAGCTTTTTCTTATGTAAATACTGTAATCAAAAGTCATTAATTCAAATTAGGCTTAGAATTAGCGTCACAGCTTTTGAACGTCAAAATTACATGAGACAGTCTTTCAACAACCTTCACCACTTCCTAGTGCTTTAGATAGGAAGAAGAAGGGTTGCAACAAACTATCCAACAGCACAGCTATCTGTTTAGTTAGAACATAATCTGCAAAGCTTGGTGATTAAAGAGATTCTTCTTTGGACACGTATTATTTGGTTCATTAGATGATTGTCGGGTATGCTTGTACCAAATACCTTTGAAATAAAGTTATAGTAGGTAAGACAACTAAGATTATTTTATAAAATTCTATGGCATTCTCGAAACCAAATTAATCCACCATACGTATACCAGACATTTATTTCCAAGTACCAGGGTTGCATGAAAAACAGAAGGTAATAAACGAAAGTTCGCAACATTCCCAACAGTACTGTTTACGTCACCAATATGAGCTACAAGGTCAGCGACCTTACTCTTGGCAATAAGGCACTTTTGTTGGCAATACAACCAAGGAGACGAATTTAGGGTAAAAGGACCAATAAGTTATTGGTCGAAGCAAAATGCTTTATTATCACTATGGTGAACTAATTTTTAATGGAGTTTGTGGTTGGAGGTTCGGGTCTGGAATTATTTGGGTTAATTTTTTTTTGTGATGGCCATATTTTTCTGTGTCTTAAAAAATATGTAGGTATTACTGTTACTGTTACCTGCATCATCCGACTGCTTGGCAAAGGCTTCTCCCATGACTTCCAGTGTCTGCGATCCAGGGATAATGTGGACCACTAGTCATTTGTTTTGTCTAGTTGTTCCCGTTATCTATTCTTCTACGGGGTTTGCCGCGATGCTATCTAGGTACCATAGCTTTATCTATCCTATACCTATCTAAAAACTGCTTCTTTGGTTTAGTGATTAGGAGCGCAGACTGCAGAGTATTAGGTTCTGATTTTGTTCCACAAATTGGTAAACTTTTAATCATAAACGGTTTTCCCCTTTCAATATTATCTTTTAATCCTAAGTCCGGATTTCTGCCCGGAAATTGGATCGCTTCTTTAACTGGCAAAATGTGGCTCTACTGTAGGCACACCTATGCCTAACCCTTCGAGATGAACAGGCGTGATGTTATGATATTTAGTTAGAACAAAGACTGATTAAATATTATTGAAAAAAGGCCAGCGAACAAACTTATAAGAAAACAAATAATGATGGAGTGAGACTTGTAATTGACTGGTCAATAGTTTAAATTATTCAATGAAATGGACTCGCGCAATTGATCGACAGACGTGGCGTGTGTTCAATTTGTTTACGATACAGAACGCTTCTTTGATTTACGAGTCCCTGGTACTTTGAAGACCGTTTAATGTCAATTTGATGTCTGCTTACTGATTTATTTGAATTTACGTAGAAAATACTTAACGTAGTTTTAAATGTCTTTTTAAATGTGATCTGATTTTGACGGAAATTCGTGTCAGCAGGCTACTTGCGGACACTCGTCAAAAATTTTCACTCGTGACTTCATCAAAATATTCATGACTAAAAAAACATTGCGAAAAACTATATTTTGACATAGTAGTCTGAAACGACTAACATGCAGACGAAAACGTTACGAAACTTTTCCTTGTCCGTCATCATTGACAACCCTGTTCAACCACTGTTGAGTTAAGCCTTCTTCCTTCCTTTTGCGCCATGCTTCTCTGGTATGTAATGGAATGTTCCCACTGCTGGGACACAGGCCTTACTGTCTTAAAGAGGAAGTGGGCTGTAATCTACCACGCGGGCCCAGTGCGGGTTAGTAGATGTCACATGTCTACAATTTTTTGATTCTAGGATATGCCGGTTTAGTCACGATATTTTCCTTCACCGTTTTGAGAGCAGTGGTGATTGTTTATTGTTTTTTGTTAATTAAAACGGTAACACCAATTACATTAATTAACATAGAGATTGAATAGTTAACAAACATATTACAAATACTAACATATAATAGAGGACAACCTAGCATACTTTCTCCCGCAAAACATCAAACACACACGCATGATTTTACTCCATTCATCAGCAAATAGATTACATTCAGGATAGGCGGTCAGGAGGGCGTTGAGCATCCTTAAAGTACGACACACAGGGGACTCAGCTCTGGCCACAGTGGTGATGAAATTATTTACGCAAAGTAAAGCGTCTGCCTAGGTTCGAACTTACTACCTGTAGCTCGTAAGTCCGTTTCAACTAGGCCACCACTGTTCTCCAGTGTTTTGCAGTGGTACAGTAAAATAGGCTGGTATTGTAAAGCAAGCCCATCTTCTTCGTCGTCGTGTCGATGATTCCAAGTGTTGCTTTTACATAAGCTTCGACCAAGATTCAGCCACTTCAACAGCGTTATCGTTGGCTTCGCAAAGGTGATTATTTGCAAGAGTTGTGTCCTTGATGCGCCTCATATGAAGCAGCTTCAACAGCTACCTTCAGCTGTTCGCATCTGGATCTGGATTGCCCAATAATGCGGTACTGGACTAGGCTCCATGTTGAGCACTCCGGAACTAAACCTAAATTTAGACTAGGATGAAACGTAATTATTTTAGGGTATTTATTATGATTTTTTGTTATTGTTTAATTGTAATTTATAATGTTTTTTTTGGAATTCTTATTTTACCTAATATTTTTAATTTCACAATGCATGCATATGGAGTGGTTCTGAAATAAATGAATTTATTTATTTATTTAGTGCAGGTGTTAGTGCAAGGAAAGCACGACAAGAGGTGGGGCATAGTTTGCGATGTGGCTCCACAGTCACACTGTGGACAAAGCCCTAACGATCCAGTTTTCATTCACATTTAATATCTCTCAATACCAGTGAAGTCGAGTCCCATTCAACCTCAGTAAGTGGCCCGTGATAATTATTAACTGTCTGTCGCGTTGACAGCCACTTGGCACTGTCCGAGCTTCGGCTGTTCGCTGTCAACTGACGACACTCATTCATTTGTTATTATTTGTGTAAAGTTATTAATTATTTCGTGTTTGCTGAAGATGTATGTGAACCAGGTTGAATAATTACAGATAAAAAAAGAAATAAACATGTATTTTATTACAAAATGCTTCGAGGTCATCATTATGATTATACATTTTGCTATGCGATCTCAATGTTTAATAAACAAGTATTTATTTACACTAGGTGTTTTCTAAGGATATTCATGCAATGCTTTAAAGCAAAGCATTTCATGTAACTTTATCAAGATTTTCATTTCATAGCAACATTAAAAGTTCAGCATAGCCAAAAGTCATGAAGTCAGTCCAGAAAGTGAAAATTAAGCCATGACAATTTTATATCATCAATAATAAAATTTGTCAATTCAGTTTGATTTAATCACGACTTTTTTTCAGACTTCGATAGGCTATGTATAATTTGATAAAACTTTACGTTACGGTGACATTAGTACACGCTTATCAATTCCATCAACAATTTCTTCATAAATGTTAAAGCAATATATTTCATACCATGTTATGAAATATATTGGATGCAACACACTATTAATAATATTGTGTGTATCTACGTAGGTACAGTCGCATTGAACGCAATCCCATATGAAAGGTGAGCCCAGTGGTGCGTTGAGTTCAGAACTGTCGGCCGACGACAAAAGAGTTATCGAATATTATGTTTTAATTACATTTTTGTGATGAAAAAGCTTTTTGCCATGTTTTATTTTGTAGTGTTAGGTGTTTTTTATTGTTTAAATATGTCAGAGCTTATTCATTCGTATATACGATGTGTTTATACACTTCAAACTTTATCTAACCGAATTATACAAGATAAATAAAAAAGATAACATGGATGAGGTTTGTGAGATGGCGAAGGATAAAAAATTGACAAGGTAGATGTGAGTGAAAATGCCCTCGGAGGACGTATAGTGACCTTATTGATGATTTTCTTCAGAAAGATCAGGTGCGTAGTACTCGCACCTGACGTAACAGCATGACTTGTATGAACGTAAACAAGGCAAAAGCAGTATATAAGGGTCGTGCACGTGGCTTTCTGTACTTTCTGCTTACCCCCCCATGGGGAGAGGGCGTGAGTTTATGTATGTATGTGTGAGTTATTTAGATATGTCAACCCCTGAAACTAGCTCTAAGGTCTATCGAACAGAGTATAAAATAATCTCCTGCTAAGCATGACGATCTGAGAAAATATTCCTAGTAGAATTCTGTAAAGTACTAAGGGGTCCATAAGCGTTGAATAAAATTAAGAGATGTTTAAACGTCAATAATTCTTACTATAATCCTTACTAATATTATAAATGCGAAAGTAACTCTGTCTGTCTGTCATACTTTCACGCCAAAACTACTGAACCGATTTAAATGAAATTTGGTACACAGATAGTCTAGAACCTGAGAAAGGACATAAGCTACTTTTTAATGCGAAAAAAGGTTTGCAAGGAGTTGAAAGGGGGGGATGAAAAGTTGTATGGAAGTAACGTCATTTTTAGAGCTAGAAGCTTGAAGCTTATATTTTAGGCTGTTGATTCAATATTAATAAATATGACTTTCAATGTTTGTAAAAGTTTTACCGTCAAGAGTGTAAAATAACAATAGAGAATAGGGGATGAAAGTTTGTTTGGCAATATGTAAGGTTTATCTGAATGTTTTTTACGTTTGCGACAAAAGACAGACCCAAAGACACTATTCCACGCGGACGAAGTCGGCATAGCTAGTATATAATAAAACAGTCACTACACATTATTTAACTTTAAGCAACGTTTATAAATTAAGGGAGTCTGTAACGGTCGTAGTTTACGAGATGACACGACACAGATTAGAGTGTCAATTGTACGATTACTGGCACAGGATGAAATCATTATCTTCATCTCGCGAAGGTGTAGCTCCATCTTTACCTGAATGACAGGATCTATTACTTACTTAATCTTGACACATGTAGCAATCAAGATAAGTAGTTTTATTGAATGACTTACCTCATAACATAACAATACATAACTAGCCTATAATGTTCCCACCGCTGGGACACAGACCTTCTATCGAAGAGAGTGAGTGGACTGTAATCTAAACGGGAGCCCGGTGCGGGTTGGTAGGTATCACATGTTTTCACATTTTTGGTTCTAGGACATGCCGGTTTGGTCACGATAACGTTCCTTCACCGTATTGACAGCAGTGGTGATAAAATAATTTACACAAAGTAAACCGCCTGTCAGTTCAAACCTGTGACCTCGTAAGTCGCGGCTTTTACCACTGGCCACCACTGTTCCCTGCTAAGTATAAAAATATAATTGCATGATAATATAAGGTTCTTATAGCAATATTTTTTTGCAGTCTACTCTCTTGGCATCACTGCTGTATCATAGGAGCATTTACAAATTCGAAACTTTCATATAAATATCATTTTTCATTCACCAAAATACCATGCACCTACTTAGCATAAATATAATCAATCTGCTGCGTAAACACGATACTCCTTGGTAAAGCTGGTTGTAATTGCAGAGTTTTGTGCTTCAGACTACCCGAAACGGCTGTCAAAGAGCTACGGATGACAGCCGGAACAAACGGCTTAACGTGGTTTCCAAGGCACGCAAGGGTGACATATCGAGAGATGTGTAATGTGTCAGCCATCCATGAGGCGACCGCAGCAAGCATAGTTTAACTCTCAATGGAGCTGTGCAATTTTTATCATTGGCTACAGACCCCTTATTAGGTTAGGCTTAAAGCCATAAATCATAATCAAGTCAAGGGAAATCGAAAACAGATTTTTTATTCCAGAAAAATAATAATTCTTGTTCATAAGTAAAGCCGTGGCTTACAGCTCTGCAGTAATTAATGGAACTCGCCACGTGCTAAGATCATTTGTAAGACTTTGAGCGCCTTTCAAAAATAAAAGGTCAAAGATGAAAGGGTCGTAATTAATTCTTTATTATTATGTTTCTTTCAGTATTGGCTGCTAATCTATTGTTTTTCTGATTTGTGGCGTTAAATAGGGAAGTAATTAAGTGATCCTTTAATTTATTGATATTTAATTATGTTTACTCACGCTTTAAAAAATTAATTAAACTCTACTAAGTTCTATGCGTCTAATGATGCATCTAAAAAAATATTGATCCTCTTTTTACACGCATTATATTAGCTTCACTTGTAACTAACTTTTGCTGATGAAATTTTGCACACGCTCTGAGTTCTGATGACAATACATGACTAGCTAAGAAACGTCATTACAAATCCAATATGGCGGCCTCCCCAAGATGGCGGACTGGCTGTTTGAAATCCACCCCCATGATATGGGTATCAAATGAAAGGGTTTGCTGTCAGGAATATGAAAAAAAAAATATATTCCAAAAATGAAAAAAAATCGTTTTTGTAGTTAGCAGAACTAAAAAATAGAAAATAAATAATAGTTTAAAAAACTAAAAAACTGCTTTTTGAGGTATTTTTATAATCACTTAATGTCAAGCACCCCACGCTTTTTAATTGAATTAAATTATTTTCTCCTTTTTTAGTTTGGTTTTTAAAGCGTGTTTTTTATACTATTTTAACTTCCTAGCCGTGTGAAGCCCTGACTCCTGTTCTAGGTACACCTTAGTTACAGGGTATCTTTTCCTAATTAGTAGGTTCTAGATTTATGCAATAGCTTTTGCCACAAGCTTCGAACTCGTGGACGTCAGAAATTATCTCACGGGAATGTACTATCGGGATAAAAAGTATCCAATGTGTTAATCCAGGTTTTCAGGCTAGTAAACAATTTAATAAAAACTAACCTCTTACAAATAGATTGCTAAGTACGTTTAAAGCGTGAGACACACTGTCTAACTAATCGATCAGGGTGTTCCGTTGTACGTCAGACACCAGTCAATAACAGAAAACTAGTACATGATGGATGGAGCTACGTATTGCGTCTCATCACGAGTTTAGGTATTAGTTGCTTTAGAGCTAAGCGATTAGAAGCACATGGTAGATATGTCAAATTAAAGAGACAGTAACCCTGTAGATCTGTCAGTTATCTTTTCAAGCCTGAACGCCAAATTATCAGACATTATATATTTGTCTTATACGTAGGCGAAGTCGAAGCGAAGACGAAATAAATTCAAGTTGAAAGGATTAATTTGCGAACAAAAAAACTCCGTGTATTTCCAGTATAGATTTGATAGAAAGATCGTCAACAAAACTAATTTTATACGTCTCTTACGTCCAAAAGTTTTCGAGAAACTGCGTGCCTACTAAATATTCGGTAAGAAAGAAAGCAAGAAAAACTAAAAAACACGCTTTAAAAACCAAACTAAAAAAGTAGAAAATAATTTAATTCAATTAAAAAGCATGGGGTATTTTTTGAGGTATTTTTATAATCAATTAATGTCAAGCACCTATTAATTGAATTAAATCATTTGCAATTTTTTTAGTTTGGTTTTTAAAGCGAGTTTTTAAAACTATTATTTATTTTCTATAATTTAGTTCTGCTAAAGACAAAAGCGTGATTTTTTAAGTTTTTTTTTTCCTTTATTTTTTTCTATTTTTCTCTTATTTTTTTTATTTTTTATTGAATTGTCATCGGTCCTCGATAAGTTTACAAAGTTTAAATGAAATCTGACCGTTTAAAGTGGGTCAAAATTGCGCTCTAAGGAGTCGATTACAAACATACAAACATACAAGTGAAGCTAATTAATATAAAGCGTTTAAAAAGGCTTTTTTGTCACAGAATCACGTGCGTACAAAAACATATGAACAGTCGAATAAAAACAAGATAGCAAACAGATTTGTAATCACGAACACAGAACATAAACAATCGGCAATCGGCAGCTGCACACTCGTGACTAAAGGCTTCCACTCAGCATGATGCGTTGGCCAGTGGTCATCCAAAAACGACGTACTTACGAAATTCAACTCAAGCTGAGAGAACTGTAGGCTGTATCTACAAACTTTTCACTTGTCTCTATTGAATTGTACAAACTCTAGGACTAAAGCTTTCACAATCGTAAGTCAACACTTTTCCAAGTCCACTCTTTCTCAATTCACAAACAAAATAAATTAGTCAGCCATTGCCAACAAAAAGTTAAAACTAATTCTTCCTAAGCCCCGAAAAGAGGCTGTAAGTAGTTCAAACAAACTTAAACATTGTTCAGTGGTGGGCCACGCCACGATGGGCCACGATGGGCCACGTTTGGGCCACTCGTAACGTTTGATAAAACCATTAAAAGTTTATAATGAGGGTACCCGAGCCGCGGTAACTGATACTGTGGTACTACAGGGGTGGCACGTGCTGGCAACGTGCTCGGGATTAAGTTGTAGTATGGCTTTGTTTATTTAAGTGGGTTTTACGTGTGATTGTTAGGTACTGGTTAAGTAAGCTAACTGGATTTCTATGTTCGCAATACAGGGCCGGTACTAATGTGACATTTTCCAATCATTATGTTCTTTCCGTCTTTATTTTGGACATTACTGAAATCAGTGAATATTTATTCATCACTCCTTAGATTAACTCGTCTTGGTGGTGAAATACACTGTCAATGTTTTTAGACTAAATAAGTTTTAAATTACTTAAACTTCTTCAAAGTAAAAAATTAAAAGTAAATTTACAGAATACAGGTTTTTTTTCTTTGGCTAACAAAATCAATTTGTACAGGAAGTTATTTAAAGCCGTGCTTAGTTACCTGTACCTAGTGGTAAAAAAATATACGAAATTTTTGAACAAATAAATAGAAAACGCATAGGAGTTTTCTGATACATATTTGTTCTAAAATTTCGTTAACTATGGCAACCCTGTTCTAGCGTGAATGTTCCAGTGTACTTTCATCTTTTGTTGTCGCGTTTATTAAATTAAACAGAATTAGTGTTGCCAGCTGTTCCAGAATGACTGGACTTTTGTTTGTTAAGGGGTTCTCCTACAACTTGTTATTATTTCACGTCATTATAGTGGAAGTGTTCTTTTAGTTTTGTGCTGAATGAAAATATTATTAGCTTTGTTTTTGTGTCGGATTTGTTTATATCTTTTAATTGTGCTACATCTGTTATGTCCCTCATTGCTATTTTTTGCTCATCATTTGTATTTTATTTTTCCATTTTTTCAAATCATTTTACAAGCTTTGCCAAATAGAAGCTCCCATCTTAGGAAATGACAAAACTCTTACGAACTTGTAAAAATCCTTCCGTAGTGTTTACTCGTACTGTTGTTACAAAAAAAACTCTTATTCACTTAAGAACTCATGCTTCTAGACTCAGTGGGGAAAACCCTTCCCAAGTAGATTTATTTACCGGTGGAAAAGGTAATAGGTACTCTGTTATTTGAAAGATGGAAAAGTAGTGCTGGTCCAGTGCCAACGGCTGTGACTTACGAGTTCTAGGTCATAGGTCCGAACATTCAGTCAATTATTTCTTCACCACTGCTCTCTAAACGGTGAAGGAAAACATCGTGAGAAAACCTGCATGTCCTAAAACCAAAAAAATCCAAGACATGTGACATCTACCAACCCGCACTGGGTCTGCGTGGTGGATTACGGCCCACTCTCTCTCACCAAGAGGAGGCCTGTGTGGGTTGGTAGATGTGCAGAGCAGTGGTAACATTAAAGGCTGATTATATTAAGTGTTATGTTAAAAGCGTTGCCTATTTTATATAAATTTCAAGTATGAAAGATCTGTCTTCAAGTTTCTGGACTATTGCCAGTCGTATATTGCTTTGATATCATCTGTAACGGTCGGGTCTACGTTTACCATGAGCCAAGTCTGTCTTGAAGATAGATGGATTGGAGATGAGTAATAGCTTTTAGAACATTGAGACTTGTTTGTGTCTAGGCACGAGATGACTTTGGTAGTTAGAAGTTAGAATCTTGAAAGATGATCAACTTGTCTGATCTGATAACAAGAAAGATAACAAGGTGGAATAGAAATATCGGGAAATCTCTGGGGCCAATGCGGCAATGTAAAATCACAAATACAAAAACAGCTGTATCCTACATTTTGTCGAGTTATGTGGAGATAACTGTATGGAAGAGTAAGTTTTTTATTCAGGCTTCGTTAACGTAATGGTGAGTAAAACGGGGTTCTCACTTATTTCAGTTGCCTACACCTTTTATTTTTGCCCAACCTACGTGAGGGCAAATGACTGTATTACTTTCAACAAGTTTCAATCCTGCAACAGACTTTAAAAAAAAAAAAAAAATTGTCCGACCTGGGTACTGAACATAGGACTGCGTGCACAGCAATCACACTTGTAACGTAGCAGTCAAAATTTATAGGCAGACATAATCTTGTGCTTATTGCCACATGTCGTAATATGTTAGCGCCAACTTATCAAGGCAAGAAACGCTGCTATTTATCTAAACAATATTCCTAAATTGCAATTTACAAAACCCTTTAGATGATAAAAACCTCAAAAATTGTAACGTTATCACCTAACCGAAACATTTTGATAAAAATCTCGATAAAACACTCAAATCACTTTAGCCCTCGCGCGTACCATTTTACATGTTCGTAATACAATCTCGATGAACGTCGGCACCGCGCACTATTCACTTGTAACAACGTTTTGGCGCTCTGACAGCGATTGTACTTGCATTTTCATATATTGAATATGTTCCTTCTTGAAAATCTGATCTCTTGAGATTTATTTATAGCTTTTGCTCGCGGCTTCGCTCGTGTAGAGTGAAACGACTCGGTATCATTCTGAAACAGATTCCTGTTAAAAAACTGCTAGATACTTAATTATATTTACATAAACAATCTTTTTAAAACTAATCCAATAATACAGGGTTTCAAGAATATCGACGCGCAAACCGTAACCATGAATTTTAAGCACATGATTCTAAATCTGGGTGTAGAATCAGCTGTTTCATAGACAAGTGCAATACTTACGCGGCCAAAACGTATGAAAAATCATATATTTTTTATAACATGAAATAATTCATCACGTGTGGGTCTAGAATCATGTACTGAATCCATCATTACAGGTTGCACGTCGATGTCTCTGCCCTGTACGTTCTGTGTATTATTTTATTTCCTTTCTGGCACAAAAAGTCCACCATCTGATTACAAACACCTTCAAAACAACACCTCAATGTAAATAAATCGCCTTTTATCAGTCGATCGACATACCGTGGACAGTCGACAATATCGCGGCTTCCAAAGTGGGTCAAATTGATCCGTTAGTTTGGACTGCCCCGGAGACTCGCAGACTTACCGACGCCGAAGCAATAGTTAACTTAAATGTGGACATTTCAATGATAAACGATCATTTCGGTTGGGGTGCAGGTGTATTTAAATGAACGTAGGCATATCTATAGAGATACTATAATGAAAGATCAAGCAGCGCTACTTTATACAGGGTCAAATTAAAATAGCTGGCAATACCTACTTTACCCACGTGTAGGTATAGAAATCCAAAATTAGAGAAATAAAAAGAAATGGTATATAATTCGAACTGTGTTCAAAAGTTTAAATGTCGCTGTGATATGTATATTAAGGCAACCAGCCGACTGTTTTTTTTTTTGGGTAGGAAATCATCAAATAACTTCTCCCGCTATGGGTGGAGCAGGTGGGCGTGTCAGACTTTTACTGACTAAAACCCACCCGTGTTCCCTCAGTTGCCTGTGTGCCAGGGGCTGCGGTATCTCTTTCGAACAACCCGCACCCCTGGCAGAGCAACCAAGCGACTGTTGAGTTATGTTTTTGGAAATTCGTAAAAAATATCTAAGGTCCACTAAAAACTACACAAACAGCAGAGCGATCTACGAGCGCCCAGCCAACGTGGTTTGCTGACCGATACGGGCATTTGCCTTTGCGCAACAAATGATGGAAATAAAAAAATAAGTAAAATATATTTAACTACTTTTCGATATAGCTACCCGACACATATTTAAAGTATTGCCAGCTAATTTCAGTTGATCCTGTAAAGTGACCACTTACCATGAGGTGGGCAACTAGCTTCAACTTTCCAACTGATCGACTTTTTGACAGTTCAAAAGTGTCTGTAAATGGTTTAATTGAAATAAATGCTTTGAGTTTGAGTTTGAGACTTTTCCGCTAAATAAAAACTTGAAAAACAAAAATACTCATGAAACTCACGTAAAATCGCAATAATTGAGAAATAAAATTGAATAATTCAACTCACTACAAAAAAGTTGTCCACATAAACACATAATTATATAACGATTTGACAAAAAGCGATATGCAAATCCAGCTCCAAAATCTGCAGAATACGAACAAATGACAAGAAGATTATATACTCTCAGCAAAAAGGACGGATTACATTATACCCGTAGGATCCTAAAAACACACTTGAAAACTGTGGACGTTACGCGCAATTTTAATAAAAAAGTTTTACCGTAAACCCAACATAGACATAGATCGGTTTAACATAGGAAAGTTAATATTTGCGGTATTTTTCGAATTTCGTTTTTGTGTAGACCTAAAATCTCAAATATTGTATATAATTTTGATATTATTTAAAATCCGCTATGTAAAAATAGGAGCAGTGGTGGCCTAGTGATGATGGCCACGACTTACAAGTTATATGTTGTAGGTTTAAACCTATACAGGCGCTGTAATTTGTGTAAATTATTTCATAACCACTGCTCTCAAAACAGTGAAGGAAAACACCGAGAGGAAACCGGCATGTCCAGAAATCCGAAGACATGTGACATCTAACCCGTATTACGCTCGCTTGGTAGATTACAGCCCACTCCGTCTCACCAAGAGGAGGCCTATGTCCCAGCAGTGGGAACATTATAGGCTGATTATGAAGTCAAAATATTCATTGTCATAGCTTAAACTTTTGTTCTGGCCAGACCTGTCTCAACAGAAGCGCCCAGAGGCAATAAAACTATCTTACTTTTCTTGATGAAACCAAAGGACATTGTTAAAACCATCACACCTTACATCATATTCTCACCCAATTTTAGGCAAACTGTTCAGTTAGTTTGTTCTCCTTCAAAAACGAAGTAACCTCACCGTGAGTCACTCACAATCTCTCAAAGTTTGGAAGCCGGAAATCTTTCCTTTGCATTTCGTTCACGGTTGCATTCAATGCCCAGCCGATAAATATTTACTAACAGCAATTGAAATATTACCTCGACGATGCTCTGGTCGGGAATTGTTTGAATTGGGTGAACTTTTATAAAATGTAGCTATAGTTACTAGGGCAACTGTGTGCTACTGTGTTAGATGGTAATTTTCTGAATGCATATTTGGGTGGACTTCAAGGTTAAATGAATGCAATGCTCCACTAAATCCTTCTTGACTCACCTGCTGCAAGAATGTTCTCTTTGTTTTCAGAAAACCATGATAGATTAGATTGATAGATAGAGCCCAAGTAGTTTCTTATATATACTGAGAAAGAATGAGCATTGATAACGCTTACCCATAGTATATTGGCAATTTCAGATAATATTGCACCGTCGCGTAGGTACTAACTGAATAGTCTACGTAGATTATAACAATCAAGCACATCCCAGACGGCTTTGGAAAATGTTTGTTTAAAAGTATTTATAACTGTCCGAATCAGTAAATGGAAAGAAAAATTAAAAAGTGGCCGACAAAATGGGAAAATTTGGCCAAACTGAAGGCGCATTTTCTATGGGAATTTTGTGTGTTTTTTTCTGAAATTTGGACGGGATATCGTTTATTGGATCAGTGATTTCATAAAAAATTACGTTTATTTATTTATTATTTATTAAAACTTAATGCACAAGTAAAAAATACTGTACAAAGGCGGACTTAATGCCAACCAAGGCAGGGCTAAAAGCGGTTCTGTTTACCTCAAGTCTACTACGACATTCAAATTGGATCCTTATATCCTTTCGACGTGTTGACAATTCCTAAGCACACTGCTAACAGTAGCATATTCAAATCTTGCATCTTCTTCGGTATTTTAGTTGACAGTAAGCAGGTATTCCTCTCCATCAGCAGTATGAAAGGAATTAACAAACAATTAACTTACTACCACAATTAGTTTTCCCGTGGGTAGTCTGATGTTTATGCTTCCGTGGGCATTGACCTACTCTCCCCAATTCACGTTACAATTTGCTCATTTTGTTCTCTTTCTACACGTTCCAATGTGTATACAGAATGACAGAAATAAATGTAGATGTAATAATTGATTTGGATATAAACACAATGATTGAAATCTTTGGAATTGAGATTTTGTCTATTACTTGTTGTGAATTAATTTATTTATGCTAAGAAACATCGACGCAGAACCTGTAAACATGGATTCTTTACATGATTTTGAACCCCAGCGTTGACATTATTTGTATTTTATAAAACAACAAATGTGGTTTTGATAACCGATTATAAATTCATTTCTACGCTAAGCTGTCAAGAATAATGTTTTGAATTTATAGTTTCAGTTCAGGTTCAGTTTCAGTCTTACTATAGTTCTTGATTTATCTTTGCGACCAGCACCATAGTTGCGAACACACTAGCAATCACAATCTGTCGATAAATGCTGTTAAAATGTCACCGTGAGAACTTAGGTGAAGTGAACTGTCGTTCCATCTGACAATAGGGATTGATACTAATGACAGGTCACTTTAAGCTCACTTAACCCAAATGATCACACACGGTGGAGGTCTGCCCGGATTGGAAGGAGCACCGCCGTGTCGTCGTGGAGGCGATCGGCGGCGGCGATCTCTCGCGTCCAGCCCTGGTCCAGGCCATGGTACGGAGCGAGGGTGCATGGGTAGCCCTCACCTCCTTCTGCGAAGCAGTAATACTCGCGAAGAGGGAGGCGGCGCTCGAGAGGGAGACGCATTATATGCGCCCTCACGGCCCTAGCCTCCGCAGGAGACGCCTTGGGCGTCGGGAAACCCAGGCTGATTCCCGGTCACCGTAGGCACGGGCTTGCGGACGGCGAGTAATGGGTAGCTCGCTGTCCGGTAAGGACCAAGCCCGGGTCGTCGGCGTGTTGTGTTCCACGCGCGAAGAGATGTCAGTATCAACTGATGGGGCCCGCACGGGCCAATGCCTGCCAGGGGTGCGGGTTATTTGAAAGAGATACCGCGGCCTCTGGCATACAGGCAACTGAGGGAACATGGGTGGGTTTTAGTCAGTAAAAGTCTGACACGCCCTCCTGCTCCACCTAGAGCGGGAGAAAGTATTTGATGATTACCCACCCAAATAAAAACCCAAGTTATCACGGTGACATTCTTACAGAATACCACTGCTGAATAATTTTTATAAGTTCGACAAAAAAATCTGCTCAACAATGCAAATAACGCAATGAATGTTGTTGAACTGTCAAAATGAAAGCCATTCCCACTGGTAGTGTGTTACAGTAACTCGTGTAAAGTTATTGTTCGCTCACGAAGTTACTGTTGGTAATATTTTACAAAAAAATTACCCAATTTCACATAAAGTACACGTTAACTTATTTTGCTAATGTTTTCTCAAAAATATTTCACTTATCTTCAATATTCTCATAATTGACACGTTGCATACAATATTCGCTTCAGTCACAAGATGTTGAGGACATCTTCAACCATTTTACTACCCATTAAAGTCACCGCTTCCTTCGTTTTAAAGCGTTTTATGTACCTCTAAAACAGATAACGAGATGCAGAGCGGTTTTTTACAAAAGGAATCGTAACTTTTCGACTGAATTAACTGCCTTGGGCTTTTGGTAACATAATGGAGTTTCAGTCTATTGAAACCGTTTGCTGAATTGGTTTCTTATTTAAGTCGACTGAATGAGAGAGCAGTGTGTCACCGTGTTTTAAATATCCTGAGTGTTGGGTTCAAATCTCATGTTAGTTACTTAAATGGCTAGATCTAATCATATCAGTGGATCATCATTTAACAACAGGTGAAATTAAAACGTTTGCAGAGACTGGAGACTATGGGCTCCAGTTCAAGTCATCATGAACTTAGATACATTTTGACCAAAATCCATTGATATTTTACTCAACAAAATCAATATTATATATCTTTTCACATGCATACAACTGTGACGCTTTGCCAATAGGGTCTTACTCTCATTTATTTTTCTAAACATGACAATCATCTACGTATAGAAAAATCATTTTTCGCACGTAAGTCTAGCAAAAAATCGAAAATGCCTCGACCGATTGTGATGAAACTTTGGTAAGTTGTTGTGTGCGTACTCGAGATGAATCTAAACATAAAAGGATATATTGCTACGCATGTCTTAGCTAGTACTGACTATAAATGCACACATTACTAAACCGCCTTCCCACTAATAAACTACTTAACTTTCTTCAGTTAGGTGCGACCTATATAATCGTAAAAGCTATTCTTACAAGAACATCTTGCTATCCCCTAGATCTTCCCATCTTCAATACTTACAAATGAGGTTGTTTAAAATCTTAATCAACGTGTCTATGGGCTGCACCACGTTGTGAGTGCTTCATTAACAAGCAATTATTTAGCCGACGACCACCGGCCTGTGGCGTCACTGTGATTGCGGTGTTAACTATTTATTTATCTAATAGAGACCGTTAACTTATGTAGTGGATTATGAGTAAAAGGTTAAAGTCTCATCTTGCTTTGTCTCTGCTTCTCCCTTAAATCCATCCAAAGGTTCTCTTCAATAATATTACCTTTAAGACCGCCATTGTGTCATCCTATGTAAAATGTCTACATTAATATTTGTAAACCACATGTTTTACCTACTAGACTCTATTCTATTCTTCCTGTTAAAAAGTCTCAAAATGGATGCTACTAAAACTTATTGGCATAAGATTTTGACCAATCAGATTACAGCATTTACATTCACAGTTACAAAGTTTGTGTCTTGTTACGAAAACTAACCTTATGAACATAAGACTCCATAAACAATTTCTCTCTTAATTGTATGTACAAAGAAATTATAATTCAATTAAAACTATATTATACTGTTGTTGTTTTTACTGTAATGTAGCAAGCAAGGTAACAGCTTGATAAAAATAAAATAAAAAGCGTGCCTATGAAATTGAAATTCAGCAAAAAGTATTATTTTTAAGATGCAAAAGTGTCGTTTCCTGCGAACTTGTTATACCGTGATGACAAAAAAGTCTTATAAATTCTTTCGAATACATTTTCTTCTGAGAATCCATTGAATGGATCCTCAGAAGAAAAATATATTCCACATTCTTTACAAACGTCAGCCGTCCCACTTATTTCCTTCAACATTCTTAGAAAATCTTCAAGCTTAGTAGTTGACATTTAGCAAGAGAGTAGGAAATAACCTCTTTGCTGACTGAAGCTCGCAGTAGAGTAGATATAATGTATACTGTGTCCACGATTTAGTTTCCAAACACGTAAATAAATATATGATTTTGGAAAAACAGCTTTAATACCCACTCAAATAGTTCAGTTTGCCCAACTTTATCTTTTCAGAAATTATTAGACGTTACTGGTGATGTTCTTTAGAAAGGCCAGGTGCACAGTACTCGCATCCAGCACGCGTCTATGCCCAGATGTATGAACTTAAACGAAACAAAAGGAGTATGCAAGGATCATAGCTGCAGGTGGCGTTCTGTAGTTTCTGCCTACTTACATGGGAAAAAGGCGCGAGTTTATGTACGTATTCTGAAATCAACTTAAGGTGGTGATTTCTTGAAAACGGTCAAAATGGTGTTTTTTTTAAAGCAGTGTATCTCTTTAACCGTAAATAATTTTGAAAGCAACAAAAATATATGATATTTTCAAGTCTTTTTTGCATACAGTAATAAAATAACTCAAAACATAATTAACCACACTTTAATGCATCAAAAAAATCATCAAAGTCACCTCTTAATTATCTTTATAACCAGTTTATCCCTTCAATAACAATTATAATCATAGTTAAAATATACCATAAAATTTCAAATTCCAAACGGCATTCAGTGATGGATTATTTATTATTCGAATTTATTACAACAGATTTTAACACGTATTGAATTGCAATAAGAACAATTATCGCTCATAACAACACTATTTAAAGTTAACATGGCCTTAATGGACCTTAACATAAAGTAAATATTCGTTTAAATACAAATAAAATCAGTTGGAAACAAGGATTTGAATGGACTGTAGTTATAACATGTTTGCCTGCCCATGCATGTTGTATCGCGATCTTCGGCTGCACCATTCAAGTCAACTCTTGACCTAGAAGCTAAGTCATACTGAATGCGACGTTTTATATGGGAAAGAAATGCTTTCACAGTCTGTGAATGATTATGGACAATTGTTGAGGAGAGTTAGTAGGTCTTCTTTAGTAAGACCAATTCTTATGTCTACATTTAAAAAAAAAAAAATTAATTGCTAAATTGTTGTCCTTAGCTTAGCAGCATAAAACAGAGAGAAGTGGAAGAAGGATAAAGAGGCCTTTGCCCTGAAGTGGGACATCATTGGCTTTTAATAATAAAATAATAATAATTTGTCAAATAAATATCATTGTATTGAGCAAAGATTGATGGAAAACGATATAATGCTTACTGCAACCACAGTCAGGGAAAATAATTATAAAGCAAATTAACAGCCTACGTCAGTTTGCTATGTTATAACTATTTCATATAACTGTCAAAGAATGACAGAGTTTTGATTTGAGATATGGCCAACATAATTTGATAGTTTTAACAATTAATTTATCTGATTTTCTATTGCAAAATATTATAAAAGTTACTTAAATATTTGACGTTAAGCTTCCAAAATAATACTAACAATGTATTTAAAAATATACCTCTCCCGTGCAGTCGTGGAAATTCCTTTTAAAATGAAACTTTTTGAACAAATAATTTCGTAGAAGGGCTCGTAGCAACTAAGCTACGGCGTAGGCCGATCGGCCATTGGCGTAGTAATTAAACTGGCTTCATACTACGCTTGAAGCTGGTATAATAATTATGATAATTAGAAAGTTAATCGTGTTCAGTTAATTAAATTGCCATCGACACACTTAGTAGCACAATTAATAATTTATAGTTCTCAGTTCAAAAAAAAAATCCTTCCAACGGATTTTCGACTAATCTCAGCGAGGATTACCTAAGTACCTACGCAGGAGAGATTATATTACATAAATATGTGCGCAGACACAGTTGCGGCAATTCAACACGATTGCTTTTACATCATTCACAGTAGTTGCGGGTAATCAGAAGCCGAAAGTCTGACAACGAGGCTTACTAAGGCGTATCGTACGTATAAGATTACCCGCGTACCTGGGTTGTGAAGGTCGTTCCAAGTAAAATACTGGTATTCAACTGCATCCGGTTAGACTGGAAGCCAACCCCTGTATACGTGGGAAAAGGCTGGGCAGATGATGACTAACTTATTACTTGTTAATTATTATGAATTTACACTGCTAAGTTAATAATGTCCTACTTTCTAACCTGCAGTCTATCAAATACTTTTTTATGAAGATAATAAGGCTAGGTCTCACTGTGAATGTGCTGTGAGCCACCGCTTTGTTAGTCGACAGTGTCCGAGACTCCGGGTCAAGTGAGCACCTGTCCTAACTTAGTTCTTTACATTGTAGAAATGTTTCAGAATTACAGTTTTGAGTAATCTATGTTCTTAAAAAGATCCACTACTATCTTAACTTGGCCCTAAAACAACAAAGGTAATATTTATAATGTGACCTCAATTTTCTCCCACAATCAGTGTAACTTATTTAATAAATAAACATTGTTTTAAACATAATAGTCAAAAATCAGTATAGGTATTATGATTATAACATAATATTGTATTTGTGATAGTTGGTGGTGTGCGTTAACTCCTGAACAGTCATGTTGTTATTCCATCACATTTACGAGTTTGAGATTAGAAACTCGAACTACATTATTTGATTAGCCATATATTTATCATTCATGAAGGTCGTTTTATAAGAATATTAAGAAATAAATTCAAAACTCACTAACTTTATTTATGTACAAAGTCATTACAGTCCACACATATTGACAAGGACGCAACAAACTTAAACTTCTGTTCTTCTCTTGTCGTTACTTTGCCCCATATCTTGGCTGCCACAATTTAATAGCGTTTGCAGTGATAACTGCCCTTCACCCGGCGCCACTCACTTTGATATCAAGTCTTATAGTGTATCGAATTTTAATTATATCTTACGGCAGCTTGTTCAGAACTCTGTGGAAGATTTTCCAAGATTTAGGAAAGTGTTTTGACAGTTCATTTGATTACTAGCTTTTGCAACGCGGCTTCACCTGCGTGGATGTCGGAAAATATCCCACGGGAAAGCACAACTAGCATCAAAAGTATCCTATTATGTGTTAATTATGATAAACTACGTTCTTTACTTTACAATTTGTCAAAACATGATGAAAAAAATATGAAAAATAATAATCAGGCAATCGTTGTTGGTAGCAGCCCAGATTCTGGATAATGTGCCCGGTTGATGGCAAAAGGCGCCATCTATGGATTTATGTTTAATAATCCTACATTCATTTATACAGAAATGGATGGACTATATACTTCTGCCCAATCCTTGGGGGAATAATGATGTGATGTTGTGTAACTTGTAATGATCAAAACAAAACATCATATCTTATCAAAATATCATCCGTATCAGTCACTGGTACTTGCAGTTTGATGTCATTACTAATCAAAACGGTGCTGCTGTTACCCATCATTTTAGACACCCAGTCGTGAAGGGTATATTTGCTGGAATCCACGATCAGCGCTCAAAAACGTTCAAGAGAAAACTGGGATCGATAAAAGATATAATTATTATAATAAACATATTTATTGCAGACCACACGATACATAAAAAAATAGTTACAGCATACATAGACTGCAGCATACACACACAAACAAAAAGTCACGCTCTTCTTCTCTTGCACATTAAAATAGAAACATTTACGCAGATATTTCTGACCACCGATTGTTGGTCTTGACAGCATACATCCTATCAGCAAAGTATAATGTGTGACCTTGAAAACAACATACTCCCCAATAGACAGTGTTTAATAATCTCTTATCTATCTCCACAACATAATATTCCGTAACATTTTCCTCCACAACACCCTTTAACCTTAAAAAGAAATACACAAGAAGTCTCTCCATCCATTACGAAGAACCCGCGCCTCCCCTCACACAAATTGAGTTTATGCGTCGATAACGTCCCGATATCCCCGATATACCGCTTGACAAGAGACGATGCCTATGTGAGAATGGCACAGAGTAATGCGTGGGCAGAAGCTTCACTTGAAATTAAATACTATTAAAATTCAAATCAACTTTTTTACCCGCAACTGCTGGCACATTTGTTATTAATTAAAATATTAACAAAGGTTTATTTCTTAAATAATTTAATATCAATTAATTTAAATGTAAAATAAACTTAAAATAAGTATAAAGACGTCACTTAACAGCAGCCTACGACTAAAGCTACGGCTTTCTAAAAGAGCGGTGGCCGCTACGCAATGACCCCAGTGACGGTTTTCGTGAAAATTATGGCTGCGGTAAAGATTTAATAATCATAATCATTTATTCATTTGTGAATATGGGTTCAAAAAAAGGTCTTAAAAACAATCGTGTCCATTAGCCATATCCTACCATAAGGCATGCAAATGCACAAACACACAGTACGAAGTTAGACTATAACAATAAAAGACGTTATTTAAAATATTGTATGGAATAACATTATATACCTAAGTTTATCCTGTAAATATTCAGTGGCAGAGTAATATGCTTTTCTTAGTGACAGTGTTTTTATATATACCTTTTAAATATATATAATATCACTAATCTCCAGAAGTGAATTTGGTAAATAGTTATATATGCGTGGAGCTATACATAATATACTTTTATTTAATAATGCTGTTTTATTGATTGGTAAACATATAATGAATTTGTATCTTTTGCTATTTAACTTATTAAACCTTACCGCGTCAAAAGTCTCGTTTCGGTTTTATTTTGACACCTCTGCTACGCACAATGATACAGTGAGTTGAAGTGGTTGGCATGGAATCACTTTTAATCACCTTTTAACTGTGTGAGCTCAGCTAACTCAATACGGACACTTTTTGCGTGACTTCGTACGGTCAATTTAAATCTTAAGCCCAAAGTTTCCAAGGACGTAATAAATAAGTTGACGGAATTTTCTGCACACTGTATCTTCAATGCACAGCTTAGCGCCAAGAGTTGAAATCGAAAAATGTGTTTTTTCAACGTGCTGGGACATTATTGGATTTTCGATACTCGGTTCAGTACAGAGCACGCACGGATGCCTGGTTGGCAAAAAAAAATTAACCGTGCAGCTAAAGTGGCAAACTTCTACGTGCACATCCTGCGTAGCAGTAGGCGGCTGACTTTGACGTTGACCATGGTAACCGTAGACTATAGATCTGGGTATCTGGAAACACATAGCACGCCTGTAATCTCCGAACGGTTAGGCAAAGGTATACCTATATACTACACCCACATTTCAGCAGTTATGTTTAAGTCCCAAGTAATAGAGCATGAGCCTAATGCCATTCAAATCAAATCAAATGTTTATTTGCAAGAAATACATTGTTGGTGAAGGTGAGATATCCACAACCACCAGATTCCACGCTGCTACTGATGCATTCCCAATGGAAAGCTCCAATAAAACTTTTCCCGCCCTAAGAATCGAACGTAGAACCTCATGCACAATCACCAATAATCATATGAGGCCCCTGAAAATTTTGCTGTAAATAATGATTACTCGAGACGTTATTTGAAACTGGTGCAGTTGCAGAGGATTTTAAAGAATGGATAAAAAAAGTTTACCTTCTGCAGTTTCTCTGTCCATATCCTGGACAACTCAACTACGATGTTACTTTGAAGTGGTGGATTTACTGCCCCCGTCACCGCGAGGGCTGTGAGTTATGTTCATTCTGTACTCGTTAACTGCACACCGATTATGGTGATGTAATGACCCAGTGGCTTCGAGTGATCTTCGTTTGTTTTCGTGGCTTGTTGTGTTATGTGTAGAAAACAGGGAATTCTTGGTGTCCAGTTAGGTTTTCTTTATAGTAAAAAAAAGTTTATTTTTCTGTGATCAGGGTTGTAAAAGTAGTTAACAATGATGAGTACTATCGTACTCATCATTGACCTGAAAACCTGAAAAGGGGCTATTGCCCCTTTTCAGGTTTTTAGTTATAACAATTAGTCAAAGTCAAATAATTGATTGAATTAGGGACGTCGAATATCAAAATGAACAGGAAAATAGAAGTGATTCTTACAATTTATGGTTTCGTATTGAGAAGAATGGGCAAGAAACTCCATAGTTATTTACTCCTACAAAATGTTATACAATATTTTGTAGACATTAAAATTAAACATAATTATATTAAGTGAATACTGAAATGCGGATTTCACTTTAAATCTGTAACTCAACATAACATTGATAATACCCACCCAAGGAAGCGACGTCAAAGACAAAACGTTTCCACTCAAAGGAGCCAGAGCAAAGACATTGGCGTCCTTATCCTGCCAATTTGGCAGTCAAGCTATAGGCGACACTCGATTTGAACCGGAGTCGACTTACAGCGTCAATGGATCCCCGAAAGTTAAGTGTTCCAACGATTTAACAAGTCAGAGGGCTTTAAATTGAGGGTGACATTTTTCTTTCGAAATAAGGATTTCTGGTGTTGAAATGCTTTTTATGACGTATTTTTTAAATTATGGTGTTATAAGATGGTCAGTGTATGTTAAAGAACATGTCCTGATTAAGTTTCTGTGAATGTCATACTTCATTCATAGAACCGAAACACGTCCACTGCTGGACATAGACCTCCTCCAAGCACAGCCATAGTGACCGGTTCTGTGCTTCCCGCATCCAGCTGATTCCTGCGGCCTCCACCGGGTCGTCGGTTCACCTTGTGGGGGACCTTCCAACTTTACGTCTTCCAAGGTCATACTTATTAAATAAATATATCCGCCTGCCCCAGTTATTAAATTTGTGGTGGTACTGAAGTTTCTTCATTAAGAAACCAATTCAGATCGCGAAGACATCTGCCTAGCAGTAGGACTATCTAGACCAGCAAAAAGCTTCACTTCTCCATGATAATAGTAAACACATCGAAAACATTCCAGCAACTCTTAAAATAAGAATTAAGATCAATGTTAATTGGTTTAAGGATCAGCCCTAACCAGTAAGATTTCCTATCTGAACAGTATCAATAGAGCACAGTTGTAACCGAATTACATTGTTTTCCCAAAGCTTCCTCCAGTCGTAAATAGCCCCGGGCTACACGCCATATAACACAATTTCTATCGATGTTCGGCGCAGTTTGTTCTTCGCCATATTATCGCCTGAGGTTTATTTGTGAAACTTTCGTGTTGGTCCCCACTTCTTCGTAAATGTGTTTAGTCTACTGAGAATCTTTGAACTACGATACGACTTTTCAGATAGAAATACCTTTGATTTTATTGCAGCTATAAGAATAATTTAAACGCATACAAGAACAAGCCAGCTCTCTGTTCACATGGTTAACTTGTTCTTGCTAGAACGACCAATTGATAACACCACGTTAAGACAACGCTAAACTGGTATTTTACGCCTACCTTAATCTTCTCTCTTTGGTATTTTTATCGAGCCATTGAACTGACAAATGCTTGCACTGACTTGGCAGGTCCACTCCAAACTGTGTAGTTCTTACCTCAAAATACCATCTCAGATTTTAATCTGCATGGTCCCCAATTATAATCAGAACAAGATTATGGCTGGACTCTAAAAAGACTTTGACCTCTGTGTTTGTTTCGGTCTTCTCATAGTAATCAGATAGGGAACACCGACCTCATCTAGTTTTAAAACATAATTAATTTTTTACGTGTTCATTACCTATTTACAGAAATAATCATTTTTCATTTATTTGAAATCGTTTAAAAGGTTAAAAGGTGAGAATGCCTGTTGATCCAACATTTGGAACTGCCTATCTCTTGAAAATGAATCCTAGCTTACAACCAAGTGTTCTTATATTTTGTAAGGTATTGCAAGATTGTCATCTTCCATAATGCCTCCCAGCACCAAGTGTATGACCAACATGAGCTTCCAATAGGCCAATCATTTAGAAACATATTTTGACAACCAACTAGTCTTACCAAGGGGTATCGTGTTACCCGGTAACTATATTGTGGAGGTCAGATAGGCAGTCACTCGTATTCAGCTGCATCCGGCTAGCCGACCCCAACATTGTTGAGACTATGCAGATGAAGATGAGATATCGAAGAAAAAATTCAAGCCACAATCCGAAATGGGCTTCCAATATACCCATCCAATTTTTTTCACCATTTCCTAACAGCCTTTCTTCTTTCCAGACAAAATTCGCAAGAAGTACGCGGGGCTGGGTGACTCGGTGGTGTCTGTACGCTTGGAGCGATCTCCGCGCGGTGGCCTGGGCCTCAGCTTAGCCGGCCATAGAGACCGTAGTCGCATGGCCGTGTTCGTCTGCGGCCTGCATCCTGCTGGCGCTGCTGCTAAGGCCATCCCTGCTGTCAAAGTTGGCGATGAGATTCTGGAGGTGAGTTGACAGTTTTCAATCAATCCTCTAATGTCAATAAAAATGTAAAAATAACAACACCACAATTAAACCTGATGACAGCGACAGATGTAAAGCAACTAGTGATGCCCTTCTCCAGAAACAAAAGACGACATGAAAAACAGTAAAAAAAATAACATGAAAAATTAAATTAAATCCATGAAAATGAAGTCTGATTTCATGGAATCCATTTAAGACTTAGAATTATGTACTAAGTAGGTTCGTCATAATAACGACTGAGGATAAATTACTTTAATGTTTGACATCTCCGTGTAACCTACTTATTTCAACTTATCAATTTAACACTAACTTTGGCAAGATGTTATTTGGTAACATGCAAATTTGTAAAAGCCAGGGGTTTGAATCGTGTTAGAAATATTTTGCAATTTTTCTGGGAGACAGTAATAATTATCTGCCTAGCCTCTTCCAGACTATTTTTCTATCATCCTTCTACTCTTAAACCAGTTATTTTGTCTTTTTATCCACATTTCTCCATCAGCTGCCACCTCAGTTTTCACCCTAGAAAGAGGACAAGTCACCTTTTACACAATCCTTGCATTTACTAAACTATTCGTCGGAAAACACGCTAAGCCGTTGGTCCCGGCTGTCATTCATAGATTGTTGGCAGTCGTTACGGGTCGTCGGAAGCCCGAAAGTTTTACAACCAGTCTTATAAATAACTCCATATGAATTATCCAGTAACTGGGTTGTGAAGGTCAGATAGGCAGTCACTCCATGTAAAAAACTGGTATTTAGCTGCATGCGGTCAGACTGGAAGCCAACCCCAATGTAGATGGGAAAAGGGTAGGTTTCACATAGAACAAAAGCAGAAGGAATACTTGGCACGATCTGGAGCTAGATAGAGTGATATATTATATACGTACATACAGACTATTGTACATACATACTGTTGTTTATTGTTCCCTGCACTGAATCACCGGGTTGTATGCAGTGTTTATTTTGTTGAGTTAGGAATTTGTGTCAGTGTGCTCTTGGCTTAGGATTGGGCCACCCAACGATGGAATTTTGCGTGGGTTACCTGAGCATATTAATGGATTTCAATCAAGGTACCTCTAAGTTACTTATTACACTATATTGCGGCCAGTTAACAATTATTGCATTTACAATTCCGTCCAAAAATATGTTATTTACGATATCATTACAACTATTTTCAATTCGCGGCTTTTCCCTACTTTTAATATGCGTGTATAAAGTGTACATATAAACTTTCCGGAGGCAATTATCGGAGCAACAGACTTTAATGCGGTTTCCCTATTATTTCGACAATTTATTCTGTAGGTTTGATTTTATTTCCGTAAGTAGGTTTGTTCAAACACTTTTACTCGTCAATAATATTTTAAAAACTAGATGAGCTCGGCTTTTTCTATCTGATTACTCTACGATGAAAGGCCGAAATAAACTCAGATGTCAGTCTCTTTTAAAGTCCAGACATGATCTCGGTCAGATCATGCGTAGACGATGTAAATTGATGTCTGAAATGGTATTCTACTACTATCTATTTAACTTAAATAATAATAAAAAAATCTCGATGATTTGTCATATTCAAACCGTGTGAAGCAAAGGTGGGTCGCTAGTGATAATATAATAAATGTAGATGGGTAAATCTTATGTTAATACTCAAGTATTCGCCACACGTTGCTAAGCTGAACCAGATCAATAGAACTTGTATAATTTGACACTCGGATTCATGGTACGTTTGTGGAATAACTTAGGTTAGTGTGAAGCAGTTATAATTTGCTATTGGACCAAGGTCTTGGAACAGTGTATTTATTTGAATAAATAAAATTCGTGCTGGACAGAAATCTAAAATCAGAAGTAAATGTAAACGATTAGCAAATTCTCAGGGGCAAAAAATTATAATCCAGACTGCAACTAAGAACTTCTATTTTCTTCAACCTTTTAATTTAAACTTACTAATATTATGAAGATGTAAAAGATTGTTTGTAATTTTGTGTAGGGATCCCTGAAACTAGATTTGAAATTCTTTTTGCATTTGATAGCCCAATTCTTGTAAAAGGTTGGAGGGTACTAGCTGACCCGTGCCCACTTCGTTGGGCGGTAAACATTTTTAAATTACTCATTAGATTACGACACGGTCGCGGTTCCATACCTATGTCGTATTATGTCTTTAACCATTTGTCCAAATTATATGCAGTAAAAGGGGAAAAGTCTTTTTTTTTAAACACTTAACACGATAAACTTACTTATTTTGATAAGAATTCATAATTGTTGATAATATGACCAATAAACATGACCTAACGATTTAAATTATTTTTTTTAATATAAAAACAACTTTTTTTACTTAATAGTTCAACGAGGTGACAATTAATTTGTGATGTGGGTTTCAGTAAGGTAGAAACATCATCATTTTCCTGCCCTTATCACAATTTATTTGTGGTCGGCACAACATGATTGTCTTTTTCTCCCACACTTCTCTATTAGTCGTCATCTCCGTAGTCACACCCTGTCTAAGTATATCATTATTCACACAGTCCATTCATTGTTTCTTTGGTCTTCTCCTACTCGTATATATCCACATTCATACTAAAAACTTTCCTCATGCCATTTCCTGCATTCCGCCAATTCCCATACTCGTACCATGACAATCAATATCCACACAATTTTTTAGCTATCGTAGCCACTTTCAGACTTCCTCTTATGTACTCATTTCTTATTCAATCCATTCGTATCCATTCTATCAATTGCCATCATCATTAGTAAGGTTGAAACATCACGACCAATTTAGCAGAAATCCTTCTAATATTATAAATGTAAAAGTTTGTATGTTCGGATGTTTGTTAATCAATCACGTAAAATCAGCAGAACGGATTTGGATGAAATTTGGCACACAGATAAATTATAACCTGAATTAACACATAGGATACTTTTTATCCCGGTAATCGGTTCTCGTGGGACAATTTTCGACTTCCACGCGGGCGAAGCCTCTCGAAAAAGCTAGTACACTCATAAAAAAGGTTGCCAAAAATTAAACAGACACTTCTCCTTTCTATAAAGTCTTGGTATAATTACTCATACTCTTCAAAAAGTGAAGAAAACAAATGAGCATGTAGTGGTGTCATCCGGCATGTTTTACAAACCGCGTTGGATTGCGTCCAACTACTCGCATAAACGATTTATCTTAACGATATAATATATTATGTATTACATAGAGGAAGACGTCAAGTCTTTTGAGCATCGGTCGTGTATCCGTTGATCGCTGAAGTGTTATTTAATCGTGGATTTGCGAGGGATTAATCGGTGGATAACCTACACTACGTAACAAACAGTTGATTTTTTGTTGTTTATTTCTGTAAGTAGATAGATACTTTTACACGTCAATATTTTTTTTAAATTTGGTGGCGAGCATTCCTTAACTGACTGATCACCGAGAAGAAATGCCGAAACACACTCAGAGGTCACGGTCCCATGTTGTGTTAAAGAGACTTCTTTTCTCGTTATGGTTCTTTCTATTTTAAGTTATGAAGATGATCTAAACTTTGTTGAAGTTATATATTTTTTTTTTTCAGAAAAAGTGTGGTACAGTCTGTTACAATAAAATAATTTTTAAAATTTAGGGTTAAGTCGAATAGAAATAAAGTAACATAATTGAATCAGGTGCCCTAGCTAGGTTACATGGTAACCTGTATTAAGGTTCGCCAGCCCAGGTTCCCACAGGGGTACAAACATTTTAATAGACTGCTTTGAACTATAAGCTACAAACGTATTTAACTTTTACTAAGTGGTAGTACGTGTGCATGTTTTGTGATGTAAGTGTGGTGTGTGTGTGTTTTGTGATGTGATTTGAATGAATATTTAAATGATTGCCCAAACTGCTTCGTCTTTTCTGGAAATGCCTATGATTCTGTTTAAATAATGTTATCGTAAATTTTTATTATGTGCATTAAATTTTGTCATGAAACGCGGAGACAACTTTGTCAGTTATGATAGAGTATTAAAAAACAAGCGAATTAATCAAATATCGCGTACATGATTGTTATTAGCCCATGATATCCTTTTAATGACATATCAACTGAATATTCGTTGTTTATTTATGATTACTCATCGCCATTCCCTCGTAATATTTATACACCAATCCAAGACTATTGCTCCGGATTCCGCATCGTGTCCAGATGCGATGCTATCTGTTACAATGCCCACAAGATATACAGTTATAGCCCCGAACTATTGGCAGCTGATCGATATAGTGCCAGGCATTTTATACAATAAAATATAACACAACGTAACATCACGGCTGTATTCCTTAAAGGATTTATGCAGAAGTGTTTGTATGATACAACTTCATTTTGCCAGTTATATTTAAGTCCCTTGTAATAAGGGACGAGGTTATTGCCATCCACCGGGCCAAAATTTTGACTCCAGGCTGCTATTGAGAAATTCCAGATGGAAAAACCTATTAACACTTTGGCCGACCCAGAAATCGAACCCAGGATCTGATTAAAAAAATGTATATTATGCAGCAGACTTATACAGGATTTCAAAAAGACCCATCAGATAGCCGTCGTCTACACATGCTGCACATCAATCTATGTAAACATCGTACAAAATAATGCTGGGAAACTACTCTTATATTTGGTGTGAAAAATTGCTGCCTACGGTAGCTCACGCAAAACATTGAACTCCTGGAACGTCGCAGGGGCTTAAGAGTAGTTTTCGTAAAAAAAAAATACAAAAAATGTTGGAACTTTGACCTTCAGTATCATCGTTTTACACCCGTTAGGTATAATCAATTATTATCATAGTACCTAAGTAAAATCCACTACAGGAGCAGAATCTCCTAAAGATGGGCTGATATTCTAATAGCGATGATTACACACTAAGCTAGAAAATCGGTGTAAAAATCGCAGTTATTAGCAGATAAGAGGATGTAGCTGACATACTTTCAAAAGATTTAGGTAATTTAGATTGAGGGGCTCGTGGCTAAGTAATAACAACCGCACGGGGCGATCAATTAGGTTAGGCTACGCTTGCCGCGGTCGGTCCGTGGATAGGTACCTTTACGTACCGAGACCTCTCCGTGCCTTGCTGTCATTCTTGGATCTTTGTCTGTCGTTACGGGTCGTCATAAGCTCGAAAGTCTGACTACCAGTCTTACCAAGGGGTATAGTGTTACTGGGTTGTGGACGTCAGATAGGCAGTTGCTCCATTTAAATTCTGGTATTCAGCTGCATCTGATTAGACGGGAAGCCGACCTCAACATATGCTAGGCAGATTGAATCTAGATTAAGTTTGGTTTGTCCTAGTAGCCGACTACACTGAGAAGAAACACCGAAACAAAGTCAGAGCTCAAAGTATATTTTAAAGTCCATACAATTCCATTATAATTGTCAGAACGTATTAGGACCATGTGGGTTAATGTCTGAGGTGTCCCTTGAGGACAGTGCCACGCAGAATTGAGTGGACCTGTCCAGGTAGTGCTCGCTTGTGCTCGCTATCGCTTAGCTCAACTCAGAAACTTAAGTAGCTCAACGATCCGACGAACAATACCAAAGTAAGTACATTTTAGAGAGAACAGGATGTCTCTTAGGTATTATTCAACAGCCTGATAATTAGGACTTTAATGAAAAGGGAATCTAGGTTCATCATCATCATCATTTCAGCCGAAAGACGTCCACTGCTGGACATAGGCCTCCCCCAAGCTCCGCCACTTCGACCGGTTCTGGTTATTTGCATAATAATGCATATTTGACAGAAATATAAAAAAAACGGCAGAAGAGGCAATAGGCTCACCTGTTACATGGGACTTAAACATAACTGGAGAAATGTTTGTGTCTTTAGGTATATCTCTGCTGTACCCTTCGGGGAATACAGGCGTTATGCTATGTAACTAAGAATTATGTTTTGTTCTCTTCTACAAAATCTCAGGACAAAGAAGACTAACCTCTCACAAATAGATTTCTAAGTAGGTAAAAAGACTAAAGCACATTACCCAATTAATTTATCTGAGGGGTAATTGCGTAATACACTTTCATTAGGAATCGCTTTCATTTTGACAGTTCTAGAACATTCATGGTGTTGTTAACGTTGCTAATCAGACAATTTTTTCGAGTCAGTAAAAGTCTGACACGCCCTCCTGCGCCACTCAGAGCGGGAAAAGTTATTTGATGATTTCCCACCCTCAGAAAAAGAAAACCCACAACAAGCTATTATTATTGTTACTCTAACAAAGATTCCATAGATGAACGAGGAGCTAGGGGGATACCTGATTCCTAGTCACTTACCACCCATTATTATTTCAAAGTCCTGTCATACTTTTGATGTGTTAACAGGTAAAATTGACTCCGTAATATTAATCCGCTTTTTTCTGACGGAATATTATGGAATATCAAATTTTTCGTTTCGTAAGAAAAATGACCCGTTATTCGATCTAAATAAATTAGGAAATATTCGTTGAATGAAGACTACATCCAGCCTAATTGAACAATTTGGACTGCCTCGTTGAGGTTGTGGTGGCAAGCGCTACTGCTGAACATGATGTCTTGAGTTCGATTCTCAGGTCGGGCAAAGTTTTATTAGGTTTTCCATCAGTAATTCCTCGGTAGCAGCCTGGAGTCTGCATTTGTGCCTAAAACTACGACCGCTATTACATGAGATTTAAACATAACTGGCGAATTGTATGAGCGTAGTGTGGGTACAAATCTGCCTTATTCTTCAGAAATGAGAGTACTTAAGGTGTTATGCCTTTAAGAATTTCCGCCAACATAAAAAAATCCCCGAAAAGCCAGTAAAGAATACGAGTGAATTCATCAAACTGAGTCAACAATTAGGAGTAGAATCATGATGAAGTACACCGAATACACGGCTGTTGATATATTTACATAAATTAGCGGCTCGTGTGTTGTTTCGTGTGGTACTGGCAGAGAGCCAGCCGGGGTGAGGGCTGAGTGAAGCGGAGATGGTAGCGGAGCGGTTGGATACAAAGTAAGAAATGTTGGTACAGTGAGATCTAGGTTTTAATCAGGAGAGACAAATATCAGTCTATTCTGTTAAATCAATAATGATGCTTTATCTATAGGCACTATTATTGTGGGATCAGGCGGTGAAATAAAATGGTCAATTTTACTTGTATTGCTATATTTTTCCGAAATTAAGTATAAATTTAAAATAAAACTTAAGCACATCGTCCGTGTCCGTTCATCGTTCCGCACAACGTCTCTCAAACGCCATTTCTCTCTTTTCTCGCTCTCTCTCATAACCTTTCAGTCGCACATCTGCATACGTTCCCTTTAACTCAAAATTCATTCCACACTCGGTCATCCTACACATTGTCTGGCCTCAGACACAACGTTCCAAACAACGTAAATCTCATACAATCCTAACACTTAACATAAACAATCTTGAATCATATATAATACTTTAAATTAAGTCTTACTTGTATTACAAAAACATAATGAAGTTGCAATCTTAAACAATATAATTTCGACAAACATTTTTTTGTAATAGAAACGTTTACTAACTCTTATTACTTAACAACATCTGTAATTAGTTAACATCTTAATATTTATTTTCATAGGAAAAGAAATAAAACATCATGACTCTTACAAACCTTAGTTACATTCACACATATCTTTGCGTAGCAGCGAAATACAAAACACCTTAATGACATAATATGACCAGTTACAATTTACTTGTAATGCTGCTAGCCCGTAACAACTCTGCGTAACTATGTATCTAGAACATAACAAAATAAAGAAAACACATTTAAAAAATAAAACATTTCCTAACACCTATCATTTTCATGCAATCAACACACAACTAACATGCTTCATAAACCTCACATACTGAGTAGATCTTATGCCTTGTCATCTGGCCATTTCTTCATATGATCTGCAAATGTTGTGGTTTTGACTGGACCTTCTGCCATCATATCTACTTTTTCTACATTGTATCTGTCATATCGTTTGCTTTTTGTTACCTGATAAGGTCCCAAATATTTAGGTTTGAGTTTCAGTCCTGGCCCAAACTGGGTTCGTTTTATAGCAACTAACTCTCCCTCTACATATTTCCTACTCTCCTTTCTATGCTTATCATAGTACTTTCTATTCTCCTGTTGTACTTCCAGTATTTGCTGTTTGGCTCTCTTCCTTAAATCTTCTCTATTTTCTACGTAGTTGTCCCTTCCTTCTTGTTGTAGTAGTTTATATATTTCTATATCCTCTTGTCTCTTCATTTTCTTTCCTATTAGCATCTCAAATGGAGTAGTGTTCACGCTTCTCTGGTAAGTACTGTTTAATGCCATCTGCACTCTTCCTACATGACGATACCACAATCCTGGTTTTTCAATACATAGCTTGGTAAGTACTGGTATAATAGTTCTGTGAACCCTTTCCACCTGACCATTGCTTCTGGGTACTCCTGTAGTAATATGACATAACTCGATTCCCTCCTTCATGCAATACTGTTGAAATTCGTTGCTAGTAAAAGCAGTACCTCTATCTGTAATAAATCTTTCTGGACTTCCAAAAGTTTGCTTTAATATCTCCAATCTATTCAACACTTCCCTCGTTGTAGTACTTTTACACGGAAACAACCATACGAACTTCGTAAAAGCGTCAATAACGGTAAGTATATGATTATACTGTTTATGAGTCTCTGTCAGGGGTCCAACATAATCCAAATGCAGCGTATGCAGCGGAGTGTCTCCCTTCTCAATTGGATTAAGGTAACCTTCCTGTTTTCCTTCCTTTCTATTTGTCAGTAGACATGGTATACATGATGCTATATAGTCTTCAACTTTCTTTCCAACTCTTTCAATGTAGTAATCCTTGCTTATAAGATCTAAAGTTTTCTTCTTTGCAAAATTACCATTACTGTGTGCCCTCTTTATGATTTCATTTTCCATCGTACTAGGTATAAATTTCCTGAAGTAGGAACAAAGTCCTAAAAAACTATGCAGTTGCTTCAAATTCTGAGGCTCAGGGAATTTTGTAACAGCATCTGTTTTCCCTGGCGACGGCATTACTGCACCACCTTCAATAACATGTCCTAGGTATTCTACCCTTCTGGTTAACAGCTGAGACTTCTTCCAGTTGATACATAACCCATATTCCGATGCAGTATTTAGAACTTCCTTTAGGCGCTCCAAAGCCTGATGCTCATCTTCTGCTGGAATTAAAATATCGTCAATAAAAATAATAACAATACCTCTAGTTATTAACTCTCTGAATATAATTGTGATAAATCTTGTAAAAACCTTGGGGCAAGTAGCTAGACCAAAAGGTGCACGTAAGAATTCATATTGTCCGGTTGTTGTTACAAAAGAAGTATACTTAATGGAATCTTCGTGTACGCGTAAGTGAAAGTAACCATCTTTCAAATCCAAAGCACTAAATATTCTAGCCGAGGACAACTTGTCAATATGATCATCTATTATAGGGAGTGGGTATTCGTCTTTAACCATTTTACTGTTAATCCTTCTATAATCAACACATATTCTTAAAGCACCATCTTTTTTCCTCACTAATACCAATGGACTAGAGTATTCTGAGTAACTCACCCTTATAATTCCATCGTCAAGCCATTGTTGGATTTGGCGATCCACATCCTCCTGTTCTTTGAATGAAATTCGTCGTGGCCGCTGAGATACAGGTAAGTCATCTTTGAGAACAATTTTCAACTCTATTGGGGCTTCTTTATTTTTCTGTGGCACATAACTTGTTACTAACCTTGTTACTTCTTCTTTTACAGCGGGATTACTTACGTGAGCTAAACAATCAATAGAACTAGAGAAACATGCAACATCTCTCAACCATTCATAGTTAGGGTTCATCCAATCATCTTTCGGCAATAACCAAACCATACAATCTTTCATAAACATCGTAACATTTCTTAGGAAATCATTACCAATTATCATTTGGAATGGCACAGAGTCGTTAGGCATTACATAGAACGTAGTGTCATGGTACAAACAATTATCAATAGTTATGTTGAGCGTAACAACACCACATGACTTTACTTGGGAATAACCTAAACCGGTTAACGTAATGTTGTTTTCGTTACACTGTATTACAAAATCTAACCTTTTCAGTTCATCGTAAAAATCCTTTGACATCAAGTTCACGTCACAGCCCGAATCAATTAACGCATTACCCGTTATACCGCACACAAACACTTTTTTCAGTGGTTTTATACGACTTGCGAGGCGTACAACCGGTATCGTAACATCAGGTTCCTTGTTTTGTTTACTTTCATTGCACGTGTCAAACTCAACAACATGGCCGCTGTTACTACAGCCAATCGCTGTCCTGCTCCACGGTTTCATGTTGCCAACATCGTAACACAGATCATTCGCGCCTGTGTTCACATCAGTCGTTGCTATGTAAACATCGCCCTGAATTTCGTCATTCGCGCTGCTGGTGGCGCCCTCTTGCATCAAGTTGAAGAATGCTTTCTTCGACATCTGATTGGTTGATCTTCGTTGTTCTTGTTCAGCAGAAATGCCAACCTTCGGAAGTTGTCCGTATCCTCCGATCGTGCCCGAAGTCTGCCGAATGTCCGATTTTGACGTATGATGCGCCGTTTGGTTCAAAACCGAATCCGAAGTCGCCATCTTTTTCAATGGGCAATTTGGAGAAATGTGACCAAAACCATTGCAATTGAAGCATTTTTTTCCTTGCGACCGATGAGGACAATTCTCCGACGTATGCTTTTTGTCTCCGCAGTTAAAACATCTCATCATTGCAGCCGCGTTTCTCCTATTATTACCACTGTTCTGAGTGTCATTAGACAGCTTACCACGTCGAATGTCCTTAGCGGAATTTTTCTTGAACATAGCGTACAACTTTAGTTTTTCTTTCAGGTCCGTGTAAGTTGTGACACCATACAACATAATCTTGTTTATCTCATCATCTATAATGCCTTCCACAATATATTTGATAGCTACGTAGTCCGGTATTCGTCCACGTTTGCCTAACTCCTTCATTATCAGCATGTAGTCAATACATGATTCGTCCTTCTTCTTACGTCTTGCGCTCATCAATTCATGTATCTTCTTCACATCTAAGGTATCCGCGAATTCTTTACCGATAGCCAGTTTCAACTCATCCCATGTTCTATATGCTTTCTCGCTGCGTAGCCATAGCGCTGCTGTGCCAGTCAGCGAACGTCGCGCTACTAGCAATAGCTGAGTTGGACTCCATTTAAATATTTCGCCGTTTTCTTCAATGTCCCGTATCCATACTGATACTGGATACGTCTCATCTTGTGCACTGAATGATCGGATGAGCTGTTCCGTAAGATGTAGCATATTATTTTCGTGTACCGTCTGTGCCGACATAATGGCCGCCGCGTCGTGAAAATCTTGGTCGGATTTCTCCGTCATCGTCGTAATTCCTCGTAATTATAAATATCGTCGTAAATGTCGTCGTTGTCCGTAGATTTTCCGTAATATCAATCGGCGTAATGGTCGGGGTTGGGCGTTGTGCGTCTCAGCGTCTGAGTTGTTCGGCGTTCCTCTTTAACTCCACTTATTTCACCTCGATCCCGGACGAGCACCCAAGTTTGTGGGATCAGGCGGTGAAATAAAATGGTCAATTTTACTTGTATTGCTATATTTTTCCGAAATTAAGTATAAATTTAAAATAAAACTTAAGCACATCGTCCGTGTCCGTTCATCGTTCCGCACAACGTCTCTCAAACGCCATTTCTCTCTTTTCTCGCTCTCTCTCATAACCTTTCAGTCGCACATCTGCATACGTTCCCTTTAACTCAAAATTCATTCCACATTATCATAAAGAGACAATATTTCTTTGTTTGTAAATCTGTATATAGGGACCCAATCTCTGGAACTACTGGATTTGAAAAGTTATTTTTGCATTTGATAGCAAAATTCTTCAAGAAGGTTATAAGCTATTTAACATGACGCTACGACCTTTAGGAGCCGAGCAAAAAGAAAAAAGTCGGAAAGAACGCTAAGTGAAAAATGAAGAAATAACGCACGCAAAGTGGTCGTTTTCTATAATTAGGTAAATTCTCAAAGACTTCTAGCTATGACACTATATTCTAACCAAAAGCGACTATAATAGATAGTAGGTACACCCAGATTTTGCCAGTTATGTTTAAATTCCATGTAATAGGGGGCGTGCCTAATGCCTTCAACCGGGCATAAATCCAGACACCATGCTACTACTAAGAAATTCCTGATAGATTTGCGCGAACCGGGAATAACACAATAACACTTTGCGAGAACCAGGAATCGAACCCACGACCTTTTGCTTAGCAATAGCGCTTGGGACGACAAGACCAACGAGGCAGTTACATGATCAAAACCTTCAAAATCGCCTCCGCCCCCGCTCCGCTCATCACTGTATCCTCTCCCCAACCTGCAACAAGATGGAAACTATTCCGGAGTAACGCCATTTGCGATTGAAACATTACCTCAGTCGTAACACGCGAACTGAAAGTGATTCCAATTCAGTTTCAGCTGTTCTAGCTACTTTGCTGTCCAATTGTTTCTGTAGAGTTTGTTCGGAAGGTCAAATGAGGTCAGGGTCAATGGCATTGGCGGTAAGGTGAGTTAGAATACCAGTTCAAGAACAAACAAGCAGTATTATAAAACTTAAATAAAACCCGACTTACTGAAAAATCACGCTCTAAAAAGTGAAATTAGAAAATATTCTCATCTGGAAGCCGTAGTCGTATGTCACTTAGCTCTAAAGCTTGTGATCGCTCACTACCTGTTAGAATATATTGTTTTATTAGGATAGGTGGCAAAATGAGGTGTCGTTGATCGTCGTGGTCGTATGCCACGGTGGCATACGACCACGACGATCACCGATACCTCATTTTTTAAAATTACGTTAAGTAGGTTACAAGTTGGTGGAGAACAAATGAACATACATTCATATCGGTCAAAATCATGACCCTACTATTTGCTTCGCCGTAATCGGGTAATTATGTTTTTATAACCGAATTTTTCAGGCATTTTTTTTTACTGTAAAGCTACATAGTTTACACTCGTTCGACATTCAATCTGACATTATTTATTGAACAATTAAGCCAAGCCAAAGCAAATACTACACATATTCAGCTCATCCATTCGGCATATTTCGCTGAATAATTTTCGGGTTGGCTCTGCAAAATTTTAGCATAGCCAAATTGGCTTTTCCAAACTATGCCGAGCCGATCAAGTGAGTAGCACGCCTAATGTCTGATATTAATGCTATAGTAAATCAAATGTGAAATTAATGTCTGTTGATTGAACTGATTTCTGTGATCGGTCTTCTGGAAAACAGTACCGTCTAACTATTCTAACTTAACAACGTATTTCATCAACCTCATCATCATCATTAACATCCTACAGAAGTCTACTGCTAGACATAGGCTTCTCCAATTTAGATTTTTTCTCGCATTCCATTTTCAACTCACGGTGTTGAATCGATAAATAAATAAATAATAAATAAAATCTTTTACTTCCAGTTTACAATTTTAGAGTTACCACTTGGAATACATTATGAATTTCATCTAGTAAATTGTAGGTGCACACAGAGTTATAAACCTCTGTCACCCAAGCTAAGATTAAACTTGTGTTATGGGTGACAGGGCTCTCAAGTTAACACTAGTTAGATAAGTAACATTTCGGAACTTCACAGTGTAGGTACAATACAAATAAAATTAAAGAAAATAAAGATTTTACTGAAGCTAAAACAAGCTAATTAAAGAGAGAACCTTTTGTGTAGTGTGTGTTGTGTGTATGTATGTGTGATGGTGTGTGTTTGTGTACGTGTCTGTTTATGTGTGTGTGGGTGTTGTATGTGAGTTATGTTTTGCAGAGTTGTGTTCCGTAGTGTTTCGTAGTGTCGTTTGTGTCTGAAAGTGGGTGTATTTGACGATGTGCCAGACGGGGTGTATTTGGGGTCAAAGGGTGTTAAATCTGCGTATTGAGAATTTTATCAACCTCGTCATAGCTAAGGGTCATTATCCAATTACGGACCCGACCTTTACACTCAAATTTTATTGGCCGTGTAGATGTTACATTGCTTGTTCACTAAGTTGTAAATACGGCTACCTAGGATTCTAAAATGACGTCCCGCAAGTTTAGTTCTGTGCCTCTCTATGGGACACACATCCGTAGACCTACGTTTTTTCAAACGATGATGATCCAGCTGTAAAGAAGTATGTCATACGATCATCGAGAATCCAATAGAGTGCAGCTCAAGTGAGTCTCAGCGCATCAAAAGAACACAGTGTTCGATTTTCAACTCTTGGCGCTTAGCAGTGCGTTGAAAATCCAGTGTGCTAAATAATCCCGCTATGATATTATTACGTCCGTGTGAACGTCGACTATCACTTAAGAATAAATGATTTTATTTCTTGATGTAGGTTTGTATAAACACTTTTACACGTCAATCATATTTTAAAAACTAGGTGAGGTCGGTGTTTGCTACCTGACTACTCTGAGAAGAAAGGCCGAAACAAACTCAGAGGTCAAATTACACGCGTTCTTTCACATACCTACATTCCATCTACAACCAAAGGTCAATCTGTGTAACAAGTACGATATCTAAAGGGTCCTGCTGTAAACATCGTTTGTTCAATCTCACGGTTCAAAGAAGTGAACGCGGACTGTTATCGTAAAGCGCTATCGGAAATATTCTATGAAAGCTTTGCAAAGAAAATTGAACATGATCCGTTTTCATGAAAGGCTAGGAGATGGAGAAACCTAAGAAAAGATGGTTGGATTACATAAAAAATAACGATCAAAATGGAAAGTCTTATAATCAAACTAGGCTGAGAGTCAGCACTATTAGAACGTCAAAATTACTTCGGACATGCCCCAAAAACGCGCGCCCTTCATCACTTCCTAGTACTTTAGCTGGGAAGAATAAGTGATTCAACCAACTCCCCAGCAGCACATGCCTAGTTTTAGTTACAAGAACTTGATTATTTCAACAGTAGCTATGTAATTAACATGAAAAACAAAACATAAAATTAAATTATTTGCCTTTAGCGGTTAATTTGTGAATGAATTTGCAATATTAAATGAAGCCAAAGGTAGGAACTAGTAAAGCATTAGCAGATTAGCTTGTGGATAAATATTTATTAGTAATTCTGACAATAGCACGAAGCGCCTTAAAATTTGGCATAGCAAATGTTACGTTTCAAATCTTATTGCTATAAAGCTTTGCACAGGCGCTATGTTTATTAGATCATTAGATGTTTGATAGTGAAAGATGCAAAAGCTGTTAACTACAATGCTTTGAAAACCAGACTATAATTAAAGTAACACATGGTAAAACACAGATAATTTCCCCATTGGTTTCCGCATACGAACATTAGATAGCAATAATTGATTCATTAATATGTAAATAATTCTAAATCGAATTCTAAACTAACCCATACATATTTTCTTATCTAACAATCTACGATCTCCATAAAATAGAAATGTCAGTGTTGTGTATTTATTTTAATAGATTTGAATTCGAAAATGTTGTTTGCAATGTAAACTTCCCGCCATGTAAAATGTATGAGTGTGTAAATACAATGTATGAGGATCACATTTATTCATCACGTGACCGTTTGACGGCTTGTCAGTGACATATTATGTCACGTGTGGTACCGTGATTGGAGGTGTAGGGGTAATGACTTTGTTGCCACGGAGACATTGTGCCAAAGAATATAAGCACAGAAGGGCTAATATCCCGTCAAATACAATGTTGGACTTAGTCTTTTGTGTGTGTTGAAGGGATGATTGCCGTTTGTAGTTATAACGAAGGCTATCCTGGGAGGATTGTTCCAGACGTTCAGCCTATAATGTTCCTCCTCTTTTCAAGAAGGAATGGGCTGTAATCTACAACGCGCGCCCAGTGCGGGTTGGTATATGTCACATGTTTTCAAATATATGGTTCTAAAGTCCACGCACGCCGGTTTCCTCAGCATGTTTTTTTTCACCATTTTGAGAGCAGTGCTGATGAAATCATTTACACGAAGTAAAGCGCTTGCCTAGATTCGAACACACGCCCTACAGCTCGTAAGTCGGGGTCGTTACCACTGAGCCAACAATGCTATGTAAAGTCAATTTACTTTAACTGTACGTATTTTTAAATCACATCAGTTAATGAGGGTTGTATATATTGGCTAACTATATCACAAAAATTAGACGTAGTGTACCAATTTGATAAACAATTGAACTCCCTGACTGTATATTATTCTGATCTGTATCGTTACAAATCATAAGTACTGAACATCCTCTTGTTTCAGGTCAACGGCATCGTACTACACGGGAGGTGTCATCTCAACGCATCTGCCATCATCAAGGGGCTGGTCGGACCTATTTTCAAGATCATCTTGTTGAGGTAAGGGCTTTTTCACCATAGTAAAATTCTGAAGGGATAGGCAGAGGTTGATACAGGTTAAAAGAGACATCAACGCGCGAACTCAATATACATAATATATGTAGCTTGTTTTCGTAACAAAGTTGGAGTCGGCTTTCAGTCAAGCTGGATGCAGCTGAAAACCAGTTTTTTTCATGGAGCGACTGCCTATCTGACCTCCACAACCTAGTTAATATGTAACACGATATAAAAGACTGCTTGACAGACTTTTGGGTTTCTGACCACCGGTAACGAATGTCAAAAATCTACAAATGACAGCCGGAACCAACGGTTCAACGTGTCTCCTGAGGCACGGACGGCTCTCGATATGATTGTACTGGATGGTCACCCATCCACGAACCGACCGCGGCAAGCGTAACCTTCGGACCCGTGCGACTGTTATAATTTAGCCACGTTGTCGCCTACTCAACGTATAAACGGGTACCATGAATTCAGCACAAATAACCCACCGGCGTTCGTCAGTCATTAAAATACAAACATTTGTTCCAAATATTTTGACCGTGTAGGTACCTATTGCAATTTTTCATGAAACAGTATATTTATTTTTAACTAGTTTTTGCCTGCGGTTTCACCCGCGTGGAGGTCGAAATTTATCTCACGGGAACGTACACAACAAACAAATGTTTGGATTTTTGTCACTCCATCGCGCAAAAACGGCGGAACGGATTAGGATGAAATTTGGTATACAGGTAGTTTATAACCTGCAGTAACACATAGGATAGGCTTTTTATCCCGGTAGTACGTTCGCGCGAGATAATTTTAAAAATATACATTTTGAAGTTCATGACCGAAGAACAATTTCAGCCAGTCTAAAATATTTTTCTGGATACACCGTGTATTATCAACTAGATATTTTTAGTGTTCATTCATCGCCCTGACAATACGTAGAAGCCATTACAGGTAATAAATAAGCCCCGATATCGTCAAAAACGACTCAAAGGGAGCTATTTACGGTATACCTTTGTGTTGCTAGTAGGTACCTACTTATGTAAAGAAATATTGCTTTACGTGTCAATGCTTTCTAAATGCTTAGTGGCTTTTGAAAACATCTTGCAAAATGAACCTTCGAGATAAAAATAAAATATAAATACAAATTCATTTATTTCAGGTAAATAACACTCATTGCCAAATATAAATTAATATAAATTTAACAGATAAAAACCAAATAAATTTATCAAAACTAAACCAAATAAAATAAATAGTGTCAAATTAAATAAAATCAATTAAAATTAAATTAAATCAAAATAAACTAAATAGAGTCAAATCACATTGAATTAAATCAAATCAAATGAAAATAAACAACGTAATTTAAACAATAAAATTAATATTTTCTCTCCGACACTGGTACAGCAGCATGTCTGCTGGAACAATGCCGGATGAAGGGGCAGTCCAGCCTTCCCGCAATCATCGCCAGTGCCGTGCTGGAAATGACTTTTTTTTTTTTTGAACCCGCACCCTGTGCAAACAAGGACGCGGCGCGCTTGCGCATGGTCGCGTGAAAGCACTCGGTGTGCAGTTGGCCATAGATACATTTAAAATAAAAATATGCATGTAATGTGTATGTATACATATATGGTAACAAGCGCTTCTGCTGAGCATGAGGTTCTGGGTTCGATGCCCGAGTCAGGCCAAATGTTATTGTTATTTTACATCTGGAATTTCTCAGTAGCAGCCCGGAGTCTGGATTTGTGTATGATTGATGGCAATGGGCTCGCCCTCTATTACATGGGACTTAAACTTAACTAGCGCAATGTGTACCTAACCCTTTGAGGACTACAGGCGTGATGTTATGTAAAAATATGTTTTGTTTTTGCATTTTCAATTCAAATAGCAACCGAGGGGTTAGTTGTACTGCCAGAGTCGCGGATTGGTTCGAAAGAGTTACTGTGGCCCGGGCTCAGGCAACTGAAGGAACATGGGTGGGTTTTATTCAGTAAAAGTCTGACACGCCCTCCCGCTCCACCCAGAGCGGGAAAAGTCTATTGATGGTTTTCCAACCGAAAAAAGGGGGTTAGTTGTAGAATTCCGTTTTAAAAATAAACAATGATCAAGATGTTATTTCCCGTTAGAAAACAGTTTTTTTACTTTAATTTTTCAGTACGAAATAAATGATGTCCTTTAATCGAAATACGTTCAACCGCAAAGACGTGATGAGGTAACAAACAAGCAGACAGACAACAGCTACTTTCACATTTATACTATGGATGTTAAGGTATATTTTCGCATGCATATTATGATGTATGGATACATATTATGGTATATTTTTAGGCTCCATTCGTCGCCTTGACAATACTGAGAAGCCATTAGAGGTTATTACTTGTATATCGTTTAAAACGACTCAAAAGGACCTATTTATAGTTATTTTTGTGTTGATATTTTGTAAAGAAAATATGGTCTACGTATCAATGCTCTCAAAATCCATACGTTGACGTGTTACATAGACCACTAAACATAACATCACGCTTGTGATACTGAAGGGTCAGGCAGAACTATATGTATAGTGTAGATACCATACACAGGGTCGCCCCATATTGCCATCAGCCGGACACCAAACCCCGGGCTGCTACAGAGCAATTCCCGATTGAAAAACAAATAACACTGTGCACGACCTGAGAATTAAACCCAGGACCTTATGCTGAACAGTATCTGCTTAGAGTTTGTGAATTATTTACCTCCTGTGGAAACATCTGGCTCAGTATGTGGGAGAGGGAGATATTTGCACTCCAGTGGAAAAATACACTCTCCAAAGAGATATGATTATTTGAACCGAAAGTTATCATAAGCTTAAGTAAAATTTAATATCGAGGCAGGATTTTTTGTGCTCTGAATTTACAACGCAATGCTTCACGCCGAGGGTTTAACATCAAACAGTGGGTTTTTTCAATGCGCTGGGATGCAGTCTGTCCACCATTTGAATGGACTAGCTGCAATTACATCACCACTGCTCTCAAAATGGTGAAGGAAAACATTGTGAGGAATACGGCATGTCCAAGAACCCAATATTCGAAGACAATTGACATCCACCATCCTGCACTGAGCCCGTGTTGTAATTATGGCTCACTCCCTCTCACAGAGAGGAGGCCTGTGTCCCAGCAGTGGGAACATAGGCTGATTGTGATTGTATGGTGGTGACCTAAGATTCCTATTCATAATCATCGGCAGCCTTGTTCCGCCTACTGCTGAGTATAGACCTGTTAACTTTTTTGCCATGCTTCCCTGGTCTACGCGATTCTCATTCAGGTCTTCTCCGCAGCTTTCTGTAGGTCGTCCACCCACCTGGTTATTGGTCTGCCCACGCTCCTTCTACAGTTTCTCGACATCCATTCGCATGATTCGCATTAATAATACTTAAACAATGTATATACAAGCAAATCTGAAAAAGATCTGTCAGAATAGACGGTGAAGAATTGAATATTTCATATTTATTTAGCTTCTCAAGATAAACTGACACTTAAGTGGAAGCTTTCAATGATTTATGTGCGTATATAACACGTCTTAACCCTATTAATTTCGGTAAAATATGGCCAACTAGCTTCTTCCCGCGGCTCTGTCCGCAAAGTCATCTATTCCATAAAAACAAGCTGTAACCGAATAGACGCAAGTCCTGAAAGTAGATTGTACATAATTGACTACTAAATCGATTTCAGTCATTTTAATATAGTTTATTTTATTTAATTATGTGTTTCGTCAAACCTACCGAACCTACCAAACCTACCGATTGAGCCAAAGAAAATTCAATCTTATTTCAGAGTGATAAGACTCACTGTTAAATGCATCAGTATTGGTCATTGTATTATGCTTTTAACTCAATATTCTAATGGGGTGTATGAAGTCTTACGTTAATTATGTTACACGTTGTATCTATACTTACTCAGCTGCAAAAGCAGTATCTGTAAAAGATTTTCTTGTAATCGGAACTACTAGAGATTACAAACATGAACGTGCCTCGGAAAGCACGTTAAGCCGTTGGTCCCGACTGTCAGTTGTAGATCTTTGTCACACGTTACAGGTCAGGAGCCTAAGAGTCTGACAACCAGTCTTACCAAGAGGTATCGTGTTACGCAGAAACTGGGTTGTAAAGGTCAGATAGGTTAGACTTGAAAGTGACCCCAAAATAGTTATGAACTGGGTGTCTACTCTCTAAGCACGAAATCCGTTGTTTCCGCTAAAGTTACGGGCGTTTCCTACTCCGTATCACCTTCGGACATAAGATTCGTTCGGAGCCCGATCTAAGAATGAATGACAACACGATTTGAGAGTTGTCCTTAATGCTGATGGGTTTTTGCCCGACCGAAAAAGTTAATTAATCATTAATTCCAAACTATAGAACACGTCCGTTTCCTCGTTGACGGACTTAGAGAGTGGGCCCTCTGGATCGGCAGATTGATTGTAATAATTAAGGTAAAATTTACCCTCTTCATAAAATTCGTTGAAATTACTGCTCCTCCATCTAACAAGTCGGGAGACCTGCACCCTAATTGCGTAACTCACTATTAATCATAATCTGTTTCGTTTTGAAACACAGTGCTAAACCATTGCTTCATATGTTCGAAAAATGTGTCTGCTCAACAACGTAAATAACGCAATGAATATTGTTGAAACGTCAAAATGAAACCGATTATGATTAATCGCGTGTTACGCAAATAGGGTGGTGTAATGATAGTGATTATTATCCGAAAATAGTGCTTTACAGTTCATAATAGTCTCTATTAATAGCTATTACTTTTAAATGTCTTTAAATAAGACACACAGGAAGTATCATGAAGTCCACTAGGTCGAGCCCGTCTCGCGGAAAATAAGCTACATAAAATCTATATACATATCCTTGATTGCCACATGGAACGATCGATAGATGATCAGTAGACCAATGGTATCCTACACAAAGGACATAATATACCATGGGAGTATAGGCCACCATTAACTTGACAAAAGATGCCCTAACCGCTCTTTACACAGATATATGTACTCTGACTGGAAGTGAAGGACTGAGTTAGATATTGAAATGATTTTCAGTTTTTCATCTCCACATTCTGAACTTAGAGGCTTTACCATCGTGCAGCCTTTTTATGATGCACTAAGCTGGATAAGACTATTAAAATGGCAAGTTGAAATAAATGTTCTTAAGCAAAATTGAAATTGCAGTTTCATACCCCAATAAGTTTATTTTTAAAATATCATATCTAAATAATATCCTCATACAATTGTTTGGTGTCTGCCTACACTAAACCGCACCAGGAAATCCAGGAAATATCGATTATTCAGTGATAGAATCCCACGTACGCTCGACGTATGTTGTAAAATTTACACTATTGTCATGAATGTGAATTTTTATTTTGTGGGCCTAACACGAACGCAAGGAGTATACGTAACGTGAAAAATTTAAAATAAGAATTCCTCTGACACATATCTATAGGTAATACGAATAATTGCGCTTGTCAATATGGCCAAAAAAATACCAACATGCTATAGGATACTTAGTAACTAGTTGTATTTTCGATAAAAAAATCATTTGAATTTACAATAAGTTTACGTTGCAAGTATGTGCTAGGGTGTATGTATCTTTCTACCGTCTCGATGTCAGTTGACTAAAGTCTCTTGGCTAAAGCCGCACGGGTCGATTGTAGGTTAGGCTAAGCTTTCCACGGTCGGTTCATGGATACATGACGTACGAAGTCCTCTCTGTGCCTCGGAAAACACGTTAAGATGGTGGTCTCGGCTGTCATTCGTAGGTCATTGACAGTCAGAAATCCAAAACTCTGACAACCAGTCTTATCGAAGGGTATCGTATTAAGGTAGTGGCACCATCTATCTATCTATATAAATAAAAAGAAAAGTCCTGACTGACTTACTCATCAACGCCCAGCCCAAACCTTTGAACCTAGAAAGCTGAAATTTTGCACAGAGGTTCCCTTTATAATGTGGACAAGGAATAAGGAAGGATTTTTAGAAATTCAATCCCTGCTGGAGTTAAATAGGGGATGAAAGTTCCGCGCGGGCGAAGCCGCTGGCAAAACCTAGTGTTTTATATTGGTATTTAGATTCATCGGGTCTAACTATAAGCCGACCCCATTACATAGTTGAGAAAAGGCTGTGCAGATTTTTATCTCGATGTCACTTCTAGAACTGTATCATCTGTGTCTACAAAGCGATTCATATTTATTATCCGGCTGCCCCAATTCGAGCAATCTTGAGCCGTTAACTGTTGCCACTTGATGACTCTATTTATCTTCATCCCTTTTCTATATTAGAAGGACAGTAGACGTGTGAGGTTTTATAACCGTTGGGGTTAAATCAAAGTCGAATGGGCTGGTAAATAGGACTGACGGAAATAATGTCCAACCTGTTGGAAAGCGCCTACGAATGCCAGCCACACCAATGACATTTTCTTCCCGTTCTTTACAACCTAAATGACAGCTGGAATCTCTCATATGATTGCAATTTCAATATTCCCTAAACATTACAGAGCAGCAGTGGCCCAGTGGTAACAGCCGTGACTTACTACTTGTAGGTCGTGGGTACGAACCCAAGCAAGTACTCTACTTTGTTTAAATTATTTCATCACCACTGCTCTCAAGACGGTGAAGAAAAACATTATGAGCAAACTGGCATGTCCTTGAAACAAAAAGTCGAAGTCATGCGACATCCGCCAATCCGCACTGAGCCTAGGCTGTGGATTACGGCCCACTCCCTCTCACAGAGGCCCGTGTCCCAGCAGTGAGAACATTACAGGCTGATTACGCTGAACATTGCTATGTGTTTCTAAACGGCACAAAAGCGAATGCTGCAGTACATCCTAGAATAAGTTCTGAAGTGTTCTTTGAGGCTTTGTAGGCGTTTTTCTATTCTGTATTTTCATTCCTTTAAGTACCTGGTACTTATTGACTGGCCTGCACTGTTCTCCCATACCTATTATCACTGTAATTTGAAAACATTGTAAAAGCCAATTATTTTTAAAAGAGTAACCGTGGAGTTTCTTGCCGGCTCTTCTCCATAGGAAACGACAAATTGGGACCGTGCACCTAGCTTCTGACATTTCATAAGTGCCCATGCAGGCTTATGTGAAATAAAATATTTTGATTTTGCTCATCACTACATATTATAAATCAAAGTCTTCCGCCGCGACTGTTGGTCTGCAGTTCTGCACACGATAAACTGAAAAACTACCGAACGGATTTCCATACAGTTTTCACTAATGGATGGGGTGTTTTGTGTGAATTTACTGAAATATGATGATGATTGTTGAAGATGTCGGAATACATAATGTTGACTGGGAGCTTGACTGGCATCCGCCGCGTAAACCAATTGCAGTTAGCCGAAATTTGGCTCACATGATTATGGTTTATAACCTGAATTAACACAGGGAAATTTTAATGGTGGTCAAACATGGTCTTTGACAAATCAGCAGAGGTTCACGTTCGGGGTTTGCTAGAGGGCTATGCAACGGAGGATTCTAGGTATCAAACTAACATACCGGATTAGGAATACGACCATCCGCTCCATCACAAAGATAACTAATGTCACCTGGAAAGCTGCCACGTTATAATAGAATTGAAGGGGACATATGACGACCAATGGGCCAAACTTAATGTCAAGCGACATCGCGGTAGGCCCAGATGGATATAACAGGACTTCTTCAACAAGAACTGATCCTTAGCAGCTTTAAACAGATAGGATTGGAAGGAGGGTAAAGAGGGCTTTTCCCTGCAGTGGGACACCACTGGCTTTTAATAATAAATAAGTACGTTCCCGTGGGATATTTTCCGACAGCCACGTGGGCGAAGCAGCGGGCAACACCTACTAAGTATTAAAAGTTGACGTAACAATAATAAAGCTTTGATTTCTAAAGATTACAAATAACGAAATAATATCCGTTCCACCGTTTGGTTTCCTGTAACAAATTTCAAACATTCCTAGGAATTGTTTTTATTCGATTCTTCAAACTTAGGAAGTACTTCTGCCCGTTCTCCTAACTCTTGTCTAACTATACGTAACTACCATTGGTTTTACAACTCCCACGGGAATCAATACTTTGCTAGCAGAAACCATATGGTGGTTATATAAACATAAATCATTGGAAAGTAAAAATAACCATCGACTTGAAAAATAATTATCTATATGAGTAGGCAAGTAACTTTTCGACCGTATTGAGACGAGCGAATAACTCATATATAATATTAAGTGCAGTCAATTACAATTAGGCCATGTAGGTTAAGATAATTGACCCGCGCGGGCCAATCATAAAACGCTTTACAGCAGATAATTCATAAAGAATGATGGCGTGAAACTTCTTTCAGCTTCAAGTTAGAGGCCAAATCCCGAAGGAATTCAATTTCAGTGTATTCCTTTTTATTTATTGGAATCAGTTTTTGCCGTTAGGTACTTATAGATTTTGAATATTATAGTGACTGAATATTTTAAATAATAATTGAATAAATCAAATGTGCATTATGGAAAATGTTCATTAACCATAAAAAATAAGGTCCGGTTCCTATAACTCACCGAACGTCTTTATTTGGCTTATTAGTCGATTCGCGCAAATATACTAGCCCGGAACGGGCGAATGGACACGATTTAAATAATATACCTATTATTTTCTATAGGCGACTCGTACGAAGTTAATTATTTGAGGGCAGCAATTAAGTTATGAGAAAAGGTAACGCATGTACATGCAATAAAGTGCATATGAAAAAATTCTAAACGTACCAATTGCTTAGTACTTATTTCTGGAGTACCTAGTCGATTTGCCCAAAATTTATTTAACACCGTGCAAATCGCCTAGAAAATACATAAATATTTTAAAGCTGTCGGCTCGCCTAATTCGGGCGAAAGAATTTGTGCGAATCGACTAATAAGCCGTTTATTACGGTCCATCAGTAAACAGGGTTGGTGACTGTCACATGTCGTCCAATTGTTGGTTATACGAAATGCCAGTTTTCTCACGTTGTTTTCCTTCACCGTTTTGTGAAAATATCAGAAGAGCTTATGTGTGTGTTTTAATTTCAGGCGAAAGGCGGCGTTAGAAGACGTAGCAGTCAAACCACTAACTCCTGCGCAGTTCCCTGTCGCATTAGAAGAAGAGGTACGTCTATTAGTAATATCTAAGCATACTAAATTAATTGTGTCTTATACAGGTACCTTGCAAACTGGTATCTTGCAAGTAAGTTTTTAAGAGCAGGTAACCAGACACGCAAGTATTTTTTATGCAAGTTGAACTTACGTGTTGCAATTCAACGCAATCTATTGGCAACTTGCATGCAAGCAGAAACGATGCAAGTCGTGTATATGCGCGACGATATACGCATTAGATAGTATAGTTTACTATTATATAAGACACATAATATCATGCCTGTATTCCCTGTATTTCCGTGTGGTGCCGGGCGTAAAATAATAGCACCATCCCATTTCTTCCCGTGGGTGTCGTAGAAGGCGACTAAGGGACTTACTAGAGAATGGGCAGCAGCGTTCTCTATGCATTATACCACCATACTCCGATCGCGAACTCGCCTGCCAAGCGTGGCGATTATGGCAAAACCCCCCTTTATGGGAGGCTTATGTCCAGCAGTGGACGTCTTTAGGCTGAAATGATGATGATGATGATTCCCAGAAAGGTTAGGCAGATGTGCACCAAAGTACACCTACATTTCGCCAGTTATGTTTCATCATTTCAGCTGAAAGACGTCCACTGCTGGACATAGGCTTCCCCCAGGCTCTCCCACTTCGATTGGTCTTGTGCTTCCCACATCCAGTGGGTTCCCGCGGCCTTCACAAGGTCATCGGTTCACCTTGTGGGAGGCCTTCACACTCTACGTCTTGCGGTACGCGGTCGCCACTCCAGAAATTTTCGGCCCCATCGGCCATCTGTTCTGCGAGCAATGTGCCCTGCCCACTGCCACTTAACCCCCCTCTCCATTGCCCTCCTTCTGATATGGCCCATTGTGGGCGACCACGTTTCTGTGCCATAGCTCATCAGTCAGTTATGTTTAAGTCCCATGTAATAGGGGGCGAGCATACTGCGCACAAATCCAGACTCCGAGCTGCTACTGCGAAATTGCAAATGAGAAAACCTAGTAACACTTTGCCCGATCTGGCAATGGAGCCCAAGACCTCATGCTCAGCAGTAGTGTTTATTTGATATTATAATAAATAACTGATACCAGTGAAATAAAATAAAGTCGTTTTCCGTGTCTGTCTGTGTAGTCGCGGTATGTTAATTTATTTCGCAAGGTTTATTTGTATAAACAGCACATTCATATTTAATTAAGATTATGCAAATCTTGATTTTCACATCTCGCCAGCCACATAGTAGAGTGCAAGCGTGCGACATATGAGGGAGTCGCTAGTGAAAAATATTTCAAGGCACTTTTACAAGAAGTGATTTTAAACAGCTTGTATGTAATAGAACCTGTAATAATTCCTATATTGCGCTTCTAAAAATAATACTAAATACCGTCAGAGAGATGGACGGATAGCTGAGGCTTCGTAATAGACTTCCGTTTGTACCCTTTGGGTACGGAGTCCAAAAAATTGTCTCCAGTTTTAGAAGGTCAATAAGTTTTTACAGGATCATTTAAAAATTTATAAACTAGATGGCGCTGGCGACCTTATATTTTCATTGTCTTCCTACAGAATGCTGTCACCTGTCTATCACACACACTTTACAATTAGAAGTTATTTATATACTTACAAATAATGGAAGCCGGTAAACATCAAGATTGTTACATTGTCAGTAAAAACATGATTTTCCTGCCTTTGTCAGCTGAGCATTGAATGTGTAACTAATTACTGACATTGCACACAGATTGTACATCACAATATTTACTATCGTAATTATAATTAATAGAGCATAATATCACCCCTGCATTTCTGGAAGGTTCAGGCACAGCTGTACCTATATCGGGTGTAATAAGACAGTTAACGAAGCCGAGAGTCACTTGTACTCACCGTCAGTGTAATATTTTTTTGTTCTGGACCTTACCTGGGAAATTATGTGATGTGTCTTTTTACATCTTGTATACCTAGTACACCCACATTTTAAGTCCCATGTAATATAAGACGAGCTCATTGCCATCAACTGACCACAAATCCTAAACTATTTCATCACCACTGCTCTCAAAACGGTGAAGGAAAACATCGCGAGGAAACCGGAATGTCCTAGAACCAAAAATGCGAAGACTAGTGACATTTACCCACCCGCACTGGGTCTGCGTAGTGGATTACGGCCCACTCCCTCTTATAGAGAGGGAACCAGCATTGGGAACGTTATAGGCTGAATATGATGATGAGCACGAATTTAGATTTGAGCCTGGTACTTAGAAATTCTATATAAAAAACCCAATAACACTTTTTTCGACCCGGGAAACGAACCCAGAAGAATCCGGCACTCCCACTTGCTAGAACAAAGAAAATGTACAATTCAGATCCTTATATTATATGTATATTAATTTTATGTCTCTACTTCTAATTTGGCCAAAACACATAAAACCCTTAAGAAGCGTGCTGACAATATGGCGCCGACAAGATATGGTTTTATTTACCATATAGTATTCTAGAGATAACAAGACAAGACTTACAGTTTTATTACTGTTGTCTTTATAAATATGAAACTTAATTATGATGCCCATTTCTACTAAACCTAGATTGGATCGTTAAGCTACCCTTGCTGCGGTTGGATCGTGGACGGATGACCATCTATTACATAGTAAACCCCACGTGATGCCGTTAGTCCCGGCTGCCATTCGTAGATCATTGTCTGTCATTATGGGCAGCCAGAAGCCAAAGGATATTGTGTTACCCAGTAACTTGACGGTGGAGGTCAGATAGGCAGTCACTTCATGTAAAATCCTGGTATTCAGTTGTATCCGGTTAGACTGGAACCCGACCCAACATAGTTGGGAAAAGATCAGGCCGATTGATTGATCTTGGGCACTTGAGTAAAGTACTTACCCCACTGGTCCCATCAGGTTTCTACCCAAAATAGTTCTAAACATAGGATGCTTAGGACATGAAAACTGCTTCCAAAGTTTTTTAGTCAGCGATATATTAAAATGGTCCAAGCAGATTTTAAGTTTTGTTCTTATGAATATTCAAGTGGCCAGTATTATTTGGCTGGTGATGTAATCAGCATGAACTTTGTCACACATTTTTATCCATATAAGTATTTATGGTCCTATGTTCCGCCAGACAGAGCACAATGAAAAACAAAAAGACCGGTTTAATTATCAACATACATGGGTCTTGTGACTAAGTAATATCAGCCGCACGGGTCGCTTGATCAGGTTAAGCTACGCGTGCCGCGGTTGGTCCGTAGACGGGTGACCATCTTTTCAAACCAAGACCGAGCGGTCTATTTCTCATTGTATAGTTTTGTTTTTAAACACTGCGTTTTAGACTTATATGTATTCTTATGCACAATTTAAGGGGCTCTTGGCTAGTTTATAACAGCCGCATGGGTCAATGGAAGGTTGAACTACGCTTACCGAGGACGGTTCGTGGATGGGTGACTACATATCAAGACCTCTTCGTGCCTCGGAAAGCACGTTAAGCCGTTGGTCCCGGCTGTTATTCGTGGATCATTGACAGTCGTTACGGGTCTTTAGAAGCCCGAAAGTCTGACAACCAGTCTTACCAAAGGCCAAACGGGTTTCGTATAACCCATTAACTGGGTTGTAGAGGTCAGATAGACAGGCGCTCCATGTAAAATACTGGTATTCCGCTGCATCCGGTAAGACTGGAAACCGTTGGGAAAGGCTAGGCAGATGATGAGTTAGAAACGGTACATAGAGCGTTGGAAGACCAATAGCCAAGTGGGTGTACGACTTACAGAAGACCGCGAGTAGACCTGGAGGAGAATCGCACAGACCAGGGAAGCATGTCACAGAAAGGAGGAGACCTGTACTCAGCAGTGGGTAGAAAAAGGCTGCCGATGAAGATATAATGATGAATGCAAATCTTAGATTTCCATTACTCTGCTGAAATAGTCAGACAATCTCATAATATCTAAGACCACGTCCGCACGGATTAAAAAAAACAGTGGCAGAATTATAACGTGCACTGAATTTTCAACTCTCGGCGTTAAACCGAGCATTGACAATCCAAGGAGAGTCCTTCAAAGCGCGTCGAAAAAACACACTGTTCGATTTTTATCCCTCGGCGCGAAGCAGTGCGGAAGGACAAGGCTCCCAAAGTCCCAATGTTGATGATGAAATGCAGAGTTAGACTTCCGACTAATTTATTTTCATTCAATTATCTGTGCCTTTTATCGATATCCACTATTAGATAGCTGATAGCCTATTACATTCAAGAAATTACACGGAGTAGCATATAAACAGCTGATACAATAATATGCTATGTTTTTCTCTTCGTGTACCCACGTGTTGCAAAAACGTGTCGCCGCGAAACTATGCAATTCCACATAATATACAATACTATACATACTTATATATACTAGAAGTTATTTAAAAAATACCTCTTTCGTTCCAAACTAAGAACATACGGATTTAAAAAATTCTCAATTATTTATGAAGAACATTTACATATATTATTATATAAAACCAGTTTAATGTATGAGAAATAATTCTCAAACTTTATATTATTATGTGTTATGAAGCTGACCTTGTCGACATATTCTGTCTCTTTCGTACTCACGGATTACATGCCCCCGGAGATTTTCGAAGCGTTTTCCTAAGTGCCTCCCGCGGACAAATTTAAACTCTAATATATTGCGTATAAAATTTATTATCGATCGCCTGTTACATTTTTCAGTGTTTATCTTTTGTACCGATTCGAGAATGACGCAAGTTGAACTCGGAAACAAAGGCAATGTAAACTTTATATCATGAAAGATATGATTGATATTCAGCTGAATTGTTTAGTTGAGTTACGGTATTTGTAAGTGGGTGTATACTAAATGTATTATCTGGCATTTTAGCAGTGTCATATTGAAAACACTGTTAGTATTTAGTGCGATTTCGGAGGCGAAGTACCGCGTTCCGTTTTTAGTACCTAACTTAACTAAAAAATACATGAAAAAAATACCTGTAAAGATACTTCAGGTATTGAAGTTATTTAGTGATAAAGTGAAGTGGTATTTTAATGTAAATCAAGTGATAATACGTGATACACAAAAGAGTTTTATTTAAATAGTATTGTTTAACAGGTAAACTATAGTGCGGACCAGAGGATTTTGTGTTCGTATGTAATCAATATAAATAAATATATAGATAGGTTTATTTTTGGCTTGTTTTGAGTTTATCCTGCAAGAGTATTGTTAGTTTAGCAGCGTTTTGAAAAGTGATATTCAATATGAAATATGTATTCGAAATACATATTTCATAATATCGTACAGTTTTGAGTATGAATGTTGATGGCTATAAGAGTAGGGGAAGACCAAAGAAACGATGGATGGACTGTGTGAATGATGATATGGGTAGAAAGGGTGTGACTACGGAGATGACGACTAATAGAGAAGTGTGGAAGAAAAAAGACATGTTGCGCCGACGCAAATAAATTGGAATAAAGACAGGAGATTGAAGACTTAATAATAACATTTTTAAATGACATTTGGCTTTTTATTGCATCTACTTTACTTATTTGTTCTTTTGTAGTTTACCTACTTTATTATTACATAGAGTTACACAGACGCCGGTTTTTTTCTCATTCAAACCAATAAACTTTACAAAGTAAATATCCAGTAATATCAAACTTGATAAAAAAGAACTCGATAAAACGTTTTTAAGAATAATTCTGATTGTAGCCAGTTATAGGCAGACTTGTAAATCCAGTTTAACCTAAAAGAAGAACTGGAAAACATCGGACGATGTCAAAATGCTAATTAGTCTAAAGATAGTAAAAACCACGCTAAGGTTACATGGTCTTTAGGTACCTACTTAGTAATAATAACATAACATCACGCCTGTAATCCCTGAACGGGTAGGCAGAGGTGTGGTCTATAATACATGTAATAGGGACCGAGTTTAATGCCATCATCCGTGCAGAAATCCAATTTAGAAATTATTTTTAATAATAGGTATACTTGTTTAAATTCCACTGTTGTACACTGTTAACTGCGTTGCTTAGTACAAATTAAGCTTTATTTTTTGTTTGTTATACGTATAATTTACGATTTAAGTTTCACTCTCACTTTGATCTCAATTTTCATTTAATTTCGTTTTATATAATCAATTTCAATTACGTACCCATTGTCACCTTAAACTCCAGTGGTAAATAGCACTATGTCTCAAAACTCTGGTCCCCAAGATACAGGCACCGCCTAGTTTGGGGTCCGCCGTAAAGACCAAAACGAAAATCACTAATAGTTACGTACCAACATTAAGTTAAGTTAATCATAAGGTAATAATTGTAACATTGGTTCAATAAAAATTTATTATTATTAATAATTTCTTATACAAATAATCAGACATTAAAATCTGCTATGCCATACAGATACCGGTGTTCGATCCGAAGTAGCATTCTTTTGTTTTAACTAGCATTGAATAAGATATCAATTATTGCCTAACTCATGCTCATGCACTAGACCAACAAGGCAGTCATTCAACTTATAACCTGCTTAAGAAACGAGGCACCACAAAAACACTTGGAGTTTTTCTATCACCTCTAAAAACCCCCATGACGAGATGAGGTCAATCTATTCTTAGGCATGAGTCACTTCGCCAAATAATTAGTTACTATGGTCAATTTTATGGACATCTGTCTCAGTTTACTTTAAAACCGTTTAACATAATTATTATATCTTATGTCTAACGGTTTTCGAGAGATTTGCTCCAGAAAATGTGCAGCTAGTTTCAAGACATTGACGTATACATAAACATAATGAGGGTATAATGTTCCCACAGCTGGGACACTGGTATGATACGTAAACAATAAACTAGCACCTTCTCTATATGAACATGGGTTTTCGAAAAATTATTAAACGAAACTTGGTTTTGCCAGCAGCGTCGTTCGCGTGAATATCAAAATTTATCCCACGGGAACGTAGTTACTACCGAAATAAAAGTATCAAGTCCAGGCCACGGTCTACCTATATGTCAAATTTCATCGAAATACGTACAGCCATTAAGACGTGAAAAGGTAACAGACACACAGAGTAACTTTCGCATCTACGTGTAATGTTAATAAATAATAAATTGGTATTTCCAGTGAATACTAATGGTCAATAATTGGTTGATAAGTGATAACACAGAAATGCTTTGTATAATTATATGAAGTCCTTTAAAGGATAAATTCGGTAAAATATTTTAATGTTATGAACGGATATCAGTCCAATAACAAACACATTTCGTCGAATTTATTATATTTTCTGACAGAACCTAGACAGTGTCAGCAGTGTCAGGGCACATTGTTAGTAATTATATCAGCATAGTATTGATTACTAGCTTCCGTATCGTTTTACATCGTAAGAGCATTATCAATGTTGAACTAATTGTATAGTAAACAATAAATATTTACATCATACATAGCCACCTGTGGCGCTTGATTCATAAAATTGTAGTGGTAGCTCATCGTACGACAACCCTTGAACAGTTTCTGCCAGGGGTGCGGGTTGTTCGAAAGAGATACCGCGGCCCCTGGCACACAGGCAACTGAAGGAAGGGTTTTAGTCAGTAAAAGTCTGACACGCCCTCCTGCTCCACCCTGAGCGGGAGAAGTTATTAGATGATTTCCCACCCTCAAGAACAAAAAAAATCCTTGAACAGTTTAGTTCAAAGGGTGTCGTACGATGGACCATTCATCATTCTTAATTCTGCCCCTAGGACCATTTCCATAATCAGCCAGCAGTTTTCACTACTGGGACACAGGCCCCTCTCGAAGAGAGTGAGATACACCACGCAGGCGCAGTGCGGGTTGGTAGATGTCACATGTCATCAAATTTTTGAGGGTCTGGTTTCGAATCGAACCTACTACCTACAACTCGTAAGCCGTGGCCATTTCCACTGGGGTACCACTGCACCATTATTAACAACTCCTAAACTTACGAAATCACATGAACGGGCGCCGTCGGATGAGACTGGTCATCTCCTAACTTCCATGGCTTATTTTAAATCTTATATTTAGAATGTTTTTTTTTTACATTGTTCTTATATAGAAGCAACAAGAATAATGTTCCCAAGATTTTGTAATACCTAACATGATTAAAAAGAGTGTCCATGGAGTGTCTTGCCCGTTCTTCTCCATAGAGATCTACGTTTTGGAATGGGCAACTAGCTTCAACTTTCCAACTGGTCGACTTTTTGACAATTCAAAAGTGCCTGTAAATGGTTTAATTGAAATAAATGCTTTGAGTTTGAGTTTGAGTTTCACAATGGCTACGTTAAGTACCTACTTAGTAGCAAAACACAGTCTATGATCTCTTCAGCTACAAAGTCGTATAAAAAGCTTAATTGTAGCTGCACTTTACATACAGATCTTCATGATAGTCAGTTATAGCCAGAACCTGTTTAGTGGCGATAAGAACTAGGCCCTGACATTATGGGACGTCATAAAAGGCTGGTGGGAATACCCAGGTATTTTTACATATTGAAATCTTATTCTGTTTTTTTTTTTTATCATGTCCTATGCTGTACCTGCCGGTTGACATAACTGCGACAACGCCGGCTGTCGCTGAAAACCAGCGCTGGGGCTCTGTTTCGTATAGGGTCGTAGCATTATGCGGAGCAATGGCCGTTTTGCGTGAATGTGACGCGTATTTTCCCCCGACTTGTTCTTTTTTGTGTTTCTGTTCTTTTTACACGCTTTATATTAGCTTCACTTGTATGTTTGTTTGTATGGTTGTGTGTAACCGACTCCTTAGAGCGCGATTTTGACCCACTTTAAACGGTCAGATTTCATTGAATTTTTGTAAACTTGTCGAGGACCGATGACAATTCAATAATTTAAAAAAAATTGAGAAAAAAAATCACGTTTTTGTAGTTAGCAGAACTAAAAAATAGAAAATAAATAATAGTTTAAAAAACTAAAAAACACGCTTTAAAAACCAAACTAAAAAAGGAGAAAATAATTTAATTAAATTAAAAAGCGTGGGGTGCTTGACATTAGTTGATTATAAAAATACCTCAAAAAGCACCCCACGCTTTTTAATTGAATTAAATTATTTTCTCCTTTTTTAGTTTGGGTTTTTAAAGCGTGTTTTTTAGTTTTTTATTTTGCGTCATTCTATTCATTCATTCTATTCATTCGATAAACTTATTCTTTTTCTTCGTTTCTTCATTTTTTTTCTTTCTTTCATTACTCTTCTTTGTGTTGCTGGCACGACTGTATGTCAAATCTTGTTGGCCCACAACTTTGCCACTTCCACGGAGACAACGGTGTCAGCGCAGAGGTCACTTTGGCTGCAATTTTTGGGACACAGAGGGAAGATTGGAGGTGGAGCATAGTTTGCGACACAACTCCACATCCCACCTTCTTGCTGTTCTCGATTGCTTATCGAGTTTTTAATAGTGTCTTAATTTTAGTTCTTTTAACCCATTTTTAACAAAATATGAAAAAGTCAAGTTTAATTAAATTACGGAAACCCGGTCTTTTGATTTTTATTGCGATTCTTTGAAAACCTCCCTGGAAATTCGCAGAGATAAAGAGCTCATTTTCTATTTTTTATATACTTAAGTATTCTTATATTTTTATCCCGGTAATACGTTCCCGTGGGATAATTCCCGACCTCCATGTTGGCGAGTCCACTGGCATACGTTAGTTAAAGATAAAATTCCTGATATCATGTCATTTTGCCACGCCCATTTATTTGAAACAAGAATTTTTTTAGCTTGGTAATAGATCAGAAGGCTAATAACTCGTAATTAAAAACGTTCAAAATCTAGTCGCAGTCTCATCTCGGCGACAATCAAATGTCAAAAACTTGTCAAAAATGAATGGAAACTAGGGGTATTTCTGATAGATTGAGACTGAGATCAGACTGTGAACGTTCTTAAAATTACGAGAATTGCCCCTCTGATGTTGAACATCAGATCTATGATGTATGAAAGCCATTCGGGCTTTGAAGAAGGGTCTTTTGTTACCCCTCATCATGATGAACCTATAATGTTTCCACTGCTGGGATACACGCCTCCTTTCTGGGAGAGGGAGTGGGCCGTATCCACCCGCGGGCCCAGTGTGGGTTGATAGATGTCACACGTCTTCGAATGTTTGGTTCTAGGACATCCGGCCGGCTTCCTCACGATGTTCTCCTTCACCGTTTGGAGAGCAGTAGTGCTAAAATTAAATACACAAAGTAAATTGCCTGTGTGGGTTTGACCTTACGACCTGCAACTCTTACCAGTTTCGGGCCGGGGCCGATGGCACTGGGCCACGACTGTTGCTCACCTTACTGCTTGCTGGACCACCTTTACTCCTGCTTTAGGAAAATAATAAGCAACTATTAATAACATAGAACAACAATACATTCCACACGATAAAGTCCTTGAATTAAATGATCTCTCCGGATTATGTGGGCTTAGCCAGTATTTGTTCTTACTTATCGGAGTGGACCAGCCTTATCGGACGATACACGCGGCGACAGTGCGTAGGCGACGTAATCGCATCCTCTGCGGCCAGCCTTAGATAGCAGTGGTATATTCAGTGCTTCATAATCCAGGCTGTTCGGGCATTGGGTGGATTGATAAACGCTATGTTTTTAGTTTTTATCTTTATGGTTATAAAAACATTTATGCCAGAACTTTATCGTTCAATATTGTTTTTTTCTGGTCAGTCCGCGTATATGTGACTATCCGTTACATTAAGCATTAAAGCTTCCGCAGGTAGGCGCGACACGACTGTGGTAGAACAAATTGTTCATAGAATGAAGTTTTCATAGAAATTGTTCTACAGACTCGCGTCGCGCTGTTCTGCGAGAGCCTTAAGCCATGGCTTTCATTAATAGTCATAAAAACTGTGGCACAGTAGAATTTATTTTCTTTCTGTTCGATTTTTTTTATTGTTAACATTTGGGCAAAATATACCCATTCATATTAATAACCCTCTATGAGATCAAAATGTACGAACTTCTTTAAAATAAACTTCCACTTACGCCGGCTACCTCATACTTTAGAAATAGGTATCAAAATCAAAAGTCATTTATTCATACTAGGCTGGTATCAGCACTTTCTGAACGTCAAAATTATATAAGACAGTCCCCCAAAACGCCACTCTTCATCACTTCCTACTTTTTAGCTGGGGAGAAGAACTGGCGCAACAAACTCCCCAGAATAGTATCTTAACCGACCCCAAAAGATTAATGCAAAATATCTTAATAGCCAATCTTTTATCTGTTACCACGCTGTTAGGCCGTTGTGCTATAAACCTTTCATCATAAATCTCTTGGAAACATTACTCGCAACAAACATCTGTTGGCCTCACATTTCATATAGATGCGAAAAAAACCAAAGATTTAAATCGTAAGATCCGCCATACGCACATAGCTACGCTTGCCGCGGCAAGTCCGTGGATGGGAGACCATCTTTACATATCAAGACCCCTCCGTCCCGGCTGTCATTCGTGGATTTTTTACAGTCGTTACGGGTTGTCAGAAGCTCGAAAGTCTGAAAACCAGTCTTACCAAGGGTTATCGTAGGTATTACCCAGTAACTGGGTTGTGGAGTTCAGATGGGCAGTCGTTCCATGTAAAATATTGATAATCATCTGCATCCAATTTCACTGGAGACCGACCCTACGAATCCTAACTTCTTCTTTAATCGGTCCCTAATTACTGAGAATCGTGGTCACTGGACCCATGAAGCGGACAATCTGACTCCATCAACTCCGGTCCAAAGTTGCCATCACCACCTGCTGAAATTTCCTGGAGGACGTAGCTGACATCCGGTGATGATCCGCCATACCACGTCAAAAATGTATCACAGTTGGTTTCGTTGACAATTCATTTTGAATAGTGTTGTCCTACTCACTCACACTGAAAACCATATCCGCCGTTACATGAGGGATGTGTCAGCTAACTCTTCGCAGAGTATCTAACCACTTTTTCGCGCGACCTAAGTACGGTGATAACACGTCTAACTATCTAAATCTTCCTGCGAGGGGTGCGGGTTGTTCGAAAGAGATACCGTGGCCCCTGGCACACAGGCAACTGAGGGAACACGGGTGGGTTTTAGTCAGTAAAAGTCTGACACGCCCTCCTGCTACACCCAGAGCGGGAGAAGTTATTTGACGATTTCCCACCCAAAAAAAAGCATCTAAATCTTTGGGGTAAACCGAAGAATTCATTTTAGCTCGTTTTAAAAATTCCGCTGACAAAATCCAAAAAAAAAAACGAAATCAAAAGTCATTTATTCAAATTAGGCTGAGAATCAGCAGTTTTCGAACATCAAAATACATAAGACAGTCCCCTAAAAACTTCCACCCTTCACCCCTTCCTAGTGCTTTAGCTGGACTGAACATTAATTAAATAATTTGTCATACATAATGCCAGCTAGCCATGCCAATATATCAACAAATAAAATGAAAACTTAACTCGAGCAGAAAGAAAAAACTTTAAAAAAAATGTTGATAAAGCATACTACCAAAATAAGAGCCTCCTGGTATAAAGGGCGTGACAGCTTACATATGCAATGCTGGATTATGTTCACATAGCTGTTTCAGGCACGACGCGAAGGTGCGACGTGATTCTGTTAGAATAATTTCCATGAAGTTTTTCATGGAAATGGTTCTACTAAAGTCCCGTCGCGTTGTGCCTGTCTGTCGGAGCCTTTATAAGCTTTATACTTTTTGAACCTTAGTATCTTTACCTATCCAGGTACTTTTAAGATTACCCGCTAATCGTGACATGTATGAAGTTAAGATGACGACATTTGTAAGAGCAAGTTCAAAGTTTAATACGAATGATGTTTATTGGAAACGTGTATGTGGAGATTTTGTATGAGTATGAAATAAGGAAAAGTAATCTTAAAAATAAAACTACCTATCTATGTATTTATTTATGCAGCCTCATACATAATTTAAAATTCAAGACTTAGATATTTTGGCACGTAGGTATTCGATATTCGGTAGATTTCCATAAAAATGTTAGATAATAATTGAGTCAGGTATAGCTGAATATATGTAAAGCTAAATTAACATTCCTTATTGATTTTAAAACAGCATTATAACAAGCACAAACATAAACTGTAGTAGTAACTACAAAAAACAATCATTATACAGAACATGCAAGTTCTTCTTTAAGAGTGGAAAAAAGAACAATCTAACAACCACTGAATAATAAAAAGTAAGACTTCATCAACTGTAAGAAAAACTTGGACTCTACTGTCTACTACAAAAAGTGCGACATTAAGAACCGATTACCACCAAAAAGTGCAATAATCCGAGTGCTCCAAAAAAGTGCGACATTTCTGTCTGCCACAAAAAAGTGCAACTTTTCCGACGGCCACAAAAAAGTGCGACTACACCGTATACCACAGTGTGATGTTGTAACAAAGTGATGACTGTGATGACTGAGGTGCGCTCCCGGCGCCCCCTGTCGGAACAATACTGCATACCCTCCACATTTCTCAGGACAATATGGCGCCGGACGCTGTCATTCAAGAAGAGGAAGGTGAGTTTAGCCGGTTTTTAATCAATAAAAATAAAATAAACTATAAATAAAGCGTGTAAAAGAGTTGGCTTTACAATGTGGTCAGCAAAATAACCATAAATCATAATAATATGTCATTTTATTATTTCGCAACAAAATGAATTCTGTTGAAATTATCACAGAGATGAAAAACAAAAATGAAGCGCAAAAACCACAAAATGTTAAACATAAAAGAGTTAAAATGTGTGTGTGATTTTTAGGAAATGTTTATGCCTAATATTAGATCCTGCTACTTAGTAATCAATTCACTGAATGTCACTGTCTAGTTTTCTAGTAGCCAATGCATTCTTTTTACACGAAAGCCAAACAAAGTAAGGAAGATGTTCTATGATCTACAAACTTATGCTGGACCTGAAAGGTGTTTCATAGAATTTTGCATGATTAACTACAGGGTGAAATTGAAAACATGCGACAAACCGAAATGGGAGATTGTACTCATCATTATGAACAACTTTTACTGAGGGACCAAAGATGCAATCGCAAAAAAAAAAACAGCTGTTCCCTACATTTTGACGAGTTATGCGAACATAAATGTAGGGAACAGATGTTTTTTTTTTTCGGGATTGCATCATTGGTCCCTTAGTAAAAGTTGTTCATAATGATGAGTACAATCTCCCATTTCGGTTTGTCGCATGTTTTCAATTTCAACCTGTATATACTAGACTAAAAAGGCATTGCCAATAACTGCCAAATAGGTCCTATCACCACTCTTCAGGCTGCAGAGTTGCGCTATTGACTTTAAGTTAAGTCAATAGCGCAACTCCAGAAATATATCCAGGAATAATGCATCCAACTCAAGATCTCCTCGTACATAAGCGGTTGATCAATTTCACTTCTGAGATAGTCAGAATTCAATATTGAGACAATCGATTTTTATAATGTCAATTTTTGTCGTTGACTTTTCCATTATGTTATTCAAACAATAATTATAGGAAAAAATGGTGGGATATAAAGTAAGCAAATACCTACAGATGAATGTTTAAAGGGAATCCTTTAGCAAGTAATAACGTAAGAATTTAACTTGAACAGGGCCTGCTTGTAATTTTGACAGAAAATTTTGGAACCAAGGTCCAAAACTACGCGACTAACAAATACATAATTCTTCGTCTATAAAATATTACCATTAGGTTTTCTATGGCCCTCTTAAACATGCACAAATATGGCATGATAACAGCCTCATATTACTACGGTATCACTAAGCAAAGCATTCCGCCCGTATTTACAATGGTACTGACGTAGGTGCTCATCTCTTGTACCTACATATATTATGGTGCTATGGGACACGCGTGCGATGCGTGCAGTTTCTCCTATTGTTAATAATAATTTATAAAACGAGTAGGTAATCACATAATATATAGGATAAAATTTTAACTAGTGCGCAAACTGTGACCATGAATTCAGCATATGATTGTAGACCCTACCCCTAGCGTAGAAATTTTTCGTCAATTGTCAAAATAAAAACCAGTCGTTCCATACATTTTGACCGCGTAGGTATTGCACTTTTCTATGAAACAGCTGATTTTTATTTTGATAACCGGCGAAAAAATTCTGTCCTAGGGGGTCTAGAGTCACATGTTGAATTCATGGTCACAGTTTGCGCACTGGTTTAAAAAAAAGTCCTGTGTATAGGTAATATAGGTTTAGATGCAGTAAGAATGTCATTGATGAGAGCAGAGGTGGCGCAGTGGATTTGGCCGCGACTTACGAGGAGTTAGGTACAAACCCCGACAGGCGCTTTACTTTGTATAAATCATTTCTTCACCACTGCTCTCGTAACGGCGCAGGAAAACATCTACAGGAAAATGGCATGTCCTAGAACCAAAAAATTCGAAGACGCGTGACATCTACCAACCCGCACTGGCCCCGCGTGGTGAATTACGGCCCACTCCCTCTCCCAGAGCGTCTTTGTAAGAGGGAACGGACCCATCAGTGGGAACATTGTAGGCTGCTTATGTATGTAATTATGTTAGTAAGACCAAGTGACAATTCTTTTGGCCACCAACTCACCACCTATACTAAAATGAGAGTATTGCTATCTCTTACTGACAGAGCGCGAAAGAAAAAGAAAAGTGACGCGTTAGAACTGTCAAAGTAAATAACGTGTTGAATTTGGCTTGATTTTAACAGGCTTTTTTATTGGCTTCACCTGTATGTTTGTAACCGACTCCTTTGGATTTGATTTTGACCCACTTCAAACGGTCAGATTTAATTTAAACTTTGTAAACTTATCGAGGACCGATGACAATTCAATGATTTCATAAATTTGTTCCATAATGTTAAAAAAAACTGAAAATCACGCTTTTGTAGTTACCAAAACTAAAAAAAATTAAAAACACGTTTTAAAAACCAAACTAAAAAAGAATAAAATAATTTCAAAAAAGCGTGGGGTGCCTGATATTAATTGATTATAAAAATACCTCAAAAAGCACCCCACGCTTTTTTTGAAATAATTTTCTGCTTTTTAAGTTTGGTTTTTAAAACGTGTTTTTTTATCTATTATTTATCAAGCATGATGAATTAAGTTCTTCGTTGCATTGATAGAAATCTTAATGAAACAAAATTTTACTGTTCGTATTTATTTCCTTCTCTTTCTTGTTTCATTAGAATCGAAAAGACAGCAATAGCCTAAATTAAATTTAGTGCGTACACAACAGATTCGTCACCATAGCCATGAGATGCAGCGATTAATATCTAAATTTGTCTGTAAAGTAATACAATGTTGAAAAAATGTTTGTGATACATAATCTACTTAATAAGAATTTTAAATTCATTTATTCATTCCTTGATAGACGACGCACACATTAAATCGCTGAGTACGCAAAATTTCATGCTTATAGAGCATGAAATTTTGCACACCGAGTCCAACGGACGTGACAATTTCCATGAAATTTTCACAGAAATTATTCTACCAATGTCACGTCGTGTCTGTCTGTGGGAGCCTTTACGTAACGAAAAATGTAGAGGGTTTTAGAAAACTCATTCTCAACGGGGCGATAAAAGTATGTCAGCCAATTGTCTGCTAGATTCCATGTTTGGCATATGCCTTAATTTAAAGCTAAAACCATATTTTTTTAAACATATTAATACCTACTATCAGAACCAATGGATCGTCACAATTGTGTAGCATACATCCCACATTGATCACATCAAATTCAAAATTAAACTTCAAGTATTAAAAATACTAAGCCAAGAAAGAGATTATTTATGAACTTACATAATATTTGAGATCATCATCTCGTAAGACATAATTATACCTAGTTGAAGCTTATTTTTATCGTCTGCAAAACTTTAACCGTGTTTGAGATATTATGCAAATAATGTAGCTTTTAAATTTAAATAATTAATTATTACTGACCAGTTTTTTATACATTTTGGCATTTAGCAATGTCTTGATAATTTATGTATCAATTTAATCAGCATCGCTTTTAAATATTATTAGGTATCTCCTTTATTTCATAAATATACATAGAAATTACATTTTAAAATACGTATTAGAATATTAAAATAGAAGCCCACTGGTGTCGGGAACAGGGTCCAAGTTACATATAAGGGTCAGGGTTCCAGAGAGAGGAAACTCCTAACAATGCGAGCCGTGTTCTTTCTGAATCAACTCCTTGATCCAGCCTCTTCAGGTGTTTGTCGAGGCTCTTGGCAATTAAGCCATTGGCTATCACGACCATCGACACAATGATAGCTGAGTCCACATCCCACATGTCGACAACCTCGCGAGCCAAGACAAGATACTGTAATTGTTATTCTTTCTCGGCTTTCACGAGGTTCCCGGCATGCGGAACTGTTATGTCAACGATCATTGCACGCCGCTCTAGTCGATCCACCACCACTATATCAGGCTTATTGGCAACAATAGTCCTGTCAGTGATGATGGATCGATCCCAGTACAATCTGCTGTTTCCGTTTTCGAGAACTGGGTCGGGCACATAAAATGTGGCATATGTGTTCACTTCGGATTCAATATTACTATTATTTAAATATGTCTATGGCATAAGTATCTCATGGGCCATGGACCCAAGGTCCCTGAGCTTCGGAAGGCATATACCAGGGACCGAAGCCAACACGCAGAGGCCCGTTGGACACTTTTGATGAAATGGGACATCAAGCGAAAATTATCCTTGTTTGCACTGTGCAAGTGCACTCAAGGAAAATCCTCGGTTGTTGTAGGAGTATTCCAGGATATGGATACACAGATATTTGAATATTGATTTGGGTGGCTGAAGCGTAACCTATTATTAGTCTTTGTTGTCTCGCTGCAGGGCAAAACCCCCTATCCCTTCCTTAAGACAAGTACAATTTTTTTTTACCTTACATCTTACTTAACATCACATAAATTTTTGGACTTTTCCCTGGCATGTTTAATCCAAGCTTTTATTGTTATTATGCCAGCAAATAATTAATTTATTCTATTGTTGTGCCAACTTAAAATATTCAAAAGAATACACAGAAGTATCCTTTTAGTGCTGAATCTCTGCATAGTGCAGTCACCTCTGTGAATATCTGTATAGTCACCATTAATAACAGTGTAATTTGAAAACGTTGTAATATAGAGTAACCGTAGAGTTTCTTCCCAACTCTTCCCCATAGCAAACGACCAATTGGAAGCGTGCACCTAGCTTCTGACGTTTCATTAGTGCCCATGTAGGTTTGTGTGAAATAAAATATAGTAAATTTGATTACCTTTGATTATATTCCTATCATGCATTCGACCCGATTAGGTACTACAAATTATGGTGATTACGAAAATAAGGTTAAAAATAGAAAAAAAAGCTAGCAATAAAGTGAAACCAATTCTGTTAAAGCTGTTATTTACTACATAATGTAACAGATGTGCAAATTAAACTAATATCATTATCTGTTGTGATAGTGATTTTTTCCGCTCTTTGATAAAGTATCTTATCTATTTACTCTTGCAGGCACCTACATACATACCAACACATAACATAGTCCCTGCAATCTCCCAAGGGTTTGGCAGAAGTGTGTCTATAGTAGGTACTGTTTGTTAGCTCTCAGCAATCTAACGGTACGGTGATTTTAGTTGAACTTGCATACTTATTTCAATATTTTTTACCCAGCACAGCTGTCTTTTCAGTTAGAAGAACTTGATTCTATACAATAGTGTGCCAATGAATAATTAACATTACGGAACAAAGTAGGTAACACAAATCCATAAATGAGGTTTTCATTATCAGTTATCATTGGAGTAAACACATCTATTTATAGTAAGGGGATAAATAAAGTAATTTTGACATCCGATTAAAAAGAAAAAAACATCTGAAAGAAAGCCAAGTGAAAACGCGGACAACGGCGCGGGCAGAAGTTAGTTCTGTTGTAAAAAACCACTACCGTGGAAGATAAATTAAAATGATATTTTATCATTTATCTAACAATGAAGTCGTAACTGCCAAAAATATCGACAAATGAATGAGTATCTTTTCTCAATATCTTTGATAAAACCAATCTCAATATTTAACCTTCAAATTGTCTGTGATGTTACAATTCATAACTGTTTGATGCTGCCCTACACATGTACCACAAACACAGCCGTTTTACACAAAAACAAAGCGTTAGAGAGCCGGGAATACAACCCAGAACTAAACGCACCACCACAACGGAAGGCAAGGCAGAAGGCACACTACTAACAATGTGTGGCATGATTATGATCTTGCACATACAAATAGCCATCAAATACCAAGTGGTGTTAAAGCAAAATATTGATATAACGTGGTACTGGTTGGCGAATTGCAACCGGAAAAATAGTTGACAAGAGACTGGCATTTTTTTTATTGCCAATTCTAAAAATATAAGCCGGTTTGGTTAGTGACTTTTAATAAAAGGAATTTAGTGATATCAGTGATATTTTATTATTGAACAGGCCAAGTGCCAGTAACACACTATCAAACAGATTCTGAAACATTTTGAAGGGTATTGCTAATCCATTGTTTCATACGTTTGAAAAAAATTGTTTGCTTAACAACGTAGGTAAATAACGAAATAAATGTTGTTCAACTATCAAAACGAAAGGCATTCCTAGTGCATTACGCAATAACGCCGCGGTACTGGTAAGCGAATTGAAAACTGGAAAAGTAGTTAACAAGAGACTATTTTTTTTTGTTGTCAAGTCTTAAAAATAAGCCGGTTTGTTGGTGACTTATAATAAAAGGGATTTTGTTGATCTCAGTGAAATTTTATTATTTTACAAGCCGAGTGTCTGATGTACTTGAAGGTGTTAATTTTTCAAGCCTTGCACTGCTTTGGATATTACTAGCGATACGCCCCTGTTTCGCACTGCGCACGAAATTTATGACTTGATATAACATGAATATTTGTTATTATAATATACTATGTAAGTTTAATACTAATGTATTGTAGTTATCCAAACCTTTCGGATTCAATTATATAATTTAGAGTGAAAACCACATTAAAATCGGGTTTGTAGTAAAGAAAATAAACGCGATCACAGACAGACACGCAAAACATCTCATTTATATTATTATGTTTTATAGGAAAATAAAACAGAACAGTCCCAACGACTATTTCTTTGTTAAATTGCATTATTTTTGCCTCATTCACTGCCTGCACATCTGTGACTTTGTTATCAGTATCACGCATCACATAAAGTGGGTCTTCTGACCTCTCGCTGTGCACAGTGTACATGACTCACAGCACACAGTGTTACATAAGCGTGTTAATAAAAACATTATTTATGCGTAATTTATGCACGAGATTCGTCCATTAGTTTGTGATATGTTTCACTGTTGGAAAACAGCTGTTTTTAAATTTCTATGTGGATGTTTTCTGGGGCTTCTGGCTATATGTTAACAGCTGCTCGGGTGGATCGAAGGTTAAGCTGCGCTAGGCGCGATCCGCCTGTGGGAGGACCGCCATCCATTACATGTCGAATCCACTCCGTATCTCGGAAAGCACATTTAGCTGTTGGTCCCGGCTGTCAGTCGTAGATCTTTGACAGTCGTTACGGGTAGTTAGAAGTCTGAAATTCTGACAACCAGTCTTACTAAGAGGTATCGTTTTGTCCAGTAACTAGATTGTAGATGTTGGATAGGCAGTCGTTCCATGTAAAATGCTGGTATTCAGCTGCATCCGATTAGACTGGAAGCTGACCCTAACACATTTGGAAAAGACTAAGCAGATAATGTGGTTGTTTTCTCTATAAGAAATCTGAAGCATCGGAGCACAGTGCGGTACCACGGTGCTTCTGATCAGTTATGGTTTTCTTGCTGGAGTGTCGTAAGTGCCCGTTCACTACCTGTTATGATTTAAAGAATGCCAATGATGTGAAAATTATACTGGGCTCAAATACAAAATAAGATGAAGTCAAATGAAAGTGCTATCTACACAAAAAGAAGAAGAAATAGTCGAGCTCTTTGTAAAAGAGCTAGTCCACCATAATATCTATCTCCAAGCACCGTGTTCTGCGGTTAAGGACATGGGTGCTGGTGTAATTAGAGCCACATGAGATATTTTTTGAAAATGGGAGGGGTTTGTCTGGATGTGAGAAGCACAGTACCGATCGAAGTGGCTATGCTTGGGGGAGGCCTATTGCCAGCAGTGAACGTCTTTCGGCTGAAATTATGAACTATTATTTCAGCTTCAACTCTTAGATGACAACTTATCTAGGATTCTTGTAGGCTGCTGGATGGGACTGCTGGAGGCTGAATTAGATGATGATGATAATGATGGTAGGCGGTCCTGAGTTCGATTCCTAGGTCGGGTAAAATATTATTGGGTTTTCTCATTTGGAATTAGTCAATAACACACCGAAATTTGGAAATTGGCGGTGTGAAATACCCGTGCCTCAGAAAACACGTCGCGTCGTTAAGCCGTTGGTTGTTATCTCTCTATGTTTGATTTCTTTCCCATATGACGGCAAGGGAAGAGAAGCACCTGTGTCTGCGCATTTGAGCACTTCATATAATTATAATTGTTCCCGCGTCTATGGCTTGTCTCCGCTGAAGTTGGTTGCTATGGCCGTTTGATCTGGAGAACTATTACACCTAATATGAGTTTGCCAAAGCAATGCCAACCTTAAAGACAATGACGAAACGTTACTTATGACTTGATGTTCACATGCGTAACTTAGTTTTCAACCCGAAAATAGCATGGGAGTTACTCGAATATTCAACAGTAATGCATAATCACGTTAATAGTTTGATAAGTTAAAATGTATTGAACATTTACGGTCCAATCGTGTGAATAATATCAAGTTTAACCTTTTAGTGTACTTTGTATTAGTAGGTACTTATAATATTTATATTTTTAATTTCACACTGTACAGGAAAACGTAGTGGGAAACACCACTGGTTAATAATAATATGCTTTTGCATACCTACTAGCTGATGTTGCAGCATCAAGTCGGCATTCACAGAGACGTGTTAAATATTGTGGCAGGATTTGAGTGCGCTTTGGATCTTCAACGCACTGCTTAAGGGGAACCTAGTCGCGGCCTCGAACTCACTGGTGGTCCTGGCTAAAAATTACGCTGTCTCACCAGGCTTCGTGTCCAACAGAGATAGTATTATTGAGTTAATTGGAGGATCATTTATAGTAAAACATTCGCGTAAAAAAATAAAAACAGTCCTTTGGAAGATCGGGTTTTATGAAAAAACCACTGCAAAAATCAATTACCAATAAAGTTTATTGAACTTTACGATAATTGAACTTTCTTGGTACAAACATGGTTTTGGAGATTTTACACTTCTTTTATTACCTAAACACGCCCAAAGTTAGGTTAAATTAGCAAGAAAAACGAATCTTTGTAATTAATGGCTTTTTAAATTAGTATTTTGTTTCCGTACAGACAATATTAGATAATAATGAGACAAAACCATACCATGTTTAACTTTTAATGTACATTGTCGAACAATGGAGTAATACACTTCCGAAGTTTGTATGGGAAAAATTTGGACTTGTTCCACCTTAATAGCACCGAGAGTTGAAAACAGAACAGTGTGTTTTTCCGACGCGCTGGGATGAACTCTATTGAATAGGGTATTTTACTAAATTTATGAGAAAAAATATATTATTGAGATAACTTAGGCAAAATCCAGTCGGAAAATGTCGGTTCATGAAATAACAAAATAAATTTTAAAATTTAATTCAAAGATTTCAGTTATTTTTTATCTGCTTTTTTGAACACCATGATATAGTAGCCGCCATGTTATTATGTCATACTGCTGTTTTAACTAAGCAACTGAACAACTTTGTACTTTTATTATTTTCGTAACCAAAGTAGATTTTTGAAATAATATCTCACATTCAGGAACAGCAAACCAACGATAAGTAGAATAATAACATTTTTTTTTTAAATTAGAAACAATTATCATACAAAATATCAACGCTTTTGTTTACGCAGAAAACTGACGTCATAGCCACAGAACAATATGGCGTCCACTGCGTCCAGCGTTTTCGTCAAAATATGATTTAAAAAAATTTTATGGCACTACTCGATTCAATAAAATATTGTCTTTTTTAGTGGTTTATTAGCATTTTAGAATCTAATTAAGACACTTTTCAAAAATGAGTGTAATACCCTATTCTCAAAGCTCGGTTCAACACCAAGATTGAAAATCTAGTGCGCGGTGAAATCCCACCGCGATATTTTTACGTCCGTGTGAATGCATTCCACAACTTTCTTCGACAAATGAACAAATCCTTTTCTGTTCAGGCGGCTCGTTTGTGGAATGCATTGTCAGTTCTAATAAAACGCGCGCAATCGTTACCTTTGTTCAAGACTTCAAGAAACTCGTGAAGGAGGATTACTTGTTGTTGTGATTTTGTTGTACCTAGCTGTTCTAATCTGTAGTCGTAATTTATTTTCTTTGCTTATATAGTTAATATGAAATAAGTATCTATTGTACATCATATTTATGAATATATCTATGTATCTATTATAGTAAATTGTATCTATATTTTGCACCAATGACAACCCTATTTTGTGTCCATGCCATCACTGTCCATTCAAAGGTTGCCTGAAAGAGATCGCAGAAAGTGATAATTTTATAGTATGTTTTTAGTGTTAAATGTTTTATTTATGTCATGTATTTTCTGGTGTAAAATAAAGCATAATATAAATAAATAAATGTCAACTAAAAGACATGAGGATCAACTGCTGAGCATCAGCTCCTCAAGTTTTATTGGGTTTTTCCATCTGGAATTTTCCAGTAGCAATCTGGAGTGTGGATTTGTGGCCGGTTGTTGGAAACAGGCTCGTCCCATGTTACAGGGGACTTAAATATAACTGGCGAAATGTGGGTTAACTTTAAGTCTCCTAATACAGGCATTGTTTGCTTAAAAGGAGGCTCCAATCACTAACGTGTTATTTAAAAATGGTTACGCAATAAACTTTTTTTTTTAAAGTACATATCTGCCTAGCACTTAGAGAAATACAGGCATGATGGTATGCTATGTATTTCTAATGCAACCTTTAATAAATAATAGTTTAAAAACTAAAAACACGCTTTAAAAACCAAACTAAAAAAGGAGAAAATAATTTAATTCAATTAAAAAGCGTGGGATGCTTTTTGAGGTATTTTTATAATCAATTAATGTCAAGCACCCCACGCTTTTTAATTGAATTAAATTATTTTCTCCTTTTTAGTTTGGTTTTTAAAGCGTGTTTTTAGTTTTTTAAACTATTATTTATTTTCTATTTTTTAGTTCTGCTAACTACAAAAACGTGTTTTTTTTCTCAATTTTAATTTTAATTATTGAATTGTCATCGGTCCTCGACAAGTTTACAAAGTTTCAATGAAATCTGACCGTTTAAAGTGGGTCAAAATCGCGCTCAAAGGAGTCGGTTACATACAAACAAACATACAAGTGAAGCTAATATAAAGCGTGTAAAAAGAACGTGGGTAAGATTTTAAAGGGTTAATTAAGGTATAGTTGAGACACAATCTCGTTGGCCTAGTGGTCGCAAGCACTAGTGATGAGCATGAGGTCCTGGATCCATCCTGACGGCAATTAAACATGTCATTAATTTTTAACTGACTTCAAAAAGAAGGAGGTTATCAATTCGACATGTTTTTTTATGTATTTTTGGTCATAACTCCGTCATAATTAGACGAATTTGTAAAAATTCTATTTTTATTCGAAAGAGGTTAATTCCAAAATGGTCCCATTAAAATTTCATATAGATCTGATGTTGAGTTTCGGAGACAGACAACGGAACTCGTAAAAAAATGACAGCAAATCAACCACGAGTGCTGCTAGGATGATGAAATTTCGAATTGGTGTGGTGGGGTACCTACTAACTAAAAATTGAAAATAAAAAGTTTTCCAAAAAAAAGCAACCGTCTGCCGGAAAAAAACACTAAAAAGTGAACAATAACTTTAATTTCGGAAGTCGGAGACTGTGGATATGTACGAGTATTTAAATTTTTTACCACTGCCTTCCGAAATTAAAGTAATTGTTCACTTTGTAGTGTTTTTCCGGAATTCGGTTGCTTTTTTATTTGGAAAAAGTTTTTCTACCAGTAATTTCTCAATGAGTTTCTTTCGCCTGGAGTCTGGATTTGTTCGTAGTTGATGGCAATAGGTTAGCCCCATAAAATCCCGCCGGGATTTTTAACATCCAAGCGGACGTGAGCTGGATGGATTTTAAGGCATGTCGTTTAAGACGCATCAAATCTGAGATTGAAATAAAACGAGCCAAGAATCTGCATACGACCGTTCGAAAAGTGATCTTGTTTTAAACGTTTTAGCCACAGTCGGGATGTTTTTTATTTTTACGTTTATACTTCCGGTCTACACGGTGATGATAAGCCAACTTTTTAATAAAAAGAAAAGCCAGGTGTTTATAAATCCAGACATCTAGGTACATTGTTTTTAATGTTATTATTGTCTGTCTGGCTAATCTCTGAAACGGCTGGACCGATTTTGACGGGACTTTGTCTGGTAGATAGCTGATGTTAGACGAACCAACAAGAACTTCTTTTTTCCCAGTAGCATATTCCCGTGGGGCAATTTAACAACATCCATGTGGGGGAAGTCACGGTCACAGCTAGTCCCTGATATTATTTTGTACAGCGATTTGTCTTTGCTAGTTTGTACTAAATGAAAGGGCTTTACATATTTTGTGCTCACTATGTCTTAAAATAGAATAAATGTATGTAGGTATAAACAATTGTTCAAACATTGGCATCGTAGCTTGTAGCCATCTTAGGTAAAAGGTAATACGGGCTGTTATCTCCAACTCCACGTCAATACGCGTATTTTGTGTAAGGGTGGGAAAGCCGATTATGCTATCCACCTCAGCTCCTCGCGGAAAGCCAGCAACGCCTTGGTATTACTGAAAATCTCATGGAGGGTGAATGAATCCATATTAAAAACAAGACGTGAAGGTAAATAATATACATACCAGTGGCGAAAGGTTAAAACAAACTGATTCCTATCGGCTTACCTTGAAGAAATCCCACCGATCCACCATTAAACATTTCAAAGTACAATTAATGTTTATGTATATTACTGAAAAAACGCCTGCGTGCAAAGAAAACCAAAACTTCCGTACAAAATTCTGTGAAAGTAAGGATTTATCCTCTGAGGAAGGTAAGCTTACATCTCGCGGTATTTTCTTTGTTGGAACGGCTTACCCTGGCCACTGATACATACAGTTGCAGTACAGAGTCTGGACTTGTGTCGGGTTGATAGCCAAAGGCTGTATGGGACTTAAACATAACTGGTGAAATGTGGGTGTTACTATACGTACACTTTGCCTAACCCTTTGGGGATTACAGGTGTCTTCTTCATCTTAGCGTGTCGATATACAGTCAGCCCAGAATTTGGCTACGAGCTTGGCACGTTCAGCAGCGTCCATCAGCTCCTGTAGCGTGCAGACAGCAGGACACGCTGAACAAGATATTAAATGCCCCATTATTTGTGAGATAGCACCACATTTACACTCCAGGGCGGGGTCATCTGTAAATCTCCACCTGAGCAGGTTTTCTTTGCTGAGTGAGCTGAGTCCGGAGTCTATTTAAAGGCATGCTGTTATGATTACATAAATAAACGAACACGTTCTTCCCATGAAGGCAGAAACTACCGAACGTCACCTGTTACGATCCTTACATAGGTACTCCTACTCTTTTTGCTTCGTTAGCGTTTCACGCCGGTTGAGAATTCTACAAATCCCAAATAACATCACCAATAAGGTTACTATAAATATTATTGTAATTAAATAGATGTTATTGTTTGTTTCAGTCATCGGAGGATCGGTTCGCTGGCTACAAAGGAGTCAGAGATATCACCATCAAGAAGGTGAGACCAATTTCATTTACATTTCCGCTCTCACCATACTTATTTATTTATAATGCGCTTCGGTACTATTATAATTTTCTTAGTCCTTATGTGTGGACATATCAAAATAAAAAATCATTTATTCTAACTAGGGTAAGAATCAGCACTTTTTGACGTCAAAATTACATAAGAAAATTCACCACATCCTAGTGCTGTAGATGGCGAGAAGAAGTGGCACAACAAAACTGTCAAGCATAACTATCTGCTTTGCTTTCTGAGGGATGATTAAAAATAAGCTAGTAATCGAATAAAGTCACTAGGCATGAGTGAGGAAGACTGCTTACAAAATAAACTGAGCGTTTTAGACTATCCCTGGAAAAAAATTGTGTAGAACCGTTTAAACTGCAAGCAATTTTTTTGTAGTTAAAAGCACCATTTACCAGGGGCCAGACTTACCAATCGGTATTCTAGGTTGGGCAAATCAGATATGCATTCGCTTCATGTATAACACTTGTGTTCAACTGCATGCGGTCAAACTAGAAGTCAACCCCAACATAGGAGGTGAACAACAAAACCTCACTGTTCCACTTTTAATTTTTTTAGAGAAAACAGTAAAATGTAAAAAAGCTAACAAACTAGGCCAAACAGACTTAATCCTACGCGTGATATGTCGCAGCCAACTAGCTTAATTAGCCGTTTCGTTAACAGCCTTTGGAAGTAACGCTCGCCGGCCGCTGCCGCGGCACCGCTCGCTGCGCTCGCTCGGCTCGCGCCCTTTTGGTCACAGTTCTAACCTAACCTAACACATTTAATCGGGGTGCCCCGGCTTAATAAACCAGTTTGGCCTAGGACAAACTAGTTTGGCCTGAAATCGGGTTTGGCCGGTAACATATGCACTTAGTTTAAGTTGTACGATATTAAACTTAGTGTAAAAAAAGTGTGGTTTTGATAATTAATGAGGGGCTTGTGGCCAAGTAATATAAGCCGCACGGATCGATCGATCAGGTTAAACTGCGCTTCCCACGGTTGGTCCGTAGATGAGTGACCAACTTTACATACCAAGACCCCTCCATGCCTCGGAAAGCACGTTAACCCGTTGGTCCCAGCTGTCATTTATAGATCTTTGACAGATGTTACGGGTCGTCAGAAGCCCGAAAGTCTGACAACCAGTCTTACCAAGGGGTATCGTATATGTACATTTTTTTGTTTAATTTTTGCCATCGACACGCTATGAAGAAGATCGTATTACCCAGTAACTGGGTTGTGGAGGTCAGATAGGCATTCGCTCCATGTAAAATGCTGATATTCAGCTGCAACCGGTTAGACTGGAAGCCAACCCCAACACAAAAAGGCAGGCAGATAATGACGATGATGATGACAATGACTGTTATGAAAACTTAACATTAATAAATACTATCAAAATGTTGCCGAACGTATGACAAATAAAAAACATAAATCATTTAGTAACACAATAGACAATTTAATCCTTTTAATTGAAAAATAAAAGGTTTTGAAAAGGTTTTTCTTATTGGCCCCAATTAATTAAACGTTTTTTTGCCCATAGACAAAAAAAAAACAGAAATTTATTAAAGTGGAAAAGTGAGGTTTTTTTCTCCACCTCCTCAGTTGGGAAAACATTAGGCAAATGAATGACGATGCTGATTGTCATAAGTTAGGAGTTGCTAGATGGAGTGACCATCTCTGTAGAATGGCTGGTAGCAGCTGGATGACAGTTGCTGAAAATCAAGCTTAATGGCGTGTTATTGAAGAGGCATATTTCCAGAAATGACGTCCTGTAAGCTGATGATGATGATGGTGATGATTATGAGGAGTTTCTATAGCAACTGCAGCAGTTCCATCGACATAGATTTGTTCTAATATACCAACGTGAATATTCCAGGGTCCATCCGGTCTCGGCATTATGATCATCGAGGGTCGCCACACGGAAGCGGGCCGAGGTATCTTCGTGTCAGACCTTCAGGAAGGCAGTGCTGCGGAACAGGTCAGTAGATACGCTTAACTCTTGTGTGGATTGATTGGCGCTGAAACGTCAGAAGCTAGGTAGCTTCTGACGTTTCAGCGCCCATGCAGGTTTATGTGAAATAAAATATTCTGATTTTGAATGTTTAGGTAAAAACGTAATTGTGTCAAAATCAAGTAAGTACAATATTTAACATACATTCATTAAATAACTATGTGTGAAAACGATGCACCCAGAAAAAAAAGCCCATACCAAAATAGGTAAAAAGAATGAAATTGAAGCAATTACAGATAATTTGAAATAACTGAATTTTTTGTCCGTGTTTACCTTATAAATCATTCAGAATGTAGGAAGTATACTAATGAATTAGGTAGGTACGTAATTGTTATTACAATGTGGAGACAACAATACGACAGTAAATGAAAATACTGGCATACTAGAGCACAGGAGTTTTTGAAATTATCTAATTAAACTTAACGTCGAATTTTGTCTTTTTTTTCAAACAAACTTACTTAAGATGAATGATAAGTTCATTAGAGTAGGTATGGGTTTAACCAATCTTGGACTAGCTCTAGTGACTAAACTGTTGGATATTTCTGATTGAATATTAAATATGAATACTGGAAACGGCATTACATACAGGGTTGGTTTAAAAAAGAAAACTACTTTGTACTGAGTCAGTCTCAATTATAAAACATAGGCAAATCTGCTGTTCCAGATTTATAACTTTTAAATAAAGCGAAGAAAACCACTTCATAATAACAGAGTTTCCTGAATTTTGGGCTAACATTATACAAGGTGGCAGGGACATTCACGCGCAAACTGTAACCCATCTGCCAGGGATGCGGATTGTTCTGCCAGGGGTGCGCGTTGTTCGAAAGAGATACCGCTAGTCCTGGCACACAGGCACCTGAAGGAACACGGGCGGGTTTAGTCAGTAAAAGTCTGACACGCCCTCCTGCTCCACCCAGAGCAGGAGAAGTTATTTGATGATTTCCCACACCTAAAAAAAAGTCTGTAACCCATAGAAATTATACTACGATTATCAAAAAAGAAAATACAGTTGTTTCGCAATACCTACGCGGTAAAATGTTAAGAACAGCATTTTTTTGTAACCGAAAAAATTTCAAGAGGGTTCAGAATCATTCAAGTGAATCCATGATAGCAGGTTGCGCGTCGTAGTCCCTGCTACCCTGTATACGAAGTTTAAATTAATGTCGTATCATCTTCCCCAAATTGTTTAAAGACACACACATATGAGGTAATTATTAAAATCCGAAATAACTACCTATTTGCAAGTTACATCATGAATTCTCTTCACGAGACGAATACCTACCTACTTAATTAGATTTAAAATACTGGTTTCCTAAACCGCACTATAACAATAGTTGACAAAAGCCTAAACCTATTGAAATCGCAAACAACATAAATAATTTAAAGCCTACAGGTAAATGGTTACAATTTTAAATAAACCGTGACTAAGAAGGCATACATATTCAACTATACAATGATGTTGTTAATTTAATTTATTTTTAGCTGATGAGGCGGTGGTTTTGTTACATTTCCATAGCTGTCAAAATCACTTTGAAGGGACTTTGTCATGCTTTCGTATAGATCAGGGACTATCTGTCTGTTCTGTAAGAATCTTACCGTGAAAACTATGGGCCAAAACACATACACACGACATGACATCGTGGCACGTTGCGACGTCGTGTCACGATGTGACTTCGCATCGTGGTAGCTACAAAGCACGGCAATTTATCGTGTCGTGATAACTGCTTAAGTACGAACTATAGGGCTAAAACACATGAACAACGTACGATGCACGAAACTTCGTCGTGTCGCATAAACAACTTATGTCCGTACTATAGGATTTCAAAATACATACTCACGACACGAAGTCGCATCGTGGCACATCGTCACAGCGTGCCACGATGCGACCTCGTATTGTGTGTATGTGTTTTGCTACCAATTGTGTCAATCCCACGCATCAACTGGAATGACATCTCACTTCATAAGTTTTCACGAGATTTTTACAGAATAGTTATAACTATTGTCGGTGTACCGACTGGAGTCAAAATCTACGTTTAATCTTCTATTTTGTCCTTTGCGCCATAAAATAACAAAGCAGAGTAGATATTTGGGCCTTTAAAAAATAATCGTACATTATTGTCACCAATATTTTCATTAAGGCCCGCGGCTAACCTACACACCTTTTAACTATTGCATCTTGCAGGTCAACATAGGAAGTTTTCGTCTGCTTAACCGGATTTGCCTGTGGTTGCCTCAATAAATTAAGGTCTGGGGTTCGGACCTGGCGTAGGTCTACGCTGTCCCCCCCCCGCCCCTAGCGAAGACCTAAGCAACCAAGGAACTTGTACTTCGCTTCGGTAGAATGCGTGCTCTTAATTCATCACCCAACTAACGTGGAAACCCTCTGCGTGCACATACCATTCTACGAAGCAGTGTGACGGTCTATTTTATCAATTTGGAAAACATATCACTAAAGTGTATATTTTTATGCTTTCAGGGAGGACTGCAGATTGGTGACATGCTGTTAGCAGTAAATAGAGACTCCTTATTAAACTGCAGTTACGATGCAGTAAGTACTTAAATCTTTACTTTTAAACTTATGGCTGAACTAGAATTTAAAAGCGTTAATCATCGAATCACTAAGTAATGAACCAAATTATTGTCTGCTGACCAAATAGTATGTAAATTAAATTTTTCAGTCATACACAACCTGAAGGTAAGTTAATGAAATAAATGGTCAAAGAGAGAATTGCCATAACAGTAACGTTCAGCAAAAAGATTATTATTACCAGTAACAAGTATGCAAAAATAGATACAGGTGATGATTCTGTTGTGCACTAATTACTAAACTTAATTTAGGCTATTGCTTTCTTTTTCCTTCTAATGAAACAAAAAAGAGAGGGAAATAAATAAGAGCGTCAAAAGTTGAACTAAGATTTTATTCTACGCAACTACGAATCATGCCAATGTTATTGTAATTGAGGCGTAATTTTATTTGACAGCTCTAGAGCATCACTTGCCTTTTTCTTTCGCAGTTTGTCAGTAAGAGATAGCAATACTGTTATTTTAGTTTAGGTGGTAAACAAAAGAATCAGCACCACTGGCTATCTTATTGACCCATTGTCAAGGTAAACTATGACTGAGAAAGGATCACTCTCTTATAGTTAGTTTACTGTACGCAATATATAATCATGCTATTGTTTGGACTAGCGGGTAGACTAGGTGCTTGGGGAAGGCATAAGCCTCCACTGAAAGAACTCCACTGCTGGACATAAGTCCAGCAGTGGAGTTCTTTCGGCTGATCATGATGACGAGGATAACGTTTCCATGCCCCTCTCTCTCATTAAAAATCTGTTTTAGTTCCTAGCTAATCTACCCACCTTATCTTTCCAGGCCGCAGCGAAGCTAAAGCAGACAGAAGGCGTGGTGGTCCTCACGGTGTGCACCCCGAACCTGAAGGAGCCGGGAGACGAGTCCACCGCCACCACCCCCGGCACTCCTGGGGCTGGTCAGTTCACTATTAATAACTATATTAAGGCACAGATTGATTAATTGTCAACTGCCTAGCTTTTTCAAAAGTATATAATATATTTATATGTTTGGGTAGACTTCCAGTCTAACCGGACGCAACTGAATAATTATATTTTACATGGTGACTGGACTGGAGAATAGGCAGCAGCGTTCTCTAAGCATTTTACCACCAAACTGCGATCGCCAACCCACCTGCCAAGCGTGGCGATTATGGCAAACTACCTCCTTGTTGGGGCGGCCTATGTCCAGCAGTGGACGTCTTTCAGCTAAAATGATGACATGGAGCAACTACCTTTCTGACCTTTACAACCCAGTTATTGGGTAATGCGATACCCTTTGGTGGAAAGGCCTCCCACAAGGTGGACCGATGACCTTGTGAAGGCCGCGGAAACCCGCTGGATGTGGGAAGCAGAAGACCTGTCGAAGTGGAGGAACCTGGGAGAGGCCTATTTCCAGCAGTGGACGTCTTTCGGCTGAAATGATGATGATGATGATGATGATGATAATACCCCTTAGTAAGACTGGTTGTTACACTGAAGCAGCTTCTCCCGACCCATAACGACTCAAAGATCCACGAATGACAGCCGGTACCAAGAACTTATCATTTTCCGAGGCAGGAGGAGGGATTTTGGTATGTAAAGATGGTCACCCTTCCATGGACCAACCGCGTCAAGCGTACCATAAGTTGATCGATATTACTGTGTAGCTATTTTGACTTAGCCACAAGCTCTTCAAGGCCAATATTAAACATAAATGGAATAATTCTTATTTCCAGGAGGACCCTCAGCCCCCGGAGGCACGTCCCGCCCCGCCAGTAGGAATGCCAACGACGCCCTCGCAGCCAGCAGACCGCAGACACCACGACCTACACCCTCACCTGTCAAAGGTATGTAGACATTATCACGAAGGAAAAAGGCTTATTTTCTTTTGCTGCCAGCAGGCAACAGGTCGAATTTCTCAATAGCTACCTAGAATCTAGACTAGATGCCAAGAGTCTGTGATTGCGTCTCTAAAATCGGAACAAACGGCTAAACGTGCCTTTCAAGGGGTCTTGGTATAAAATAGATGGACACCAATCCACGATACAACCTCGGCAGGCAAAGCATAACCTTCAATCTACCTCCCTTACCTTTTCGGGAAATGTTGCCGTGTTGCAATTAAAATTAATGAATGTACTTTATATTTTTTTAGTGGAACCACCTCCAGACCCTGCAACCGCACCAGTGGCTCCCAACGTGGACACCGTCATAGAGATCAACTCTGCCAACGAAGTGCTGGGAGTACTGCTGTTGGGAGGCAGCGATACGTTGATCAATGTAAGTACTATGCCTTAATATACCAGGTCTTGTATAGCCGAACAAGTACCTCACCACCATCTTCCTGCTCTTAGTAATGTTTATTTTTCCCCTGTCAACCGTCACACTATCATTCACTCACTTTTCTTTCATACACACATACAATCTAGCCATCGTTTCTTTGGCCTTCCTCTTCCGCTTCACCTAGCTGATAAAGCAAAAACTATTCTCAAGCTCATCCATTAGGACCGTTGTCATGACTTAAGTATACATAAATAAGTACACATAATTGAGATTCTTAAACTGGAGCTAAACCGGAATCGAAACGTCCAGAGTGAAGTTAGGGCGTTACAATTATACGGAACTACACTGCTGAACACCCTTGCAACAAAAGTACAAGAAGAATCACTTGTTCGATACTTTACCATGCCTTACTTTACTTTGCCTTACTTTACTTTGCCTAAAGTGCACTGCATTTTCAACGCACTCCTTAGCGCTGAGAGCTAAAAATCCAACAGTGTTTTTTGTGGTGCGTTGGGAGGCACTCTGCTAGATTCTCAATGCTCAGCGCAACACAGAGATCTGAAAATCTAGTGCGAAAAAAAATCATAGGAAAAAAAAGATCACCCGCGGCTACAAAGGCTTAGTCAAGCTGTACTTTCTTATCACGTTTCATATATCTATTGCAGGGAGCGGCAGCAATTATCTTAGATGTCTACAACAACGGCGTGATTGCGAAGGACGGTCGACTCAAGCCCGGAGACCAGATCCTCGAGTGCAACGGCATAGCTATCACTAAGGAGATGGCACACGAAAGAGTATGTCTTACCATCAAGCAGAAAACTGCTAAGGTACGTAATCTATGTAATATTACTTTGTCAATATGCCTAGCCTTTTCCTAACTATATTGCGGTCGGTTTTTTGTCGAACCGGCTGCAGCTGAATACTATTATTTTACATGGGGCGAGTGCTGACTTTCACAGCACAGTTACTGGGTAACAGGATACCCTTTATTAAGACTGGTTGGCATACTTTTGGGCTTCTGATTACACGTAACGACTGTCAAAGATTTACGAATGACAGCCCGGAGCAACGGCTTTATTGATGGTCACTGATCCAATAACCGACCGTGGAAAGCAGAGACGCAATTGGCTGTTATTATTTAGCTACGAGCTCCTCGTATTTGTCAAAGAAACACTTGCGTATAAAAAAAGACATCAACATCAACGTCTAAGTAGTATATTTCTCCAACGTTATCTATTTCTCGAGTTTTTTTTCACTCCAACAGTTCTTAAATCGTGGTGTACACCATCCAACCATCTGAGTTTGGGACACCCTCGGCGTCTCTGGTCATCCGCTTTACTATCCAGTAAACGTTTGGGTGCTTTGGTCCCATTTATTCTTGCGACATTTCCTTCCCATTGATGACGTCCCATTTTAATTGTTTAGGTAATATTGAGCTCGTCGTACATATCGTATAGCTAACTTCATACCTACTTTTCTAGCTAAAACTGACAGTACACCGACCAGAGCCGCTGAAGTACGAGGAGGTGGAGATCGACCTCAGCCGCAAGGCGGGCAAGGCGCTCGGCCTCACGTGCGTCGCGCCCGTGGCCGCGCCCGGCGTCTACCTCGGCGCGCTCGTGAGTACACGCCACGGCACGACTGTTCTGCCCGAAGGATAAAGCCGAGATGTATCGTCACCTCACACTTCAGATCCAGTTGAAAACCAGCGTCAAGCACTAGTTGTTTGGCATCTTTGCTTAACATGACCTTTTACCAACCCGCACTGGGCTCGCATGGTGGTTTACAGCCCACTCTGCTTAACCAACGAGACCGTTACACACGGTATTACTAATTATCAAAGATTCTTCAAGGTTTAGACTAACTGTGGAGTAGGTATCAGTCACGCAATTTTGAACCATGAGGCACACCGTGGGTAGACCACTTAAAATGTTTATGTCAGGGAAATCCGTTGGATGCGGATAGCACAGGATTGGTTGTGGCGATGCTTGGGGGAAGCCAACCAGCACTGGACGTCGTTCGGCTGTATGATGAGAAGCCACTAAAATTGCCCGCATCGTTTTATTATGCTGTTTTAGTTTATCTCAAGCTAAAACCCTAGGAAGCATTATAAAAAGAGGGAATGTTTTTAAATATTTTAAGCCTACATCTAAAAGTAACTTTTCCTGAATCCTGAATCTTCTCATTCCAGCTTCCTGGCACCCCTGCAGACATGGACGGTCGCATCCAGAGAGGTGACTTCCTGGTCGCAGTGGATGGCAAGGACGTGTCGACCGCAGACCTCCTGGGCTGTGCCACCGCCCTTAAGCTATGCGCCAACAAGGCCACCATTAAGGTCAAACGGTTCAAGACAGTTAGGTAAATGTAGCGTAGAAGACGTTTTGGTGTCACCGTTTTTCGGTTGGAAAGACCAAATTTCTAAGGACTATAATTGTGATGAATAGTTTACAGACTATAAAAGTGTTGTTTTCTTATTCGCTTAAGTATTTGAAGATAATACGGAAGATAAAGAAGGAGTTGTAAATATGAATCTGGAAAAAAAGGGAATATTTGAAGATCATGGTAGGAATGCCATTAAACTAAGGATTTGAACATCGAGTATGTGTTAGACCGAGCCAAGGAGAAGAGACATCGAGAGGTTTATAAGAAAGGAAGAAAATCGCATGCATTTTATGTATAATTGTTAAATTTTTCTCATATTACAAACTTTTGTCGTATGTTATTCGTATTTTTAGAGATGGATCACTTATTTATGTCGTTGATAGCGGTACTACTCAAGATAACGTCACTTCTGATGATTTTATCTGGTGAAGAGATTAATCGAAATAATTATATAGGTTTTTACTCGAATATAACACACCTGCTTAAACTCTGACAGGTATTAAAACTTTAACTTAGCAAACTGTGACACCAAAACTAGGATAACTAGTATATTTACGATAGTTTGCAGCCCAAAATACTGATGAAATTATTTATTGGAAATCTATCTTCCGTTTAAATATAAGCAGGATTTTTCTTGTCAAAACAACTGGGGATCTACTCTCTAAGCACGAAATCCGTAATTTCCGACTCTGTATCACTTACGATTCACTTATGATTACTTCGGGGTCTGAACTAAGACCGAATGACAACACGACTTGAAAGTTGTCCTCACGCCCGATGTGTTTGCCCGTCCGAAAAAATTAATTTGACACATGTTTTGACAGATTAACCACTTTCGGACGGGCCCACATTTTCGTTTACGGATTTAGAAAGTAGACCCCTGGTGGGGTTTGAATTACAAGTACAATTTGCCTTATGAGGAGCGATTTTGATCTGCAAATATATCAGTTAGTAACTTAGAATAAAATCTAGGCCAAATATAATAATACTTACCTAGTTATTCAGTAGTTAACATCGGGTGTTGACAAGTGATTAGACAATAAATTACACTCATTCGTTACATTCGTAAAGTTATACCGATTGCAACATTTAATAAAGGTGTTTTAATAAATTATTGTAATTTGGGAGTTTTTGCTTATTTATATGAAATTTTAGTCGTTGTTGAAGAGCATAGATGATGTTATTATTTCGCCAGCAATAAAAGAGCATAGTCATGATTTAAAAAAAAATACGTACAAGTCATTGACATTGAACTCTTAAACCATTGTTATAAAGTATAATTTATAACGATTGCCGAGAGTTCACAGTTTCACAATATGTAATGGCTTTGTGTTTCATATACAATTGTTATCCATAAAGCTGTTGGTTCTTCAATGAATAAATCAATAACTTGCGAAGGGCTTGACGTAAAAAAATATTGTGAATTTGCTCTAGATTCTGCTCTCGACGCCATATTGGAAATTGTTTATTAGTACCAGCCTTCATCATTAATTTATTTCTGTATATTAAATTAAAAGTATAAAGTTATTGGTGCAATTACGATGATGGATACCTGTAGTTCCATTAATGTAAATTTCCACAAAAAGCAGTGGATTCTTTATGCAGTGACAGCGAGAGGGACGGCGAGCGATAAAATGCCGTCTAATAATTATGTTGCCAACACAAAAATATCATTGTGTTTGGTAGAAATTATCATCAAACGGAATATACCCATTATTGTAATTTACCCAAGGCACCTTATACGGAATACGTCTGTATGATTTTGTTTATAAGTTTTGTATTTTAGAAAATCTTTTTATTGTAAAAATGTTTGTGTCATTTAAGTTTAAATCAAAAATATTTGCCATGCAATTTTGTATAGTTTTGCTTAGTATAAGACGTTTTGAGATTTAGATTTATTTGCTAAGGCCGATAAAACCCTTGGTTTGTAGCTCAGAAGATGCCTCAGTATTTTAGATTTGCAGTTTTAAGTACACCTTAATTCAGTACAAGAAAGTAGATTGTAGGAGTTTTAAATAAGGAGAAAAGTTAGCAGTCGTGCTTTTTTTTGCAAACATTTTATTTATTTAGTTTTGACAATACGACAGTAAATAAAAACACTGGCTATGCCAATCCGTAGGAGTACTTTGAAACTATGTAATTAATCCAAAATTGAAAAAAAAAATACCGTTTTTATTTTAAAGAAACTAAATAGTAGCGATGGGTCGGATATGGGTTTTGCCAATGTTTGACTAGCTATGGTGACTAAACTATTGGATTATTTGGATGAATTTTTTTGGGAATTGGATTGGCCATTATATATTGTTCTAATTTTGTTTGTTAATGTTATAGTTTAATTTACTGTCGTATTTTTTCTAGCTTATTTAATGAGAATTATTTTCAATTTTCCATGTGCTGAATAAGTACATTAATTATAATGAGTAACGTCGTTAAGATAGCAGCGAAATTTACTTATTCCAATTGTTTTTAAATAAGTAAGCAGGTATTTTAAAATCGAATATGTTTATTTTTAATTTATTTTCATAAACATCAAAATACTGTAAGTACTTACCACGTATCGCAATAATTTCGGAACACACCTAAATATATAGTAATACACATTAATAATAAAAGTACACCAACGGCCATTTTCACTAACACTAAGTGACACCTAAGTGAATGCCTAGTGTTTCTGAAAACGGGAATAAATCTAGTCGTATCTATTAGGTGTCGTCTAAGTTGCCTTTTAGCGTAGGCTTCTCCACTATCATCGCTAGAAGCTAGTGTCCTACATAGTACTTTAAGTACCGAAATAGCACTATTAGGTGACGCACTTAGCATCAAGAAAATTAAGCTCTTGTCACACAAACTGCGAACCCGAAGCGACGCGCTGTAGAAATATAAAACCGATTTTTTTGTGATAAAAATAAAGCGTGTATTAGAAATGCGTGGTCATATTTAAGGGCCTGGTACAGACCTTCAAACTAAACAATTTTCTTAATGAGAACAACTTCGTAATCGTGAAAGATAATCAGCAGCTGTGGATTGTTGAGTTGTTAAGGAAGTTTTGTATGGGACAGCTGATTTATTTTCTCGCAATTACGATGTCGGGCCAATGGGAAAAGTTGTTCTGTATAGTTGGTAAATATGACCACGCATTTTTGATACACGCTGTAGAAATGTTGGCAAAGCTGATTGCCATGTGTGCCAAGAGCTAAGTACACGTCATACTGAAGGCAGGGCGATTTTTACCAACTGATTGACTAAGTTTAAAAGATAGAAGCCAATGTACTGTCAATTAAGTAGAAGGTATGTAAAGATCAAAGAAGGCTTCAGAAAAAATAATGATGAAACAAGGCAGTTTTTATTTTCTCTTTGGTCTAGAGATTTTGAGGTTCCGGATTTGATTCCCAGGTCGGGGAGTTATTGGGTTTTTCCATTCGGAAATTTTCAATAGTCCGGATTCTGGATTTGTGCCCGGTTGATGGCAATAGGCTCGCCCCTGTTGCATGGGACTTAAACATAACTGGCGAAATGTGGGTGTACTATAGTTACAACTCTGCCTAACCCTGTGGGGCATAAAGGCGTGATATTGTTATGTAGATTTGAGTTTGAATTTACGTGATCAGCCTTATGTATGACGTGAATTTTCTTAAAATAAAATAATTATCTTTAACGATTTTCTACGTAAACAACTCTTCATTGAAATGTAACTGTAAAGGATTTTTTCCTCGGATTGTATAATTATTTTAAAGTCCTAAAAGTTAGTTCCATTTCGATGTGAGGGTTAAAATAAGATTTTTGGAACACCGTCCCACATCTAGGAAGCAAAATGATTAAAAACAATAACGAAGAAGCAAACAAAATTTTATTTGAATTTAAAATAAGTTTTTCCAAAAATAATATTGATATAAGTACAGCATTAACAGAAAGGTGTAGCGCACCCTTAAATATTTCCATACCTTTCTGAATAATAAAAAAAAATGGTGACGGTGTTCAAAGCTATAATTATGTAAAAAATACTATTTCGTAACTATTCAAACTTCGCTGATAGCTAATATATAAACAAAATATTATGAAAAAGCAAAACTTGCTACTTTTTATAAAAATTTAAATTTAAAATAATGCATTTAAATAATGAATGGATTGCGTAGCATAATTCTAAAACATTGTAAAGTGTATAAAGTCTTTTCCCTTTTAATTAACTACATATTTAGAAAAAAGTACTGTTAATCTAAACATAGTCGATTTTTCATTACGTTTCTAGTACACCAGGACCAAGTATTATGAAAATTAAAATAAATGTTGCCGTCATAATATAAAGTTACTACCAAATGGTAGAAAAAAAAAACGAAGCAAAATATCGCAGTTCAAACGAAATAAGCATGCTACGGCTTAGCTGGCAAAAATCCAGCATTTTACGGTACATTTTTAACCGACTATTAAAACTGGTTTCTTGTAATACAAAATAAGCAGTCGACGTCAAGCTTGCTAATTTTGGTCCTATGGTACTAGAATCATTTAGATTTTTGTAGTACGGCCTCACTTGTAGCTTAATCTTGTATAAATAGCATATTTATATTTTTTAAAGCTTTTCGAAAGTAACACGAAACTGTGCTACGACAAAATTTTACATTTAGAAGATAATTAAACCTTATAAAAAATCTGTTTTTTTTTTTTTAATTTAGAATGCTTATTATTTAATAAACTTTAGTCAACTGAATTCAGTCATTGATCATTTTAAATTATTTAAAACGAATGGAGTCTTGCAAAAACCAAATAAAAAATATTGTTTTACAAATCCCCCTTTTGTGAAAATATTGTAAGTTCAACTTAAGCTACTTCCGAGCGTTCCCATTTTAAACCTCATTCACAAGGAATTTTTAAATGTAGCCTCTTTCGTAAAAAAATACCTAATGGTAATTCCGAAATAAGTACAAGAGCAGCCGATCTATTCTAAAACTTATGTGAAGTAAGCTGTCATTCCACATACTACAGATTGACACTGACGGCGTACTTCACCTGAGTTTTCAGTGATATTCTTGAAGAATAGGTCGTCAGCTATGAAATTGGGATGTTTTTTAGGCAATCCTACCGTGTTAATGCTATTTAAATATACCAATCTAAATAGTATTCCCTTAGATGTAAGTAGAAATTTGTGATCTTCATTATTATATATAATATACACTCCTGATAATTATTGTAAATGATTTAACTTTAGAGTAATGTAACTAACTCTTTTCAGTACTTATTTAGTTGTATACCCTTTTTCCCTGTCGTCTAAGATTCGCCTTGATAAAGTAATTTTAAACTCTATTGTAATGAAGTTTAGGTGTATATTAGAATAGTTTCAGTTTTACTAGACGCGTTCGACTGTAGGGTCTTAAGATTTTAATAAAGTTTTATTGTTGGAGTTTACCTAATAATATAATATAAACGGAAATTGTATGAGATAGTGATACTGTAATAAAAAATGCGCTTTTTTAAATAATTGTTTTATTTTATTTAAACACTAGCTGCCCCGGCGAACTACGGAGTCTTCACGTGACCAAAGGGCTGGCCTATTCTTAGGTCAAAGAATCAGTATTGCCATCCAACGTGGCAACGGTGCCAGCCTTTTGGGCACTTTACCCACTGACAGCGATGTGGACGAATTCTTTGATGCTCAGTGAGCTCTTCCCTTTTGTACTTTATATATTTGTACTATCCTACTTAATATTAGGTATAAATGTGAAAGTTTGTGAAGATGTTTGGATGTTTGTTACTCAATCACGCAAAAACGGCAGAATGGATTTGGATGAAATTTGGTACACAGATAGATTATACCCTCGATTAACACATAGGATACTTTATATCCCGAAGTACGTTCTCGTGGAATAATTTCCGAATTCCACACGGGCAAAGCCGCGGGTGGAAGCTAGTAATGTCAAATTATTTATGTTCAGACCAAAATTGTAATAGATAATAACCTTGTTAAGCTTACTTCGTTTGCCTGGTTCTTCAAAGGCACAGAACAACCTCTTATCTGCTCTGTGTCCGAAGGCATAAAGCGTTTTCCAGTTGACACGCTTATGTTAGGTGAGCGTTCTTCGAAGGCATAAAGCGTTTTCTAGCTGACACACCTGTCTTAGGTTAGCTTCTACCGAGTTATGACAACCTGGTACTTTGAAGGCATAAAGCGTTTTCAAGCTGACACACCTATGTTAGGTGTGCTCCTACCGAGTTATAACAACCTGGTATTTCGAAGGCATAAAACATTTTCTAGCTAACACATCTACATAACTATATTAAGTAAGTTCCTACCGAGTTATGACAACCTGGTACTTGGAAGGCATAAAGCGTTTTCTAGTTGGAACACCCTATATTAGGTGAGCACCTACTAAGTTATGACCACCTGGTACTTTGAAGGCATAAAGTGTTTTCTAGCTGATACCCCTTTATTAGGTGTGTTCCTACCGAGAAATTACAATCTGGTAATTCGAAAGCATAAGTCGATATTCACACGTACGTAATAAAATGGCGGCGGGATTTGTTTCGCGCACTAGATTTGCAAATCTCGGTGTTGAGCCGAGCATTGCGAAACACAGAGTGCAGTGCGAGAGAGTCTCAGCTCTTCGACAATACACAATGTTCACAATCAGCCTAGATCCAGGAAAGGAAAAAGGATAAGCAAATTAAAAGAAATCCATATATCTTCATATTCACTTTATTTGGGACCTTCAAAACTTAACAGTAAGTATATACAGGGTTAAGTATTAAGTTATTATTAACAATGGAAATTATGCAGATCTTAATTGTTATTTTGTTCGAAAATCTATGTTTTAGGGGCGAAACACATAAAAGTAAGTACCTACATACATAATTTCAATACATTTTTACTGGTACAAAGAAAAACCTGGTTTTTATTTGTCAAAACACGTACTGGAAGACTTTATTATATTTTTAGGCAAAAAAATATATAGTCACAAACACAAACTTCGTTTTGCTTAGTGTGCTTACACACAAGCGATACGCGTCGTCGACGCCTGCAGTCGATCCTGCCGTTGACACTCGTCACTCTTGTGTATAAAAATAATACAACTTCAACATAATCATATTTTAAGCCTATGTAGTCCTTGAAATTCAAAATTTCATACGTTTCTCGCAATTTGCAGGTCATGCTGTGTCAGTTTGTATTTTGAATTACATGATTCGCAACCGTATCAAATAAATGAAAAATGAAATTGAATTTCGTGAGCTACCCTGGCGCTTTCACCTTAACTAAACTTTACAGAATGGCATACCAAGTACGACAAACGACGCTACGAACATTAAAGCTGTGTTCACTTGTAAAAAAGTTTGGTAAAGCTTAATTAATCTACAAACCAATTTATTTTATTTTATTCAAATCGTAGTATTTCCCAAAAAAGTGTTTCGCCTTTTATTGTGATGCAATGACTAGACAATAAAATAAGTACTAATAATTAAATAATAGGTAGGATCCTAATACTAACTTAAATCTAACAATAGTTAATTTAAATCACAAATTGTTCTGGGCAACGATTATTATTAAGTTATTTTGGTAATTTGCTTAGATTTGTAGTAAACGGAAGTTTGAAACGCGTCACTGGTAAAGAATAAAAGTAGAACAAGTAAAAGATAAGTATTGAAATATAGAACAGTTCTAAAATGGTCCATTAAGGACAATTTACGACATGAAACTACAGAGTAAGGTAAATTGTGAATATAACCTTGAGCAAAATACAACAACATACATCATTTGTGTTCATCTAGTTAAAGTCACTTTCTCGTAGTCAATAAACTCTGAAGTTAATTTACTGATGACATAAACTACAAATAAGATTTAAAAAAAAAATGACCATCAATACCTCTTCAATTTTAATATTTAAGTACACAACCTTTTCAAGAGCCTGCTTCAAGGTCAAAACATATTTTTATCTAAATCAATTCATCCATTCCTGAACAAAATGGCAACAGTCATACACACAACCTTCAATAATTCTTCATATTTTACATGAAAAAATAGTAACGGAATGAAAATCTTACAAAGGCACAGTTTTAAAATTCATTTACAATCTCTCATTAGAATTCTTCTTAATGACCAAAGGCTTTAATCTACTGCGAAGCTTTACTAGCCTCTTGCTTACTTTTCCAGAAGAATTTGTCGTTGGGTTCCTCAAATCAGGCATCGACTTACTTTCGTGGACCGGCAACTGTTCGGTTAGCTTGGATCCAGTTCCATAGTACCTTGGCATACTATAGTCTTCCTGATACATCAAAGCTGACTGCTGTTTTATACTCTGTAAGCTCGTCTCTCCTTTGTATTCCGGCAACGATGGAACTTCAGCAAAGAATCTTGGGAGATTGTTACTCTTTATTATTGGTGTGTCCGGCAGTTGACTCAGTTTCAATTCTTCCGTGGCTAACATTCCCACCATTGATTTACTCTTGACTAACGGCGGTTTTTCTGGTACTAAATGGTCCGCAATATTCAAGAACGATGCACTTCGATGTGGTACTCTTGATAATACTTTGTTCAATTTGTTCGCATCTATGTTCTTCAAGCTATCGACCCTGCTTATCATTGGTTTCGATAATTTTCCGCTGCTGTCCACTCTATCCAAAGTTTTAGTGCTATTACTTCTCGGGAACTCATTATCTGATCTTATCCTCAGAATTCCTTTCACATTCTCGACTCTTGGTAAAGAGAAAGCAGATGGTAAAGCCATTGAAGAAACTGGGTCATACTTGTAAATAGGACTAACTGTTGTGATCTTAGTTTCATCTTTAATAGTAATAGTACTGGGTTTAATAACGTCTTGTTTCTTAATTGCTACGTTCATCGTCAAGCCTTCCTCGGTATCCTGGCTTTGTCGGTCACTGTCGTCTTCTTCGTCAATCTTGAACATGTCGTGGTTAGCAAGAAGTTCATCTTTGAACATAATTTCGAAGTCAGTAACTGGTGAATTGATCTCGTCTTCGAAGTAAACCTTGGTCCTATTGGGCCTGTCTGATAGGTAATCTGGTTCGGATTTAGTCTCCAGCTCGTCCAGTGAGTTCGTGCTCGCCGTTTTTGCTTTCAATTCCTGATCGTCTCTAAATATTAGTGATTTAGAGAATACCTGAAAACCAGAAAAGAAAATGTCATTGTTGATTACTAGTAATTCGCTTTAGTTTTATAGCTATATGTATATTATTTTGAAACTTGAACTTAGTTCAAACGTAACGGAACATCACGTCACATGTGTCGTGTTTCGGAGTGTCAGGTGTCGGTGTCATGAGTATCAGCCATGTCCATGTCGTCAATATCAAATGTCATGAGTGTTGGTGTTGCGAGATTCAAGAGTCGGTGTCGCGAGAGTCATGAGCTGGTTTTGTGAATGTCAGTGTCAATGTTTCAGTGTCAAAAGAGTCACGTGCTGGTGTTAGTGTCAGTGTCATGAAAGTCCCGTTGGTGTCGTGACTTTGAGGTGTCAGTGTCGCGAGAGTCATATCTCGGTGTCACAAGGGCCGGGTCACTTGAGTTGCCTGTAATCCTGCAACAGTGTCTTACCTCATAAAGCTTGTCAGCATGCAGGGGTACTTCGTTGGTCTCTCTGCCGGTGATGGCTCGCGGAGGCAGGTGGTTGTTGTTGACTGGTTGCTCGGTGACCACGCTCTCGAGGCTCGCCCCATTGTTGACGTAGCCGTTCGTACGGGCTGCATCTTCTTCTAGTCTGGAAAGATACAAAAGATAATGTTAAGAAGATGTTGATGTTGTTGGTGATGATGATGATGAGTTTTCGTCAGTTTTATGAGTGATTTTGATAAGATGGTGGTTACCAAAAGTCGCGGAGATCCCGTAAGTTTAATCGTCTATCTTAGTATAGGTGCATATATGTGACTGTTCCTAAATTATATCGTAAACCTAGAATTACATTTAAATTTTTCATTTATGTTCATATCAGTATTAAAATCTGCTTTCCCCCGAGGGAAAGTGAACGTACTGCTCCATCCGCACGCTAAGCCGTTGGTACCGGCTGTTATTCGTGGATCTTTTGATAATGTTTAACTTCAAGCATCATGCGACAGCTATTTTCTTTAATGTATCATCTTCAGTAACTCTCAATTCACAACTATGACAAATACATAATTAATAACCGAAGTAAATGTTAGTATAACAACTGACTATTAAGATCATTGCATGCTTCTACGTGTGCGCACGGATTGACGTAGCTTGTGACGACGGGGACAAACATAAATCTGTAAGTGAGCAAATGTGTGTAAGTAGGTGTGTATGTTTATTTGTATCTGGTAGATACAGCTGGTCATCATTCTCCATTCCTTACTGCCTCGTCGGTCTAGTGGTCGCAAGCGCTACTGCTGAATGTGGTACGGGCCATCAATCTGAACCACTTTTGTCCAAGGGACTCATCATAAAGGCTGTCACGCCCTTTGTCTGGAGGCTTTTATTTTAGTATTAAGCTTTGTAAACTTTTTACTTATTTTTTTTTTAGTTTTAATTGTACTTGTTGGTTTATTAGCTAACATTATTGCTAACGATTTATTGTTATGTGTCTCGTAATGTTTATTTGCATACCTACTATTTCTTAGAATCAAGTTTATCTAACGGAACAGGTAGCTGTGCTGCTGAGGAGTTGGTTGCGCTCCTTATTCCCAGCTAAAGCACAACAAAGTGTTGAAGGGCGAGCGTTTAGGGAGAATGTAATTTTGACGTTCGAATAGTGCTGATAAATGCCTAATTACTTTTGATTTTGCTCGTACTCGTGAAAAAACTGTCCTATCCAAAACTTCAATACCTACTCGACCCAAATGTATGAGACGGCTGACTATTTATCCTACCCTTGAACCACACCTTTGTGAAAAATGCTGTAAGTGTTCGTTATTTTTGAAAAGTGTTCATCATTTCTTAATAAAAAAAAACATCTCAGTTTGTTTTAATGAGACATAGTTATTTCGTCTCGCTTGTCCGAATAGTCAACGTGAAAACTGTATAATTTCATGAAAGTTCTAGTGGCACTGAATGCTAGAGATACATATTTTGTAGTCGACAGTTTGGTGTGTACGGTTACATTTATTTTCTCAGAGACATTATATTTTATTGTTATAATATAATCAATACTAATGAAGACCGATGGATGGACTGTGTGCATGATGATAGGTGGGGTTAGAAAGGGGGGTGACTACCGAGATGATGGTTAATAGAGAAGTGTGGAAATCATATATGTCATTAAATTTATTTCATAACAAAATACATTGTGTTGAAAATTACAATAATGAGAGATAAAATAAAAAATAAAAACATTGAGTATATTCTACGAGTATAAAATTTATTACGCGTTTAAAATACACTCGAGAGCAATGAATCCGGGTCACTTAAAGAATCCTAAAAATCTCGGAAACTAAAAATGCTAGGTTAATGCAATAAATTGTACTTAATAGACAATGTAATACTCCTTAAATGAAGGTATTAAAACTTCATAGTTATTGTAAAGTTATATCATAAAAAAATCTAATTTGAAAAAGGGCCACTTTCGAAGATGGAACTACGAAATTACAGCATTTGGTTTTGCTTTTGTTTGTAATCTGTCATTTATGTGGGTACATAAACCATGTTGATAGTGCTCTATATTCATTATTCAAGCTGAAATTATGTCGCTTACGCCTGAAGAATGCACCAGAATACTTACAATGCTGGAAACCGGCCGGAGTCAGCGCGATACAGCCAGGACTGTCGGTGTGTCGCTGTCAACAGTACAAAGAGTTCTCCGACGTTACGAAGAAACTGGTTCTAACCTACGCAGACCAGGAACGGGCAGAACCAGGTGTACCACAGCACGAGAAGACCGATACTTGGTGAACACCATGCTTCGAAATCGCTTTCTCACAGGAACTAAACTCACAAATCAGTTTCGACGCCTCGGAGGAAGTAACCCAAGTGCATGGACAGTAAGACGTCGGCTTGCTGAATCTAACTTAAAACCCCTTAGACCTGCAAACGGCCCTAAACTGGAGCGTGGGCATCGTATTTCAAGACTAAGATATGCCCAGAGCCACGTAAATTGGAGTATTGAAGATTGGTCAAAAGTTATGTTCTCCGACGAATCAAAATTTATGCTCTACAAGCACGATGGAAGACACAGAGTGTATCGAAGACCAGGGGAAAGATTCAAGCAAGCATGCATCGAAGAAAAAGTAGCCTACGGTGGTGGGTCTGTACTTGTGTGGGCCGGAATTTCTTCTGAAAGTCGCACAGAGCTGGTGATCATAGAAAACGGCTCTTTAACTAGCGTAAGATATGTGGAAGAAATCCTCAATGATCACGTTGGTCCATTTATGGTCAATTTAGGTGAGGATGCTATATTTATGCATGACAATGCCCGACCTCATACAGGTAGGATTGTGAATGACTACCTTCAAGAGATGAACATTACTCGTATGGAGTGGCCAGCGCGCAGCCCGGATATCAACCCGATCGAGCACGCTTGGGACGAGCTAGGCAGATGCGTAAAACAACGAAACCCTCCCCCAATCACGCTTCGTGAGCTCAAAATTGCTCTCACAGAGGAATGGGAGAATATTCCCCAAAATCGTATAAGGAACTTGGTGTACAGCATGCCAAACCGCGTAAACGCAGTAATGGAAGCACGAGGAGGCAATACGAAGTATTAAAATTCAAGAAAATCGTAATAAAGTTCAAAAATTTCATGTTTCCTATTTTTGTTTTAAGGAGAGATCAGCAGTTTTTTTCTTTATGTAATTTTGTGTTAATAAAATGTATGGTGACTCATATTTTTTTTACTTTCATTTAAGGAGTATTACATTGTCTATTAAATACAATTTATTGCATTAACCTATCATTTTTAGTTTCCGAGATTTTTAACATTCTTTAAGTGACCCGGATTCATTGCTCTCGAGTGTATAACACCAACAAATCATTGATCAAAAAATCATTATCAAGTATTAAAATACAATAAAGAAAAATACATCAGCATGTGTTTTTCTTCCAGACTTATTATTTTGATTTTTTTGAGGTCAAATAAATTGGGATAAAGGCGATAAAGGAGAATGATGAAGATGAGTATAATCTATACTAATAATAAATTGGAGGAGTTTGTTTAAATGCGCTAATCTCTGTAACTACAATATGGTATTTTCTAATTTATTAAAAACTATTTTACTTTGAAGATTGGGACGGAATATTTAACAGAAAAATAAATTTATTTATGTCTATTTTCTCAATTAAAAACGATTAATATCAATTTTTTTTTAGTTGTTTTGAAATTACCGCTAAAACGCTCCATACGATGACTTATTGTCACGTGACTACACGTGACGTCAGCTTTGCGTAGATGCTACCGGTACAAATACTTTGTGTGGCGCAGTTTTAGAAGTATTTGTGCACAGAGGCACCTCACACCAGTAATACCAGTTTCTATCCATCAAAAATCTTATTAATTATAAACTCGAGATTCATTTGTTTACAATTCAGTACTTTAGTTTAATTTTATCTCAAAAAATATTTTATATCCGCATGTAAGCCCACTCTTATTTCTTGAGTGACATCTAAGCGACTGTTGACGTTGGTTTTTACATGGTTCCCCTCTGCAAACAAGCACATACAATGATTTATAACACAATACTACACTTTACAATGCTATTTACATATCTTAAACTGAGGAACATGCATGTTTTACATGTCCATCAAATAACGCTTGATGCTTTCCGGGTAAGTTGGAGATATGATTACCTACTGGCAAAGGTTAGGCTCATAGGTTAATTTTGGTGAAAAGTAAAAAAACCGCGCAGGTTCTTTAGGGTTGCGTATCCAAAGGGTAAAACGGGACCCTATTACTAAGACTCCGCTGTCCGTCCGTCTGTCACCAGGCTGTATCACATGAACCGTGATAGTTAGACAGTAGAAATTTTCACAGATGATGTATATCTGTTGCCGCTATAACAACAAATACTAAAAAAAAACAGAATAAAAGAAATATTTATGTAGGCTCCCATACAACAAACGTGATTTTTTTGCTCGTTTTTACTCGATATTGATAATGGCAACAGGCAGACGCTTGACATATTCACAGAATATTTTGTTATACATATATTCACTTTAAAAATAAATAATTAAATTAAAATAAAATAAAATATTTAAGGGGGGCTCCCATACAACAAACATGATTTTTTTGCCGTTTTTTATAGATAATGAAACGGAACCCTTCGTGTGCAAGTCCGATACGCACTTGGCCGGTTTTTTCAGAGCCGTAACGTTTCTGAAGTCAAACATCCCACTACATGACAGTAGCTCTTGTGCAGCACGATTAAAATTGTGGCTTCTAAAACATCGCTTTCCAACTGGCTATATTGAGCCTGCAGAACAGCATCCAGCGCGCCACCACCTGCCATGGCACACCCGAATATCTCAACACACAACTTGATTAGGTGGTGGAGCTACGTCGCAAACTATGCCTCGATCGTATAAATCGATCGACCCGTGCGGCTGTTTTCACTCAGCCACAAGCCCCTTCGTGTTGTTTATTTATTTCATAATTAATTTTCATGTTTCATAATTAAATATCTTAATTAATTAAGTCTATCAAAAACAATGTGAAAGGTTTGCAATTATTTGATAGTCGTCTAGGGGTAATTGAATGAACATGACAGCGTCTTTTGTACCTTTAATAATTAATTTCTTCTATTACGGGGTCCTATTAGCTTTAGTTTATATATAGTTTACGATATAGCTAAACGACATCTAATGTAAGAAGATGTCATGTTTGTATCAATTATATGTAGTATAATGGTCCCAACGTGACTGCATGTTAGACTGTATGACGTGATAGTCATGATTCCTACATTGTTAGCAACAATTAAGAGGCACAAGTATTATTATGGCGTACATATACACAATATTGTAAAAAGAGTAACGGTGGAGTTTCTTGCCCATTCTTCTTCCAATGTAAGCTTTGGAAGGGGCAACTAGAATCAGATTTTTTTTTTTGTACATTTTGCCGTTCAAAAGTACCATTTAATAACCTACTGGAAATAAATGTTTCTCATGATCTTGAGACCGAGTCAGTACAAAGTCAAAGAGCACTGACAAATATTCTGTTGCAGGTCAATAACTTTAAATAAGCTAGAGAAAACCACTTTACACAGAGTGTATTTGAATTTTCACTACAAATTTCTTATCTGCCATCAATTACACTAAGAAGAACACTAGGTGGAAAAATTACTGGGACTCAAGTAATCAGTATAAATAAATATTTAAGTCTTACAAATAAATACTAAGTAAACGACGTAAATTCCTCGCTATATCAATAGTTTGTTCTAGCTTCTGTGTAAGTCCGTATGTTTGTTTTATTATCAGACGAGTAAAAAATGATTTATTGTTAGAAGCTGAATCATCATTTTCATCATGTGAACGTTTTTCGAAGATCTGATGTTTCTGAATTCCAAAATACCAATGGAGGAGGATGTAACAAGTAAGCTTTCCAACTCGATGTTACGCGTGTGGCAGTGATTCACATGTATTCATGGTTTTAGGTTAAGTGATTAGAATAGGAATACTAACATAGGGGTAAGGAATATTGTTACTAACACATTTGAGTCATGTTACTTGTTGAATAAAGATATTATTATTATAACATTACGACTGTATTCCCCGAAGAGTTAGGCAGAGGAGGACCTACAGTAACACCCACATTTCGCCAGTTATGTTTAGGTCCCATGCAATAGGGAACGAGTCTGTATCCATCATCATCATCATCATCATCATTTCAGCCGAAAGACGTCCACTGCTGGACATAGGCCTCCCCCAAGCTCCGACACTTCGACCGGTTCTGTGCTTCCCGCATCCAGCGGACTCCTGCGGCCCTCACAAGGTCATCGGTCCACCTTGTGGGAGGCCTTCCAACTTTACGTCTTCCGGTGCGCGGTCGCCACTCCAGAACTTTTCGACCCCATCGGCCATCTGTTCTGCGTGCAATGTGCCCTGCCCACTGCCACTTAAGTTTGGCATGTGTATCCATCAACTGGGCACAAATTCAGACTTCGGGATGCTACTGACAAATTCCTGATGATAGAATCCAATAATGCTTTGGCCGACCTCGGAATGGAATACATGAGATATGTCAGAATAAAAAAACTGTAGAATAGTCAGACACCTAGACCCACACAAATACTCATTCTGCGCTTATATCTTACTTACCATCTGAAAGACCCCAAGGTTACTGACAGTCAATGTCCATTTAGTCATCATCTGTGTTATCAGTGATCGTTATCGCTAATCTAACCGCGACCACACGACAGTTGACGTCACACAATTGTCAATCTTTATGTCAACACATCAATAAATCGAACCGTGAACATTAACATTAGGAAACGGCTTTCTGAGGTGGTAAGCGTCATGTTTTTGCCACCGACCGACGCTTTTATGTTTTTTGATACTTTTGTAAAATATAGCTTCCAAAGTTTTCTTGTATCACATAATCAGCCTATAATGTTCCCACTGCTGGACATACGACTTTGGAATGGTCAAGAATTCGATCAGTCCGAAAGATTAGACAGTGATTAAGTTTGGTACGGCGAAAATATAATGGAAAGGGATCATCAAATGTAATGTAAATAAATACTTGGCACTTACTTGTAGGTCGCGATCTTCTTGTCGAAACAGAACCTCTCCTCGCAGCAGTTCCAGTACATTGTCTCCAGACAGCTGTGGACAAGAGGACACCACTATTACCTCTGGGTCTAAGATAGGTTCACGTGCCATCCCTTACACGTTGTATATGGTATGTCCTAAGATCTGAAGACAAAGTTAATGCAAAAGGAATAGAATGGGCAAGAAAATCTGTAGCTTTTCTGTAACTCGTTAGAGAATGTTGGGGTTAGTTCAGCATTAGGATACGATGGTACGAGACGAATTCTCGGGAAATTTTGGTAAAATTTGAATACTGACAACATTGTGTTCTGCTTTATTTTATATTTCGTCGGGGCAGAATTAAATGGAGCGGATTTAAATGGTTTTATCCTAGCACCGAAGTTACTCTAACCAATTCTGCCTAATTCAAGTAGCTACTCTGTTAAGTACTTATCTGTTTAGCGGCTAGTTATTAAAAGATTTTGGTTTAATATTAATAGATGGCAAACGAAAACATCATGAATTAAATACACGCTGGCATATGGGCTAGCTTCTGACGCTAGCGTCAGTTGAAGCCTGAAAGTCTGACACTCAGTCTTACCAAGGGGTATCGTAATACTTTACTCAGTAACTAGATTGTGCAGTGCAAAAAAAGAAAAAAAAAAAAAGAAAAGAAAGTTCAAAATACAGGTAAAACACTGGTATTCAGATGCATCCGGTTATACTGGAAGACGACCCCGACGTAGTTGGCATAGGGCTCGGCAGATTGAAAGAGATACACTACAATGACAAGAAGCTTCTGCTGTAGTGAGACTATTACAGGCTGGTATATTATTTATTATCAATAGGTACATAACATAACACACATAAAATCATGCCTGTTTTTCGAGAAGGATTGGACAGAGGTGTACAATAAATACCCTCGTCTTATTTACCTTTTGCCACGCTATTGCGGATTTTTTTTCTCAGAAACTCCTATCACCATTACTCAGTAGGTACTATACACACAATTTGTTCTAAGAAGTACGTAATACATTGATAACTATCACCATTATCTTGCCTTTATCCCAAATTATTTCGGGTCGGCGCAACATTACTTTTCCTGCCATACTTTTCTGTCAACTTTTCGGTGGTTACTCCATTTATCGCCTTAGAATTTTTCACACAGTCCATCCATCGATTATCTGGTCTTCCCCTACTCGTATAGCCATCCACATTCATACTCAAAACTTTCCTGAAGATGTTTTCCTCATTTCTCCGCATCACACGATCATACAATGACAATAAATTTTGAAACATTGATAACTAGTCTGATACATTAATATCACCTCTGATTCATAATCAAAACTTCATCGAATTTGACTCACCTGTTTACGACTTAAGGTTAAATAAACTGACACACACAATTGATATTTAGGTATATTGCATATAACATAAAAGCGTATAACTAACAGTAATTATGTTTAAAAACGCGTCTTTTCCGTGTTGCCGTGACAAGAGAACTGAGTCGCAGACAATAAAAAAAATACATAATGGGTCAATATACGTAGTTGACAGTTCTTGGTAATATTTTATTTTAGAAGTACAGTCATTATGTTTTTACATACATACATAAATTTACGCCTTCTTCCCATGGAGGTAGGCAGACACCCGAGATCGCCGCCCGCTACGATCCCCACTTACTCCGTTTGCTTCATTCACGTTTATACGTGTCGTGCCGTGTCGTGCGTCGCGACTATACGCACCTGACCTTTCTAAAGAATATCACCAATATGTACTTCTAGGGCGTCCCGTCCAGGCGTTTCCACTCACTACCTTGTAAATACCTTTTGTTACTCGCCTTTCATTCTTCCTCTCAATATCGACAAATCGTCGGACCAAAAATGATATCAAAATCAAAATCAAAAGTCATTTATTCAAACTAGGCTGAGAGTTAGCTCTTTTTGAACGTCAAAATAAAATTACATAAGACAGTCCCCCCAAAAACGCCCGCCCTTCATCACTTCCTAGTGCTTTAGCTGGGAAGAAGAAGTAGCGGAACAAACTCCCCAGCAGCACAGCTGTCTGTTAAGTTAGAAGAACTTGTTTCTATACAATAATAGGTAATACAAATTACGAAACACAAAAAAAAAACATCAAAAAATACACAAAAAAAAAAACATAAAATATATATAATATTTTTGTTAAAGTGAAAATAATGTCATTTGGTTCGACTAGTTGAAATCTTGTTGACAGGTCTACGCTGTCCTCCCATGCCTATTAATACTGTAATTTGAAAACATTGAATCAAAGCCCATTATTTTACAAAAGAAACCATGGGGTTTCTTGCCAGCTCTTCTTCATAGAAAACGACCAATTGGAACCGCGCACGTAGCTTCTGACGTTTAATAAGTGCCCATCTATCTAGGTTTATGTGAAAATAATAATATTATATATTTGGATTTTTTTTAAATTTCGTACGACGGCACCCAGGCAGGCACTACAGCTACTTTGAGCCGTTGTAAATATGTAATTAGGAGGCCTATGTTTACTAGAATTTCACTCGCTAATAATTAACAAAGGAAAGGTTTTAATCCTAACGGAAAACCATGAAATTTATTAAATTCCAAGCAATACACTATTCCATCCAATTATACATGATATAAATAATACATAATATTGTGTCACATATTTAAAAACACATAGTAAAGGCGATAAAAGGAAAACCGCAAAATATGCAAATATATCCTCCTCTCATATACTCAGAACTTGTGGAGGGATTCCTAATTAACATTATCAAGGACTGCTGCGATGGATCCTCAGATCATAGAAATATGATCTGAGGATGGATAGATGAAGGGCTTAGTAATAACAGCCGTACAGGTTGATCGATCAGGTTTTTTTTAATTATTTTTTTTGGGTGGGAAATCATCAAATAACTTCTCCCGCTCTGGGTGGAGCAGGAGGGCGTGGCAGACTTTTACTGACTAAAACCCACCCGTGTTCCCTCAGTTGCCTTAAGCTGCACTTATAGCAGTTAATCCGTGGAGGGGTGACCATCTTTATATACCAAGACCCCTGCGTGCCTCGGTACGTGCTCTTTAGTAGTTCAGATGTCATCATCATAACTAGCTTACAATGTTGCATTGCCGCGACCCAGGCCTTCTGTCTTTTAGAAGGAGTGGGCTGCGACCCAGACCTTCTGTCTTTTAGAAGGAGTGGGCTGCGACCCAGACCTTCTGTCTTTTAGAAGGAGTGGGCTGCGACCCAGACCTTCTGTCTTTTAGAAGGAGTGGGCTGCGACCCAGACCTTCTGTCTTTTAGAAGGAGTGGGCTGCGACCCAGACCTTCTGTCTTTTAGAAGGAGTGGGCTGCGACCCAGACCTTCTGTCTTTTAGAAGGAGTGGGCTGCGACCCAGACCTTCTGTCTTTTAGAAGGAGTGGGCTGCGACCCAGACCTTCTGTCTTTTAGAAGGAGTGGGCTGCGACCCAGACCTTCTGTCTTTTAGAAGGAGTGGGCTGCGACCCAGACCTTCTGTCTTTTAGAAGGAGTGGGCTGCGACCCAGACCTTCTGTCTTTTAGAAGGAGTGGGCTGCGACCCAGACCTTCTGTCTTTTAGAAGGAGTGGGCTGCGACCCAGACCTTCTGTCTTTTAGAAGGAGTGGGCTGCGACCCAGACCTTCTGTCTTTTAGAAGGAGTGGGCTGCGACCCAGACCTTCTGTCTTTTAGAAGGAGTGGGCTGCGACCCAGACCTTCTGTCTTTTAGAAGGAGTGGGCTGCGACCCAGACCTTCTGTCTTTTAGAAGGAGTGGGCTGCGACCCAGACCTTCTGTCTTTTAGAAGGAGTGGGCTGCGACCCAGACCTTCTGTCTTTTAGAAGGAGTGGGCTGCGACCCAGACCTTCTGTCTTTTAGAAGGAGTGGGCTGCGACCCAGGCCTTCTGTCTTTTAGAAGGATTGGGCTGCGACCCAGGCCTTCTGTCTTTTAGAAGGAGTGGGCTGCGACCCAGACCTTCTGTCTTTTAGAAGGAGTGGGCTGCGACCCAGACCTTCTGTCTTTTAGAAGGAGTGGGCTGCGCCCAGGCCTTCTGTCTTTTGGAAGGAGCGGGCTGTAATCTACCTCGCCGGCCCAGTGGGGGTTGGTAGATATTACATGTCTTCGAATGTTTAGTTATAGGACATGCTAGTTTTCTCACGATATTTTCCTTCACGGTTTTGTGAGCAGTGGTGATGAAAATATTTCCACAAAGTAAAGCGCCTGCCTGTGTTTGAACTCGTGAACTACAACTCATATGTAAGTTGGGGCCACCACTGCTCATTGGTAGTTCTATTTCATAAATTATTTTGACAATATCAGGATTACTTTACAAACAGTACAATATGTGGTTTACGATGATAGAATGGTATCCAGGTTTGTATACTCTTACTTTGAAGGTGGAAATCATAAATCATAAATTTATTTATTTGAAATGTTATAAATACCAGTAAGGAGTATAACATTTTGGCTGCGCACATAATGGTGGTTAGAGAAAAAAGCTTCAGTAATGCCAGATAATAAGTTAATTCTCACCTCTATTTTCTCAGTAGAATGTGCGTAAAGTCTTGCATAACACTGATATCCGTCATCCGGTGATTATTCATACACTTGAACACGTCTGGCTCATAGATCATCAAGATCTTAATCGGAATGTTTGGCTAAACCACAGATTGTGTCAATGAAAGACCCGCAATCACTTTAACGAGAATATGAATTATAGTTAGTAACGGCATTGACACGGCACTATAGAGTGTTGTTAATATAGAAAGTAATTCGCTGGGTTTTCGGCATCTGCCCCACTGCCAACGAGAACGGGAGCATATAGCTATCAACGATATTCTCGGTTAAGAAACGTACGAAAGATTGTAGGTCCCGTGTAAGTAAAAGAGATACATATATTGATAGTTGATCACTGACTGTTCACACTTCTGGCGAGTACTCGTTTGTCGCAGCGACAAGAGATTTCAAAGAGAGTAGGTACTCACTCAGCGATGCTCGCTTGGTGGTTAGAACACTCACTGAGAGACTTACGCTTGGTACATACGCATACCATCGAGTAATCGCTTGTCGCCGTCGCGCACTCACTGCTCGTTGCTCGTCAACTCGTTATAGTTGCTAGCTCTACTCGCTTCTCGTTAATCGTTGGCAGTAGGACAGAAGCCTTAATGCTTAATGAAGATGATAGACTAAAACTAACACTATGAACTATTTAGATTTTACTTCAAACAAACCCGTCAAGAAGAATACAAAGATTCACAACTTTGTTAACGATTGTCAATCATATATTATGTTACACAGACAGCTTACACTGATCTGATCTGATCACTGATACACTGATTCTACAAGAAACGCTTTACAAAACGCACGGTAGCAAAAATACACTCTAATACTTTTAAACTTCAAGTACATTGTGCCGTACAATTCTCTGGTATGTTGTATCGTGCACTAAGAATATACGCGTCGGAAGAGTTATCTTGACACTGACTGACACTATCAGAGTGAAGGCGCTTCGTATAGCGTGATCATCTGTGGCTTGAAATGAGGTAGTGTACCTACCGAGTGGAATCTAGTTAATAAGTAGTGTGAGGTGTTGTTAAATTTCAGTGCAGCTTCGACTTACAAGATGGAAGTCGCAGTTTTGAACCCAGGTAGGCACGCACATTACTTTAACACCCGCTCGGGTCCATCAAAGGTTAAGCTACGTTTGCCGCAGTTGGATCGTTGATGGGTGACCATCCATAACATATTAAGACTCCTCCGTGCCTCTGAAAACACGTTAAGCCGTTGGTCCCGGCTGTTATTTGTAATTTTTAGACTGTAGTTACGGTAGTCAGAAGCCCGAAAGTCTGACAACCAGTCTTCGCAAGGGTTATCGTATTACCCAGTTACTGGGTTGTAGAGGTCAGATAAGCAGTCAATCTATGAAAAATGCTGGTATTAAGCTGGATTCAGTTAGACTAGAAGCAGACCCCAACATAGTTGTGAGAAGGCTGCGTCGATTTATTTAATCAACACTGCTCTCAAAACGTTGAAGAAAAAACATAGCACAGCCATAATGACAACTTATACGTGATCCAGATATTGTATTGAAGCCTTGAAAATTGCATCTGTGATTGTTTTCACCCATTTATAGACGAATGAAGTGCCTAATGATAGATGATGGGTCAATTATACTTGACTACTTAATTGCGGTATTTCCAGTTAACTATTACGTTAAGCTTGCGGCATTGGTGGTATTTAAAGAATTACACGGAAAGGAAAGAAGGCTCGGAGTATTTTTGAAGGAGAATTAAATTTTTCGGAAAAGTACCGGAGTTACCGACATAGTTAGCAGAATAAGCAAGCTGAAGTGGCAGTGGGCTGGTGAGACTGTGTATCAGCAAATGTAGTGTGGGTCGCCCCTCAGCTTAAAAGGGTGACTGGGACAGACTGGATGCGGGAGCCGGAGGACTGGGTACTGAGGCGCTGTTTGGGAGATGCCTATGTCCAGCAGTGGACTGGTAGGGGGGCTTGGAGTGACTTGAAAGGAAAGGAAGATTTCCTCTCAACATTGTCTTAGACCGTCCATCAAAAAGTATCTAGTGTGCACAAACAAACGTAACTTCTTCAGTTCCTCGGTTAATCCATAAGGGATTATTCATATGACAAACATCTAAGAAGAAAAAGAAACTAAAAGCTACTTACTACTGGCATGACTTGCACAGTTTGAGCAGCATCTTGAGTTGTTCACATAGTGTCTGCAGGTGCTGATGTCGACGCTGGTCATGGAGGCACGTGCTATGATGTCGCTCTCATAGAACACTGCGTTCCTGGAACAAGAGAGAGATGTGGTTAGAGAAGGAATATACACATAAAACGGAAGTTTTGTAAAATATCTACTTTGGTGGATAAGCATAAGTTGGGCTAACACAAACACACATCACAGTCAGCGTGTAATGTTCCCACTGCTGGGACACAGGCCTCTACTCAGTGGGAGGGAGTCGGCCACAGTCGGCTACTGCTATATTCCGGCACCATCCTGATGCTATTGAAGACCATTGCTGGTAAAGCTCGTGGTGCGATCAACATAACATAACATCATCAGCAGTGGTATTAGAATTATAATGATTAATTTGACATAAAAGATGTATCTATAGTACACCCACATATCGCCAGTCATGTTTTAGTCCCATGTAACAGGGGCGACCTTAATGCCATCAACCGCGCACAAGTCCAGACTCCAGAACACCACCTCTTGCACGACCTCGTGCTTGGCTGCAGCGTTTACTATTACTAGACCAACGAAGCAGTTAGCTGCGGTTAAATAAACATTATTTTTCCACAATCCCTGCATTATTGATGTTTGTAATTTTTGTATTTTCTTTATTCCATTAATGGAATAAAGAAAACAAAGACTTGACATCTATTCGAAAATTCCTAGCATCGACAAATAAAGAGCGAAGAATGTTTTGAATGAAAAATACAATAGGGAATGTATAACGAGGGGTGTGTAGTTACTCTCAACATGCTTCTTTTATTTATTATTTTTTTAGGGTTTTCCATACGTCCGATTGAAAAAGGAGTCCTTATAGGATCACTCGTGACTGTCTGTCTGTCTGTCAGTTTGTCAAAGCCAATTTTCTCCGAATCTACTGGACCGATTAAGTTGAGGTACACATTTATTTCTGTAGCCCAAACACGGACGTATAACGTAAATAATAAATTAATTCATATAATAAATTAAACTTTGATTAAGGCGGACAAATTAGAAAATTGAAACACGCATTTTCATTTCACAAGCATGCATTCAAAATATTGTATTAACAACGGTGAGAAAAAGGCATACCTTTCTACAATCTAGCTACTGTAAATATTTTGAATAACTCATAAAAATCTAATTGTTATTCTTCCGTCATCATGAATATTAAACGGAATTTATCAGTTTTCAAACCACTTGGTTTTTAACCTTATTTATGGTGTAAAACTATTCAGTACCACACTTGCCGGTTTAACATGTTTTTTTTTTTTTAAGAATGCACTGAGGCTTTACACGAAGTGATCAAGATAAGATATATCAAGGGCGAATAAAATAAAACAAAACTATAATCGTTCTAAAAATATGCATTGGCTGAACTCAGACTAATTTTTGTTGGTAGCTACAGCATATTTTTAAATGTTTATTATATACGTGAAGCAAAAACTTTGTACCCTTTTTTCTTACGCATATTGCGCGGACCGAGGGGATTGAAATTTGGCACAGATAAAGTTTATATGGAGAAGCAGAGCAAAAAGCTAATACTTCTATTAAATAAGGCATTAGAAACATATTAAAAATTTAGATGAATGATGGTCGAATTTCGGCCATTGGCCGACCACTAGTTTTTTTTAATACATACGCATTTCAAGATTGTTTTCAGTCTCTCTTATCCTAAAATAGGAGTTGGACGCAAACGAAGGATTCCGTACCACCGCACAACATTGATTGATAGGTATTGTGTGCTAGCAATTTGCGTAGCTTAACCTTCAATCGACCCATGCGGTTGTTATTATGTAGCCACGAGCCCCCTGTAGATTTACCCAGTATTACAAACTATTCCCTTAAGGTGTTCAACCTTGTAGATCACAGAAGTGTGTCAGTGAGTTCTCATTAGAATACAATAGGATCGTTATGGCGCGGTATTCAGAACGATCTGGTCGACGCCTCGTTACAGAACTAGATACATTGTCAATGTTATGTGTTAGTCGATGTAGGATTAAGACAGTGTTACAGTGGGTGTCAAAAACCTGCCGAGATTGACCCGGTTCAAAATATCAGAATAAGAATCGTATTATTTACTTATAAGTTTTTATACAGCGTTAGAAAAGGTTCTTGAAGTGTAAGAACTTATATTTTCTATTCGGTTGGGGTTGAAACTCTGAGTGCCCTCTTAGTTTTTCGAGACATTACCAAGCGGTTGGTCGAGAAAGCTGGCCTATTTTTTGGCCAAAGAATCAGCATTGCCATACAACGTGACTATACTGCCAGCCTTTTGGGCACTTTCCTGTTGACTATGATACGGACAATTTTTTTTTGCTCCATGATTCTTTTCTTTATTTTTAAATAGGTAGGTACTTTATAATTTTGTATGACTGTTAGTCTTTAATTTTTATATTGCAAATCAAATACGAACCTTTCCACTAAGGGAACTGTTTGAAACTTATCAAGCTTTAACTAATGATAAACAATTAATTAACTATTGTTACGTCAGCACATTAAGCTACCCCAATCTGTTAAATTTCTTTGATAGGTTTTCAACTTTACCACATAAGCATAAGGTTCATGTTCAATTGGAAAAAAATACAGTTTGGGGTAGCTTGATATGCTGGCGTCTTGTCCGTAATCGGTTAGGAGAAAAACATAGGTATTGAATGGATACATTAACAGAAGCATAAGTCAACCTGAAATTTGTATCTTCTAACTCCTCAACCTCGCACAGATCGTCTATCTGGTCACAACCCATACAGGCAATCGACATCAGAATGATCACAATGTATGTAAGTACTAACTTCCGTTCATATAATAATAATACATGTATGTAAACAATAGGCTATACATACGTATAATTATCTACAAAATGTAGCTCCATGTCCATTTTAGAGGTCGTTTAGAGGATCATGTTATTCGATAATGGACTCCTTATAAGACCATCTCCAAAAGATTTAGGCACCAGATTGTTGACTTCCCTAAATTAGGTTTCAGCTACTGCATTATTATCAGCCACTCTTGAACAGTCTCTCGATTCAAGATGAACACTGACATAACATACCATCACGCCTTGTTTCCACGAAGGGACAGGCAGAGGTGTACCATAGTACACCCACATTTCGCCAGTTATATTTAAGTCCCATGTAATAGGGGTCGAATTTATTGCCATCAACCGAGCACAAATCCAGACTCCGGGCTTAGAATTTTCCACTGAAATCTATGGATTTTCCCTTAAGTAATTCCAGATAAAATGATAACAGATAACATAACCGTGACCAGATAACCAGACGGCTGGCCTATTTTTAGGTCAAAGAATCAGGCATTGCCATACAACGTGTCAATGCTGCAAGCCTTTTGGGCACTTTACCTGTTGACAGCGATGTCCTATGATTTATTTCTGTTTTAGAAGTATACTGGTACATATTCTGCTTCTGAGTGTGTCGATAGTAATCTAAATACAGTCAGCCCAGAATTTGCCTACGAGCTTGGCACTTTTAGCAGCGTCCATCAGCTCCTGTAGCGAGCAGACAGCAGGACACGCTGAACAAGATACTAATTGCCTAATTGCTTATGGGACAGCACCACACATTAATAGTTTAAGACTGTTTGTTTTAAATTATGTAAATATTTTAATTAGGTACTCATTGAAAACCACATTTAGTTTGAATTCCCTTTATAACAGATTTATACTTTTTCTGTCCTTTTTTCAAAGTGCCGTGAGGGGTGAATGTTTTGGGAGCTGTGTTTAATAAACTTTGACGTAAAAAAATGTGGCCTAAGAATGTTATCTCCCCAGACCTACCATGAAGTCAGAGACTCGCCAAACAATAAAACAGTCGTGAGAAAACTTATAGATAACAATTTCCACTGTATTACAAATCTACGTATATCACAAAGTCAGAACGCATTTTCTCAAGAACCCTTACAATATATATATCTGTTGTATCACACCTTCCATTCGCTCTACAAGAGATCATAATACTTCCATATTTATAGCCATAATAACTTGTAGCTTATCTCATTACAATATGCATTGTGTGCCAACCTCAAGCCGTGACACACATTTGCAAGATAATCAGCTAGCACACAGTAAGAAGTGATCTGAAGAAAACAACGCGTTAGGCCGCTCTAGTTTGATAGGAATGTCCCTAAGTCAGACTCAAACTCAAAGCATTTACAGACACTTTTGAACTATCAGAACGTCGGTCAGTTAGAATGTTAAAGGTAGTTGCTCATTCCAAAACATGGATCTCTATGGAGAAGAACGGACAAGAACCTCTACGGATACGCTTTAAAATCTAGATACTACAAAATACATACATTATTCTTGTTACTTCTATATGTGGGAACCAGAGAACAATGTAAAAAACGGAGAAAACAATTCGAAGTACAAGAATTAAAATAAGCCGTGGTAGAGCCACCGAGAGCTGCCATAACATAACAGCACGCTTGCAATTCCCGAAGGCACGGGCAGACGTCGTGTACCTATAGCACACCCACACTTAGCACGTTATGTTTAGTCTCATGTTATAGGAGGCGCGACTATTGCCACAAACCGGACTCAAATCCAGACCCCGGGCTGCTACTGATAAATTTCTGATGAAAAAACCCAATAACACTTTGCCTAACCTGGAAATCAAACCCAGGATCCCATGCTTAGCAGTAGCATTCTCTCTTAAAATTTTTACCTTACATATAGAAGCAACAAGAATATTGTATGTAGCCAGGATTTTGTAATATCTTGATTTAAAATAGTGTCCGTGGAGTTTCTTGCCCTTTTCAAGTAGCTTCAACCTGATCGACTTTTGACAGTTCAAAAGTAGGTACCTGTAAATGGTTTTATTGAAATAAATGTTTGAGTTTAGCGCATGTGACCACTGGCCCAACGAGGCAGTTGCACCAATCCTTGGGGACTTTGTAATCATCGACATGACAGAGAAGAAGTTTTGAAGATGCACAAAAATGTTAATACGAAGTTTAAACAACAGGAACGAGTATAGTTACTAATTTATTAGGTACCTAATGGAAATACCTAAATTAAAATTAAAACTTTTAGTAGCATTGCACTCCTTTCCATAGCTGTTTAAAATACCTCTGTTACTATTAAATCCTTCTTCCCATGGGGAAATCCTCATGGATACCCTCCATCTGGGGAAAACAAATGGTTAAATCGGACTCCTACCGACTAAGACTCCACTGTTTCTACTTTCTACCATGAGATGTGGGCCCGGGAGATACTTGTACATTCGACGTACCCACTATTAATCCTAATTTTAGCAACAGCTATTCCCAAAAAAAAAATATAAATGGAAACACTGCGCCATCGGTCTGTCAACTAAAAACTACATTCCAGCTTGATCAACAAGATTTACTACTGATAGAAGCCTTAGCAACTACAAATCCTGCTGACACCTATATTGGTATAGCGCTAAGATATTCAGACTTAGGTACACAAACAGTTTGATAGCTGGTACTTGACACTTAAGACTGATGTTATTGACAAAGAGATAGTGAGCTAAGAATATTAGCGCTATCTGAACGTCAGAGATTAAGGCACCTGTTCCATCGTTGACGAGGAAGTGAATAGTTATCAGCGATTTTCTCGCTCAATAAAAGTTGAAAAAAATTGTAAGTCCCGTATAAGTAAAAGAGATACATGCATACTTCTTATCGTCATCTGCCTTTATAGTCTTTTTCCCAACTGTGTTGGGGTCGCACTACTGAAATACTGGTATTCATACCAGTATTTTACATGGATCGACTTGCGTATCTGACCTCTACAGCCCAGTTATTAGGTAATAGGATACCTCTTGTAAGCCTGGCTGTCAGACTTTTGGGCTTCTGACGACCAACTACGACTGTCTAAACATTCACGAATGACAACTGGGACCAACTACTTAACGCGCTTTCCGAGGCACATAGGGTCTTGGTATGTAAAGATGGTCATACATCCACGGCAAGCGTAGCTAAACTTGATCGATTGAAACGTGCGGCTGTTACTACTTAGCCACTAGGTCCCTGGGTAAATGAGATCCATAATTGAATATAAATAGTTGATCGCTGACTGTTCACTGACTGGTCACAAAGAGAGTACTCGCTCAGCAACGGTCGCTTGGCGGGTAGGATAGTCGCTAAGAGACTCACGGACGTACAACAATACTAGCCTATTATTGTCCCACTGCCGGGCAAAGTCCTCTTCTCATACAGAGAAAGCCTGAGCATTGATCACCACGCTTGCTCAATAAAGGCTGGGGATTTCAGACTTATATTAACTAATTCACAATATTTTCCTTTATGACAGAAATATCCAACATAAATTTAGAAAGCACGTGATGAATTGAAAAGCCATAAGACTTAGTTCAGGAGACGCCGGGCCTTTAATCGCAGAGCCTTCACGACATTTGCATACCAGCGAGTAATCACTCTTCGCCGTCGCCCGCTCGCTGCTCATTGCTCGCCAACTAGTTTTAGTTGCTAGCTCTACTCGTTTTTCGTTTATCGCCAGCGGTAGGACAGGTGTCTTATACAAGATAGTAATGATAAATTGGACTAGGTGGTAAGAAAGATTGACTACATTGTACACTCATAAGGGAAACATAAATAATACGTGGACATATGACGGTGTTATCGCTAATCTTAATGCAACCATGTTGTATAAGGAAGTAAGGATTAAAGGCGAGATATTAGATTTGTTCTTGATGATATTTTAACGGGCATTTATTAAATCGAACCCATAATTCTTCCCATTTGCGCTCCTAAAATTATGATTTAAAACTATAATAAATCCATCTCTTTTTGTAAACTTCCAATAATATTTATTGTGGGGTGGAGGGTTACAATACTAAATAGAAAAGTAACTGCGACCCATTTCAACACAACGCGGTTGTTCCAACTTCTTTCCTAACCTTTGGATCGGGGTACCTTAGCCTAGCTAATGATTCCCTTTTGCGCTCCTAAAAATATGATTGAACACTTAATGATTGCGCCTCTTATTGTAAACCACAATTGAACAGAGAGTATCAATGAGGATAAACTGGCTAAGTAGAATGTCACTGAGTTCTAATGTAATGTAATCTCTTAGTAGCTGCAGCCGCAGCCCAAAACAAGTTATTGTGGTTCATAAATTACGGCTTGCTCACAGCAGAAAGTACCTATAGAGGATTTTGGAACAGGAGGGAAAGTTCTCCATCCTCCAATGAAAACTGAGGATCCTTCGACCAGGGCAGTGTTGTGTCTAGTGGGCTACTGACCGACGATTTTTTTCAGGACGCTGAATTCTGAAATAATCTACAATATTTAAAATTACGCGGTCGGAGAAGAAAGGGACAGTTAATATTTATATGGGGAAGGAGTGCAGGTAGCTAATATTTTACAAAATAATGTATCTATTAAGATGAATATGATCGAATTTCGACCACTAGGCGACCACTAGTTAATATACCTAATTATGCTAGATGTGCGGTAAACTCTGCGCGTTGCAGGATTTTACGTTTAACAGTATGATGCATAGTTCTCATGTGGCAATATAGATGCCACCACCAAAGCTACCTTTATTCGTGCCACCTCCTTCGCAGATGAAACTGTTATTTACTGTAATAACAATATCGAATTAAAAATATTATGGCTAAATCCACTACAATAAAACCAGTAAGTATCTTATTTATGACATAAGTCACCTAAATAGCTTCAAAGACAACGAAGCACTCAAATCTTGATTGTTTTGTAGATACTTTATCATTCAAGATAAGGTGGAAATAGTTTAATGGTTTGCGAACAACATATCATTAATATATCATCTAATTACCTTGATAGAGATTGTTGATAAGATCTGATAATGCAAACAGTAAGGAAAGATGGCTTTTTATGATATTTACAGTAAATTGGCAAATAGATGAAGATAATACAAATATCTTGTGGTTTTTTTTGAGTGGGAAATCATAAAATAACTTCTCCCGCTCTGGGTGGAGCAGGAGGGCGTGTCAGACTTTTACTGACTAAAACCCACCCGTGTTCCCTCAGTTTCCTGTGTGCCACGGGCCGCGGTATCTCTTTCGAACAACCCGCACCTCTGGCAGGCATCGGCCCTTGCAGACCCCACCAGTTGGTGCTAACACCTATTTGAGGCGCGCGTGGAACACAACGCACCGTCAACCCGGGCTTGGTCCTTATCGGACAGCGAGCTACCCATTACTCGCCGTCCGCAAGCCCGCGCCTACGGTTGCCGGAAATCAGCCAGGGATTCCCGACGCCCAGGGCGTTTCCCGCGGCGACTACGGCCGTGAGGGCGCATATACTGCCTCTCCCTCTCGTGCGCCGCCTCCCTCTTCGCGAGCATTACTGCTTCGCAGAAGGAGGTGACTGCTAACCATGAACTCTCGCTCCGTACCATGGCCAGGACCAGGGCCAGACGCAAGAGATCGCCGACGCCAATCGCCTCCACGAGGACACGGTGGTGCTCCGCCCAAGCCGGGCAGACCTCCACCGTATGCTCCACCGTGTCCTCTGGGCGATCTTCCCAATGGAAACACCCGGGCGTTTCCTCCCGCCTTATGCGAAACAGGAACCTCCCGAAATAACCGTGTCCGGTGAGGACGTGCGTCAGGCGGCAGGTAAGGACGCCATGCCGCGTCTCAAGCCACTCCTCAAAGAGGGGACTTACCGCCGCTATCGTGGCGTGCCCAGCACTGGGTTGCGACAATCGCACTCTCCATGTCGCCATGAGATCCCGCCGGAGCTCTGTCCGCTGCACCTCGATTTCTCGCGGCAGCGGAGTAACGCCCCGGCGTTTGGCCTCCTCGCGCCACTCCCAGATGTGCGCGAGGACCTTTGCCTCCAGATCCTAAGGCGGCAATCCGGCAAGGAGGCCCGCCGCCTCACCGGAGATCGTGAGGTATCCCCGGATTGACGGGGACGGGGACGATGGGATGCCTTCAGTTTGCGGGCTGGTTGGCGCCTCAATGTAGGCGCCCACACCGGCGCCCCGTGTAGGGCGATAGACCGCACGACCCCCGCGTAGAGCCTCCGGCAAAATATCTTATGGTTGATATCATAAAAGGGCGTATTAGTCAACCCAGACGAAGTTAATTTATTTGTGGGCGAATCGCTAATTCCAGAAATACGTATTAGGCAATTGGCACGTTTTTTATTTTTTGTAATAAAATTAATGCACCTTTTCCTTAAGTTTTCGTTGTTTCCTTAACGTTTTATTCAAAACATGTAAGTTATCTTATACGTATTTCTGAAACTGTCGATTTTCACACAAATTAATTGACGTCTTTTGAGTCCCCAAAAAAATATATTATATTATTTAAAAGTGATGACACGCCGGGCGAGTTAATTCGTGCGAGTTGACTAATAAGCCCATAAAAGTTATATTACATAGAAGATGAATGATGATGACACAAGTTCCCATTTATAGACAAAACGGAAGACCTAAAAAAAGATTTCCTTTTTTAAAACTTTTCAATGATAATAACATTAATAACTTATAGGCAAGATTATACTAAAAATAAAATTAAAGCCAATGACCTCTGCGCATCCATTTTTAGTGAATCATACAAATAACAAAACTGACAAAAAAAAGAAGTTTGAAAGGTTTTGATTCAAAATACGACTCATTATCGAACTCCTAACAACAAATTTGTAACAAGATTTTATGGGAAAGTAAGGAATATGCAGCACCTTTCTTCTTACGTGCGAAGATATCAAAGCGGATGTGTGGCAAAGATTTTAATCTTTAAATATATCGTTCACTCGACCATCTGGCTAGCCTTTTTCAAGTATGTTGGGGGCGGCTTCCTTCTCACTTAGAATACTCCTTACTTGGACGTTCTTATTCAGCCACAACCATAAATAAACCACCAGGCAAGAATAGTCCCATTTAAAACAGTTCGTCAAGGAAATATCAAGAACAAAGCTTAGCCAAGTTACGAAAACTCGTAGTTTATTCTGCACTAATAAAACGCCAAAAGCCTGTGCTCATGAGAAAAAGTAACAACAAGATGAAAAATTTATTTAAAGATTATAATAAATAAAATGTTTATTAGCACACATAGAAGAACATACATGAGTGCGCAAAGATTAGGGAAATATTGTACAATAGAGTCAGATATGAAATGGTCATTGTCAATCTACATCGCATTGTACCTCTTGTATTGACCATATATTGAGTAATATCCCAGATGCATCTACAACAGTACTCCCACTCTATCTCTCTGACCATGAAACCGCACAAATGATAAGCTTCCCCTTAAAACGCCAATCGATAAAAGATGCAATTTACTACGTTTACAAAAGAGATTACAATGTCCATAATATACACAAGTTCAAGAAATGTCTACAAAGCTTGTCTTGGTCAGAAGTATACTTCTGACCAAGACAAGAAACACACATGCATGCTCTTTTTCTATGTATATATAGAAAAAGATGCAAATATAGCATTTAATTATTTTCATGAGTTAATATGCCTTTTTTACTATCTATGTTTTCCGAAAGTAAAGATAAAGATAAATCGAAACAAAACAGTAAAACAAACATGGATAAGTAAGGGCCTTAAGCAGAGTTGTAAAACTAAGAGATTCTTGCGGTATCAATATTATAAGAAGAAAACTCAACCCAACAAAACTAAATACATGAAATACTCAAGTTTGTTACAAAAATGTATCTATAATGCCGTAAGAAATACTAATATAAAATATATGAATAAATATCAGAATACATGTAAGGCTACATGTAAGCTGGGAAGACCTCTGGTGTGGGACGCAACATGTGTCGACACCCTTGCGCCATCACATGTTCCTAGCACGGCGGGCTGTGCTGGCGCCGCTGCTGCTGTTGCTGAGACCCTCAAGCGGCGTAAATACTGTAACCTTATGAGTAACTACAGTTTTGAGCCGTTTGGGGTCGAAACGCTCGGGTCATGGGGCCCGAGTGCACGTCTCCTCTTTAAGGAAATTTCTCGCCGGCTGGTCGACACTTCACGTGACCAGAGGGCTGGGTCGTTCTTTGGCCAAAGAATTAGCATTGCCATTCAACGTGGCAATGCTGCCAGTCTTCTGGGCACGTTTCCTGATGACAGCGATGCGGAGGAATACTTCGACGCCTAAGTGTCCTTTTGTTTTTTGTATTTATTTTGTATATCGTAGTTTTAATTATCCAGATTAAATGATTTAGGCTACATGGACAGTTATAAAAAATGAAATACATAACCCTAGTCCTAAAAACAACATAGAATCTATCAAAATTAATAATACTATACTTACGGAACCAACAGAAATAGCCTCCGCCTTCAATGATTTTTATCTTAATCATTACCCTACACAGCAAAGTACAAATAGTCATTGTAATGAAAACCTAACACCTAGCTCAATGTTCCTCGTTCCAGTGTCAGAAAACGAAGTAGAACAACAAATTATGTTATTAAATAACACTACCTCAGAAGGCTACGACGAACTTAGCACTAGTATAATTAAGAAATGTGCTAAGGAAATATGCGGCGTTTTAACGCATCTTATAAATTTGTCTTTTGTTCAAGGAGTGTTTCCGGATAAATTAAAAATATCAGTTGTAAAACCACTTTTTAAAAAAGGTGACAAATATGATGTTAACAACTATCGCCCAATAACCTAATACCCGTTATGTCAAAAATCTACGAAAAATGCATGCATAAAAGGCTTATTAATTACTGCGAGAAATATAACATTATAAAAAAAGAGCAATTCGGTTTCCAAAAAACAAAATCAACAACTTCAGCTATCTTTTCACTCTTGAAAGCGGTTCTGACTAATATTAATAATAATCAACTAACGACGGGCTTATTTTTTGATTTATCTAAGGCGTTTGACCTAGTTTCGCATAACATTCTTGTTCAGAAAGTAGAGACTATAGGAATTAGAGGACCACTGCAGTGGATATCGTCATACATATCCGGCAGACAGCAGTGTGTTACTATCACTACTATTAATGCCAATAAGGATATGGTTTCATACCGCTCTGAATTTAAAAACCCCAAACGCGGCGTTCCTCAGGGCAGTATATTGGGCCCGATTTTGTTTCTCCTTTATGTGAATGATATTGTTGAAGTGACTAATCATAAATGCTTTCTGTTTGCTGATGATATTTCGATAATTGTTTCTACCGATAAAACATGTAAATCAATAACTGATCATGAAGTAGATATTAATAATACAATAGAAAATCTTATAAATTGGCTTAATATTAATAATTTATCCATTAACCTTAATAAATCAGTATATGTACAATTTAATAAATCTTATAATAACAAATTTAATTTTAAAATGAATATTTCAAAACTTCAACAAGTAACACACAATAAGTTTTTGGGAACAATTATAGACGAATATCTAGACTGGAAAGCTCAAATTGATAGTGTATGTAATAAAATCAATAAATTCGTATACGCTCTTAGACGGGTTAAAAATGTTACAAACATTAAAACAGCTGTAATGTCCTACCGTGCATATGTGGAGTCCTCGCTGCGATATGGACTAATTGTATGGGGAAATAGTACCGACCATAACAGAGCATTTATCGCTCAAAAGAAATGTGTTCGAGCTATTCAGGGCATTCCACCGGACGTATCTTGTCGACCAATATTTAAAAAACTTGGTTTGCTACCACTTCCTTCGCTATATGTATATGAAACATGTATGTTTGTACGGAAACACAAAGATTTATTCAGAACAGCAGCGGAAGTAAGCTCTAGGAATCGGCGTGACAAATTTAGACTTGTTTTAGATGAATTCCCTCGATTAACTAAATATAGTAAAAGCTGTGTAGCTATGGCTGTACGTATATATAACACATTGCCATGTAAACTTAAATTACTAAATAGCAGTCTGTTCAAAATTAATTTGTTTAAATGGCTAAATGATAATAATTTTTATAGCATTAAGGAATACTTTGAACATAAGTTGTACTAATCACTTTGCATGCTTTAATTTTAAGCAAAACATGTATGATCTCATCCTTAACTCATTTAACAGCTTGTATACCATGTTTTATGCAAATAAATAAATAAATAAAAGTACGACAGTACCTGTGGGTACATGTGAAATACTGAACAAAATATATCGCAATGCTACAATAATACTGACAAGTCAAAGAAAAATCCAGCCACAGCTCGCAGTACAAAGGGACAGTCACACAAAAACATACGATTATCATGACTCAGTGGTATTTTAAAGATCGTGAGTAAGAAGTCCTGAGTCCTTTGCGCTGCTGCCAAGAATGCAAAGTCTTTTAAAGTGGGTATTTATTACTTAATGACATGGTCGAAACGGTATAATGTAGCTACATTTCGTGAAAGAATTTCTTTCTGTTTGGTAGGATTTTGTTAATTCTATTGCTCCTATATACAATGATCCCATAACCAATGAGACATCCAATGTATATCATGTTTACACTAACTTATCATTATCATCAATTATCAGTTTTTAATGATTCACGCTCGGCAGATTAATTTGCACGCCCTTTTTTTCCTTGTTTTCTAACATACCTAATCACTTTTGATGATACATTTGAAACCAGACGGTTTGTTATAGCAAAATAGATAATATTCATCATTGTCTTTTGCATGATGAGATCCTTTGGTTGCTAATCGAGAGATTTTCTTAATCTGAAACAGTACCTATTCCTTTACCGTGGTACCACGGGGAGTCGGGGCTTAGCTTGAAACAATAGTAATTTCAATCTTGCCTACTGCTCTCAAGGTAATCACAATCTATCTATCAACACTTACCTAATGAAACACATAGCTCTTGTGCCAACCACGCTAGATAAGTGGGGAAAGCGACGGCTGCTTAGAATAACTGTACCAGTTAGCTCACAGCTTAGTGTAGCTACTACTTTCCCGACGTACTAGCTATAAATAGAAATTCACTGGGACATAGACAAGGCGCCAGTAAGCGCCTGTGTTGTTGAGAACCAACACAACTTTTAAGTATAACTAAGATGGCAATATGGATCTTGATTTGATTTTTTGGCACACCGTGGTCCTCTTTGAACCTCACCGAAAATCTTTTAAGTTTTTAAGAGGCTAATTTGGGTTTTTCTGTTGCACGGCACCGTTTCTTTACGGTACGGCGTGCTAGCTGCACCGCAGAATAAGCCTGTAATAAGCTTGCATATGACATTAGGTACAAACCGCCGGTTGTTTGGTACCTATACCACCGTGGCTGTCCAGAAACTTCCATACAACACTGAGAACTAAGAAACACGGCGAATTAGCCGCAGATTTCCATTGCAAAAAAAAAGTATGTGTGCAGCGGGTCCTAGCGTAATAGCAATAATATAGCAACAGTAGAAAACATATGAGGCTGATTTCTGATTGAAATAATTTGGACTCCAAGTTACGAACGGGTCTGCGATGTTGACGAACATACAGAGAGTTAGGTTTTACACTACTATGTTGGTCAGTAAAATATATCGAGCGGCTCGTGGCTACATAATAAGAGCCGCACGGGTCGATCGAAGGCCAAGCTGCGTTTTACCGCGGTCGGATTGTGGCCGGCGCCCATCCATTACATATCGAGACCCCTCCGTGTCTCCGAAAGCACGTTAACCTGTTGGTTCCGGCTGTAATACCAATGATATTTGACAGTCGTTACGGGTAGACAGGACCCCAAAAATCTACCAAGGAGTATTGTGTACCCAGTTACCAACTCCTTGTAAAATACTGGTATTCAGCTGCATCTGGTTATACTGGAAGGCGACCCCAACATGGGTGGGAAAAGGTTCGGCAGATTGATTATTGTGTAAAATATAGGCTCCAGGTGCAAGTTAATAACCAAGCACCGTAACTTCAATTTTATTGCTCTCAACGACAGAAAAATTCTTGACAAAATACCAGCAATAATTTTCCCCAAATTGGTCCATTTCATCAATCAACGGTAATCAAATTAAAATTACATACATTTCTTCCACTTAACTTTTTGCCCGCTCCGAAGTAATTCTCGTAATAATCACTCTACAAAACAATTGGAGGTATCATTAACATTTGTACAACTTTCGTGAAATACTGTGATTATGTGGTGATGGCTTAAAGTGAACTTTGAGCTTTATTTATGACAATTCGAGTAATTCCAAGCTTCTGAGTGGAAAAGGTGAAAAAATATTTAATTTCGTTCAAGCGGCTGCCACCAGACGATTTGGTCTTACGATTGTTTATTCAATAAAATGTTTACATGAGTTAGGCAGATGTACAACCACATTGCGCCAGTTATGTTAAGTCCGATGTAATAGTGGGCCTATTGCTAACAACCAGGCACAATTCCAGACTCCGGGCTGCTAAATTCTTCATTGAAAATCCCAATAACACTTTGCCCGACCCAGAAATTAACCCCAGGACCTCATGTTCAGCAGTTTTGCTGGCGACCACTACACCAACGAGGCACAACCTTTAACTGCATAGCATTAAACCGAGAAGCTGTCTCTAATACTTGACATACACATATTTCCCTACTACTTCACTACTTTATTATTACTTTATTATAAAAGTAAAAGTTTGTATGTTTGGATATTTAGATGTTTGTTACCCAATCACGCAAAAACGGCTGAAAGGATTTGGATGAAATTAGGCACACAGATAGTTTATAACCTTGATTAACACATAGGATACTTTTTATCCCGGTAGTACGTTTTCGTGGGATAATTTTATTATCGGGCTCTATGCCGTCAATACCGGTGGCAAAAGCTAGTAGGCTATAAATAAAAGTGTAAAGCTTGCCGCCAGCCTAACACGCCACTTCCTCTCGGCCAAATGTCACCGACCGGCCTTGAACACTGTCTGCCTACAGTCCTTAAACCTACATACCGTCAACTGTATGCACAAATTCCCAATTCCACTATAGAAACGTCTTTATTTCTTAGCAGAACGGCAGTTTTCGTAGTTCGAGTGATACTTTGACGTGCAGTTAACCGTACATACATACGTCATACGCCACACCGTAGGGGCTCCGAGGAAATCCTGAGTCATTGTGAAGGTAACGCAGTATCGATTGTTCGGATCGGATTAATCGAGAGATATGTGGCTGCAATTTGGTTGTATCTGGTGTTCGATATTACACTGATATGGGTGTAATAACATGACTTGGTGTTAGGAACGTGGGCTGGGCACGCATGAGCTGCATGCGTAGAGCAGATATCAGTCTCTCACAAAGAATTTAATAAGATGTTATTATCTTCATATGTTTATGGCGCCAATGTAGAAGAAAAAAAAGAAAAAAATATAATGACTGCCATGGAAACGGATGAAACGAAAAACAAAATTACAGATTGTAAAAAGATTTCTACGGTGCGATTTCAAAGATTAATCATCTGCATAATATTGTTTCAGCAGTGGTAACCACTGGGTTATCACTGGGTAACCACACGATTTGTAGGTCTAGTTCGAACCCATATAGGCTCTTCACTTTATGTAAATTATTTCACCACCACGTCTGCTCTCAAAACCCTAGTCAAAGTCCTAGAAGCAAAAAATCGAACACATGTGGTGTCTACTAAGCCACACCGAGGTCCATGCCCTCTCACCGAGAGTAGGTCTGTGTTCCATCAGTGGGAACACTATACACTTATGATGCATGCATGCCCATATGTTTGGGTCAAGTACGGGTCTGGGATAGCTGATCATTTTCTCGGCATTACGATGTTGGTCCCATGGAGAAAGTTGTTTAGTTTAATGGTCCCTTAAATATAACCACACATTTCTACTTCTATCCATGCGCCACAATGTCATACATTATATTAGTAAGTATAAGGTGGTATAAGTAAAACTAAATAGGTTCGTCCATTCAGGACCCATGATGCCACAGACAGACTCTGACAGACACGCAGATACACACTATAAACTTATAACACTCCTCTTTTTCGTCGGGGGTTAAAAGTTAATGATGTGAATGATCATGTGGTCGATCGTTTTTCTTCAAGAAACTTCTAGTAATTAGATATTATTAGTCATCTAAGCAAACCCGTTACCTAGGTACCTACTGATTACAATAATCTTAAACCACAACACAAGGAATATCGTATTCAAAAAGCCTCAAATTATCCATCAAAGAAACTACACGCATTTTGATCACGTATCTTTCTCGGATATTCCAAAATGGCGATTATTCTCCCAACAGACTGTAGGGAAAACCTGACAATGGGGATTACTAGGTACCAACTAGACATAACGAACGTATCTTTCTGATAATGTTCTATGCATATAATTATCTTCATAAAGCCGGTATTTTTGGTGACTCATGAAAATTATAATATACGAATACGACATACCATCACGCCACCACTGCCTCGTTGGTCTAGTAGTCGGAAGCACCAATGATGAGCATGTGGTTCTGGGGCCGATTCCCAGGTCGGGCATAGTGTTATTGGGTTATCACATCAGGCATTTCGCAGTACTAGCACCCGGAGTCTCGATTTGTGTACTGTGGATGGCAATAGGTTCGCTCCCTATTGTATGAGACTTAAACATAACTGGCGAATTTGGGTGTATCTACTTTATAAAAATTACATATATATTTTGAAGTGCCATGTAATAGGAGAGATCATTATTGTTATCAACCAGACAGAAATCTAGACTCCAGGATGCTACTGCAAATTTCCTGATCGAAAACCACTCTGACAGACCGGGTTTGAAGATTAGTCAAGATTAGTTCGGGGCTTGTACTATAAACGAATGCAACACTATTTGACATTTGTCCTTACTCCCGATGTGTTTTTGCCCGTCCCAAAAAGTTAATTAATCGAGAGTAAGGTTCATTCCGAAGTATCGAAATACTTTCGGACAGGCCCCTTATCTTTGTTGACGGACTTAGAAAGTAGGCAGACTCGCGGTCTACTCGCACGGTAGTTTTGGCCGATGTAACGGGCGTTTGCTACTCTGTATCACCTACGGACACTAGTTTGGGTCCCGAACTAAGAATGAATAACGACACGATTCGACAGTTGTTGTGCTTACTTCCGATGTGCTTTTGCCTGACCGAAAATGTTCATTAATCGAGACTTAAGTTACACTCCAAAGTATCGAACTACTTTCGGACCTGCCCACATCTTCATTGACGGACTCAACCGCTATGTCACCAGAGTCTTACAAAACCGTAGCTTTAGTGTACTTAAATACTACGTGATGAATTAATTAAAATGATATAAATAAAGTGGAAAATACTGTTGGTCGCAGCTTGAGTAATTAACATTTAAGTAATTGAGCGGAACTCGACTCAATCCAGAGTAAAGGGTAAAGGTTTGCTCCACAGCGAGGCACGGCTAAGCTACGCACGCACTTAGCTTCACGTTGTATTAAAATGTGGGCGAGATGGTCTACAGCCATAGGTCTAGCGCGTGGTTGGAAAACAACTAAACCACACAGCTATTGTGGCAAACCTCTTCGAGCTAATCCTACGTACCCACGACGATATTTCAGTTTGATACGATTCTGCTACAATTCAACTGACTCTCATGATTTTCTGCTACTCGTATCACGACATAATGTAATGTTTCATAGCGAAATTCGTTATGCGGTTTCCCATATATATTTTCGCAGCAGAGATATGGTCAAAGATAGATATGGTTATAAGAGAGATTATAAGAGAGATATGGTTCAAAGTCCTCAAACTTTATGGTGGCTCTAAAGTGCGCTACTTGCTGCGCAGTACCTCAGACCTCACCGCTAACTCGTGAATTTTTTACTGCGCAGTAACTCGCCTCATGTTCCGAGCCGTCATCATCGAAATTAAATTATTTTTTACAAATTTTATTTTATTATTTAAGTACACACAGTAAAATACATAGTAGATACGGCATAATCAAACAATTGAGTACAAAGGTACTGCTTATTTCTTTAATAATAAGTACCACCGTAGAAGAATTGGGTTTCTCAGACCACTATGCAACCATCTTTCACATGAAATTAGTTAGCGTCAGCAATAAAAAACAAGCTGGTTGGCGAAAAAAAAGATTATACACGGTGAAATTTTAATGGTGGTTTTCCCGCAGCGAAACGGTTTTGTCTTAGTGATACAGTCGTTTTATAAACAAATAAAATATTAAAACAAAAAATGGCGGATTAACAATAAATTGTGAAAAATCACCACGTGCGAGAGTTTATTTTGCTTTGAACATTTAAGGATCGCTTTTCCTTTGTCGGCGACGACGCTCGCGATTCGAGTAGTACCTACAAGTAACCTCTAGTGTTACTATTGATCCTCACGTTTTCGATTTTATGAATATGTTTTTAATAAAAAAATCTTATTTTTTTTACTTTTACTCTATGCTTCGAAAGTACTCCTTATGGCAAGTTGTTCTGCCGCGGGAAAACCACCATTTAAATTTCACGGTGTATAATAATACCCAAAACAATGACGTATTATATAATACATCATTGACCCAAAATGTACAAAAAGTCAGAAAACACCCAGAGTTCTATACCACTTGCGAAGAAACACAAACATGATACACCTTTCGACACAACAAAAACAAAATAAACATACTTCAATCCCGACTCAAAATGCACTCAACCGGTTCTTTAGAAATGTAAACGGCACCGGTACAAATACTTTGCGTGGCGCACTTTTAGAAGTATTTGTGCACAGAGACACCGCACACCAGTAATACCACTTTATATCCATAAAATCTTGTTAATTATAAACTCGACATTCACTTGCTTACTAACTACTTTAGTTTACACAAAGCTGACGTCATGTGTGGTCACGTGATAAAAAGTCTTCGTAAGGAGCGTTTTAGCGGGAAATTCAAAACAACGAAAAATTAATTTGATTTTGATCGTTTCTAATTGGGTATAAATCATTTATTTTCATTTTTCTGTTGCATTTTTTATCCCAATCTTCAAATTAAAATAGATTTTGAAAAAATGGAAAGTACCCTATTGTTTTATAATTACTCATTTCTGTTTGTTATAGTTTTAAGGTTTATTTTTTGCTGTAATGCTAATCATTGTCATATTTCAGCAAATTTATACAAAACCTTAGTAAATTACACACTTATTATGCCTTCCTCATGAATTATACCGGCAATTGGTGAAACGCATATGAAAATCCGTTCGGTATTTTTCGATTTTATCGTGCTCATTCAGACAAATAGACGCGGCGGAGGAACTTTGTTTCAAAATACGTAGCGATGGTATATTAGTACAGTTAATTAAATAACATATTTTGATTGACAAGCCACATTAGAGTTATTAGTCATTACCCTTTCAAGGACATGATGTAAGAACAATAACCAGCTGTGTCAACTAAATTAAAATGTATGGAACAGGTGATTTATTTTATTTGAATTCAGTGTAATCCTACCTAGGTCAATCAATCTGACTAGCTGGAACTATGTTGCGGTCAGTTTCCAGTTCCACCGCGGCCACCTAGCGAGCTCAAACTATATTAAAAAAAAAAGGGTACAAGTACCATCGACACGAAAAGAAGAAGTTTAACCGAATTCAGCTGAATACCAGGTTTTTTTTTATTAATGTTTAAAACCCCATCATAATCCGTAGCGTAATTTAATATTAGTCACTCGTTATAGTTACTCACCCGAATCTAGCGAACACTTTAAAATAATATATTCTTTTCTATAGGCGACAATATTAATTGTGGGCGAATCGACTCCAGAAATACGTAGTAGATAATTGGAACGTTTTGAATTGTATGCAAGAAAGTTATGAGAAAAAGTCACTCACTGCAATTAGTGATAATATTATGCAACTAAGTACATAATAATACTTAGTGCATAATAAAAGTGTCGATTCGCCGGATTCGAGGGAGTAGATTAATAAGCCGTTGGTCCCAGCTGTCATTCATGGATCTTTGACAGTCGTTACGAATAGTCATAAGCCCTAAAATCCGACAACCAGTCCTAACAAGGGGTACCCAGTGGTCAGATAGGCAGTCGCTCCATGTGAAATACTGGTATTCAGCTGCATCCGGTTAGACTGAAAGCCGACCCCAACAAAGTTGGAGAAGGGCTAGGTAGATTGATTGACATAGTTAGTACATAATAATCCGACAGACGATATTTCCGTGTAGCCAGCGACCATGGGTGCGTATTATCTGGTACTGTGGTCTATTCTGAATGTCATGGGAATTTCGTCATTATGCTAATAACCGCCTATTATTATGTTTTGCTGGATGTTATCAAATATAAGCAGGTACATTAAAATACCACGACTGTTCTATGTAATATTATGAATGCAAAATAGAGCCTGTATGTTTTAGTACGTTTTCATTGTCACGTTTTCAATTACTGAACTGTTCAATATTTTATTTCAAATATACCTACATGGGCACTTGTGAACGCTAGGTGCACGGTGCATGGAGAAAAGTCGGCAAAAAACTCCACGGTTACTCTTTAAAAAATTATTGGGTGTCATAATGTTTTGAAATTAAAGTGTTATATTAGGTTTGGGAGAACAATGGTGCCGATTCTGTTGTACCTACACCGAACTTAACTATCACTAAAATTCCTTACTTTTGGCTATGAAAATCTTAAAGTTATTATACATAATAAAAACTCTTAAAAATAATTTTGACACAACTAATATCGGATTTGACAATCGCGACTCCACGTGGTATTTGTTTTTTTATTTCGGCTTCGTAACGTGGTACTTGTTTGCTCTGCCCCGTGATTTTTTTATAGCCAGAGGCGCGCAGGTGGATCAGCCTCGACGTGTTTTTTATTATTTTTTGTATGTAAAATATGAAAAATTATGGCCTTATGGGATTTATACAGGGGTTCGAAATTTTCATAACTTTTGCGACAGGACATGCCATTTTCGAGATATAAGCAAAAGAAAAGAAAAAAATGATACAGTAGTATTGTTTTTGCACCTGAAGTCGAGGTGTTGGTGTGAATTTTAGTTCTTGACAAGTAATTTTATTCTACACCTGTTTAATCGCGATTAAAAATTGTCAGATTTAGTTAAACAATCAAAATTTAAGGTGAATAGAATAATGAAATTGACAACAGCAGAGTAGTAAAATTGCCATTTTTACTAAATTAAAGACTCAGTGCAATCTTAGTGCTGTCAAACTAGTTGTGTCACTTTAGTCAATTTCAGAATGGGAAAACGTTTTGTTTAGAGCCATTTGTGACAAGAGAATGGGCACCAATGTAGGCTTTTCCTGCTCATGGTGTTTCATAAGTGCCCATGCAGATTTAGGTGAAATAAAATTGTATTAAAAAGAATTGAATTTCGGTGTGTATTTAAATCTATCAACTTCCATCCATATTTTATTTAGATTTAACTGTGTTAATTTCCAAAGTAAACTTGAATGACTAAATAAGTAGTATATGAGCTTATGTAAGAGGTTATTATTAATTCATTAAACGAATGTTACGTTTTTGAAACGATTTATTTATCTAAAGATTGTAGTGTAAATAATCTGTTAATGATTAATCAATGGTTGGCATTTCTTCAGAAGCTATCAATAACAATACCGACAAATCTTATCTTAATCATGATACCTAATAAATGGTTCTACTGTTGAGAATGCCCTGGGTTCGATTCCTAGGTCGAGCAAAGTGTTATTGGATTTTTAAATCAGGAATTTCTCTGTGGTAACCCACAGTCTTTTGTGCCCGGTTGATGGCAATAGGCTCGCCCCCCATAACATGAGCAGTATCAGCCCATTTTTTTTCTGTCTGTCTGTTTGTTCCGACTAACGTGTTGACGGTACTTTCACTGACATGATAGCTGATGTTGTAAGGCTACTTTTTTCCCGGCATTACGTTCCCGTGGGATAATTATCAGCATCCACGCAGGCGAAGCTACTCTAACCATAAAATATAATATCTTATGACACTGGGCAATGTACCTATATCTAATTATTGTACTGCAGTTTCTGTAGAATTTTCAGAATCGGATCTGTAGTTACAAAGATTACCCCCTTCATGCAAACTCACAAACTTACCTCTTTATAATATGAAATAGTATCTATCCCATTGTTTCCAAATTTACCGATTTAATCTTAACTTTTATTGCTATATGCATTAATATTTCCTTGGAAACTAAAAAGAACCCAATGTCACGCCATTCATAAGAACTTTAACAATGGAAGTGCAATAATAACTTCTTTAGTCACATTTAAAACGGTTCAGCGATTTCTTAGAAAAGGTTGGACAAAAGGTACCTCTCAAGGTCGGAAATACATTCCCACTTAACTGAAGTGCAATGATGTGCCTGCGTGAGTGCGTGGAATATGGTGCAATGTCAAAGAGAACAATACTGTTCACATTTTAGGTAGACAATTAATACAGAATTAAAATCCCATGGTATGCGACCCCTGGAGTGCAGACAACATAATAATATCAGCAAGCATAGTGTGGGACGCCCCAGTCCCCACAGCCATACGACCGACGCGCGACGGTCATAAAAAGGTCTAGTCATAAAGAGGCCTATGTCCAGCAGTGGACTGCGATAGCCTAAGTTCGTTGTTTGTTGGAGGTTTATGAGAAGTTAAGAACTACTGAACTTACACGTAACCAGACCACAATTAGAGAAGGGGAATTTTGACTAAAGTTATTCATCAATAAATTCTAATAATCACCACGTTCACAAGTTAAAAATAATTATTGTGATCGAGTGTATGTTAGAACGATGAATGATACTAATAAAGCATTCTTTACATAACTATACATACTATAGATTTTCGTCTAAAAATGAAATCATCGTCTAAAAATGGTAACAAAACAGTGAATTAATATTTCTTAGATTGACCAATTATTGCCTCGCTTAGCCAACGAATAGTAATAAGTACAACATCTATGTAAACTGACATCGCTGCAACATCATCGTCATAGTCAGCCTTCAATGTTCCCATGGCTGGGACCTGGGACACAGGCCTCCTCTCTGTGAGTAGGAGAGGCCTATCATCTACTACGCGTGGTGGTGGATGTCACATGTCTTCGAAATTTTGGTTCTAGGACATCCCAGTTTCCTCACGATGTTTTCCTTCACCGTTTTGAGAGCAGTGATGATGAAATGAAATAAAAAAGTCTAGTACTGCCTCCGAACTCACGACCTGAAACCCGTCTCCAAAGTCTGGACCGATACCAATGAGCTGTGTCAATATAAATACCCTTTAATATAATACTCACGAGAATTACAAAGTAATGTCTCACATTAATACTATAGATTTACATTAAGATATTGACACAACATTCTGCTAATTAACTAATAGGTAAGTCATGAAGAGAGCACAACAGTTTATAAACTAAAGAATAAACAAACGATATTACGTTGTACTGTTGTAGTAAATAAGCTTAGTAATAGGCTAATAGCAACTTCGCCTGTTTGGACACTTGAAGCGATCCCAGGGGAATTAAATACTGGGATGAAAAGTAGGTATCCCTAACCCAGGTCATGGTCTATCTGTGCGCCAAATTTCATCGAAGTTTGTTCAGCAGTAAAAGCGTGAAAACATAACAGACAGGTTACTTTCGCGTTTATAATATTAGTAGGTAGCTGTTGCCCGGGGCAACGTCTGCGATCCAGTATGCAAAATACCCTATTTCCTTACCCAGGTCATGGTTTTCGTTTTGTTTGCTATTAATTTATTCACATGTGGTTATTTTTTTTTTCTAATTTTAATTGATTTGCATGTATTCTTTTATACTTGTATTTAATATGGTTATGTTTAATGTAGGGTTATATTCGAACGCAATGTGAATGCATTGTGAATTGTTACTGGAAATAAATTGTAAATTGAAATTGTATGCCAAATCTCATTCAAATACGTTCAGCCGTTTAGCGTGAAAGCTTAATAAACAAACAGACCAACAAAGTTACTTTCGCATTCATATTAATATGTAGTTAGATTTGTGATAGCGACTGCGTTCAAAACAACCATTCTGTCTTTCTTTCTTATAAGTGTTTGAGAGTAAAAGAGAAAAATAAAATTTTCCTAATATGTACCTACATTCTAAAATTCTTTCGTTTTATTATGAAACTTCGGACGTCGTACATAGTGGATGGTATCGGTGGTATTGTAGTTAGGTACCTACGTACTAATTAAGACACTGTCTTCGATATTCATTACGCAAAAACAATACTAATTTACTTATTAAAAGTATAAAATAAAACAACTTGTTTTTTTTTAAATACCCACATCGTACTTTGTATTTCAAATGTACCTTAAAAGTTTTAACAAGTACATAATAATACGTAAACACGGAAATAAATTTTATCAGTACCCAACAAAAAGAAAATAAACTACCTACGATAGAAATACCTCAAAAGCTTACCTTTACACGAATTTCCTGAAACTGTCAACACACACTTATCACGAAAATCTTCCTTTCTTTCCACTATCACTTTCAACACTTTCCGTCACTTCGATCACAAGTACGTGCACGTTCAGTTTGGTGGCGTCGCGTACGGGCGTCTGTTTTGGTTGCCGCGGGTACATTGGCCCGGAGCAGTAGTGAAACTGCGGCGGTGAGCGTACTACCGCCCAGACGTGATTCATTGACGGATAGCGGGTGGTGCGAGGTATGAGCGGCAGCGGTGAAACGTCACATTGTTTTTTTGTGAAATCCTAACAATGTAGTTTAAGAGGACATAGGTATTTATTAGGACACAGGTTTGCAATAAATTTGCCTTAATCTTTAAGTGTATTGACCAAAAATAAGTCCACGGTTAGCAAAATTAAATATGGGGTAATTTTATACTAACTATGAGCAAATGAAAACAAAAACTCACTTTGTTTTTTTTTAATTCAATGGTCTTTGATGGTGTTCTTTTTTTGTTGACAAAGCTTCAGTGAGAATACTAGATTTGTCATTAATGTTAAACTGTCAAGTCTACATATCATCATGATTTAACAATTTTCCTAGGTTCAACGTCAGCCTTACTACATACAGAATCAATTTGCATCAGAAATGCGATCCTCTGTATGTATGTGTACTGCAAAATAAATAGGAGCAGAAGGCAAAAATAGGCGCACGTACATAGATCTTAAGCTGCCCCAAACAAATGCCAGTCACGACGAGTGCGCTTGAATTCGCTGTAGGTACACACGGCTACACACCAAGCTAAACAATTCCAGTATAAGCTGATCTCGCATTGTATAGGATTTCCGTACAGAGCGAGATCAGCGTAAACTGTCAATGTATATGTGTGTACATGTGGCCTGTCTATGCCTAGTTATGGACGGGATTTTGTTAACGCGACGATTTTTTTATGGCAACCTGGATCGTCAACGGTATAGATCCGATCATTGAGAATCCAACAAAGCATCGTGGGATGCTTCAAAAAAACGCTGTCAGATTCTCAACTCTCGGCAGTAAGCAGCGCGTTGAAAAACAGTGCGCGAAGAAAAATCGCCCGTGGTTACGGGCACTATGTATGCGTGCGTTTTCGCTCGTCGTATCTAGTAAACCTTTTGTAAGTATCTATATTGTGATATAAGTATGGCTACGCGCGTGACAGTATTGACCACAGAGTACATTTTTATATAGGTATTGACCTCGGAGACAGTTATGAACTTATGAATCAGTTCGTATCGGCTCAGATGACGCTCTAACTATCCATAATTTATACTTCACGTGATCGAGTCATAAGATGGAGTGTGTTATAAATAACTGTTCTTATTTGGGCATTGTTCGGGACTCGTGGCTAAGTAATAACGGCCACACGTGTTAATCGAAGGTTAAGCTATATGCTTTCCGCAGTCAATTCGTAGATAGGTGACGATCCATTACATATCGAAACCCCTTCATGCGTTGGAAAGCATGTTAAGTCGTTGGTCCCAGCTGTTATTCATAGATCTTTGACGGTCGTTACGGGTAGTTAGTTTCCTAATAATCTAACAACTAGTCATACCAAGGAGTATCGTGTTATCCAGTAACTGGATGGTGGTAGACACTCCATGTAAAGTACTGGTATTCAGCTGCATCCGGTTAGATCCAAGCCGACCCCAAAGAAGTTTTCTAAAGGCTAGGCAGATTGATTAACGGACTTAGTAACAGAATTCGTAAAAAATTAAATATTATCATCTAAAAATTGTTTTTGCATATTTTATGATTCAATACAAACTTAACAATACGTACCAATAACTTGTCTTGTTTACACCAAAGAAACGTGATATTTAAACAATAGATACTACATTAAATTCAATGTCACGTCATCGTTTAACATTGAAGAACGTGATTCGTCATGGAATGATTAAATTGATCTCGACCATGCAAATGTCTTTCACACCTACGTGCTAATGTTATGGAGCTAACTTTGGTCATTTACATGATTTTTTTACAGTACCAGTGGCATAACGAATGTCAAACTGTCTTGGTGCTAATATTAGTTCAAGAGCGGACGACTTTGATTTGGCCTACATTTGAATTGTAACCGATTTGATGCGGTATCAATAGTGTGGTATCGTTATTGTTTACCGTTTCCTTTTGATTGCTTTTGCACTATCAATAAGGGTTTTTTTTTTTTTGGTGGGAAATCATCAAATAACTTCTCCCGCTCTGGGTGGAGCGGGAGGGCGTGTCAGACTTTTACTGACTAAAACACACCCGTGTTCCCTCAGTTGCCTGTGTGCTAGGGGCCGCGGTATCTCTTTCGAACAACCCGCACCCCTAGCAGGCATCGGCCCTTGCGGACCCCCCCATTTGGTGCTGACATCTCTTTGAGGCGCGCGTGGAACACAACGCGCCGTCGACCCGGGCTTGGTCCTTACCGGACAGCGAGCTACCCATTACTCGCCGTCCGCAAGCCCGCGCCTGCGGTGGCCGGGAATCAGCCTGGGATTCCCGACGCCCAGGGCGTCTCCCGCGGCGACTACGGCCGTGAGGGCGCATATACTGCCTCTCCCTCACGTGCGCCACCTCCCTCAATAAGGGTTAATTAGTTAAAATGCTGAAAGCTGAAAAAAAAACAGTCTCAGGCTCAACCATTCAATATGTTTTATGATTTTCATAAGAGCGACTCCAATTTTAAAAGTCTTAATTCACGAATTATTAGTAACAATCTGTATCCGCAACCTCACCCGCGTGGATGGCGGAAATTGTACAACGAAAACGTGCTACCGGAAAAAAATATAACTTATGTTACTCTCTATAATATCAGCTATCTACACAGGTAGATAGCTGATATTATAGAGCGTAAAAATAACAAACAGTCACTTCACTTTTATTTATTTTATAGATGTATAATTAATGTAAAACTCACAATTCTGGATTCTTTTTCTGATTTAAAAACAAATATCCGAACACTAGGGGGTAACCATGCAATCAAGAAAATCAAAAACTCAGTTCAAGTGTTATAAAACCATTTGCAGTGCAACTATTACTTTCTCCGTGCCTGCACTCAAATTGCCGAGCATAAGGTACGGTCTCATATAATTACTATTATTTGCCTCCCGTCACCCGCTCCCGCTTATGCCTTATATTCTCTACGCAATTTTATTAATAGTGACGTAACGATCAGCACTGGACACTGGTTTCTAATGACGTAGGTATTCACTATAATTTGTTTATTGGATAGCCGTCAGTCGTCACGTAGGCTTTCCCCATAGTAACTACAATGGTCAAATCTGACGTTAATAATGCCTTCTACAAAAGCTTTTCCTACTAACGTCATCTTTTAATGTTTTAGTCATTAGCTTTATACTCGTAGTGTAAGGTTCCTCTTAACGTGGAAAGGAAAGGAAAGTAGTTTATATGTAAACCTACCTGTAACATGGAAATAGAAATTTATATAATTAAGTACGTTATATTTATTTGGTGACATAGTGGCCTTATTGGAGATGTTCTTCAAAAAGATCATGTGCGTAGTACATGCAGCCGACATGCGTGTATGACTAGATGTATGAACGTAAAAGAGGCAAAAGGAGTATGCAAGGATCGTAGCAGGTGGCAGTTTCTGCCTACCCCCATGGGAAGAAGGCATGAGTTTATGTAAGTATGTATATTTATTTCCAGGTAATACAATAACTGGTTGGGCTAAATTTCCTATAACTACGCTTGTCACAGTTGGTCCGTGGATACCATCTTTACATACCAAGACTCCTTCGTGCCTCGGAAACTATGTTAAGCCATTGTGCATTGGTCCCGGCTGACATTTTTAGATCTCTGACAGTCATTACGGGTCGTCTAAAGGTCTGACAACCATTCTTACCAAGGGGTGTTGCATTACCCATCATCTGGGTTGTGGAGGTCAGATAGGTATCGAGGAGATAGGATAGGAGCAAAGAAATATAAAAAAACAGGATATGAGCAACTGTTTAGATAGGCACTCTTTTTTTTTTTTTTTTTGGGCATCTCGCAGTTGGCCTTGAGAGGCCGTGACTGCTCAACCGGGCTTCCCTGGGGCTGCCATTAAGAATTTACTCTTAACGCCTCCAGCCAGGGCTTACAAACTAAAATTTACAAGCTAAGCGACTGCACGCTGAGGGCACCCCCTGTGGGGTACGGACCTCGGCTCAGGGCGTCACTGATAGGGGGACAGCTATCATTGGGGACAGGCTGGATCAAAATATTGGCATTATTATTGATCGGGGAATTTAAAGCTACTCGCTCAGCTGCGGCGCGAGCTGGCGCTTCAACGAGCAAGGGTCGGTCGGGAGATAGGCAGTCGCTATCGTCTTTACTGATATACAGCTGCATCTGGCTAGACTGTTAGCCGACCCTAAAATAAAGAGGAGCACCCACGTCCGTTTATTGGTTAAATAAGCCGTCGGATATTATGTTTTCGTATTGATTATCAAACGAATATCTGTGATCGTCATAAAATAACTACTTACAGTCGAAAATTCGAAACGGGAAAACAATATCATTGTTCAGTTATCGCGTAAACATATCCCAGGCTATATCTCTGCCAAATTTCATGACGATCGGTTCAGCGGTTTATTTTTTTGTTTTTTGGGTGGGAAATCATCAAATAACTTCTCCCACTCTGGGTGGAGCAGGAGGGCGTGTCAGACTTTTACTGACTAAAACCCACCCGTGTTCCCTCAGTTGCCTGTGTGCCAGGGGCCACGGTAGCGGTTTAGGTGTGAAAGCGTAACAAACAGACAGACAGACAGAGTTACTTACACATTTATAATATTATATAATTAAAATTAATGTTAATAGGCATTAGTAGGGATTATGGATGATTATTAGGGATGCGCCGAAGTTCGGTTCACATTCGATTCAACCGAATTTCGGCAGCTTGAACCGAACTTCGGCATTCGGCCGAAATTCGGTTCAGATGCCGAACATTCGGCACGAAAAAAATTATACCTACTTGCACTATTTTAAATGAAATATAATAGAATTACTCATAATAGAGTATAGCATTACTGTAAAATAAAATTATGTCTTTTACTCAGTCCTTGTCATTTATTTTAGTTAGGAACATTGTAAATGTAATCCTTAAATTAAATCAGTTCTTCTTATTATTCTTGAAAATCTCTGCCTAATTAATCCTTACTATAATATTATAAACGCGAAAGTTTGTAAGTATGGATGGATGGATGGATGTTTGTTACTCTTTCACGCAAAAACGGCTGAACGGATTTGGATGAAATTTGGCACATAGATCGATTATAACCTAGATTAACACATAGGATACTTTTTATCCTGGTAGTACGTTCCCGCGGGACAATTTCCGACCTCCACGCGGGTGAAGCCGCGGGCGGAAGCTAGTTAGACATACTATTACAAAAAAGAAATAAGCTTAGTATTCTTCTAACAAATATCTGAATACAATTCATAATTTAAAAAGAAAACACGTTTTTGGTTCTAAACATTCATTTACATCAAGTATTTTTTATTACAATTAAAGGATTGAACCGAAGTTCGGCCGAAGTTCGGATTCGGTTCAAACCACATTCGGCCCATCTCTGATGATTATGCAAAGGGGTTACACCGGGGATGAAAGTTTGTATGGGAAAAATCAATTAATTAAAATTTCGTCAGTTTTGCTGACAGGCATAAACTTGGGAGTATTTCCGTTTGAGCACCAATTTTAAGAGCACCTAATACATTGAGTACCCAGGTATTTCCATACCTTTGGTGCAATTGGTTTTGAAACGGGGATTCTTCCAAACTTGTTAATTATAAGATTACGGAAATTTCTACCTACCTACCCTCAGTCCTTCTGTAGATCACCCGTAGTGCTAGAGTACCGTTAACATTAAAAACAATACGTTTTCTTCACAAAGAATGAGAGTAAACTAATTAGCTAATTACGTGTAATAAATGGAAAGAATTCGTATTATTTGTGTTTTCTTTACATTCTAGTGACCACTTGACGGTCTGATAACTATGCTATTCAGATTCAACAGTCTACAAGAAAATTGGAACTTTAATTCCTAGAATGTAAGATCTATAATCGACTAATTGAAAACTTACAATGAGTAATTTTTTTTGTCAATATTTTTGAACCTTAGCTTCATTCAAATAAATTTTCTTCGTCCCATAACATCTGTCGATCTAATTGAGACGATATGAGTGATTGCAGATTTTAATTGTATTGGCATGCACAAGGCTTGATATGTATGGACGAGTCGGTCGCAAATTGGCTTGAATTGCCGCAAAAAGACGCAATAATTGTAGAATTATATTTAATTGTACCCTGATGTAATCATATTGAGTGCAGTAAGGCTCTGTACGAATTGGGTGTTTGGATTACTTGGTCGCAAAATTATAGCAATTTGCCGTATAAACCTATGTTTATACGGCAAATTGCTATAATTTTAGTATGGTATGTAGGTATCCACTTAATACTGTGGGTGATTATTGTAGTGACGAATTTGGTTTGATAATTACCTACATAAATCGGCCACTTGACATCAAAATTACGCAATTTTCCGTAAAACTTAATGTTCAGGCATGCCAATAGTGAATTGCTGTAAAACAACGATTTCCTAGAAGACCTATGAACCGCCCAATGTCGTCACTGCACGCGTAGCATGACCGCCATAGAAACGGGTTTTAAAAGTCTAAGATAATTTTCTTGACGTTCAAAAGTGTTCTTTCTCAGACTAATAATTCTGAGAATGAACACTTTTGAACGTCAAAATGACATAAAATAGTCCCCCAAAACGCTCGCCCTTCACCACTCCCTAGAGCTTTCGCTGAGAAGAAGTGGCGCAACAATTTCCCCAGCAGCACAACTGTCTGTTCCATTAGAAGAATATTAATAAAGAAAAAGCTATCATTGTCGCTGTATCTGAACTAAACTCAATATCGATTGATACATCGCTCACAAGCGCGTTTCGCAAATCATTTCTATCGGATATCGTAATGCGATGGCCTCTGATACACTTAATTGGCGATCGTTTTGAAATGTACCCTTCTGTGGTGAATAGGGAATACCATACGCTTACGATTAGTTTGTAAGAATGTAAGCAAATGCAAGACTTGATAGTAGGTACTACTTTTGAACCTATTTCTGAAACCAGGATTTAGATATCGAACTAAAATAGAAATCATCAGTTGCTAACATAATTTATTAAAATTCAAACTTGATTACAAAGACTTTAAAAAAACCAATTACGAATTCAAACGAAAGAATACTCCATACTACTTTTTGTATACAAATATTTTTTGTAGTAGCATTGTATGAGCAAGATCAAGGTTAGTAGGTGCCATTGAGCGAGTACTAGGTATGTAGGTACTGTTGTTCGTGCGACCTTGTTTAAATCCTGAAAAACATCGCTGTCAACAACTGGGTTATTAATTAATTATTCTTCTTCTATGTCGCTAGCACGACAGTATTTCAAATCTGGTCTCCAAACTTCATTAGGTACTTCCACGGCATCGTCAGCTCAGAGGTCACTTTTACTGCTTGATGTTGTGGCAGAGAGGTTATTTACCATAGGAGATGGAATGTAGGTTGGGTCACCAACACCCTGCATCCGATACGTCAATGTAGGCCCCGCGTTGCGAAGTATATATAATTCACATAGCTTAGCATGGAGTCTAGTGTGAGTCTAGAGTGAAAAATCCAACAGCAAAGTCAGAAAGAAAATACATTTATTTAGGCTAGACTAAAACGCACACAATAGGTATACAGCGGATATTTTTTTAAAGTGCAATGTAAGAAAATAGGTAGTTAAAGTTTGCCTCATGGCTGCGTCAAAAAGACCAAGTCCAGCAAATATGCCCGACAACTAATGCCTGATACTGGTCTTCTACTAGATCTGCTCGCATTTCATTTATTCATAAATTCAAAGGGCCTAAGACACATAGCAATTACTGACGCAAGTAGCGCAACATATAAATAATATGAGCAGAGAAAGGATGATTACCTACCACTCGCACACTCGGACACGATCTCATTGTGTTCCCTATCCGAAGGGATTGCCTCACGGCGCTGCTATGCGGGCAGACCGTGGCGATTAACATGGTGCAATGGTAAGCTGTCAATAGTGTATGGTGACGGTGCGGTGGGGTAATTTATATCGTATCGTAAGTTTGAATCTCGATGAAATTTTGCTAAAGGATTGCTCCAAATATGTGCAGAATGGGGTATTTTACTCTATACGAGAAAATATCTAAAAATATATTATTGAGAAAGCTTAGGCACAATGCAGTCGCAAAATGTTAGTTTTAGTTCATGAAACAACAAAATAAATTTTAAAATACAATTTAAAGATTTCAGTTTATTTATCTGTTTTTGAACACCATGAAATAGTAGCCGCCATGTTATTTCGTCATACGGCAACTTTGTACTTTTGTTATTTTCGTAACCAAAGTAATTTTTATTTACTTAAATAATATTTTGCATTCAGGATAAGCAAACCAACCATGTAGATAAATAACTCTTATAAATTACAAAATATCAGCGCATTTGTTTTTAGCAAACTGACGTCATACCCACAGAGCAATATGGCGTCTACTGCGTCCAGCGTTTTCGTCAAATTACGCGCGAAATTCGAAAATGTACAAATTAAATGCATTATTATGGCACTAATCGATTCAATAAAAATGTTGTGTTTTTTTTAGTGGTTTATTAGCTCTCTAGAATCTAATTAAGACACTTTTCAAAAATGTGTGTAATAAATACCCTATTAGGAGACTTGTCAGATGTTGATGCTTGAAAGGTTTGTCTCTGTAAACGCTCATTTGACGGTAAACTACAGAAGATCAATGCTTTATTTTCTAGTTCAGACTGTAGAACTAGTTATTACACTACATAACACAAACAAAACAAATGAATTTGAATTATAAATGGATCCGGTTTTCGTCAACAAGTTTTTAAGGCATCAGGTTTGTTTGGCAAACTTAAAAGCTTGTTCGTCCAGTGGTTTTACCTGAGAAAACCCAAAAAACGATGTTGACATCATTTTGAACTCGGAACTTGCTATAAGTATTTCCCCAAATAAGACATGTCCCATTGTTGTCCAATTCTACTATAATTTTTGAGCAGGTACTTCTTCCCAGAGATTGTCCGATGGATTGACCCAATGCGAACAAAAAACTATTGTCTAGTATAACGTCACACTTTCTACCTGGGAAGGGATCACCCCATGGTGTTCCTGGGCTGATGGAAATTACTGTACTATTGCACTGTAATAAGTACCTACTATAGTACAATTGAAGCTTTTTGGAATGAAGTTCCTTATCGCACGTTAAACTCTGCATACTTGGCTAATGAGAAATACGCCGAAAAAAGTGTAACATTTTCCGGTACCTACACCTCCCATTCGTCCGTCACGATACTTTTTTATAACTATGTAGTAGGTATTGTGTGTTTATATAAAATAAAGAAATATAGATTTATTTCTCACAGAAACACGTGCATACAAAAAGATAATTAACTTAAAAAAATATATCTGTAATCAGGAGCACAAAACAAAGTCGGCAGCTACACGTCGTGACAGTAACAAGAAGGCTTCCACTCAGCATGATGCTGTGCTACCCGAAAAGGACGTAAATAAACAGTACCTTGAATATAAAGCAACTGTATACTTATACATCCAATTATACAAATTAGACAAGCATAATGTCTATACACAGGATAAGTTTTTAGCCGGTGCGCAAACCGTAACCATGAATTCAGCATATCATTCCAGTCCCCCCACCGCAGAAATTTTTCGTCGGTTATACGAAAAAAAATCCCTTGTTCCATACATTTTGACCGCGTAGGTATTGCACTTTTCTATGAAACAGCTGATTTTTTTGTAGAACCGACGAGAAATTTCTAGACTAGAATGATATGCTGAATTGATGGTTAGGTACAGTTTGCGCACTGAATAAAAACTTTTCCTGTATTGATGACGTGTAGACAAGCGGGATGCGCGTAAGCTGTATTTCTTTTTTGTTCAATTACTCTCAAAAGTTGTTATTTTTTTTCACTGCACTTGTTAACAAGTTGTTATTGAATACATAATAAACAGCGAAAGGAATCGCATTTCAACCTGGTATCCCGTGACACCTCTCTACTATTTTATAAGCTTTCGTAGCTTATCTATTGCATCATGTCCCATGTTCAGGGCATATACTGCATTGCTAACACTGTGGTTGAACGATCGTAACGGTCGCATTCATAATCTCAATCTTAGTCTGTTAAAACAACAGTTCTACAACTATCTTTTGGTGCTTGATTGACATTGACAGTGCAACAAACAAGATGGAGGCGTTCTCAGGATAAGACTGAGATTACAATGCGACCATTAAGATCGTTCGACCACAGTGTTAGAAATTCGGTATATTCCCCGAACATGCTGTATTTTTTAAAATGTTTTGGACATTGATTGTTTCTGAAATGAGATTGGGACTACATTGTGAATGATCAAAATCAATAACGACGATTCATGGTTTCTGTTATCAATGGGATTAATACATTCAGTGCTCAAAAATGAACTTAGTATTGATCCAGGAAGATGGTTGTCGGCATTTTTTTTACGAAGTGTTTTAATTGATGAATCCAGTCCAATCTAATCTTCGAGGCGTAATTAATTAGCTTCCTAAAGAAAGAAAGATTTGGGTGTATAATTTGAATATGGCACTTTATAGCATGACTAGCAGTTTAACTATGTTCACATTCTTCAAAATCAGTTCATCATTTTTCGAGTTCACACCACAAATACATACAGACATGGAGTTATCCTTACTCGCTTAAGACCCTGCCCCAATTGTGACAACCTAGAACATTATATTAAAGCCTGCTTCGATAATTAATACATATTTATCCATATCCACCTTCTCGCCTTACGTCTCTCTAAGCATGATCTTATTGGATCTCGTTAAGATCTACCACCTTACATCCTGCACATAGTAAACACTTTAACTGTAGCAAGTTAAGGTTCAATATATCTTGCCGTAATGTCGAGTTATCGTGCTATCTGATTAAAGACTACTAAGTAAAGAATTACGACTAATTTCATCTTTAACTCTGTGAAATACGATTGATATTGTTTTGGCTAAATGGTATTTCTAAGTTTGTTCTTAACTTAATGCCCTGCCGTCCGTTACATATAATTGGTACAGATTGCGTGTAAGGCGAATATAATAAATTATTGAATAGTAAAGTACGTAGTTTAATGTAATACTGAGCTATAGAAAGGTATCATATTTAGATTAGAACGTCTAGACAAGTTAATAAAATTGTATTTCTTGAGTTAATGGGAGATCTTGGTGTATTTATATCGTTGGTGTGCGTGTTACTGGTGTTTGATGCAGCAAACAGTGAATTAATGTAACACAACCGGGCACATAGCCATAGTGGGGCTTGTGGCTATGTAATAATAGCGGCATAGGTCGATCAATGAGGCTAAGTCACGCTTACCGCGGTTGGTCCATCGATGGGTGACCACCTTTACATACCAAGACCCCTCCGTGCCTCGGAAAATACGGTCCCGGCTGTCATTCGTGGATCTTTGACAGTCGTTACCGGTCGTCAGAAGCGCGAAAGTCTGACAACCAGTCTTACCAAGGGTATCGTGTTACTTAGTAACTGGGTTGTGGAGGTCAGATAGGCAGTCGCTCCATGTAAAATACTGGTATTCAGCTGAATCCGGTTACTGAAGCCGACCCCAACATGGTTGAGAAATGACCAGGCAGATGATGATGAACCGGGAACATAGCCATACTCTAGGCTGCTACTAACAAATTCCAGATGGAAAAACCCAATAACACTTTGCCCGACCCGTGAATCGAACCTAGGACAGTGAATCATGATAGATGGAATTTGAGAACTACCCATACAGGTTGGTAAGGATATCGACGCGCAAACTGGAACCATGAATTTAGTACATGATGCTAGACCCTCTGGCGTAGATTTCATTTTGTCGGTTATCAATAAAAAGTAAAAACATTCTGCTGTTTCGTAAAAAAGTTCACCAATGAACGGTCAAAAATAATGGAACAGCTTTTTTTTATGACCTACGAACAATTTTAACTCTAGGGGGTCTAGAATCATATGTTGATTGCATGGTCACAGTTAGCGCGTCGATGTCTCTGCCACCCTGTATATTATTGTCATAGAAATGCTACTCTTCTTCCTTTTCCTGTCCTGCAAATTACTTGAGGTCGAAACAATTCATGGTTTTTCTTCCATTTCCTTAGCCGTCACGATATCAGTCCCTCTATTTTCGTTTATATCAACCGTTACACAGTCCATCCATAGGCGTATTGGCCATTGCGTGCAGCTCCGCCCGAGAGGGGGTAATGTCAAATAAACTGTAGGTAGGTATAGTGTTGCCCAGTAACTGGGTGGTGGAGGTGAGATAGGCAGTCACTTCATGTAAAATACTAGTATACAGCTGCATCTGGTTAGACTGGAAACTGACTCCAACATACTTTGGAAAAGGCTTTTCAGATGATGAAGAAACCAGAACAGAACTATTTTGTTTAAATGTCAGATCATACTGTGGTTATAAAATTACAATTGATCTTGATATAAGTAGGTACAGTTAATTTATTTGGTCCAACTATTGTGGCCAACTATAGCTATTGTGGCAGTCAACAAATCATCGCGGCCAATATTGGCAAGTAACAGAACTCTTTTCAAAGATGACCAATTGAGAGCAACTGCATAGAATTCATCAATCTGGCAGAAATGAAATACAAAAAACCAATTGAATAAGAGTTTCCGGCTTCTATGCGAATATCAATTATAGACGAACGAGACAGGCAGTAAACCTGAAAACGGTACTCACAATTACACATATACGTATACTTTTACAAAAGGAATAAGATATCCTCATACTATGTAAGTTTTCCGAACATTCATCATTCATCATCATTTCAGCCAAAAGACGTCCACTGCTGGACATAAATAAGCCTCCCGCAAGCATTGCCACTTCGACCGGTTCTGTGCTTCTCGCATCCATCTGATTCCTGCAGCCTTGACCAGGTCGCTACCAGTTCAACTACGCGGTCACCACTCCAGAACCTTTCAGCTCTATAAGCCATCTGTTTTGCGGGCAATACCCACTATCACTTCACTTTTGCAATTCTTCGAGCTAGTGAATCTATTGAAAATTATCTTGTAATCAGTAACGTAACCAATTTGTATGCGAATCATCTAATGTAATAAGTACGCATAACTTATTCACGACACGTCCCTGTTGCTTCAAATTGCGTCTCAGCTGAATTCTATCGAGTTGTAGTATGTTTATTATATTGCGTGTGGGTGTGCCTTTTGTGTATCGTAAATAATTATCAGTATCATCGCCATCAGCAGCCTTGTTCCACCCACTGCTGAGTACAGGCTCCCTCCCTCCCTTATGTATCATGCTTCCCTGGTCTGTGCGAGTCATAACCAGGTCTTCGTCGCGATGTAAGTCGTCTACCCACCGCAGTCGTTCATAAATCATAATAATGTAGGTAGCTTTTATGTTGATGTAATAACTAATATGGAAGAGTGTCCGCAACTTCACCGCAGCTCCTCGAGGAAGGCCAGCAACGACTTGATAAAACTGATAAAATCTTAGTAATGGTACCTGGGTTACCCAAGTACATACTTTGATGATAAGTTCATGTAACCAATTTTGTAGGTTATTGGGACCTCCTTGAGTAAATGAAGCTACGTATATTCGATTTCGTAAATACTTGCACGTCATGAAACGTCAATGTCTATTTTTGCTGTATTAAAGAGAATAAATGGTTTTAGATATTAAAGTTTTAATTTACTGGGATTTTTTGTCAAAGGTACATAGCATTCACGATAAAATAATATATTCGGAAGATGAGGCACCAACCGAACATTATACCAGTAAGCACTGTACAAATTGTACCCAAAGACAACCCCCGATTGCTGTAGGATTATCGCAGAACATGGAAATAAAACATTTTGAGACATGGCTTTGCATGGATAAAGTAGATTGGTTAACCTGATCTATGGAACAACTATCTACAAATGTTCGCTGCCTGATCATTGTTTTGGTGGTTTCAGTGGTTTTCCGCCTGACGCAGGTCCTCACCGGACACGGTTGTTTCGGGAGGTTCCTGTTTCGGATAAAGCGGGAGGAAACGCCCGGGTGTTTCCACTGCGAAGATCGCCCTGAGGACACGGTGGAGCATACGGTGGAGGTCTGCCCGGCTTGGGCGGAGCACCGCCGTGTCCTCTTGGAGGCGATCGGCGGCGGCGATCTCTCGCGTCCGGGCCTGGTCCAGGCCATAGTACGGAGCGAGGGTGCATGGTTAGCAGTCACCTCCTTCTGCGAAGCAGTAATGCTCGCGAAGAGGGAGGCGGCGCACGTGAGGGAGAGGCAGTATATATCACCTCACGGCCGTAGTTGCCGCGGGAGACGCCCTGGGCGTCGGGAATCCCAGGCTGATTCCCGGCCACCGTAGGCGCGGGCTTGCGGACGGCGAGTAATGGGTAGCTCGCTGTTCGGTAAGGACCAAGCCCGGGTCGACGGCGTGTTGTGTTCCACGCGCGCCTCAAAGAGATGTCAGCACCAACTGGTGGGGTCCGCAAGGGCCGATGCCTGCCAGGGGTGCGGGTTGTTCGAAAGAGATACCGTCGCCCCTGGCACATAGGCAACTGAGGGAACACGGGTGGGTTTCGAGTGCGAGTCAGTAAAAGTCTGACACGCTCTCCTGCTCCATCTAGAGCGGGAGAAGTTATTTGATGATTTCCCACCCAAAAAAAAAACCATTGTTATAATTACACAACATTAGTCAGACAGGGGGATACAGTTATTACACGGATGAAATGGCAAAAGGTGACTTGCACACTCAATAATGGGCGTCCGGAAACGGTCGCTAGCACGTAGTGACGCAGCGACAAGGAGGCAACATGTCCTGAGCTGCTTGAGGAGTGGAGAGGTATTCCACGACTATCAGAACAATCACAAAGCCCGGAATATGGTCAAGATCCCATTTTATTATTATTAATTAATAAACAATACAGTTAATATTACATTAAAGCATTTTGTTTTTATTAATAAACGGTTTTATCAAATTAGTCCAGGAGACCGGCACTGTAAAAATTACAGAATCGCCAGTAAAATTTACCTACAGAACACATAAATTAATGATCGTTCATAATAACAGGAAAACTGTTGCTTTATATTTGTACTATATCGCAGAGTAGACAGATACAGTATATCGACTTTACCAATGTGTTTAACAGAAATATTAAAATTATTTTAAAATAAAATTCACAGAACATAATATGTATATAAGAACCTACCTACTCGTACATAATTTTAGATTCACCAAGGTTGAAATTTTTGTAGGCTATAAAAAAACGGCTGCTTCATAAAAAGTGTAATACCTACATGGTTTAAATGTATAGAACAGCTCATTCTCTCGACGAAAGATGGTTGTACAGCGTAAGATTACCACGACGTCTTCTCGCTTTTTTGGTCAGCAAACCGGTGGTCTCTCAACTTCACCGGCAAAACAGGCCTTCTCTACCCACTTACTTCGTGGCTGCAAACATACAGGCGGAAGGAAATAGCAAATTAATTTGAAACAGTATGATTAGGTGTTTATTTGATGGCGTTTCCGTTTGCAAGCTATCAAGGTTTGTTCGATACTTGTGCTGCAATAATCGCTTGTTTATAGACATTTTAACGACTTTGACAAGTATTTGAAACGATAATAGTTGAACGGTTAAGGTGTTAACTAGTTAAAGGTCATTTAGGCACTATTTAAACTTTCCATCTATACCACTCTCTATGTTGCTTGTCACCACAAACTTTCATTGGAGAATTAAGTCTTAATAATTATATTTGACAAGGTTTAGCAGTGAGTTGTAATGGACATGCTAATTAAAGATTTCTTTTTATTCTTAAAAAACCTTTCCGGAAAATCTGCCTTGCGTTTTCCAACTTTGTTGGGACCGGATACAACTGAATCTTAATGTTGCACATAGAGCGACTGCCTATCGGACCTACACAACCCAGTTGCTGGGTAACACGGTAGCCGTACCCTTTGGCAAGACTGGTTGTCAGATTTTTGAGCTTAACTGTCGGAAATCTACGAATGACTGCTAGAATAAACGGCTTAGCGTGCTTTTTAAGGCACGTGGTGTCTCAGTATGTAATAGTGGTTACCAATCCACGGACCAAACTCGGCTAGCGTTACTTAAACTTGAAGTTCGGCCCGTACTGAATAACTTTACTGAATAATAGCTTTTACTTCATCATCATTGTCCCGTTCTTATTTTAATTGTATTCGACGTAGTTCACATGTGTATTCATGCATCTCTATTAGATGTCATGTCAGGGTTAACTGTCTTCCTGGCCCTATTGTCTTTCACTCGTACCACTGATCTTTTCATTGTGTATTTATAGCATCTATATTCACTTGTAACATTCTCGGCATTCCTTCGTATCACATGTCCATATTGTCCATATACCATGACAATCGGCTACTCTTCAGCTAGTCTGTCACTGTCGATAGTAGAATGCAACATTGGGTAATATAGCTTGTTTTGATTATGCCCTTAACGTATGAGATTACTCTTTTAAATGACTTTCATTATTTGCCATTAATGTACTACTGCTGGGCAAGGGCCTCCCTACTCTCCTTCCACCTCTCTCTGTCCAGAGATTGCTAAGGACCAATCTTTATCTTCTGGGCCTGCCGTGACGTCGTTTGCCATATAGCGGAACCCAACGGGTCATAAGTTTGACCCATTGATCGTCTGACATAGTTACGGCAGATGTGTCCAGCCCAATTCTAATTTTGCTATATTAGTGATGGAACGGGTAGTTGAATTCTTATTATACCCGTTCCACAACTATAATACTTACTTTACTTTAAAATAAGTTTCTTTACAAGCACCAATGCCACTTTTTCAATAAAATATGTATGTACTTTCTGAGTTTATCTTAGAGATGATTAACATGGGTGAAGAAAACCATCATGAGGGAACCTGGACTTATAGCAAACTAGCTTTTGCGCGCGACTTGGCCCGCGTGGATATGTAAATAGGGATATAAGTCTGAAATCATTTTTGTTTATTTAATCATCACACTTTCAGTAGTTTTTATTATTGCCAGTCAGTGTAGTAATCATTTAACTTGAGGTACGTCAACGAAGTGGAATTAGTTAGTTTAATCCGTCATAAATAAACGCTGGTTTACCACAACTGTCATCGTAAAACTATTTAGTTTACATTAATAACAACTTCAACGGCAATCGTGGGAACTCCTTTCCCTAAAGCCGTCCCTTTCAAATACCTTGTACCTAAAACAATAAATCTATAGCAACAGTAACATTGTGTGGATTGTTTATTACAATATTTTAATCAAATAATTCTTTTCTAATGAAGTTCCCAGGCTGAGTTTTGCTAATAACACTGGCCATCAGCTGGTTACCGCGCTGATCATTTATAATTATTTTAAGACTGTCATCTTATATATTTAACAAACATCTTGGAACGGGCCATCGGACACTAGGAAAAGAGGTCGACCGATGCGACGGCCCAACGTACAGACGACATAGTCCAATTGGCTGGTGAGCAATGGATGAACATAGCGAAAAAAGAAGAATGGAAATCTCTAGATTGGTGGCCTTCACCTTCAATTTAATTATGGGGTTCTTACTAGCGCTATAATAATTTTATAGAATTTAAGAAAATGTTATTATTTTAGAAAGTAAATAAATCAATTAAAATAAAACAAGGTTTTTTTTTATTTATTTACCTTGCCAGTTTTATTTGGCAGTTAATTTCAATAAGTATTAAAAACAAACAAAGAATCTTAGTAGTTTGACCCAATAAATCACTTCTGCCTCATACGACTGCTGCTGCAGCAAGTACAATTGCTGCTTTAATCTAAATCCAGTGAATTGGGTACGAAGCAAGTGCTCGATTCCGGCAACTGTGCAACTCGACTGTACGCACTATAAGAGTTAGCTGGTGAAAGCAAACCGTTTAACAAAATGTTTCGCATTCACTTGTTCACTGAACACTTATAGTGGCTACTACAAACTGTCTATGTTCACGCTTCTTATTATTAAGGGGGCTAGCAAAACCGAGGGATCAATTTGAGAGGACTTGCCCAGTTAGTTATTACATTTGTCAGTAATCTTGTTATCATCATCATCATTTCAGTCGAAAGACGTCCACTGCTGGACATAGGCCTCCCCCAATCTCCACCACTTCGACCGGTTCTGTGCTTCCCGCATCCAGGAGAATCCTGCAGCCCTCAAAAGGTCATCGGTCTACCTTGTGGAAGGCCTTCCAAATTTATATCTTCCGGTACACGGACGCCACTCCAGAACTTACGAATTAATCGTGAAAAGCAAACTCATAACATAAGGATCTCAATAAAAAATGTGCATGTGTCACAATGTGACTTTGTTGATATTATCGTCATATTTATAATTATCATCGGCTAAAGATTAGTCTTTTAACTACCCAAAAAAGAAGGTTTATGTCATTAGATTGGATCCTAGATTGCATATTTCCGGTCAGGAGATTTAGATCCAATCATACAAAGAATTTTTATGATTATCCGAAACGATAAGTTTAATTTAATAAGGAATCTTATTCCATGATCATTAATTAAATTAATTTACGTCTTATCTAAGTTAGCGTTACAAAAACAACCTTGAAATCTCCATTTGTTTTTTTTATTAATGAGTTACCGCCGCTACACAAAAATTATATTTGTTTGACGTTCGTTCTTTTAGACGTTATTATTTATTAATCCCCTTTTAAGTTATAATTTAATCCCAATAACTGGCCTTCCCTCGATTTTAATGCATTTTCCGCCCAAAATTGTCAAATAAAATAATTCATCAGGAAAACAAAACAAAATATTTGAAACATTTATTTTATCAGTTTAAGTAAATATCACATATTTAAAACTCTAATTTTAATAAAAAAACCTTACCTTCCAAAAATAACATCACAATTTAACTGATTAATACGTAAAACTGATTGATATATCGCCACTTTTAATAGTAACACTTAGCACCGCGCACCGTCACCAAAATGTTTGATGATTAGAAAAATTTACCTCCGAACTCCCGGTCTGTATTCAAATTCCCTGTTCCCGGAAAACCACAAGTTACAAATAAGAATTGTTATTTTATACAAGTTATTTTTACGATTTGATAGAAGTATTTTATTTTCACGATAAAAATAACGATATTTATGTTTTTGTTTCGCAATTGGTCACAATTTTCACGTCCGTTTGGCTCGCGTGTTTAACAATGACTATTGACTGGTCGTTAGAGGCAAAGTTTCGTGGGAATTAGTGATTGGAGTCATAATTTCCTTAACATTATTACAATAATAATAATTGACTATTTATAAAAAAAGGAGCACATTTACAAAGTAACTTAACAAGTAACATAGGGGACAGTTGCTTATTGCCTGAACTAGGTTGAACCTGTGTTTCAGGCTATGAAGTGCATAAATAATTAATGTAATAAATTAATAATGAGAAATAAAACTAAATTAAAATTAGGAAAACAAAAGTAAAATAGCATGTTAGTCGTTCTATTTGCAGACAACTATACTCTAGTTAAATAAAGTTAACCACAAAAAACACGTGACTCATAGATGCGAAACCTTTTATTTCAAATGTTAAGATCATAATAATAGCCTATTATTAATAGTCATATAATAATAGGCTCTATTCGGAATCTGCATCAGAATCTGATGAACTATCTGTCACATTAATAATAAATCGTTCCGTTGTATCAGCAATTATTTTCCTAGCTATATTATCACAATTTAACAAAATCGAAATGCACTCGCATCTTCTGTCTGTGCATAAGTGATGGTTAATAAATATTTAAGTTTATGTACTAACCCCTATATTCATAAACGTTGCTTAAAGTTAAGTAATGATTAGCAACTGTTTACCATACATTTTTGACGTTTAAACGTCCCTTAAGAGGGGACGGGGTCTGCGAGGAATTTGAAAAATAGGTATTTGAAGAAAATATTGCCATCGCGCTGTCAGTTAGTCTGCCCACGTAGTGTGTGATAGGGACCGCTACAGCTCAGACCGAAATTATCACAAAAAAATTGACGAAATCGACGTTTCGTATTCTCCTTTTTTCTCCTCGAAAACTGAGCCGATAAAATTATTTTTTACATTAATATTTTAAGAAAGAGTATGTTTAGGTTCCTAACATTTTTTTTGGGATATTATAAATTGCATATCAAATAAATAATCGTATATCAATACATACTCATCATTTATATTCTTATTTACATCTAATAACTTACTTCACTACAAATAAACTAAATGTTTAACAAAACTCAAACTGCAGATAATTCGAAATTATACATCAATATAACATTACTTTTTTCCTCATAATGCAATACAGTTAAATTTATATTTGTACAAAAATACTACATACATAGCATAAATACTGACTGCACCGCAAATTTTCCATATTTCATAGCAAAATAACTATCCCAGTCGCATATTAGACAAACATACGTTTACGGATATCTGGACGCAAGAGCGAGCGAAGCGAGCTCGGGACTTGCGGCACCCCGACACGGACAGGTTAGGTTCGAAGGGGATGGCGGGGTCTGAAAGATCCCGCCATCCCCTTCATGTTAGGTTACTTCAAACCCCGCACGCAGAAATAGGAGCCCCGCGAAGCGGGGCTCCGTCGAGCTATCATGGCAGGTGGTTAAGGGTAGTCTTTCCCTCCCGACGCCCTTTATTTAGAAAAACTGCTGTACATAATATAAAAATAGAAGCTATATTTAAAAGAAAAAGAGTTAACATGTATAATGTGCATTAAGATTATTAGCTGTGCATTGATGAAAAAGCTTTTGCTTTAGGAAAAATCGCTGTACGCTGCGAAAATAAATTGTAGTGTGTTTAGTGATATTTTGAGTTGAATATTTTGCTGTGCAATCAGTAATTTTGATGGGAATTCGGAATCTTATTGCATAGAAAAAGGATATATTTTTATTTGCGTTTAAATACTACCCCTTTTTTATGTTAAAAACTTTTCTAATTTGTCTGGTAGTCCTCTAATCACAGCGGTAAAAAAAAAAAAAATAGGTCATTTTTTGTAATTTTTGGAGGGTTATGTTTTTTTAAATAATTAGTTGCTGAAAAAAATAAAATGACAGAGACGTGTTTACGGCAGACCTTGATTCTATGAAAAAAAAATTGCTCTAGAGGCATTTTTCAGGAAGAAAAAAGGTGAATACATTTGTATGGAGAATCGCACGCCCTGTTCCCTCTTAACTTTAAGCAACGTTTATAAATAAACCCCATGTTTTTACTGTTAAAGAAATTTATTTTAAAGATACTTAATGTTCTATTTAACCTATTATACAGAAATGGGGCTAAGAATGTATAAAATCTTTCTACAAAGACAAGTTTTGAGGTTGCATTAGATGTTCATACTGAATCATTCCGTGTTTTTAACCGACTTCAAAAAGGAGGAGGTTATCAATTCGTCGGAACCTTTTTTTTTTTATGTATGTTCCCCGATTATTCGAAGATGGCTGGACCGATTTGGATTTAGTTTTTTTTGTTTGAAAGGGTAACTTTCCAGGTGGTCCCATGATCATCAAATCAGGATCTGATGATGGGATCCTGGAGAAATAGAGAGAACTCTTCAAATTTTATAGGCATAAAAAGCGATTTAGGTATTTTTTGGAAGAGTACTTTTTCGTAGTGGTCTCATTTCAATTTGGTGAAGATTTGATGAAGAACTTTGGAGATAGGCAACGGAACTCCTCAATAAATGATAGCAAATGGACTGGGATTGCTGAAATCTCATCTCTGTCTATTGCTTACACCAATTCATAACATAACATCACGCCGGTATGCTATGAAGGGGTAAGCACATGTGAACCACTAAAAAGTGAAAAATAAAAACTTTTTCCAAAAAAAAAACAACCGACTTCCAAAAAAACACTACAAAGTGAAAAATAACTTTAATTTCGGAAGGCGGTGACAAACAATTCAAATACAGCTCCAAAGACACCGACTGCCGTAAAAAACGCTAAATATACATCGCTTTAAAAGGATATGAGTGCCTGTATTATTGTATTGAAAAGTTCGATAACATTCGAGTACCTACGGTTTTTTTGTTCCGTATTCGACAGTAGGTATACATAACATAACATCACATCACGCCTTCTTTTCCCGAAGGGTTAGGCAGAGTTGTACCTATAATAGGTACACCCACTTTTCACGAGTCCCATGTAATAGAGGGCGATATGGGTGGTCCTAGTCGACACTTCGACAGAAGAAAAATATAAAATGAAATGGATGCGGTAACTGTTATTGCGGTTCCAGTTAATTGCACTCCCATTCGCCGGAAACTTCGATCCTATTTCCATCAACCGGCCACGAATCCAGACTCCGGGCTACATTGAGAAATTCTATATAGCAATAACTTCATAACACTTTGCTTGACCTGGGAATCGAACCCAGGACCTCGTGCTCAACAGTAGCGCTTGTGATCACTAGACCAACAACGGGGCGGAAAATAATAATATAAAATTTTATAGGAACAAAATTTATTTAATTTAGGTAAAACCCATATGATCTACTTAATAGATTAGATTACTTACAACAAATGTTAATGCATTTTTACAACCAAATTAAATAAAAAATCATAGTCCAAAATAGTTGTGGAACTAAATTTTCATGTATAATTGAAACATTGTATGGAGTATTTTACAAGGAGCGACTGTTTATCTGACCTCAACAGTCCAGTTACTGGGTAATTTCATTTCATTTAATTTATTTCATAAACAAAAATACATTTGTCTCGAAATATCGGAATACACCATGAACTTAACATTACTATCGTGAATAAAATTAACCAAAAAAAAAACACTACAGCGAGAATACATAGATATCTATAAAATTTTCTTAATTATTACATGTAAAAATATTATTTATGAAATTATTGCAATACACTCTAAAATTAAACATTTACCAATAATAACTTTTTTATCCTTACAAAATTCGTCAATAATACTTCTAAATCAATAATGTCATAAGTTTATTTCTAAATACATTTCAAATTCTGAATATTCTTTAATTCTGGTGGTAATTTGTTAAATATATTAGGGCCCTGGTAACTTTAAATATTGTCGTTATGAGCGATAATAGTTCTTATTACAATCCGATATGGGTTGAAATCTGTTGTAATAAATTCGAATAATAAATGATCAAGCACTGTCGTAAAAAAGCAAATAAAATCGTATAAAATTAGATATTAACTATTTAATAATAAATAATCCATCACTGGATGAAGTTTGGCATTTGAAATTTTATGATATTATAATTATTATTATTATTATTGAGGGGATAAACTGCTTTTAAAGATAATGAAGAGGTGTCTTTGATGATTTTTTTGATGCATTAAAGTATGTTTAATTATGTTTTGAGTTCCATCACTCTATGCAAAAAAGACTTGAAAATATCATATATTTTTATGCTTTCAAAATTATTTACGGTTAAAGAGATACACTGGTTTAAAAAACCACCTTTTTGAGCGTTTTCAAGAAATCACTGCCTTAATAGACTGCACACTTGATAAGTGTTTTAAAACTATAAGCTTTGCTTGGAGGATAGAAGGCAGATCTTTTCTTCGAGTTTTTCCTCTATATTCTCTCTCAGTGTCGGTTTCCAGCTTGTTCAGATTTTTTTGTAAATGAGTTCTGTTAAAATACTTAGCTTGATAAAATGTTCCTTACACGATTCAGTTTGGTCTAAATGAAGCATAGTTCTGAATGCTCTCTTTTGCATAACGAAGGCAGCATTCACGTAATACCCTAGGTAAGACTGGTTGATAGACTTTGGTGCTACAGTCGTTAAGGGTAACAAGTACCCCTAACGACTGTCAAAGATCTACGAATGACAGCCGCGATCGAAAGCTTGAGGCGTATTGATATATGGATAGTCTGTAAGATAAAAGAAACGACTGCGAAAAATAGATCGTAGCAAAAAAAATACTAGGAGAAAAAATATAGAGTACCAGACAATTTCACTTGACAATAGTACTCAAGAAAATATTCATTTTAAATTAAAAATTTACTTCATAAGCACGTCATATACACAAAGTTTGTATATCTAATATAGTCACCCATCCACGAACTTCGATCGACCCGTACGGCTGTCAACTTTTCCCACCTGTAGGTGTATTGGAAGGTACAAAGCCAAACTGGCTGAGTAATTCCCTGCATGCTGGTATATTGACATGTGCTAGCAAATAATTTGATGTTATGTTTTGTGTTTAGTAGGTAATGTTAATTAATTATACCACCTATTGTATAGAATCAAGTTCTTATAACTTAACAGACAGCTGTGCTGCTGGGGAGTTTGTTGCGCTACTTCTTCTTCCCAGCTAAAGCACTAGGAAGTGGTGAAGGGCGGGCGTTTTGGGGGTACTGTATAATGTAAAATGTAATTTTGACGTTCAAAAAGAGCTGACTCTCAGCCTAGTTTGAATAAATGACTTTTGATCTGTGCTTTTGATTTTGTTTTTGAATTCCTACACCTAACACGGGCGTGGGTTTGTATGCAGAATGGGTTCCTGGGAACCTACGCTTGCAGTTTCACTTCCGACCAGTAGTCTGACCAGCACCCTAATTGCGTAACGCACGATCAATCATAATTTGAATCATTTTGAAAAATATTGCTAATCCATTGCTTCATATGTTCGAAAAATGTGTCTGCACAACAACGTAAATAACGCAATGAATTTTATTATACTGACATGATGAAACAGATTATGATTGATTGTAAATATGTTACGCAAATAGGGTGCAGGCTCTCCCGTCTAGTTTTAAAATAATCATCAACAAAATAGTGACCTGTAAAAGTATCTTAAGAAATCTACTTACATAAATAAACATTTTATTTAATTACCGATATACTTATGTAAAAATACCTACTGTGAGAAGGTTTAATCGCATCAACCGTGAACTTTTAAAACAATAGACCAACAGATCAAGTATCGAATGTCAGTCGAAAGGGCAGGAGTTTGAACCAGTAAAGTACATTAATAACATAATTATTAAAAGATAAATAAATTAACCGTTGCTCTTACGTTATTACAGTTCCCTTTAAGTGATGTACTTTTTATCCGATGTAATTGTTATAATTTCGAGGTGTAATAAATTGTATGGGTGGCTTTTGACCTTTAATTATTTTTTGAGACAGTCATTTTGTATAAGATTTTGAAGTTGTAATTGGCTTGACAAAAGGACCGGGCGGCGACGACGCGACGGACGTGACGGTCAAATAACTGATGAAAAGTTATACAGATACCTACATTATAGGGTGGCATACATCGACCATACCATAGATTAAGCAAGACGCCACATCGTAAAAATTAGAGTAAATGTACTCCATTCATATTTATTACTAGGCGTCATTTAAGATCTCTCATTAAATTACTGTGGTTAGTTCAGCTGGATGGCTGCCCTCCCCTGACAAAATGCATAGCTAAGCCATCACATGATACGTCACATTGTGTGCAATTGAACATATTGTTCGAATTGTACATTGCATTGTGGTAACCTCGAAGTGATAAAATTACTGGACTTAACTAGGTATGGTTCGTTTTCGTTACTATTTCATTATTTACGTACTGAGTATAATTTATGTAAATTTAGTAATTTTCTTAGATATGTAAAACTATATTTCGTGTCAAACTTGGATTTCAATGTAATTTTCGTATACTTATTATGTAAACAATCGCACATTATTATTGATAGCTACACTTGTATAATTTCTGTCCTTTTTTATTCTTTGGCTACTTTTTAGTTAACCTAGCTTTATCAATGAAACTCTTTTATTGTCTTAAGAGATAATTGTCATCATCTCGCTGTCACTGTGCAGTGTATGCAGACTCTAAGATACTGTAACTTTGACGCAACTGCATTGGGCTGTTCATTGATAATGATGTGAACATTCATAACAATCATAACTCATGTAAATTAATGATAAGCTGTTGAGTTTTCAAATAAATAAATAAAAAAGTGGACTTTAATTAAAAAAGATGGAAACAAGAAACTTGTTTTAAAAGGATGACTATTAGACTGAATACTACGTATAAGCAATCTCATGCAGTCGGAGGCATCTTCTTAAATTTAACATTAAAGACCTTTATTGCCTCCGACTGCATGAGAAACAAGTTTCTTGTTTCCATCTTTTTTAATTAAAGTTCATAGGCAGTGGGGTTTTTTGATTTTGTATTTTTTTTCACAGTTTTTACTTAATATAATTATTTTTGACGTTAGTGAGACCTACTTATTTTTGAAGACACATTAAGGCGCTAAAGATCGGCCATTTTTTTTTACAATTTTGATATACCCAGTGTCACTCTCACAAATATGACGAATCTAACGGCACCTCTCAAGCTGAAATCGATCAAACCAATACACTCGAAAAACATAACCCTCCTTCTGGCGCAGTCGGGCAATAAATATATGTCGTCACTGAGATATGGGGTCACAGTTAGTTTGTGACATTTCGTTTGATAGCCTCTGTCTTAAATCTATTTGAATTCAGAGTATGAAACTGAAAACATCCTTCCTGAAACCGCCAGACCACCAATAAACTGAACAATGGTTTGCAGATTAATTGCAACCTTGAAATTCTGTTCACTTCAAAAGCGTGAATGGGCGTGAAGAATGGACGTGAATAGAGAGATAAATAAATTAGTAATATTGGAAGTGATTCATCATTGCCAATAACGAATCCATCAGTTGTTTTGCGCTGAAAACTAAATGATGGCCAAGTAGGATTACCATGAAATTAATGTAAAAAAGTATCAAAATACAGATAGAGTGCTACTGCCTCATTTGCATTTTCAATCTGGATTTGTTCCCGTTTGATGGCAATAGGCTCGCCCCCTATGACATGGGACTTAAACATTCCTGGCGAAATGAGGGTGTACTATAGGTACCTACACCTCTGCCTTATCCTTCTGGGATTTCAGGCGTGATGGTATGTTATGTTATGTAGATAGATACTTTTGATACTCGAATGACGAAAAGTATAATTTAATAAATAAACAACTGACTTCCAAAAAAAACAGTACCGTATGAAGTATTTCTCATTTTTCATTTTTGTGGTAACTACCCCACACAAATCACTTTTAAATAACAGTGACTATATTGCATATATGCCAGTGATACTTACCAATATTTTAATACCAATATGTTTTATCTCATAGTTGTTAATAGTTTATTTTTATATCAATTTAATTTTTTAAATGTTAATGTCGCAATTTAATAGAAATGTAAAGTGATGGCCCGAAGCACAGGTTTGAATAAACCTAGATCGAGTGGGTCGCTACTTATCATTCTAATTCCCTGTAATAAAAATATTTTAGAAATAGTTTATTTTTAGGCACTATAATTGTATGGGACATTTACTACTGTTGGCAAAATGTATTCTTTTTGTATACGTTTTTATTAAATAAAATTATATAATTATATATTAGTTATAATATGTCATTGGATACTGCTCGGAGAACAGACGGACGATTGGACTGGGGGTCTAGAGTAGCGATTGCGTACCGTTGAAAGGCCCCACAAGGTAGACCGATGACTTGGTGAAGGCCGCAGGAATCCCCTCGACACGAGAAGCACAGAACCTGTCTAAGAAGCGTCACTTGGTGGAGGCCCATATCCAGCTGTGGACGTCGTTTGGCTATAACAATATCTTTGATTGCAGTCCCATCATTTGTACGCTCTCTAGACAACTTACCTCTTTAGATTTTACTTTGCTTATTATTTTTAGTTTATTTTATTTCATTTTGGAAACTTACACCTAACTGAAAGGCATGTGAAACTGAAGGGCATTTACAAGTTTCCACTGATAAACACTTAATTTGAAAACAAAAAAAAAGGTCGGTAGAAAATACCTTTTACATTACAATAAAAAAATATAATTACATAATATTGAATTTAATATTGCTTAACGCATTCTGTGTGGATTGTAATGGTTTATGGTTTAAAAAAATATATACAATGTAGAGCAAACAATTACTTTTCCGTAAAAAAGCTTTCCACCAACAAATGCTAAAGTTAAAAGTCGCTTCATCATTTGAGGTCATAATTAATTGTCACCCTACCCAATTTGGTTTTTCTGCCATACTTGAGTGATCTGCTAGTTTGTCACAGCGTCACGCTCCATTCACGCGTAGCGTGAAGGTTGTGAACAGTCTTTGGTTTTTGTCTCGCCGTCATTGAAGATAATCACATCATATTATTAAAGTAGGTATATTATCACCTTAATTTTGGCATCACTTTAAGTTGGAGTCAAGAACATTTTTACCAGACTGCGCGACCGTAAAAATAGCTTTATAAACTCAAACTCAAAGCATTTATTTCAATTAAACCATTTACAGGCACTTTTGAACTGTCAAAAAGTCAATCAGTTGGAAAGTTGAAGCTAGCTGCCCATTCCATTCCATTCCAAAACGTAGATCTCTATGGAGAAGAACTGGCAAGAAACTCCAAGGACACTCTTTTAAATCAAGAATATACAAAATCCTGGGTACATTATCTTGTTGCTTCTATATGAAAGAATAATTTAATGAAATGAAGAAAAAATTCTAAATATCAGATTAAAAATAAGCCCTGGAAGTCAGGAGATGACCAGTCTCAAGCGAACGGCACCCGTTCACGAACTTGACGCGTGGATTAGCACCATCCAGCTCAATCATTTTGTGGGGAACCGAGTTCAAATATATTTTTAACCGACTGCAAACAAAGAGGAGGTTCTATGTTCGACTGTATGTATTTTTTTAAATGTATTTTCACGTCTTCTACTCCATTTGTGGACCGATTCTCAAAATTCTTTTTTTATTTAAAAGAGGGTGGTCCCATTGGCACCAAGTCAGGATCTGATGATGGAATCCCAGGGAAAGCGAGGGCAACCCTCAAATGTTATAAGTATTAACAATGTTTTTCATATATTTTCTAAAACTATTGAGATATTTGCGTAAGGTCATCATCATCTCATGATGCTGAGCTGATGAAGGAAGGTACAACTTTCATTTTTTTATGAATGCCCGGGCATAACTCCGTCATAAAAAGACGGATTTGCAAAATTATTTTTTGTTCGCAAGGGGTTTATACCGAAATGGTCCCATTCATTGCTATCGCATAAATATGCATTGTTTTGACCCCAAACATGATGAAATTTCGAATTAGTGTGGGGTAGATACTATAACTATAAAAACTTTTTCCAAAAAAAACCGACTTCCGGAAAAACACAACAAAGTGAAAAATAACTTTAATTTCGGAAGGCGATGACTAAAAATTTAAATACATATCCAAAGCCACCAACTTCCGAAATTAAAGTTATTTTTCACTTTGTAGTGTTTTTCCGGAAGTCGGTTTTTTTGCATGCATATTGGTAACTTTGTAATTTTGTATGTGAGCTTCTTTATATGATGAATCGGAATCGGAATGTGGTAAAATATACAGATACTATTCGTTTAATACAAGCACATACTTGTTATAAAATTACCTTACATATCACATTTTAAATCGCATTCAGAATATTTAATAAGTTTAATTGTTTCGTCTTACACATATGTTGTAATAAAATGATGTTATTTAAATTTTCGTAGGAAATATCCGTGGTATTAAGGCCTCTAATATAGCAGGATACTATATTAAAGTATAGTAAGGTTGGCTACTCTATTCACATCCGTGCTTTTCAGATGGAAACACACATGATGTGTCCATCATTTAATTCACAGAAGGCGTGATGGACGTACTTACGTAAACTATAAAAGATATGAGAATGCACCCATAAAAGAGTTGAGGAGACACCCGAGTTTGAACCGTGGACCTCTCGATCTGCAGTCGAATGCTCTGCCACTGAGCTATATCTTCTGTGGGCTCTACACAATAAACTGCGGTGGCTAATTGTATGCCCTAAACAGCTAAAATATGGACTGTACATTAAACCACCAACTTTTGCAACAACTGGTAACACATAAGTACCTATGTATATTTTCTGCAAATAAATGATTCTTATTCTTATCCTATTCCATCCGTTCATATATTGTTGACATCTGTTTAATTTTTCAAGAGATAAACTGGTGCAGATCGGCGAAGCAAAACTTTGCATTGTGTTTGAAAAGGAATGGAAAAAATTAAGGAAAAATTTATGAAATGGTGATTTATTCTGTAAATACTCTAAGTCAAAGCATTTATTTAAAATAAAACAATTAGGAGAGCAGTGGTGGCCCAGTGGTAACTGCTGCGACTAACTAGTTGTAGGTCGTGGGTTCCCAGACAGGCGCTTTCATCATCATCATTTCAGCCGAATGACGTCCACTGCTGGACATAGGCCTCACCCACGCTCCGCCACTTCAACCGGTTCTGTGCTTCCCGCATCCAGCGGACTCCTGCGGCCCTCACAAGGTCATCGGTCCACCTTGTGGGACGCCTTCCAACTTTACGTGTTCCGGTGCGCGGGCGCCACTCCAGAACTTTACAGGACAGGCGCTTTACTTTGTGTTAATTATTAAACATCACTGCAATCAAAACGGTGAAGAAAAGCAGCAACGTTTATCTCAAACATTTATAATCCCGTATACTTAATCCGATGAAGGCAATTTGTTTTATTTTACGCTGTTAGTTGTTGGAACTATCGAATTTCTCCGAATAAATAAATTCACTCGCCAATAGCCGAAAATTTAAGTTTTGGCTCAAAAATTTCGAAAACTGAAAATCAACTTCGGTTGGACTCTAACAGAATCAACGATTCAAAGGTGCAAGGTTAGAACGAAAGAAATAAAAATTGATTATTTTGCACAAAATAAACGCTTATTCTAAAAAAAAGATACATTAAATACACACATACAAAATAGTCAAAAGCCCCGTATTCAGGTAGAAAAAGTTACAAAGATTAACGCCTATCTTTGCTGTGGCGCGTCACATAAAGGCTCCTGCAAACAGGCGCGACGCGACTCACGTAGAACAGTTTCCATGAACACTTCAAGGAAATTGTTCAACAAATGTCGCTTCATACCTGTTTGGATAAGCCTTATTACAATATACCATAACATAGTATAACAACAGCCACGGACTACAGATTATTATTAATAGATACCATATTATTCTATAAGAAGTTTCAATAAAACCTCATTGCAATGTGTCTGGCACTCAAGAAATGCGAGCCAAGTTACTAATGATGCGCCTTTTATGGACGCAGTGATTGGAGCCAAGAAAAAAAGGAAGTCTTTAGAAAAGGAAACAGATATCAATATGGATTTGTTTGACCTACTTCAGAAAAAATATCAAATTCTTCTAACATAATAGACAGCTGTACTGCTAGGGAGTTTGTTTCGCCGCTTCTTCTTCCAGCTAAAGCATTAGTGGTGAAGGGCGGGCGTTTTGGAGTCTGTCTTAAGCGCTTACACTATTCTATTTGTAGGAAATCGAAAGATGTAATCGAAGTTAGTTGGATACGATTTAACGCGATCGGAAGGTCTCGATTGCATTACTTTCTAAATTGTTGCAACCCAATGTAATTCTGGGCACGCCACGATTGTGGCGATAAGTCCCGTCTTAAAAAAAAAAAATCAAATCATTTACTTTTGCAAACATGGGTAATTGGTACATAGATGTTTTCTTAAAAAAGTAATCCTTCATATTCTACCGTCTCATGGGCATGCAAATAATATTCATTTATTTCACTATTAAAAAATAAATCAAATTCAAAAGTCATTCAAATTAGGCTTACAATTAGCACTATTCGAACGTCAAAATTACATCAGACAGTCCCCCAAAACGCCCGCCCTTCACCACCTACTAGTGCTCTTGGTGGGAAGAAGAAGTGGCGCAATAAACTACCAAGTTATCAAAATACCTTGCCTGATTTGATATAAAGCCCAGGATTTAAAAAAAGGTCTTCACAGGCAATTACCGACTGATTGGTTACCACATTTTCTTGTGTGGAGCTCACAGGAGATATAGCTCAGTGGTAGAGCATTCGACTGCAGATCGAGAGGTCCCCGGTTCAAACCCGGGTGTCTCCTCAACTCTTTTATGCACATTTTCTAGAATGTTATTGGATGTAATTAAGCTTCTCGTGAGTTAAAATTACGAAAATAGCTTTCAGCATTCCCTAACGATCACACTTCCTCCACAAAGGATAGTTATAATGAGTCACTTCGATATTTATTAAATGTCTAATTATTATGTATTTGTGCAAAGTTTGTGCAAACCCAAGGAGTAAGACATTTTACGTAAATGAATTCCCCGCTTCCCCCCTATATCGAAACTTAAGTAAGCCCCTTCTTTTTAAGCTGTTCAAGATTGAAAATATTCCATTTTTAGCGGTTTGGGCTGTGCGAGGGTCTTACAAAAATTTGTCATTTCATTGGGTAAGGATGCATTTCTCATGAGATGAAATGTTTATTAATGTAAGTATCGAAATGAATGTTTGTTAACATAAACTAGTGGTCGCCCTGTAGTCGAAATTCGACCATAATTCATTTAAAAGATAATATATTTTTAATGCATTATTAAATTAATTATTAGCGTTCTGCATTCCTACATTAATTAACATTAACTGTGTCAAATTGCATAGTATACTTCTGTCCGCGTAATTTTCGTGAAAAGGGGTATAAAGTTTTTGCTTCACTTATTAATATAATATAGATCATAAAACACGTTTTTACACATCAATATTTTGTATGCCAATATTTTAATTAAAAAACCCCCGACCCAAACATAAACCTCTAAAAGTAAAAGAATAATATTTATTGGCTTTTTAAGTGGTAGGTAATATTTGGCGTACATGTTTGACACGGTAATTTTTTTTTAGAGGTTTATGTTTGAGTTGGGGTTTTTTAAATTTTATTTCTTGGTTTTATGTTTATTGTTCAATTTTATGTTAAATATCGTTTAATATTTAATTATTTATTTATTTATCACAAACACTGCTATGCTACGCTGCTATGCTGCTGTTGAATATGTGTGTATAACATCGTCTTGAGAAACTGTAAGATGTTTTACTTATTGGTGTTAATAAAAAAATAAAAAAATTGATAAAAGCATTGTCACGTCGGGGGACGGTTAATGTTATACTTTCTACAATAGCATAGTTACATTCATTATTGCCGGGTCTCGTCTGTTTGTTGTTTTCAATGAATTTTAAATTTAACTTCTATTTCCTACTTTTTAACTTTTATAGTAATAGTAGTAAACACACTACGATCGACAGATGTCTCACTTAAATCTGCGCAGCTTTACGTAGGCTTCCCATAGTCAAGCTTGTTACTAATTTATCCTTACTCCTCGTTGCTATTTCTTCATCAGATCCTGATCACCACTCATCTATAACCTATTCATTGAGACCTTTTCAATGAGCCCAAACATGAAACTTTAGCTGTTGGTGAGGTAGTTGGGTATCCTGGAAATTCCAGGTGATGCTGCAGCATCAGTTCAGGGTTACTTTGTTCATCTAATATTATTGAAGTAATGGAATACCAATTTTCGACATGATCAGACACGTGGAAGATGTTCAAATCCCTTCATCAACCGGAGAAGAGCTGATAGTCTTCAAACAGCCCAACGAATTTCCTTAAGTCATAGCTAAGGACACTCTAGATAAGTCACCTTTCAGACAAAACAAATCAAATACGTGTTTTATTTAAGTAGTTATGGAACCATATAACTACCATTTAAAAGCTACGGGAGCTACGGGTTCACCCGTTTAAGAGCTACGGTGCCACAGACAGACACACATAGTGGTCAAACTTATAACACCCCTCTTTTTGCGTCGGGAGTTAAAAACTAGATGGCGCCGGCATTGCCTAGCTGACTGATGCCTGAGAAGAAATACCAAAACAAACTTAGAGGTCATGGTCTCTTTTCAAGACTTTTTTCAAATATATTAAACATATTATTAGAATTTTATGTGAGTCTAACAATACACGGCCATGTCTGGAAGGGCCTTTTGAATTAAGAGCAATCGCAACTTTGAGCTGACCTGTCCCAACATAAATGTATGTGTCACAAATCGTGTAGCTCAACCTTATCTTAGGGAGCTCAACGACCCGTCACAATACGCTACCAAATCTGCAAGACATTTGCGTAGGCCATAATAATATACAAAATACTGAAAACCGTCAGACAGTTATAAAGTCACAGGAAGAACAGTTAATCAAATGTGTACCCGTATAAGGGAGTCTACTCCCTAAAGCCCTAAATCGGTAGTTACGGGCGATTCCTACTCCGTATCAACTACGGCTATAAGATTAGTTCGGGAACTGACCTAAGAATGAATAATACCACGATTTGACATAATATGTCCCGTCCCTACTCTGCTAATTTATCTGGTCTACTCGACGTCCGTATGTCACTGCAAGGATCCAGCAGAATATCAGCGTCAGGTATATTTGCCTGCCGGACATCCATTTTGTGCAACCTTGAGACGCACACCGCACCTTGTCATTTGATTTGAATTATGTAATAATTAACATATAATTGTACTTTTGTGTTTAGTTTTATGTCTTTTGTGTGGACTAAATAAAGGTTTTATCTATCTATCTATCCACTCCCGATGTTATTTTACCCGTCCAAAAAAGTTTATTAATCGAGATCACTCTCAAATTACATTCCGGCCCGACCCGTATATAATGTTGACGGATTTATAGAGTAGACCCCATGGTGACGTTATCTTTACGATTTTCACGTACCCGTGTCTTTCTCAGACATGTTATTTTGATTGGTAACCATTTTGTGTTATTTCATTTTATTCAGAACCGGAGACATTACAGATATTACGCCTAACTTTGGAAATAATATTCACGTAATATAGTATTGATCAATTTTTAAACTCGAGGAAACATCATGTGCACTCTTATATAGAGCTGATAATACTATCGCTGCATAAGTGCACTCTCTACTGTGGCCTTGAGTACTTCCGTACCTAATCGATAGCTTTATGATTTCACAGTAGAGTTACCAGTGCTTGTAGTGACCAGTAATACGCAAGTATGGTTGTCAGTAATGTGAGCACAAGTGGAAGCCACTAGTCAAAAAAATAAAATTCATCATCATCGTTCAGCCTCAATGACTATTATAGCCTCTTGACTGTATTTTCTTCATCTCCCGGCCCGCAGTGGTGAGTCGTGTGCGTAGATGAAATCGGTCTATCAGCTCTCAAGTGGTTTAATTCTCTTTGTTCAGCCTAAAGTCGTCCACTTCAGGAAAGATATGTGTCGCCCTTAAGCATCGTCGCAACGACCGGTTTTCCCGCAACCTTCAGCAAGCCGTCAGTCCATCTTGTGACGACCGCCCGCCAACGTTGCACCTGCAGACATTCGCCATACCAGCGCCATTCGTTCTACAAGGTGCAACTGGTGCAACTGCAAAGTGAAACTGCAGCAATGGAACGGAAATCGATTGAAACATATGTGTTCTTAGATACGGAAACCACCGACTTGATAACTAAAGAAGGCATCCCGGCAATTACTGAATTGTGTATGTTAGCCATAAAAAGGAGACACCTCCTCGATAGCAGAAGAGATGAAGACCTGCGGGTGCAGTACAAGTTGCTGATGTGCTTCAGGCCTTACAAGGAGATGAGTGACAAGAGCATGGAGCTGAGCGGTTTCAACAACCAACTGCTTCAGCAGGAAGCCAGGAAGCATTTCAACCTGAACGTGTTTAACACCATTAACTCTTTCATCAACTGCCTCCAGGCTCCCGTGTGCTTGATAGCTCACAACGGTTTTAAATTTCATTTTCCAATTTTGAAATATTACTTCAAACCGATGGATTTCCAGTTATCTCCTGACGTTAAATGTAGCGACAGTCTATTGGCATTTTATAATTTGTTGGAAGCCGAAAAGATTGGGAACGCTGGTGTAGATTTTGCGTCTGAGCAAACTTCTGGAGAGAAATGCTTTTCCCAGTTGATGAGAGACCCTTATCAAGCACCCAGACCTCAACCATCTGAGTCATACGGATTAAAGAAAATTTACGCCCGTATTGTCGATAATGCCAATGTGGATCCAAAAAGGGCGGAGAGCCAGTGCATAATGATGATGAAAATAGCACAAACAAGACCCGAGCGATTTGTTCAGTGGGTCGACGAAAACCACTGCAACTTTTCTGAAGTGCCAGTAGCTGTGCCGAAGTGCCAAAGCGAATAGGGCACCGTTTGTTGAGTTTACAGTTAGCAAAAGATAATAGATAATAGTCACGAAACATACTTTTTGTGTTTATATTGTGTGTAATAAGTAGTAATAACCATCATTCTGCCAAATAAACACGTATTTTTTTATTTATTTGTTTTCATTTTGTCATTAATTTTACGTAAGTACACTATTCATATTGTGTCCGTATGGATTGAGGAGCCATGTCTCATAATCAAACGCGGGTAATACCAATATTTAGTAGTATATTACCCGTATTTGTAGGCCCGATCCTGGAATTTGTAGTAAAACCCTTTCAAAGTTACAGGTAGTTTAAGGTGGCTCCTCAATCCAGATGTCTGGATTGAGGAGCCACCTTAGAACTCGAAAACTAGCCGATAGATATTTCTGATATTTTGGTAGGAATTAGTAGTGTTTATGCGTAATCTGTACAAAAAAAAATGGGTTTATTTATTTTTTTCCTACAAAAACAGTAAACTAGCACACAATACGGCTGTCTAAATACGCTTAATGATACATTAATGTAAAATATTTGTGATATTAACTGATTTTATGACTGCCTTCATAATATTACGGAGCCCCTTTTTTAGGAATCCAAAGCTTATGTCGATGTAGCTTAAGAACGTACTAAAATCGTGGCTGGATTTTCAGCGCACTGGATCTTTAAATGTCAGTGTTAAACCGAGCATGGAAAATCCACCAGAGTGCATGAGTGAGTCCGAGCGCGTTGAAAAAATACAGTATTCGATTTTTTACTCTCGTCGTTATTTATGCAGTGCGTTTAAGATACAGTGCGCGAAATATCCCTCCCCAATTTTATTACGTCCGTGGGAACATGGGCTAATTGGGCGAAGTGAAAATTGGATACAGCTTCAATTCATGTCGCCTTTAGAGACAGTTTTGTACGACTTAATCAAATGAAAAGTTGGTCTAAATACTTGAGCTATAACCACAACCAATTTCTTCTTCGTAGCGTATCAATGGCAAAAAGTTCAAACATCTTTGGCCCAAAATTCAAGTGCATGGACTCCACTCACTGTCGCAGTTCTAAGGTGAACAAGATACACCTACCTACTTCGCTATACAGATAGGGCTCTGACAACGTGTGAATATTACAAAATGATTCAATTGTAGATATATAACTCCTGGAAATTGACTAGGAAGGCAATTATCATGACATCCTGAACGTCTTCTTAGATACTACTCATTTAACGTGCCCTATTTTAGTAGTTTCGCATATTGTTAAACTCTAAATAGTGCCATCTAGAGGAAACTTCACGGATGAAAAAATAAATAACAGCAAAAAATAACGGGTATTTTTCGTTATTTTTAACTGAGGGTTTTGGCAGATAATATTTTAATTTCTGCTTAGTAGATAGTAATATCTAACGGGTACCACGACTTTATAATAACAGCTTGTTATTCTCCATAATATATGTATAGTGGGACATATAGTAGGGCAAAAACGTCTTTTCGTACAGAAAAGACGCGAACATTGATCACCACGCTTGGTCAAGAGACGGGTAGGTGATTTCAGGGTTACCTTCACCGATGTCAGTAGTGTCAAAGGTAAAATTTTAGTGTAATGTAAATTACTACCCTATGCCCGTGATTTCACCCACTAGATTTTTTGTTTTCCACTAAGAGTATTCCATGCCACTCGGTACTACTGTACAATTTCTGGAATTAGATCAGTAGTTCCGAAGATGGTAAAATGTTTTATAGATCTTTTAAATAATATTAGTAGGTATAAAAAGATGGCTCTTCAATCACTAGTCCAGCTTGAGCAGTCCTTTTAGAGTAAATGTTTTTTGTCTAGTCGGGGTATTGGGGGACAGGGTTCAGGTGTATTAATGAAAAACGACAGGATCATATTGGAAAAAAAAAATACCAACATTCCTTACTCTAAATTAAATTTATATTTAACGTTTATAGGTACATCAAAAATATATACATATTAAATTAACTTGATTGTTGATCAAACGTCTTTGTCCAATCACAAAATGACAAATGTTTGATCAAACATTCAATGCTTTGATCAATCAAATATTGTTTCAATAACTCCATTGTTATTTGAAACAATCAATAACATCAATTTTCGTGATCTTTTTACCAATCACACTCAGTCTTGCGTCCTCTATGAAGACGGAATATTTTTGGTAAAAATTTATAAAATACAATAACTTACATCGTTGTAAAAGTAACATTTTGGTCCTTGGTCTTATCTTTTTATAACTAGAAATAAAACTTTAAGACAAAACAATTTTTTTTCTAGTTTTAAGGTCTATCCGCACATATCAGGGGCATGCCCGGGACGTGACAGGGCCTTGGCACACACAAGAGTGGCACTGAAGCTCCGTCGACGGCCCGGACTCGGAGGTGTGCGAACGAGTTCATTTTTTGTACACAACGATATTTTTATTTGAGCCTCTTACGAAGCACGTTCGGGTCCACGCTCACGATAGACCTCTAAAGACCAAAAAACGGCCTTCGTTATTAAAATAACAGTACCCGGTATTTACAGTTACCCACCGTTATTTTAGAGAAACGATCGTTTTTGCAGCTCGTTTTACACAAGTTACTTCATAACAAAAGGTCTGTATTTCAAGACACATTTAAATCCTTCTTCTATAAAAACATTTCACAACATTCCTTTCATCACATCACGAAAACTTTCAGACTAGTTAACTGTAAATGCATAGCCTTAACCTGCCAGTAGAACTGGAAGACTTGATACATTGAATAATGATAACATGATACGTGATCATCACGAGCTGGCCACGACAGCTCTCGGTACGTTCACGATAGTTTCATCAGCTGTTCTGGTAACAGCTGGTGTACCGGTATCGTTAATTCTAGTCTCGGTATTGTCGGAGGAGGTCTGCGCAAGCGCTGCGGTTATCGGTGTTGTGATTGGCTGGACTTGGTAGTTGGGGTAGTGGACTCCCACGACCTCATCGTAGCTGGGCGGAGCCATGCATTCTGTAATTGAGATAAAAGAAACCGTTAGTTTTGTGTAACGTATTTCGTATTGTGTTACATAACACAGATTATGGGGATGAGTCTTTATTAATTCAAACTTTAAACCAAAGTGAAAAAAAAAATGATGATATTTTACTAATATTTTCTCGTTTAAAAATATTGAAAAAAAGTTTCGAGAATATTTTCACTCCAAAAATGTCAAGTTTCGGTAATTTCGGTCCGTGAAAACGAAAAGCTAACCCTTCGGAGAACATGGACGAGAAGATACGTTATCGTCGAAAAAGATCATCCATTTGAATGTAGCTGATTTGCAGCTAGCTGTCACATTTTATCAACTAGCTTCTGCCCGCGACTTCGGCCGAAATTTCTTGTTTTAACAAAAAATACATCCTCTACCCTATTAAATACCTTTTTATAATATTAATAAAGATTACTTGAGTACTTCAACACACGTTGTGTCTTCACGTGACACAGGTACTTACCTACTTGTTCATGATCTAAGTATGGATATTATTAATTTCCTGTCGATTTAACCGCTGGTCTTGATGATCAATTGTTTTATAAGGCATTAATGCCGTAGTTTACCTCATTGTTTTATATTTATTTATTTTTCACTTCAAGTAACTACAACAGTGTAACCCTGTCTCTTGTACTAGGAATTCCTGTATCACTAGAGAGTGAGAGTTTATAGAGGAGTATCATCATGCATGACATGCATGCATAATCAGCCTATAACGTTCTCAATGCTGGGACATAGGCCTCCTTTCTTGAAGAGGGAGTGGGCCATAATCCACCACGCGGGCCCAGTGCGGGTTGGCGCATGCCACATGTCCGCGAACTTTTCGTTCTAGGACATGCCGGTTTCCTCACGATGTTTTCCTTCACCGTTTTGAGAGCAGTGGTGATGAAATTATATTCACAAAGAGTACATGCATGGGTTCGAACTCACGACCTACAACTCGTAAGTCTAAGCCGACACTACTGGGCCGCCAGCTCACCAGGGGGCCGATTCTACTAACAAATTTGTTGAAAAAACGCAATAGAACCGCAACCGAATCACCACTTTTAAGCGTTTTCGCATTCTACTAAAATGAACAACGGTCCAGCTGCGACACAGCTGCGGTTACGTTTTAGTTACGCCAACGATCGATTGAAACAATGTCAAAACCTATTCTACTAACAAAATCGAACATGAGCGTGACGTTTACTATAGGACAAAGTTAATGATAAAATTATGATCATATGTCTTTTAATTATAGAAAATACTTTTAGTGCCACATATTTGTGTTTAGTAACATTTTTAGATTCAACTTTTTTCTTTGTGTTAATAAAACATATTATTTTGGCATGTTGGTAACGCGGGTTACCCGCTGTGTTCCCGCTACAGTTCAGTTGCAATTCGTTTTAAGTTTAGTTTCCATTTTGCTTATAAAATAGTAGAATGACTTTTTATGTAACTATCGAACGGCGATCGAAATCGAACTGTTGTGGAAACACAATTTAACGTGTAACGTTGCAAATTAGTAGAATCGGCCCCCTGATGTATGAACGTAAACGATGACCTACTTACTAAATATATTAGTAACTACTTGTACTGGTACCTATTTGCTTTTCTATGTTATGTGACGGAATTACGTAATAGGCACACAACCGATAACTATTTAGTGTTTTTGTTTGTTAAAGGTCTAATTATTATAGATTAAAATTACCCATACCTAGTATAACAGTCTATCCTCATATTGTTTACTGAACATATATATTTTGTTACCTCTTTCGAAGCGCAAATTATTAGCCCAAAGTTTGAATAGCAGAGAATGCCTACTGGAGAACTATTTTCATCTGTTAATGTATTTTTTTTGTACGAGGAATGTAAACGTTAGGCAGTGTCGACATTTTGTTAATGCTACCACTATTTTAAATGCAACGGTGCCGTCGGTTTAAAAAGACCCATGTGGGTCCATTATACGTTTTTCGAGGATACATGATAACATGAGAGACTAAAACTAAAAAAGTGTCCAAGTTTCTTGCCTGTTCTTCTCCATAGGTCCTACTACGCTTTGGAATGGGCAACTTCCTTCATTTGTGACTGACCGATTCCTTGACAATTCAAAAGTGCTTGTAGATGGTTTTATTTTATTTTAGTTTTACTTTGACTAAAGCAAAGACGTGGTACTCACCATATTTTGGCGGGGGTGGCAAATTGGAAGGGCTGACGTATATAGACGGCTCCTGCTGCGCCAGAGATGGACGAGCGCGAGACCCCACATACATTCGCCTCTGCTGCGGACTGCGAGTTTTTTGCCCTGGAATAGATAGAAATAAAAGAAATAAGACACAATGTTACTGGACAGGTGTATATATTAATATATCCTCCTAACCAAAATACGGTCACAGTCGCCAAACTCAACGGAGATTAGTCAGTTACGCAGGTGTTATAGTGCACATGTGTGTGCGCAGACACAGCTGCACTCCGTTAGTTTACTCGCAAAATCCGATGGGACTACAATCCAACACGACTGGCGAACATGCGAAAGACCAACGGCTCTACGTATTTGCCGAGGAACAGGGGTATTACACCAACAACTTCCAACCTCCGGGCTGATACTGAGATTTCCCTAATGGTATGTAACCCAATAAAACTTTGTGCACGCCACGATTGCGGCGGCAAGTCTCCTCTCTGAGGAGTGGATTGAGAGGCACCACGGCGCCCTCACCTTTCACATGACGCAGTTCCTCACCGGACACGGGTATTTTGGGAGATTCCTGTTTCGCATAAGGCGGGAGGAAACGCCCGGGTGTTTCCACTACGAAGATCGCCCTGAGGACACGATGGAGCATACGGTGGAGGTCTGCCCGGCTTGGGCAGAGTACTGCCGTGTCCTCGTGGAGGCGATCGGCGGCGGCGATCTTTCGCGTCCAGCCCTGGTCCAGGCCATGGTACGGAGCGAGAGTGCATGGGTAGCCATCACCTCCTTCTGCGAAGCAGTAATGCTCGCGAAGAAGGAGGCAGCGCACGTGACGGAGAGGCAGTATATGCACCCTCACGGCCTTAGTCGTCGCAAGAGACGCCTTAGGCGTCGGGAATCCCAGGCTGATTCCCAGCCACCGTAGACGCGGGCTTGCGGACGGCGAGTAATGGGTAGCTCGTTGTCCGGTAAGGACGAGGCCCGGGTAGACAGCGCGTTGTGTTCCACGTGCGCCTCAAAGAGATGTCAGCACCAACTGGTGGGGTCCGTAAGGGCTGATGCCTACCAGGGGTGCGGGTTGTTCGAAAGAGATACCGTCGCCCCTGGCACACAGATACTGAGGGAACACGGGTTTTAGTCAGTAAAAGTCTGACACGCCCTCCTGCTCCACCCAGAGCGGGAGAAGTTATTTGATGATTTCCCACCAAAAAAAAAAACGGTAGGGTACAACTCTTTTTGAAGCCCGCATCGGATTGCAGTAGAAGGAAAGAAATATATTTCCTTGTGTAGGTAGTTACACTTTTCATTAATTATGTTGTTATTACTATGTATAACTAAGTTATGGAAAATCCGAGCACATTATATATCATCTTATTTATACTAATTTGTTCAATATGTAGTTACTTTATTGAACAAATTATTCTAAATATGAAGTAATCACAGTAGAACGGAAAAGCCTACAATTAAAATGTAGGTTTTAATTATAGGCTAATCCGTTGTACTGCGATTTTTCCTTAAAAATTATTTATGCCCAAAATTTGCCCGTTATATTGATAACGGGCAAAATGTGCGTGTACTATAGGTAAAGTACACCTCTACCATAAGGCTCCCTCTAATCTGGTAGAACAATAAAATTCATGAAGTTTTCAATACAGGTTTCAATTAAGATTCACGTAGTCGAGCTGTGTGTCGGGCCTGTCTGTGGGAACCCTTACCCTTCGAAAATAACGGGCGTGATGTGTGACGTGTTAGAGTACCTAAGTACCTACGTACATAGAATTCGCGCACCATTTTCGTTCGTTGCAAAACATCGGCTGATATTTCGATCCTCGATAATAAAAGTGATATGATAACGAGTGAGAGAGATTACCTACTGATTACTGCAGGTACATACATATACATCGATTGAAGCTTAAAATACAGTGTTTGATCCAAAATGTATTTTTGATGATAAGAAATCATTCTATGAATCAAATTTTACTTAAACAAGTTCACTTTTAATTCATTTAGGCTCCCGGGAAAAGGGCGCTACGTGACTCTATTAGGCAAAATTCTATGAAAACTTAATGGTAATTGCACTACCAGAATCGCGCCTGTTTGTGGGAGCCTTGATTTGATTATGCGTAGGCGCATGTGCTCATGCACTAATATAATTCACTATTGACACTATAAATAACATTAAAATGCAATTAATAGGTGGGTACTAAAACAGTGTTGATAAAAGCCTCACAGAAAAATAGATCCATAACATTTTCTTAAGTATAAACAAATACACCCAATTAAAAGTATTATAATTAAAAGTATGAATTTGTAGAGTTCAGATTGAAAAAGTCATGCATGTGCCACATATTACACTTTTATTAATAATAAATCCCAAATAATATTTAAAAAGACTTAATTTCAATTTTATAACTGACAAACCTTAAAACACAAATATTCTCAGTTTGAATAATTGATGTTCTGACTGACAAAGAAAACTCTAGACCAATGAATAAAAATCTCCAATGATAATAACGTTGCATAAATAATTGCCTTGAAACCAATAAATGAATATGATGCCATAACAACCATGATCTAACATAAAACCAATGAGGAAAATCACAAATACAATGCGTACCCGTAATAAGGACCCTGATACACGTGACCATGAAGATTATAATCAAGAATATGGTCGTAGTGCTCAGAGCAGACCACACAATATCAGCAAAGGAACTGTTATAATCCTGAAGAGGTAACAGGTCTTCACTGTTCTCGTCCCCAATAGACTTGACGGCAGTAAAATTGAGAGATTCCATTTTTGAGAGTTTAAATTAACAGTTCCAAATCATAGTTCACTAAATACTCCACGTAGTACTACACTATCGCCATCTATCGGTGACAGTTGAAAGCGATTTTAAATTAACTCGTTAATCGAATTCAATTAATTGAATCCACTTATAACTTTAGATGCATCTGCAGTCTTTTGATCGCTATTTGTACGGAAAACACTTTTCAAACTAACATTATTATTCACTTTTCACTGCATATTATCACTCGCAACCGGTACATAAATTCGAATGACAGCTAAATTAACATAATCGATACGATATACCTAATTTTTTTTATCAAAATTGATTTTATCTTGGATTAACAGTGAAATATTTATGGTTATATACCCCCTATGTTTTATTATCAGAGACTTAAGTATTAGATGTTATTTCTAAGGCGGTCTTAAAGTAACTAACGTATAAGTGATGACGGTATCTTATTGATTACTGATTCGATTTTAATTGCCGATGCAATTTACTCGATATTTGTTGCATTATATCTTTGCTTACGTAATATGTAAGGAAGTAAGTAAAACAGTGGGAGGTATGTGGTACGGGGGATTTTCACAAAGCTATTATCAAAGAGATAGACGGACGATATTGTGGCCATCGTGAGCAAAACCTGGATAACCCTGGCAGAGGAGCCAAGTCTGCGTGGGTTGTGTGCCAATGCACAAGATAAGCAAGGCTTATGGTCAGCAGTGGGTGACGTTAAGCTGTGGATAATGAACATGTGGATCATAAACACTCCTTCTTTTCTGAACAAAAGCCATATATATAACTAACAAACTATAACTAAATAACTAACTAACTTTATATATAACTATAAATTGAGAGTATTTCTTATAATTAGGGTTGAAAGTTTAACTGATGATAAAAATGAGCCCAATAAAAACAATATCTGCTTAACATAACATAAAATCACACCTGTATTCCCCGAAGAATTAGGCTCAGATGTACCTATGGTACACCTTCATTTCGCCAATTATGTTTAACTTCCATATTATAGACCCACAGGCAAAGATGTTATCACCATAAATGAAAACAATAACGAACCCTTAAAGTACGCTTAAATCGACCTTATTGATCAACACCATTGTTTGTAAGACCTTTTCTTTGTACCCATATTCGCAAATGAATAAATGATTATGATTATGAACTTCTAGTCATCATGATACAACAAACGAAGAAAAAGACGAAACTAGGAAAACAATATAATCAATTATTGATAAAAATTGCAATAAACCGACCAAAATATACCTACCACCAATAAAGAACAGACGAATGACCTCAACAAGGAAAAATCAACTACGTGAGTGGTGATTAAAACGATAAACTAACAAACCTTTTTAGATTATTTTTGCACTAGATAAATAAGAAGATACTAACTGCTAAAGTAAACCCCCAAGTGATTTTGATAACAATGCAACTAAGGCTAACTAGTAAAGCTAAGGCGGCTAACCTCTTGGTGTCTATGGTTAATGATAAACGCGTCATTCATAAATAAATTGTATTGTAACCACCTCTACGAGAAGTGATAATGCAAAGAAGACGATGAAGACGAAAACGAAAAGTAGCATCATAAACAGATTGTAAGAGGAAAAATTCAGGATTAAGAATTAACTAGGAAACTGCGGAAAAATAAATAGTTGAGAGAAGGGAAAGATAAGGTTTTGTATTATTGTTATTTAATTAATATGAGTGATTTTTTGGATTTAAGAGCTTCTCTGACGAAAACACGATGATAATCCTGCTCAATATAATAGAATGAACAACAACGCGGTTTGGCTATTACATGAAAAATATGTAGAAAATAACAAAAAAATCTTAAGCGTTCTCAGACTGGACCAGTCAGTGATATAGGTTGAAGCGCCATGGTTGACGTATTTTTATCATAACAATGAGATAATAAATTCACCGAAATAATCCATTTGATGTTGATAGGAATTTAAAATTTACAAGCTGTTAAGCCCACAATGATAATATTTATGTATATAATTATGTGAATGACGTAAATAATTTATTAGGAACTGACTTTTTATTGACCATAGTGACAGGATTTTGAGTGTATAACTGTATCATTAAAGCTGATTCGCGCGCATTGACGTGGCTATTGTCATCTAGAGAGGTACTTGAATAAAATCTTGCGTAGAAATGCTATACAATACTACGGCCGACCGAATAGTCGAAGCTGAAGATGTTGACTTCAATACTTAAATAGACAATGATACGACTCTATATTAGTTATCACTGTAAGATAACTTGACTATGGGAGTCGTTATGAACGAGTTTTCAATTCATCATATAATAATGATTTTGACATTTCGATGCGTTAAAATTGTTTGTTTGAAACTACGTTCAAACAAATACCTACTATAATCCATCACTGCAAGAAAACAAGACAAAGTAGGATTATAATAGCAATGCTATCAGCAAGACACTATCTAATCTGCTATGGGTACTACTCGCCCTTATATGCAAGCTTAGTGAAGAAAGGACAATTCAATACGACTTAGTATTAAAGTAAAGACATTACTTATAGCGATCATCCTTAGACAGAAGACCACGAAGAGCCAAGTCACCAACATTCCGATCAGGACGATCATATACCAAAAGGCCATCTGACTCAAATCAGCCGGGTCATTTGCTTCCTTCTGTTCGTTACTATAGTTTTCAGACGAATCACCTGCTTCGAAAAAATTCACATTGGGGTAATATGGTGCCATGTTTAATCAGAGATTGGCTTCTTCGTCAGTTGCAGCAAATATGGTCACAAATGTTGGATCAACAGGTTTTTTTGGTTGTTTTGATCCAACTTTTCTCAGTTAACGTGGTCAATTTTCTTATAGCGTCAAAAATGTCTTTAAACCACAATTTTACTCTGATATCAGCCGTTAGTCGATCGAAAATTCGAGAATCTTCTAAATTGCTTGCAAAACAAACGATTAAAGTTCCCGAAGATCACTTATACACTCACAACTAATTTGCATCAACAAATTATTGGAATGATTAAACACTGCACACTGTTATTCTCACAGAAATATAATTATACATATTTTTCGACACATTTTAATACGGTATTCATGGCACGGTAAGCTGAACATCGTACTAGTGTTACAACTGTATCGAGCTATCAATTGATAACAGATATCATCTCTGATATCTGTCAGCACTATCGCAAAGGTTAAGCAATATTTTCAAGAGTTAGATTAAACTCTATACAAGAGTACATCTAGGCCTAAATAACTGGAAGAATTCAGAAGCCGATATTTATAGAATTTATTTTTTTGTTAAAATCTGGATTCGAAACAAAGTTGTTCTTAAAGCTAAATGATGGTGAAGTAATGTAGGATTCTTTATATGAATTGAATACTGTGCTTATCTTACAAGTAGATTATATAACTGTATCTAGACTAGATACTTATAATGAGATGAAACTTTACAAAGATATAACTGGAAAATCAAATGTTGCGCAAATGCAAATAAATTGGGAAGAGGGAAGAGAATTATAATGATCGTGATTAGAAGTAAAAGCTAAAGTAAGCTGTAGGCGGTTATTACTGAACTCACTATAGGGTTTAAGATCTTTTAAAGAGTAAATTTGACACATACAGAAGGATTTCAAGTATCTAGACAAATATCATCTAATAAAAGCAATTACCAAATTGACCCATCTTCACGCACATTATGACGAAGCCCATGATCATTATCGTGAACAGCACCGATATGTACACGATGTGGTATACAGATACACTTGTACTTTCTTGTATTGCTTCTTCCATATTCGGCGCCATTTTTCTTTATATTTAGATTTATGTTTTTTTAACAAGGTCCTTTTTTTACCGTTATTTTAATTTTTAGTTTTGTTTTTTTTTATCTTAAGATTTCTTTCTCTTTCCTTTTATTATGTAGCCGCTCTTTAATAGTTTTATTATTTTTAGTGGCTAATTTACTTTTAAGTCAAGGATTAATAGCAATTATCACACAAAAATATTTAATACCTTGAGGAATTCAATGAATTTAAATTTAAATAGAAATTCAGTAATCCTTTCATTCGAAATTGTGTCACTAGAAATAGTTTTGTGATCTCTAATTACGATCTTGTTGATGAAAACAAATCGAATTATTGCAATAATGCTATTTCACAATCACACTAATATATTTATTTTATATAAAATAGTATAGTATTTGCCATTTTTTTATATTTTTGATTTACCTATCTATATTATTTCACAGATCGCACTACTATTGTTTGAATCACTGAAAGAAACTGTATTCCAAACATTCTCTGCTTCAGACACGTCATTTCAAATGACTGATCAGCTATTGATATCTACCGTATCATTTCATTTATTACTCGCAGGGAAATTAAACCTTACTACTTTGTGATAGAAACCATGAAAATGTTTCTATAAATGCGATTTTGTTTTCCCAACTTATCTTTAGAGTTATCATCGATTTAAAAATACGTGTCAAAGTTTTTAGATTTATGAGTTTTGATAATACTCAAAGTCTGTAGGTATTTTTGGGGTTTTAATATTTATAGTGAGGAAAATCAGCAAACAACTGAGCACAATCATTCTGCATGAAGTTCTGTGTGACCACTACTAGGCTAGGCTATTGAGCATAGCCTAGTTGTGGTCACACGGAATTTGAACACAATAACTAGACACTCACTTACACATGACATAGTAATGCCGTCACAGGGTAGGATTCTGACCATAGAAATAACTAACACTAAAATAAAGAACAAGAATGTGATTGTAGTACTTAAAGTAAAACAAAGACATTCGACGAGGATAATCGATCATTACATAAAGGTACTCACACTGTCACCTGTGCATTTGATTATCATATGACTGCATCAGTGAGCGGAGTTTGCGCAGTTGAACTTTATGCCAAAGATTTTTGAAGATTTTATTATAGAAACGCTAAGAATAAGAAGAGATAGCAAAGAAAAAACATAAAATCAATTAGAAACAAAAGAGTGCACCTGTGTTAATGGCTATATGTATAGACAACAGTGCAAGGAAGTTCGAATAAAACAACAGAAGATTGGTACAGTGCCTAACTAAAGCGAAAGGACTTGACCTGTGTGAAAGCTACAGATACTTCTAGATAAAAGAAAGATCAATTATAAAAAGACTTACTGAACAATCGCACAAATTTAAAAATCACTATTATAATTGCGATTCCGAGTACGACATAAAAATACGTATAATTTACAGTCATTTTAAAGTCACAAACGAGTGTACTCTATATAGTTCTACACATTACTGACTAATTATATTTATAATCAATAAAAAGAATGACAATAAATTCTATAATCTTATCAATAAAGATATCCTTGACTTTTCTATATCTTTATTAATCTTTGTTTTAGATATTTAACCTAAAGCAATGGTCAGAATGTAGATCCTAGAATTCAGGGCCAAGGGTACTACTACCTACTAAATATTAAGAATACGTATTTAGTAGGTATGTACAGACAGTGACATAATTATGTTTTTTTTTTTTTGGGTGGGAAATCATCAAATAACTTCTCCCGCTCTGGGTGGAGCGGGAGGGCGTGTCAGACTTTTACTGACTAAAACCCACCCGTGTTCCCTAAGTTGCCTGTGTGCCAGGGGCCGCGGTATCTCTTTCGAACAACCCGCACCCCTGGCAGGCATCGGCCCTTGCGGACCCCACCCTTTGGTGCTGACATCTCTTTGAAGCGCGCGTGGAACACAACGCGCCGTCGACCCGGGCTTGGTCCTTACCGGACAGCGAGATACCCATTACTCGCCGTCCGCAAGCCCACGCCTACGGTGGCCGGGAATTAGCCTGGGATTCCCGACGACATAATTATGATGAATTAAGGAAAATGCAATGAACGAGTAAGTGACGGCTGGCAAGAAATTATGGAAAATAAAATCATGATACGCATCTGAAGAAAATACTGAACAGTTTAACACAATATAATAATATCCAATAACATAATATATAATCTTTTAAATGAAGATCTTAAATTTTATTATATACCATTATATATCCAATTAGATACCAAAAGTGAGCTCCTGAAGAATTAAAAAAAACTCAAACCTAATCAAATTAATGCCTCTAAACTTTGAACAAATTTTTAACCACAGAATTATGGTCAAAGGAACTGGATAGCCGTATATAGGAACATTCATAGGATAACATGAGAGAAAAAATATACTCACTTTTTAATCTTATCACGATCACAACAACAACTAGAACGTAAAACATAAGCACCCAAAAGAATGCCCAGAAATATTCATTATTAAAGATATCCATTGTTTATCTTTTAAAACAATTGTCACAACCCTTACACAAACTGAGATACTTTGAATAAATCAACAGGATAGTCAGCAATTATATACTAAAGATAAACACTAATTGGATGATGAAATTGATAATGAATTTCTATTAAATAATCTATGACTTCATTAATTTTGTTGGTTTCTTGGATTTTCTCGTACAAAATATATGACTGTACCTTTAAGACGTCTTTCTGACGTTATAAAAGAAACCTCATCGTACACTACTGTGATACTGAATACACTCACAATATGAGTAGAGTAGTTTGGGGTAGTCGTGTGCATAAAATAAATAGTAAAAATAACAGAAAAGACCAATTGGTGCAACGTGAAAAGATCATCAATCATCATTATAATGAATCAGAACAATACTAACAATCACTCTTTTATGCGTTTGAGACTTCGTGATTGTGGTACTAAGAACAACGACAAAACATCGGCTACTGAATCTATCAAAAATTACGTACCTAAGTGACCATTTATGCTACCTGCCAGGGGTGCGGGTTGTTCGAAAGAGATGCTGTGGCCCCTGGCACACAGGCAACTCAGGGAACACGGGTGGGTTTTAGTCAGTAAAAGTCTGACACCCCCTCCTGCTCCATCCAGAGAGGGAGAAGTTATTTGATGACTTCCCACCCAAAAAAAAAAACCATTTATGTGAAGTTGAAAACAATACTTGTTTTATTCCTCACTAAATTAATAGTGTTCTTGCTAGAATATTTGATCACAGTGATACCAGTTTGAATGATAAAGAACTTATGTGATGTACAGCACAACCCGAAGTATCATAATAAAGTGAGGATAAGAACTATCCAAAAAAATATCCAACCGTAGCTCAACATTTTAGAAAGGAAGAAAATAAACAAATTTTCCGCAGAAAACTGCGTATATTTTGTATAACACATACTTAATAGTAACTTGGAAAGCTGACGAATCACTGAATATAGTTGGGGCTAGATATATTCCGAGACTTTCTATAATAGTAGTAATTATCTTATCAATTATGAACAACTACCTCTCAAAGCGATGGCTGACGGAATGACAGCTGATGTCATTATTGTAGGAGGAATACGAATTGAGGATGAAAGCAATGCTGCACAGGACGCAGAAAACCGTGAAAGATTAAACAATACTTGTTTGATTGTGTATCCACTAAAATCTTTTAACAGGAGTCTACCATGTTGTAAGATTATCTTATATGTATAAGATTTAAGATGTTTTTCAGCAGCGCATTATTCAATATGTAAGCATAAAACATATTAATAAATTTAAAAAGCCGAAGGTCAACCTGCTGGCACCTTCACACCGAAAGACATCCAACACTGATTGTTGGTACGACTCTCACGCAAAGAGCTCTACTACAACAAAGTAACTTAAGAATATAACACATTATGGCAAAATCTAAATGACCATGGTGCTAACACTATCAATGATTAACGTGAATTATGAATTAAACTACTAAAATTAAAAAAATCAACACAGCAGAAGCGAACGTCCAAAATCATTTTAATCCAGAGGTTCCATCCATTTACACAAAAAACATCGGACCACTGATGATACTGAGGTGAAAACTACAAAATATTTCACGACTTCCTGCACAAGATACAGTATCAGAAAGGTCCAATTTAAGGGTGTCAATCAATCATCCTGAACAAGTTTCTTCATGGTTTCGGACGGCATGACAAATCTAACAACATTCAGGAGTAAAAAAGTTAAGGTACTTCCCCAATTAAGCTCATAAAAACCAATCTACTACTACAAACTACCTTATAGTAGAGAGGGTGCTTGTGACTAAAATAAATCAAGAATAATAATATATGATGTTAACAGTGGCAATGTAAGGTAACTTACGTGATGAATACCACATCCAGAACAGGAATAAAAATGCGAAGCTAATCATCACCAAAAACACCCAGCAATGGCTTAACATTTTTGTAGCAAAAACCAATCACTGACGATGAATTATAGCTATTACACTTAATTCCGCTCAATGTGAAAAATGTAAGAGACTAAATATGACTGAAAGCTGTATAGACTGAACATATTGCCAAACTAGGAAAACAAATTGGAGGAAAAGGCAACATAACAATGGGTATATTAAAACATAACATCATGCCTGTTATCCCCAAAGGAGATAAGGCAAAGGCTGAATTATAGAAAAACCACATTTCAATAGAAATCCAGGCTCCGGACTGCTACTGAGAAATTCCTGACCAAACACCCAATAACACTTTGCCCGACCTGTGAGTCGAACCTGGGACCTCATTCTCAGCAGTAGCACTTCCGAACACTAGACCAACGAAGCAGTTACGAGTACCTAGGTTATAAAAAGGTTAGGAAAAGGTTAGAGTACCTAACATACGTTCCTAACAAAATTTAGCGGAGTACTTGCGTAACACACTAACAGTAGGACTGGCTTTCATTTTGTAAGTTCAAGAACATTAATTGCGTTACTTACGTTGCTAAGCAGACAAATTTTTCTTACATATGCAGGAATGGATTAGTAATAACCGTCAAAATGATTCTGATTAATATTGTGTTACGCAAGAGGAAGGTTTATGTGCGAGATTGAAATTTCGTCAGAAACTATTCAAGATAATAAAAATACCTAAATGTTGTCAAAATTGCTCTCATAATTGCGAAAAAATTCCAGAGACGTTGGTGATGAAGTATGTCATAACTTGAAGTATATAATTATGTAACTGTAATTACAGCACCAACTACAAACAAGGCTATTAGACAGAACAGAATTAGGTTTGGTGGTGCTCTCACTTCAAATATTAGACAGAACAGAATTAGGTTTGGTGGTGCTCTCACTTCAAATATTAGGCAGAACAGAATTAGGTTTGGTGGTGCTCTCACTTCAAATATTAGACAGAACAGAATTAGGTTTGGTGGTGCTCTCACTTCAAATATTAGACAGAACAGAATTAGGTTTGGTGGTGCTCTCACTTCAAATATTAGGCAGAACAGAATTAGGTTTGGTGGTGCTCTCATTTCAAATATTAGACAGAACAGAATTAGGTTTGGTGGTGCTCTCACTTCAAATATTAGACAGAACAGAATTAGGTTTGGTGGTGCTCTCACTTCAAATATTAGACAGAACAGAATTAGGTTTGGTGGTGCTCTCACTTCAAATATTAGACAGAACAGAATTAGGTTTGGTGGTGCTCTCACTCCAAATAGAGCTGTACTGCAAAACCCCTAATTGTGGATAAGGTGCGTGTGGAAAGAAGCAATCAAGGAAAAGCCCGAATGATTATAATAGTAGGTACCAATAATTAACTTACGTGAACAATATTGAAACAACCACCAAGTTAAAAATAATAACTTGATGATAATGACGAAGACAACCATCGCCGATTTTTGGGTATACATTTTAAAAACAAATAATGATAGAAAATTATTTATTTTAATAATGTTGACAATCTATCTATGCGAACAACTAATTCACAAAACGATGGGAAACATAATAAACTAGGAAATTATAACGGGCAATAAGGATACGGGACAAACCAACGGATTTTATGAGTAATGATACAACATCCAGGAGCAAATAAGGAAAAATAAAGTATTAATACCATACCATGTACCATTAGCAATAACATATAGGGGTTCATAAGCTATATTATTGATCATCAAAGTCATAAACTAAAGAAAATAAAGTAAATTTTCAAAATTATAATGAAAACGAATAACCAATATAGAGTGGATAAATAAATAAATAATCTAACTGGCCGACCCCAACTTAACACGTGTTTTTAAATGTTCTTTTCCTATTTTAAAATTTTCGTAAGATATTCCCGAAAAGAAAAAATCATCTTCATCTTATTGTTGTCATCGATAAGAAGAAACAATGTGTTTTACAATAATGCACTAAGAACAAATATCCATTGTATCCAATTTACATTACTGATAAGAACAGGATAAGTTAATTAACTGATAAATAAATTACTGACGTAGTTTGGGTCAACACCATTTAGTGATACTTGAAAGTAACCTGGTGCCCCAGTGAGAAATTTAAATAATTTAACTAGGACTTACAGCATCTTAAACCCGTAATTATCAATGAAAAACTAACCGCTAAACCAACCACCGCTAACAAAGATCATCAGAGGGGCAATTCTCGTAATTTCAAGAAAGTTCACAGCCTGATCTCAGTCTCAATCTGTGAAAAAAACTTTTCCAAAAAAAAAAACAACCGACTTCCAAAAAAACACTACAAAGTGAAAAATAACTTTAATTTCGGAAGTCGGTGTCTTTGGAGCTGTATTTGAATTTTTTGTCACCGCCTCTTCCGAAATTAAAGTTATTTTTCACTTTGTAGTGGTGCACATGTGCTTACCCCTTCACAGCATTCCGGCGTGATGTTATGTTATAAACTGGGGTGTAAGCAATAGACAGAGATGAGATTTCAGTAATCCCAGTCCATTTGCTATCATTTATTGAGGAGTTCCGTTGCCTATCTCCAAAGTTCTTCATCAAATCTTCACCAAATTGAAATGAGACCACTACGAGATAGTATTCTTCCAAAAAATACCTAAATCGCTTTGTGTGCCTATAAAATTTGAAGAGTTCTCTCTATTTCTCCAGGATCTCATCATCAGATCCTGACTTGATGATCATAGGACCACCTGGGAAGTATACCCTTTCAAACAAAAAAAACAAAATCCAAATCGGTCCAGCCATCTTCGAGTAATCGGAGAACATACATAAAAAAAAAAAAAAAAAAAAAAAAAAGGTTCCGACGAATTGATAACCTCCTCCTTTTTGAAGTCGGTTAAAAATACCTCGAGTTTCTATACATTTTCGACAAGTTTTTGAGATTTGATTGTCGCCGAGATGAGAGTGCGACTAGATTTTGACCGTTTTTAATTACGGGAATTGGCCTTCAAATCTTCGCCCGAAATGTGACTTTTGAATAAAAATATAAGTAATCTTATTGAATAACGTAGAGCACAAGGCAGATATGACAGTCGAATGAATCAGAAAGTAGTTAAATTGAAAGTAATTTAATAAATAAAGATCCGGATGTTATCGAATTATCTTAATCTAATCAGGATATTATGTTATTGCGTTTTTCAGAGATGAGTCAACAAAGGTTTCACCTATATTTAGGACAGCGCCATCTAGATTTAACTGCTGTGACTCGTTCATAACGGCCATCAATGGCATTATCGCTACAAGTGGATTTTTATGACTGCATTACTAAGTGTCCCGGGTACAGAGGAAACAGAAAAAGTATAGAGTGCACCGCTTGCTAGACTTGCAGGAGCAGTACTGTGCACCCAGAATATTAAAAACAAGCTCTTCTATAGTGTTAAATTATAAAAAAATACACGATAATAATTTTTCAGATAGCGAATTTTTTTTTCTTAGTTATTTCCACGGTAAGCAATTGATTTTAAATAAATATAAAATGAAACTTACGTGATTTATTTATGTAAACCGCAAACACAAGCGAACCCAAAATAAAAACGACCCCAACTACAGTGCTAGTGCTAGACATGTTTTATTCCAAACGCGCAAACTGTCACTCTTGATAGTTAATAACTCCCACAAAGAGGATTCTTTTCTATATATATAAAGCTCTTAATCGCTAAACGATGACTTTATTAATATGCTATCTTATCCACCCGAGGCTTGCAAGTGACGTCACTGAGGGATGGGCTACCATTCATAACCAAGTGCTATCTGGTTTGAAGGGAAATCAAACTGTAACTCTGCCCCGCCTCCTTACTGTGTAGCCCATTTTTTTTTATTATTCACCATTTGTGGTGATTTTAGCGTCTTAAGAAATCTTAGACCTCTCCAAAGCCTCATTATAGTCTACAAAGGTTGGTTTTTATTTTGATTCATTTCTACCCGTTAATTTAGATTTTGCCTGAAGTTTGCTTGCTAGACCGCGTTTATGAGCCCAAAAACTGTACACTATCCAGCGTTATTTACATAACTCATGTAAATTCTAAAATACTTATAAGATAGTAACAGAGTACCTAGTAACAAAAAGTTTCATATTTTAATTCTTTCAGATAGATATTTAGTTTTTATTCATTAACTAAATGTTTATCAGTTGAGAATCAATCTCTATCAGATTGATATTATCATGATTGAAAATATGTTTTTGATTAATTTTCCTTGATCGAAGCTAGATGGCGTTGTAGCTTCAAATTTTATTAGAGCCATCTGATGGCGAATGTAGAAAACAAAATTCACAATAGATAAGATAATTCAGAAGGATAAATAAAAAAAGAGTGGAAAGTTCGAATAAATAGGAAAAAAAATCCTAAAAATTTGAGCCTACATTCGTTTTTGTTATTTTCATGCGAATTATGTGAAACTCAAAATTATTTTTCGATGTGCATGTGGCAGTTTTTTGATAAAATTATTTTGATAATTTGTTTTATACTTTCTTAAATATTACAGAAATATAACCAGCATACAACTTTTTTCTTATTGCTCTTTGCTCAAAATATGTTTGCCTAGATAGATATACAATGTTAGGAAATCAACAAAAAATCCAATGCATACAAGACCTAATAAAAAACGGAACTTTACGTATCAATTGAAAATACAGAACCATGTGAGAGCAACTAAAAAAAGACTCGAGAACACGGTCTAAAATATTATATACCTAATAGTCGGCGTGCATGTTTTATTTCAATATTGCGCTAAAATGTTTCTAGAACACTGATTACGTCACTTTGTACTCGATAAGCGTCTCTAATTAGCAGACACAATAGAAATTCTATTGTTATCGGAACACATGGTGTGCACTTGACGTGCGAGAGGTTAAGTATGTATAATTACATAAAGCACAAACTTATGATTTATTTTTCTCATTACACAATAATTTTTTTCATAATTATCTCCACGATGGCAATTATTTTCATGAGTACTTGAAAATATTACTTACTTGATTTAATAATAGAAAGCGCAAACAGAATCGAAACCAAAATAACAACGGCCAAGAATACAATGCCAGCAGTCATTTTTTATTCAAAATAGACAAACTGTCACTCTTGACAGTCAATAAAAAACTACACGGAAAATAGGATAGTTTTCTATAAATGTAAGGCTTTTAATCGCTAATTAATGTCTTTATCAGTATACTATCTTATCCACCCGACGCTCGCAAGTGACGTCACTGAGAGTTGGGCTACCATTCATAATCAAGTGTTATCAGGTCTGAAGGGGAATCAAGCTGTAACTCTGTCCCGCCCCCTTACTATCTAACCTATACAATATTGTTATTTATCATTTGTGGTGATTTTGGCGTCATAACATATGTTAAAGTTACTCAAAATTATGATCCACGTAGGTTTTTATTTTCATTAATTTCTACCCGTTCATGTAGGATTTGCTTAAAAGTTGCTTGCTAGACCGCGTTCATGAGCTGAAAAATTGTACACTATCCAGCGTTCTTTACACAACTTATGCAAATCCTACAATAACCAGCTCAAAATATCTCCAGATAGGTAGGTATTTAGTTTGAATTCAACCAAACGTTTATCAGATGAAATTAATATTTTCGCGATTGAAAATGTTCGTGATTCATTTTATTTGATCAAAACTAGATGGCGTTAAAGTAACATAGCTTTTAATTTTGAATTGCGCCATCTACTGGTGGATGTAGGAAGTCACAAGACATAAGGTAATTAAAACGGATAGATAATACAGGGTTAAACGTTAGAACGATAGGAAATATGTCTTAATTTTTTTTTTTTTATAAATTGAAGTATGATAAGACGCAAATCTTGAAACACTTTACCATATCGTTATCTCAAGGATTAAACGAGCGAACGAGGGTTTGGTAAATCTACCAAACCCTCGTTCGCTCGTTTAATCTAATCAGATTAGATTGGTTTTTGGTATAAGGATTTAAAAAAACAGCAGCAATTCATTAAAAAAATAATCGTTAGGAAAACAAAAAAAAAACTCAACGAACCTAACTCCAATAAAAAATAGAACTTACGTCTCAATCGATAATACACAACCATTGTCAGAGCTACTAAAAACAGACTCCAGAACACAGTCTGAAATATATAATAGTCGGCGTACATATTTTATTAGAAATATTGCGCCAAAATATTTCTGTAACACTGGCAATGTCACTGTTATTATACTCGATATTGAATGCATATTCGATAAGACCAAAAAAATAAGGCCTTATCAGTTCATTATCTTATCACATGGAAATAATTAGCTCTCAATCATTCATAGCTAGGCTTAAAAGGCTCTTTAAGTTACTTGAAGACAACGCCATCTAGTGTTAGTAGCCAGAACTAAGTAATGCTTAGTATTGCGCGTCGTCATGCCGCACTGTGGCAATGCATTGATAGGATTAAAAACAATAATTTGGAGTTTGGAGCGTCAAACATGTACCTAGACATAGTACGCAGTTAGACAAAGACTGCAAAGTCTGAAACTGCATGTATGAATGAATATTAACACGGATAAAAACAATATGACCAATCTGACCGTATTGATGATGCTCCTCAGAAAGATCAGGCGCATATGACTCGTAACCATAACCAGCACCCTAACTAAGTAACACACTATCAATCACAATCTGAATCACTTTGATGGGTATTGCTAATCCATTGCAACATAAGTTTGAAAAATTTGTGTGCCCAACACCGTAAATCGGTTTAATTTCTCAAAGAACAAATTACAGTTCACTTAAAGAGAAACTTAACTAAATTAACAATAGGTTGTAGTGTACATAACGACGTTCAAGCTATTCAAGAAATCGAACACTAAACGCAACGCTAATAACGCAATGAATGTTGTTGAAATGACAAAATTATAGCTGTTCCTACTGTTAGTGTGGTACGCAATTACCTCGCTGGTACATGAACGTGAACGAGGCACAAGGAGTAGTATGTAAGGATCGTGGCAGGTGGCGTTCAGCAGATTTGGCTACGCTCATGGGCAGAAAGTGCAAGTTTATGTATTTATGTAAAAATCAATATTTACTTACTCAATTTACTGATTGATTTATAAACAGCTATAGATAGAAAGAGAAATATCGAAATAACCAGGAGCACCAACCGGTATATATCATAACCATACATTTTGCAAAGGAGGAATAATTCACTAAATACGAAGGAACTATGAACCACGTATGCACTGAGGAAACAACGTACCGAGAACTAAACGATAATGTTAATAATTAATGTGATAACCGTCCAAATCTTATCATTTACCTTGTTTTTACTATCTACATACATTATAACGATCGATAGGCATTTCAGAATTTCGGCCAATTAGTGCTAGAAAATCAGGGTTATTAGTCGACTTGCACGAATTAACTTGCCCGAATTGTCACTTTTAAATAATATAATAACTTTCGAAGGCACTTCGCACGAAGTTAATTTCTTTGTAGTTGAGTCAACAATTTCAGAAATTCGTATTAGGCAACTGGCACGTTTTGGATAAAACAATAAGGTCAACAAAAAGTTTAGGAAAACATACATTAACTTTACTTATTAGATACATAAAATACATAACGTGCCAGCTGCCTAATACAATTTTCTGGAATTGTTGATATATATAGTTGAAAATATGATATTATTTAAAACTAAACGTGACGATTTGTCCGATTCGGGCGAGTTAATTCGTGCGCGTAGACTGATAAGCTGAAAATCATTTTAAGAAAACTTACGCCAATGTCCATAAGCTAAGGCCAATCCAAAAAGCAGCATTATGGCAAACCATGATGTTAATATAAACAGTTCGAAATACATTTATATACACAATATAATGTCAAAATTCACTTTCAAAGTGAAAGAAGGCACTGAATCTAGAATCAGTATCTAATGTAGATAAACACATAATTTGCGATAGTGTGTTGTAAAATCTTATCATTAATATTTTTAGCGATTAAAGAAATTAAATGTATCCGTTGTTTTACTAGGTTGAAATGGAACGCACATGATAAGTCCTACTTTATAGTTTATCGGCCGGTATTTTTCCTACTTTAGGTAGAGATAGCTAAGGTTTCTTTTTATACAAATAAATAACGAACATTGATTACTTACTACATGCTCGCTTACCGAGTGTCGAGTGTAGACATCTAAGAATGTAAAACACTGCGATTTTAAAATAGCCTTTGTTGTCAAATTAAAAAAAAAACGATCCACAAAACCGGTCGAAATAGCGATGCTTAGACTTCTCGGTCTGAAAATTGATGATTAAAAGTAAAATAAAAACTTACTCCATTTTCTGAATGCAATTATTACAATTATGATCACGACGAAAAACACCCAAAACATTAAAACAAATAGTTGATACCATATCGTAGAATTACTGTAATACATTTTTAAATAAAATCCACAGGCACAGCAAACGGCACCGTGACAACAATGCGATTAAATAAAGCATAATCATTTTAGAATGAAGCAAAAATTAATCGTAATATCTATTTTATCAATGAAGAGAAATCTTATCTCTTAGGCGATTAGAAACAAAAGATTGGGGTTTCTCATTGTTGATTATTTTTCACGGAATAATAATTAATATAGGTAAATGAATACATAAATATTGGGCAATAACCAGTTAAAAGCCCACGTTTCACAGTCAGTAGAACAAAAACGCGACAAAAAATAAAATAAACCCAAACCAAACAATATACCTAATTCATTATTATGTTCTCTATCACTTGCGAACAACCAATATAATTATTTTACATCAATTTGATATGTATGATATTTTCTTTTCAAGGAGAAGCGCCAGGCTAGCCCCAATGATGAAAAAGTAATTCAATGGGATGAAATTAACTTCTAAGGTTGTAGCTATTGATGATTTAATTATTATAATTCCGTAAAACCATATTTGTGACGGTCGCGGATCATATTATAATCAACATTCAACTTGAAACTGACTTGAAAATTAACTTCTAAGGTTGTAGCTATTGATGATTTAATTATTATAATTCCGTAAAACCATATTTGTGACGGTCGCGGATCATATTATAATCAACATTCAACTTGAAACTGACTTGAAAATTACAAAAAAATTCGAAAAAAACGGAAAGTAAATAATTTTCGTGAGCTACCGTAGCGCATCCACCTTAATGATCAGGCAAATTCTATCACTAAAGGAGATTGGGCTAATCTGCCCTGATGCCCAATAGCGTTAACAATGGATGCATTATTTTGAATACAATATCTTTTTACCCGGACCACCCAGCAAAGGAACAATAGGAAAGCCCTGTTCGAGGAGATTAAACCGTGATACGACATCTCTTGATTGTTAGTTAGTGAGGAGCTACTGACCTTTAAATAAAAGTTTTACTGAAGTTCAGTACTAGTTGTCTCGACAAAACATGAAAGCTGCTCATTTACTTGACATAATTAATTTCTTAAATGGGGATTATAAGAGAGCTACGTTATTATGTAATACAGTCGCGACGTATTACTATTGGACCACAGCTTTCGAGATTCAATCCCTGCTATTGAAGAACTAGCTACCTGCTATATGTCGATAGGAGATCGAAACAATTAATGGACGTTTTAAGATTGGTGCCCAATGGTACATTTTAATTGAGAGCAAAGATAGTTCCTTAACTTTGGTGCCCAAGTAGGTAGTCACTTATTTAAGTCATTCACTCTGAAATGACTGGCGATTGGCATAAGTTGTACCTATCAGTAGCAAACATTCTCCTCAAAATGCTCTTTCCATTGGTATATGTCTTATAGCTATGGCCTTGGCTTTGGAGAAAAATCTCATAGTTTGGTGCCCATTTTCCTTTATACACTAATTACTAAAACTCAAAAAAAGAACGATAAAAACCCCATCATACACGCCCGGGCGTGTCCATCATACCCGCCCGGGCGTGTCCATCATACCCGCCCGGGGGTGTCCATCATACCCGCCCGGGCGTGTCCATCATACCCGCCCGGGGGTGTCCATCATACCCGCCCGGGGGTGTCCATCATACCCGCCCGGGGGTGTCCATCATACCCGCCCGGGGGTGTCCATCATACCCGCCCGGGCGTGTCCATCATACCCGCCCGGGGGTGTCCATCATACCCGCCCGGGGGTGTCCATCATACCCGCCCGGGGGTGTCCATCATACCCGCCCGGGGGTGTTTCCTACATTTCAATGATCATAAGTTTTAAAACGAACGACATGATTAGTTGTTGGTAATTTGGTCATCCAAACAAACGCCTTAAGTAATATACAATGGTATTAATGTAGAAAATCTTATCAATAAAAAACTTTAAGTGATTTGAAACATAAACGCTCCACTTTGATCTGATGTAATAAAAATTAAGATATACTCAGGGTACTCACACTTGCTCACAATCCCACAGACTGTTATCTGCATAACGTACACGATCACAAATAATAAGATACACCAAAAACAAAGTACTTTAAAAGAAAAATCTGCCGCGGATTTGAAAGCAGTATCAGGCATAGTGTCAGATATATTGTGTCCGGGATGACGGGGAAATAAGAGAAACTCCGAAGTGGTACGATAACACTATTGTTTTAACAATACAAGAATTACTGAACAGTTCTTAGGTCAGTAGGTGTGTGCCGTAACCACGTCTTAACAATAACTATTACACTACGCTCTCCTTGGTTTGTATCAACCCTTTGACTCCGCACGACAACAAACAAAGGCGCTTGTGTGATGTGTCTCATTGTTAAATTACAAACTCATCATAACATATCCAACAAGTATTTACGAGTATCTATGTCTGTATATATATCGGGTGTAAACAGATACTTGACGAAGCGCTAGAGAGTCACTATACTCCCTGTTAATATATCTAATATATATTTTTTCTGTGAAACTTCTGGTTATGGAGATATTGAAGGTCAAAATTCCAACTTTTACTTTTTTTTACGAAAACACGTTATTAAATAAAGATAAAACACAAATTTACTTAGCCCCCTGATCCCTGTACCGTTACATGCACCCATATGCTCAATGTTTCGTGTACGTTATGCAGCTATGAGAAGTGTCTTTTTACACCCTGTATACATATATATTATACAGAGTGGCGATTAGGTTATCATATTAAATAGTACAGCGGTTATTACAAGTTGTTATCAGTCTGTTAAAAAGATAAAATTAAAAATATTACTAAAATTAGAAAACATAATTCTTCAAAGAAAATAAATAGCATAACAATTGGCAGTAAATAAACCACTTTTGATAATAAGGCACTAGACATGCGCGGGGGATGGTATTAACAATTGAACACAAACTTCATGGTGTTGTTAGCAGTTACCAAATAGTCATAAAATGAAGTAAGTAATCGAAAAAAAGGTCTCACGGTTAGAATCTTTATTGTTATTAAATGTTTTGCCCACATTACGTATCTTGAATATACAAGATACGTAATGTGGGATTTGTTTCAATCAATGCGATAACTTGACTGTATACACTATCACTAACTCCGGGACTATACGGGGTCAAATTAAATTAGCTAGCGGAACTCCGCAGATAATTATCTAAACTTGATAAAACAAATTAGTTTGATGATTTTTGTGGGCTCATTTGACCATAGTTAGTATATTAACTTGAAATATCAGGATTAAAAATCTGTTTTTTTTTTGTGTAAACTTTACTGACATGATTGGTATCGATATCTAAAGAAGATAAAACATATTTTGTCAGCTCATTCATCAAGTAACAAAACTACCAGCGGTTGTTGACCCCTTAAAAAAAACATCAAATATTGTTAATTTATTTTGGTCTTCAGATCTCGCTACGCATAACGTTTGCAGATATTCCCTAGCTAATTTAGTTTGACCTTGTATAGGTAATTATATTTGCTTTTTCTGATAATTAGATTAATAGGTACCTAATTAAGATGGGTTTTTTGATAATTATGATAATTATGTTTATCCCTAATTTATTGTAGTGATGTGACATGTAGCAGATTAATTCTACTCCTTTCAATATTACAATTCAGCTCAACATAAAAGGTTACAACAAATAAGTAGAAATGGTGCAATCGAAGATTTAGAAATCCAGAGAAAAACAAAAAATCTTGTATCATTGCCAATACTTCAAGTTTAAACGGTAATCGATGCGATAAGTACAAGAGAATAGAAAAAAAAACAGAAAAAAGGGGTTCAAACTTACTTAGAGACTTGTAAACACCTAATGCAATGCAAATAATGATAAACACAACCCAAACTATAAACATGGTATGCCTGTAATGCATATTGAATGAGGAAACAATTGAATTCAACTGACACTACCAAACAAAGTGATTCTTTGAATATCTATCATCCATTATGAAGCATTATGTAGCTCTAATTTGTGATAAGGTACCTATCGCATATTTATCTATATACGTAGGTACTTAATTTAGGCAATGACACGTGAAATTTAAGGCTCTATCGTAGTCGTATTGCATGGACGGAAAGTACTTCATAAGTGAATGAAGACATAAAGCCTAGTTAGTTAACGAATTAAATTATAAAAAAACAACGCGTTTTCAATGTTTAAGCTAATGCGGAAAAAAAATAAACAAAGATATAGTTGAAGTAAAATACAAAAAAAACTTACGCCATTTTCTATATGAAGAAGAAATTAGTATAATCAGCAAAAAGGTCAGCCAAAATAATATCACAATCATGATCTTCAATAGTAATTGTGTTGACGCAGAATCGACAATCACTAACACAGTACAACAAATACTGATCGTTGGTATATTTTAAGCTTAAGCACAGAAATGTAAAGATAAAATTATAATAAATGATAACGTTATTGAGTATGTACAAGGAATCTTATCGATAGATTAATTTGCGCTCGATTATGATATTCAACACGCATAGTCCTTTTTTGTTGACGATATTTCATCATCATCATCATCATCACAAGGCCTCTCTCAAATTTCGCTACTTCGACGGGTTCTGTGTGTGCCGCATACATCAGATACCTGCAGCCTTCACATGGCGATGGTTTATTGATGCAAAGTCTATTTCTAAGGACGATACCTCAAAAGTAATAATCCAACAGCCATGAAATATATCTTCTTCTTATCATTTCGATGGTACTCGTACACTTCTTTTTAACACGCTTTTAGTAGCTTCATTTTTTTTTAAGATATAGAGGGTTTTAAGCATCACTTTCATTTGCCATATAAATTATTATCACAAAATCTAATCTGCAGGGTAAACAGATCGAACACAAGAAGAAAAAGCCTTTGATTAAAAAGGTACAAAAAACTTACACAAATGATTTCTGTACACAGAAAGCAGCATCATTAGTATGATGAACGTTAGCAGTATTAAAAACAATAACATTTCAGCTATTGGAATAAGAAAAAATTAATTCAAATATAAAATAAACAATCTTCTTCTGCACAAATATGGACACTGTCGCATAACGGGCGGACGTATGGATTTTAATCATTATATTCGTGATTATAAGCGAAATCTTATCGGCCTATTATCTATGCGATTCATTTTGTAGTGACCAATCCGATGGGAAACTCTAAAGGCATCATAGTGTGCTACCTCATTGGTCTGGTGTGTGGTTCTAGGTTCAGGTTAAGCAAGCTTAATTCCGATTTTTCACTAGGAAAGTAACTGCCCGGATATTATTTGTACAGACTATACGTAATTCTAATTGTCAAAAAGGCTTTTACAAACGAACGTTTTGAATTTTATCACGAATAATATCATTTATACATTCAAACTCCAATAAAAAAATGCAACAACGTTTCATAATATTGCTCCATGTAGCTTTACGATAATTTTAGTCATAAAAACACAACGTAGATGGCGTTGATTTAAGTTTTGAACTAGAGGAGCGCCACCTTACGGTGTAGGTTGAAACTCGTACAAGATACTTATTTATTTAGTTTTTCCAAAAAATATAAAACTAATATTTTTATCACGGCGGCAGCGGTTTAAACTTTTTTAAATCCTTGCGACTAAAACTATTTAGCTATTATAGAATTTTTTACTAGTTTTATCAATGAAGTATTTTATTTAGAACAGCTTCAATTTGAAAGGAAACCTCTACTTATCAGGAGAAAAATTTATTGATAAAGCTGGAATTAAAAACTTACCTAAATGATGTCTGTACACAGAAACCACCATCATTATCAAGATCACCATTATCATTATTAGAAATAAAAACGCCATTTTTACTAGGTATAAATAAATAGCACTTTGATTAAAAATGAAATAAACAGCCTCTTTCTACGCTCTTACAAATTTACTAAATGACAATAAATGGATTTAATTTTTATAATTCTTGATAATACGCGAAATCTTATCTGTTAATTAATTCATATCCATGCTATTCATTTTACACAGTGGCCAATTAGAATGCCTTATTTTAATTTTAATCTCCATTCGAACAAAAAGAGGTCAATGTCCAATCTACCTCTCCCTTTGTGGGGACTCATATTATCGGAAGCCTTGTTGGTCTAGTATGAATTTCTGAGTTCAATTCCCAGGACTAGTCAACGTTATTAGGTAGTTTCTTTTTCTCGAGAACAGTAGCTTGGATTGTGCTGAACTGCTGATAATATAAATTTCAAAGTTTGTGAGGATGGATGGATGTTTATTACTCTTTCATGCAGAAACGACTGAAAGTATTTGGATGAAATTTGGCACACAGATAGTATAGATATAACCTGCATTAACACCTAAGGTTTTTATCCCGGTAGTACGTTTCCGCGGGATAATTTCCGCCCTCCACGTGGCAAAAGCCAGGAAGTACAGATAAAAAAAAACAATCTCTTGTAGTACATATATTTGATCGAATTTTACCACTATCTTCATACTCCAATAAAATACCAAAATGTGACGTTTCGTAATAATATAGCGATACCTGTAATTTTTGGTATCAACGCATCATCATCGTCATTTCAGCCGAAAGACGTTCACTGCTGGACATAAGCTTTCCCCAAGCACCGTCACTTCAACCGGTTTTGTGCTTCCCGCATCCAGTAGATTCCTAGTAGCTATTAGATAACTTTCATCTTGAAACCACAACATAGATGGCGTTGATTTAAATGTTGAACTAGAAAAGTGCCATCTAGCGGTAGTGGTTAAAATTTTAAAGTATGAACAACTTATTTCCTGGTTGAAAAATATCGGTAGTCTTGCTGGTAAACAAAACGCTGATTTAGCTAGATTTTTTTTTCACTAATTCAAAACGGGTTTCCTTATGAAGGTTTTCATATTAAATTACAGTACTTATATTTTTTTTTCCTTCCTGTTTTCGACCACAAAAAACTGCACAGATGGCCGATATTTTCTATAAGAAGAAAAATAATAAACAAATAATGACTTACCACAAAATTTCACCAAAATCGCGTAAATAATCCAAAACACCGTTATATTAATGACCATAAAGACCAAAGCAGCAGTTAAATCGACCGTCATTTTGCCAAATTTGATAGGAACCAACTTTTATAGCAATATTGTACTAAATGATTCGCCTACCCGTCATTACATTGAGGTACCTATACGATAGGAATACGATAAACTATCTGTTGGTTGATAACGGCGTTTAATTACCGGTTTGTGTTTTGTATTTTATATATCAGATTATAGATACCTAAATGGAAAATTTAAATAATATGCACGGAAAACCCATGCTAGCACCATAATTGTGTACCTATCACTTAAAAAAAAATCCAAGGGTTTTGAAGGAAATTTTTATCCATTGGTTCATAAGTTTAAAAAAATCGTATGCTCAATAACGTTAAAACGAAATGAAACGTGGCTGAACTGTCAATATGAAAGGCATTGCGATCGATAGCTATTTACGCTGCTATCCCACTGTTCCTATGCGATTAGGCAGAAAAATTAACAGCAGATTATTTTAATTGATCTCCAATGAAAAATTTTAATACTAGGTAGGGGATTTAGAATCATTGCGTTTATTGATGGAGTTTTTTTTTTCTAATATTTTTTCATCACATAAACAGCAGCTTAGAAAAGGATTGACGATGCTTTTCTGAACAGCCTGTATAATGTCAAACGTATTGATAGCTCCTATTATTGTCCCCTGTAGGCTATAGGTACTCCGGAACAGTCATGGTAATTTATGATTATATTGTTATCATAACTATTAGCAGTCTTAAGATACCGACACAATTATCTTTGTAAAAAACCTCATTTATCATTATTAAATTCCGTCACCTCTTGAGTCTTACCATATTGAAACTTATGAACACGGAAAATTGTAATTGATGTTTTTTATTAGGACTTTCCTAATCGAGGAAAAATCTAGATAACATGTGCACATTCCTGGGAAGAATGGCGCAACGTTTTATGAACCACCAAACTGCCCAAATTTTTCTAAATGGGTTTTGTTGAACTTAAAAAAACTTATTGATTGGTTGTTTCAAATGAGGTAGGTAAGGTACGCTGTCGTAAATTAATATACCTCAAAAATCTTTTCAAGCTTCTAATGGTCACTTAGTTTTGATAAATGAGAGTTATTTGGTATTTTTAGGAGAGCAAGATGGTAATTACGTATTTGAGGTTCACAAAAACAGGCACATTCAGTATTGGAATGAGTGTGTTTAATAATATTTTCATGAAAGAAAAATAGAAATTGTTTGGCTCAATTAAAGGCTCCAGACAGGTGCGACGCGACTGTAGTAGAACAATTTCTATAAAAACTTCAAGAAAATTGTTCAACCAGGATCGCATCGCACCGCGTCTCGTCTATCTGTGGGAGCCTTAAATATACTTATACAGGATAAGTTTTTATCCAGTGCGCAAACTATAATCATGAATTCTGCATATCATCCTAGATACATTTTTCGTCGGTTATAAAAAAAAAAAATCAGCTGTTTCATAGAAAACTGCAATACCTTCGCGCTCAAAATGAAAAATTTCTGCGCTGGAGGGTCTAGAATGATTTTATGCTGAATTCATGGTAACAGATTGTGCACTGGATAAAAACTTATCCTGTATGTTTTTTTTTTCTAATTTGGTCTTAGCTTTTTTTGTCACAGAACGGCAAACAATCAAGATCAAGCTCAAGCCCACCTGATAGGAAGTAGTCGCACACCGTCACCGACTATGGGCATGTGTAATATTAAGACATCGATCGCACGTATCCTTGCCTTCTTAGAAGTGCTGACTTTAAACTTAATTACTGTTTGGATAGAAATTGTGTGAGACAAGACAGTTTGTACTAGCGAAAGAGGGGCGCAATACCTTACTTGAGAGATAGAGAGAGAAGAGATATGTATGCTGTTTTCACCAATTTTCACTTATTTTCTTGTGTTCGAACACTACAGGTGCGCGAGCGCTGCGCTTCGAAACACTAGCAGTCGCCATATTTATTGGTTCTCCAGTTCAAAAGATTCGGTGTAGCCATCTTGCTCACACACGAACGAAAGGCAAATTTCAGTAATGGCTCAGGAGATAGGAACTTGTGAGCTAACTTTATTTAGTCAACATAACAAGAAGAACATGACAATACTATAATTCTAATCGAATCACCGCAACCAAATTTAAAGATGATTTCCACCAAACGGCTCGCAATCGCGTCGTGTCTTTTGTCGTCTTGTGTTGTCTCTTGTTTTTCATTCCTACCGTGTTGACGTTTTCATTTTTTTTTATTGGGTTTAGTAGACGTAGTATTGTTAGCTATTGCATTAGAATAAGATGAAAATAATCTAAATTTTTCTTCTAAATCTATGATTGAGTAACGTCTGCAGTGTGTGCACTTTCGAGAATGAGTGGTGCCGCCCGGCCACGGCTTTGAGCGCACGCGACGACAGCCGAAAGGATCCGATCAGATACGACGACAGCCGAACGGAGTCGATCGCGAGTCGCAGCATACTTTCGGCTACAATCGCGTGTCGTGGAAGACACCCGCGGTCAAGCTGCTGTGTGCGGTTTGGTAATATAGACTTTAAGTATTGTGTTCTTATACATCTTTTTGAGGCTGGCTGTACTAGCCCAGAGTACGGAGCCTTCAGTGAAGAATATCGTGAATAATATTTACAACAGTTAGTTGTTAGGAAAACTCTAGATTATAGTGGTATTGTCCGCCATTGTCTGAGATGAATGAGTAATCAACCATGTATGAATATCATCTTTATCACCTTTGTTATTGTGTTTGATTTGCATTATCAGTCGCAGTCAGTGCCTTCAGTCTAATGTATGTTGACCTTTCTTGTCAGATTAATTGTGTACTGGTTGTGTAGCAGACAAGCTTTTGCTCGTGGACACATACAATAACAACTGACACGCCTTGTTTCCTCGAAAGGTGGGGCAGAGGTATACCTAACTGCACCCAGATATTGCCAGTAATATTTCAGTCCCATTTAATAGATAGGGGGCAAGCCTATTGCCATCGGCCGGGTACAAATCTGACAAATTCCAAATAGAAGAAACGAGACCACACCACTAGACGAGGCAGTGACCGACGTGGACTTTGGAAAATCAAATTAACCCACGGGAAGGTGATACCGGAAATAAAAGTAGCCTATAACCTAACCTAGGTCATGGTCTACTTGTGAGCTTAATTTAATAAAGGTAGCCTATATCCTAACCTAGGTCATGGTCTACTTGTGAGCTTAATTTAATAAAAGTAGCCTATATCCTAACCTAGGTCATGGTCTACTTGTGAGCTTAATTTAATAAAGGTAGCCTATATCCTAACCTAGGTCATGGTCTACTTGTGAGCTTAACTTCATGGAAACTTGGCGTGACAACAGCAGACAGAATTAATAAAAAGGCTTGTCGCTACGTATAACAGTCGCATGGGTCGATCAATCAGGTAAACCACGCATGCCGCGGTCGGTCCGTGGATGGCTGACCATCTTTACATACCAAGACTCCTCAATGTCTAGAAAAGCACGTTAAGCTGTTGGTCTCGGCTGCTCGTGGATCTTAGATAGTCGCTACGGATGTTCAGAAGCCCGAAAGTCTATCACCAATCTTCCCAAGGAGTATCGTGGTACCCAGTAACTTGGTTGTGGAGGTCAGATAGGCAGTCGCTCTATGTAAAACATTGGTATTTAGCTACATCCGGTTAGACTGAAAGCCGACCCCAACGTACATAGTTGGGAAAAGGCGCAGACGATGATTAAATAATATTAGTATGGGTTTATTGAAAGGGCTCGGGAGCAGTTTCAGTACGCAACATGACATCACGCCTGCATACCCCATAGGGCTAGGCAGGTGCAATATTACGCCTCAACTACGCTTATATTTAATTTCCGTCAAAAACAAATAAGTGATGTGTTTTGAATTCGATTGTATTCGTCATAATGTATGAGTTGAGATATTGTTGTAAATCACTTTCTCGAAGAGAGGATTCCTGTATCCCAGCAGTGGGAACCTTATAGGCTGACTATGCTAATATGGGGTTTCGGAAAAAGTTCGGCTTTGTGGAAAGTCGTCTCTCTCTCTTTGTGGGACGTCGTCTCTCTCTTTCAGTAACACACGTGTGGCAGTCTTACTAACTCGTTGTATCATCATATTCCAAAATTAGAATAATATGTTTCACACAAACCTATATGGGCACTTATGAAACTTCAGGAGAGAGGTGCACGGTTTCAATTGGTCGTATCACGAAGCGTCGCGCGTTCTACTTGTGGTTCACAAGTGTACAAGCACGCTGTAAATGCATTTACACAACACGCAACACATTTACAGCGTGTGTGTAGGTACAATTAGTTACCACAAGTAAAGCGAGCGTGTTGCGTCGCTTCGTGAGATTAAAATACTGTAACAAATTCTACGTTAACTTTTAATAATAATTGGCATTTACAGTGTTTTCAAATTACAGACTTGATAGGTATGGGAGGACAGTGGAGGCCTGTCAATAGGTACCCGGCATTTACACCCGGCGGATACCTACTATTATATGCCTAGTGCACACTTAAGTGCTGACTTAATATGGCTAGTAGCTAGTATCAAAATAATATCAACAGATCATTATCATCTGCCTGCCTTTCCACAACGATGCTGGGGATGGCTTCCATTCTCACCGGCTGCAGCTGAATACCATTACATGGAAGGACTGCTGATCTGACCTTTACAATCCCTTTACTGGGTAATGCGATACCCCTTGAAATTGCTTCATGTAATGCTGATACTAGATTACATAGCATTTTTAACTTAACGCGCTAAAAAAATATTTTGATGACTGTTATAATTTGAATCATCGTTGGATCATAAAGATTTTACACTCAGTCATAATTTTAGAATGACGATATTTGTTGAAGAAAACCTGCAAAGCGTTATCTCTCCTGTAATAAATTGCATAGAAATCATGGAAGGTCGTGAATACACAAGAATGACTGAGTTTATGAAAACCGAACTTCAAACTAGTCAATGTTTCGGTTCCTTATCTGTTCTTAAACCAAATAAGAATGAGTAAATATTATCTATGGAAACACACTTTCATATAAATTAGTAAGTAACTACCTATAACAATTAAAAAAGTACAAAAAAATATTTTCAAAATACTTACGTCTCTTAACACAATTCCCAAAACAGAACCACAGCCAAAACAAATAGATGAACATAACAATCAGTATACCAATAAAAATGCTTCCTAATAAATCCATCGTGTTTACTCTGTGTATCGATCAACACTGGTCGAAAAACAACGTGTCTAATCTTATCTCTCACTCACATCGCGAAAGTAGGAACTTCACATACCTAAGTTTATATTATTTGTTTAAAAATTAGTTGATAATAAAAAAATGCTCATTGAATACTTTTTTGTGAACGGTTGCGCGGGACGGAAGGCGGGAATAAACTGACTTGTCGTAATAGGGACCGACTACCTATGCGGTTTTCCACTGTGACTGTGTCGGAAAATACAAATAATGTGCTTGGAAATGAGTTGTGTTCATCATAAAAGAAGCTATCAAATTGCAACTTATTTTAAAGTAACTGTCATTGAGTTGAAACAGACACGTGTTGCCAATAATCATAATAAAAAAATATCATCTGATTGTGATACTAAAAGACAATGACAGATGACACTTAAATGACATTGACAGTTTACATAAATATAAGGCTAATTTCTATACGCAAAGCATGGATTGAAAAAAAAGTCAACACTAATTATCGACCACAATTAGCTTTAGGCCACAGTTTCGCCCGCGTGGAGGTTAGGAAATATTAAAAAAAAACTTCCACGTGAGTGTGATACCGGGATATAATGTATGCTGTGTTCTATTCTTCTTTGCCAAATTTCATCCAAATTGTTTACCCGATAAAGTGTGACTTGTTAGCAAAATTGGACCGGTCGAAGTGGCGACGCTTGAGGGAGTACCCGTGACTTTGTGTAGCAGTGTGTCAGCTGAATTGATGATGATGATGAATAAGAATCGCAATTCAAAACAACCAGAACCCTAATTGCGTAACACACTATTAATCAGCATCTGAATCATCTTGAAGGTTATTGCTAATCCATTATTATTAACGCCATTAATGTTGTGGAACGAAGTAAAGGGAGAATACTCACAGAGCCACTTGATGCAAGCTGCACATTTCATTAACAGTATAACTAATATTAATGCAAACACAGGCACACAGCTTAAAACAAGGATCGTCAAAGGAATTTCTACCATTGCAAAAAAATATATTATGAGGTACTTATATGTATAAACTACTTTGTCACTGTTAACGATTGGAATCAGGTGTCAAAATGACAAAATTATCATTAAAATACTATCAGCATTTTTCATGATATAATTATCTGTAAAAATGACAGGAAATATTTAAAAAAAAACAATTACCGATGATTGAAGATACTGAAACTAATGACGATGATAGATAAAAATTTAACGACATACATTGACAGTTAACAGTCAACGATCACATTTATTTGTAAACAAAACAAGCAATGGACATTGAACAATGACGTCAAATATTCTTATCGACCAATAATGGAAAGATACTCACGGAGCCAAATGATGAAAGTAATACAATACATTAACAATACAAAAAGTAGTAACAATGCTACAGCCGGCAATGTCATTAAAATCATTACTAGAACAGTTTCTTCCATTACTAAAACAATTGACTACGTATAGGCCACGTACTTGCCACGATAAACGATTGGACTCGGTTTTTGTAATGATAAAATGGTCGTTGAAAATATTTTATTACTTATCACTTTATCAGTAATTAAGATATCAATAGGTAAGTAGTTACGATCATTTGTTCAAGTTATTTATCACTTATCGAGGTATGTTTTCAATAATTTCTTCTTTTTCATTTAATTTATTTATGTCAGGTATTTATCAATCCGATTTATGTCTGACTACCTAGACGATCAACGAACTCTGTGTCTGTAATGACTACATATAATGGCTCAGGATAACTTCAGCTTTACGTCTCAGAAGTTGTAATCGTATTGTTGTGGTTCAGCATCTCGAATATTATTATCAGGACAAATACGTTTTGGTTGATGTTTCCTTTCAACCAACCCTGTTTCAGATTACAGTTTCTTAATATACTTATCCGTCCGATGCGATCTGTTTATATAGTAATTTTATATTTTATAATACATAGTACAATATTTAAAATTTACGATATTTTTTAATATTTTCACAAGCTGTCTATTATATTTTAGTGTTCGCTTTTACAATGTTTTAATCGGTGAAGTACACTGTACGAGACACGGTAGAAGTTTTATTGTTATAACGCCTCCATAGGCAAGAGACACTAAACGCTCATGTGTTTCGTGTTCTTTTTCTTAGCGTGTCAATAATAATCTAAATACAGTCAGCCCACAATTTGGCTACGAGCTTGGCACTCTCAGCAGCGTCCATCAGGTCCTGTAGCGAGCAGACAGCAGGACACGCTGAACAATACATATAAGCACCCCATTGTTTGTGGGACGTCCGTGAATCTCCACTTGAGCAGGTTTTCCGTACTTCGGCCTACCTGAGTCCGGAGTCTATTTAAAGATTTCCAGGGAACCCAAAGTGGCTCATGTCCAGGCGCGAGATTTTTAGCAAGTGGAACTCATAACTATGTTCACTTAAAATCCAGTGAGGACAGGACACGCTGGATAAGATATTAAGTACTCCGTACTAGTTAGTGTTAATAACAGTAATTATTTATTTTACTGTATATGTTCATGTATTTTCTTAAAGTAATTTTATTGTCAGGGGCAGTGAGGCACTTACTAGTTTAGTAGACGAATAGGCACTAGAGTCACTAGGCTAATAACCTTAGTTTGATCTATAACCTTACCACGTTATCAGCTAAATATTGTTGTTGGGAAATCCTCAAATACCAACGTGATGTATTTAAAATATATACAATTTCAACGTCTCTCGATAATATACCAAATAAATCGAAAATGGGAAAAACCTGATAGAAATTGACAACATATTTTATAAGAACACTAGATTTCTGCCTGCGCTTTGTCCGCGTCAAATTTCTTGCTCCCGACCCACTCCGTCGCATTGAATCGCCTGCCCATGCGTGTACTTCGTATTCGTGATTTTTTTTCTTTTCGCTCGGCTCCTATTGATTATTGCGTGATTTTATATAGCCTATGTAGCCTTCCTCGATAAATGGTCTATCCAAAGCAAATAAAAAATTTCATAATCCGATGAGTAGTTCCTGAGATTAGCGCGTTTAACCAAACAAACTCTTCAGCTTAATAATTTTACTAGCTTTTGCCAGTGGCTTCGTCCGCGTGGAGGTCGGTGTATTATACATATAAACCCTCCTCTTGAATCACTCTGTCTGTTCATGAAAACCTCATTAAAATCAGTTGCGTTGTTTAAAAGATCTAAGCATACAGACATGAAAAGCGAATTTATTTTATACTATGTAAAGATAAGTATAGATTGATTCATATAAACGATTTTAAAGAAGACTATAAAAAAATAAAAAAGCTTTGGCTTTGTCGTACGTCCTTTCGTTAACTTTTGTCTCGACCAATCATTCCGTGTCGACAATCGACACGTTACCACGCATTGGAACACTGCACTCCTAGAATTTGACTCCCTATGATAAGAATTGTGGTTGCACTTTAATGTCGAGTTAGAAATATAAAACTTATCTGCACCACGACTTGCATGGTGGAAAACGATTTGTTTATGACAGTTTGCTTTATATTATACATCACTGTTTCTGCTACTGATATTGTTACTGCTGTGATTATATTTACAACGCAGATGTGAGAGGGAACGCCCTAGAAGAATATTAGTAATGACCCTATTGGCGATGTTCTTCAGAAAGGTTGCGAGTACTACGCACCTAAACGTGGTCGTACGACCAGCACCCTAATTGCGTAACACACTTTCAATCACAATGCGAATAATTATGAAGGAATATTGCTTATCCATTGATTCGAAAAAAGTAGCTCAACAACGTAAATAACGCAATAAATGTTGTAGAACTGTCAACAGGAAAGCCTACGCAATTATCCCGCAAATGTATTAACGTCAACGAATCAAAATACTCCTTTTGCCTAAGTAGGTACCTATGTAAGGAATGTAGCAGGTGCCGTCCTGTAGTTTCTGCCTACCCCCATGGGAAGAAGGCGTCAGTGTGTATGTCTCTGCTACTGGTAAAGGTTCATACTCATCAGGTTGTGTTGAAATAACATGCGACGTGTCAAGCAATTTTGAACCCTGTGCAACGATTACTGCCTTCTGCCATAATATAGCAAATCGAATTCATCTGATAAATATTGATCGGAACAGTGGAACACCTGCCTGACCTTAACAGCCCAAATAATAAAGGAACCTTAAAAGGCAGGCCACTTTTGTATGGCGGCTACGACCGGTGCCTAAGGCCCGTATTACAGAAACTCAAGGCTTAAAACTAATTTAGAGCCACTTGATTGCTTGAAGTAATGCTTGAGTATTTAGTGAGGTTCTGTAATACGGGACTTAGTGTGCTTTCTGAGGTAACAACAACAATTAATAGCTTTCAATTGGACACAAATTACATTAAAAAATCTTTTACGGTAAAAGAAGAGAAAAACCGACTTATTCCCCGCGTATATATGTACATGCCACCCTTTAGGTAATTTAACAGACAAATGACGAAGTGCATCTCTAGAATGACAAAATTAAGTTAGTAAGTAGGTATTCTATATGATCAAAGGTGACAGACTCACAAACAGACATCGAAATACTTTCGAGTAAGTATTTATAATACTAAGGATGTAGACCTGCGAATCTACCCACTATAATAAAGCTTTATCGTATCGAGCTAACAAAGACGGCAGGAAAGAAATTATCCAATTGACCTGCATGTCAACCAAGCCACCGAACGATGTATCATTGTACCCACCAACCAGTTTAAACTGACCTGTCAAAATGGCGCCACTTACAACGACAAACTGTCAATGATCTGTCAGATGCAGTACATTTAAATTTAGTTCCATTTTTCGCAGTAGTGCTTGGTGTACTAGTCATTTAATGTTCTATGTATGGCTTCATACAGTTATTATGTCACAAGCGATGAATGACTTGGTTGCAAATGTAATTGATTGTGTGTCTCGTTCATTACAGATCTGACGTTTATTTTATAACATAAGTGTGTAGCATATTTTAAAGTGCATGACGACTTGTTGATCCTCAATTTAGAAAGAACAGTATTTAATTTGCATGGACAATAATGTATTACCATGGTGTATGATGTAAATAAACCTATTAATACGTACCTCTCATTAAAACGTACAGTAAAGTCTGCAAACTCTGCGAAATTTAAAACACTAACTCACTCGAATGTAAAGAAAATGCTGCATATTACTGGATATGATGACTCGGAACAATTAATATAACGACCCTGACCTGACACTGAATCAAACGAAGTATATTGTATGGGGAACAAAATACACACTTACACACACACCTTTACACGCCACATACACACACCACACACACAACACTACACAAACGTTACACATACATACAATCATAAAATACTATACTTGAAAGCATCTCTCTAGTCTCCACTGTTCTCATATCTCAACCTAACAATAAAATTGCAGTAAAATTGTGCTGAGCGTGCCCATACCGAAAGGGTTACCATCTCAGCGTTTGCTGGGCGTTAGACACCTAGCGCTGGTTCCCAGAAATTGAACCCAGGACCTCATGTTCAGCAGTAGCGCTTGAATAGTCTCAACAACAAACGAGACAGTTCGTTTTTTAAACAAATATTACTGAAATAACTACTGACTTAAACAAATGTAATAAATGAGTAATTATGAAGGAACCTAGTTATGTAAAATATAAATAGGATTTTTTCTATTGCTCACAAGAAAGGAGAGACCATTGTGCAACTAATAAAATATGACGTATTAGGTTTCTTAGTAGAGTAGTACTTAGACTACCAGTACATAACAATGAACGTCATCCGGACAGGACACGACATGCTTGAGTGTGATTACGTGTCGACTTACGTGTGACGGGTGGGATGCCCCCAGACAGACTTATCTATACTAATATTAAAATAACAGCTTATTACTAAGTACTCATACAAAAGTACCTCTGTATATACGGTACTTATAACAAAAAAAAAACTACTTTTTGTCTGAGACAGCTGGACCGATATTGACGGGATTTTCATTAGCAGATGGCCGATGTTATATGGAGTAACGTAAGCTTCTTTTTGTCCGGATAACACGTTCCTGTAAGATAATCTCCGACATCCACTCGGGCGAAGCCGCGGACAGAAGCTAGTATCTAATATGTAACTAAAGTATAATGGTCAGGTAGACTCAACAAAGCCTTGTGGCAGTGGACTAGGGATATAACGGAGGCCATCTCAGTGGAAGCAGAGATTAAAAAATAAAGTAGAAAAGAACCACTATTTTAGAAAAATATGATCTTTGGTCATCATGATTTAGTAGGGGCAAACTACTTATATTTCAGAAATCAGCAGCTGCTCACTTGGATTGTACTGAACCAGAGGGGTTAATCCGTAAAATACTATTAATCTGAATCATTTTGAAGAATATTGCTAATTCATTGCTTCATAATTATGCTCGAAGTCTTGAAAATTGTCTGCTAAACATCGTAAAACACGCAATGAATATTGTTGAACTGTTAAATGTTTAGTTTTTTTAACTATTATTTGAGATTTCTGACTGTGTATGTTTATTGAAAATCTTTAACAACACTATTAACTGTTCTGATATCTTATCTAAATTTTACTTCAACATTCCCATGAAGTGTAAACGATACAATCCACCTTTGCGCGTGCCATTTGCTTCAACCAACTATAGGCAGAATTCGTGCGTTGTGCGTGCAAGCAGAAGTTTTAACAGGCATTGTAAACAGTACGATATAGATCTGTTCCTAACCAGTGTGTCGTCAGCCAGGAAGTGCTTAAGCCGTAACTTTTTCTTGTAGTAGTTTTTGTTATGTTATTAATGTTATGATAGTTGTTATTCAGAGCGAGCATCATAGTAATTATCCGGTAGTAGACTAGTGTGAATGTCCTTAGAATTATTTTTTTCTTAATCTGTATTTTATAAGTGGAGACCTGTAATTGGCTTTCTGTCTAATATACTGTCCTCGATCTGTTTGCTTTAGCTGTAAGTCTCCCATGTTATTTAAATAAATAAAATAAATAAATAAATAAATTTATTTTCTATTTTTTAGTTCGGCTAGATACAAAAGCATGAATTTTATAGTTTGTTTTTGTCCAACATTACGGAACAAATTTATGAAATTGTCGAATTGTCATGGGTCCTTGATAAAGAGTGCAAAGTTTCAAATCAATCGGACGTTTCGAAGTGGGTGAAAATCACGTTCAAAGATTCCGTTACATAGATACATAGCAAGCGAATAAAAGCGTGTTAATGATGCAATTATGAACAACACTTAGCATTAATTATTGTAACTAACAGGATTTTCACGTCAATTCTAATCTGAAGGATCACTTAAACATGTCTATAATTAGCACAAAAGTAGGTAATACTCACTGCAGTACATCATCCAATATCTTAAACACACGAATGAAAGCACTAGAAAAGCGAATATACTAGGAAAGGCTATCACAAATATTGTAGAATTCATTTCTTTAGGGTTTTTCTAGCACACGTTACCTACATTACAAATTATCACAAGTATTAAAATATTCAAAAATATATTTCGGTTTTAGGTATTTATTTTTCCGCCATCGTTATAAACTTGACCAAAGAGTTGTATATGGCTATCAGATTAAAAAAAAAAAAACTTTTGAAAATTGCAATTTTTTTTTACTTTCGGGATACTTAATTCTGTTTTAATTTTAAAGTTTCTTAGCAACAAATGAACCTGAGTGCTAATCGTTAGTAGGTGGCAACAATCACGGTTAGCCGTCTATTGTAGTTTATCGGTAGAAGGGGGGCAAATATTAAAACCTTTTGTATCCAAAGAGATAGTGATAATCTTATCGCTGTCTATCGGGAAGTGGGAGAGGTGTGAAGTGGCTTTATGACGTCAGCCGGGTGATAGGCGGGTACAAGGACGGGATCAATCCACGAATGAATGAAGGATTTTCCGATAGCATTGGCCTTAAATGACCAAATCGTACAAAAGTACGTACCTTCCATTGATTGTGGCTCCCGTATTGATACTTCACTCAAACCAGGGTCACTGGAAATGGAAACTGTAGGCAATCGACTGGCATTTTCTAGGGTGGGACGAGTCCAGCAGGTTCAATACCTACCTATTGAACCTGCTATTGTTGTTGTATTGTTGGTATTGTAGTAGGTACCTACCTACTACTGTTTTATTGTTATCCTTCAAAAAAAAACTTCATTGCAGGAATAATATCCATAATTACATATTAAATACTTACTGTATTGACACGACCCTAAATTTGATGTGACAAATCTGTCAACATAATCACAGAGATAAAAAAAAATGTAAATTTTATTCGAAATCTAATTTACGGTGCTCAACGCCATCTATGTAAAACTGTACGAACCATTTAGTACGACTATCAAACGAGAACTCAGATAGAACAGTTTGAATCATTCGAAGTATTGCTACTTGCCACTAGATGGCGCTAACATTCATAATACTCCGAATGATCTGTTTTCTGTTGCAAAATGGATTTCCCCTGGCACACAGGCAACTGAGAGAACACGGGTGGGTTTTAGTCAGTAAAAGTCTGTCACGCCCTCCTGCTACACCCAGAGCGGGAGAAGTTATTTGGCGATTTCACACCAAAAAAAAAAATACCCCAGAGGCCAAGGTGATTTGTAGCCCACTACCTTTCACAGAGAGGTAGCCTCTGTCCCAGTAGTGGGAACATTTTAAGTCTGATTATGCACTTATCATTTACTGCATGAAGGCTGAACATTTTAGGATAGGTACACTAAGTAGGTATTGCCCCCAGACGAACGCTTTCAGAAAAAAATCGAATAAAATAAAATCACTTAAATCCAAGTAGGTCATTTGTAGTCCAATAAATCTGTTTATTCAGACACATACATGAAACTTAGTCTGGATTTGTGCCCGGTTGATGGCAATAGGCTTGCCCCCTATTACCTACATGGGACATAAACATAACTGGTGAAATGTGGGTGTACAATAGATACACCTCTGCCCAAACCTTCGGGGAAACAAAGCGTGCTGTTATGTTATGTTTACACATGAAACCAAAACCTACAGTGATAGAAATAAAGGTTATTTTAATACTCACGTAAATAAAATTCACACATACAGGCGACAATGCCGAGCACTACTACACTCAAAATAATCAAAAAAATGTCGAACATTTTTTTTAAAGTAAATGATTAATTATAAACAATAGTAATTTAATTTGATGAGCCAGAAACACTGTTTACACGAGACAATCACAGTGGTCGAGTGTAGACGTTAAAATAATTAAATGTTTTTTTGTTAACCATCGATCGATTAGATTACTTTTGAGACCTAGTTTTCATTATCTATAATCTCATTTAAAATGATGTTTTGTTTGTTTACGAGCCCGGTGCACTGTAGACATTAATACCAGATAAAAAGTACATAAAGAATCATTTAAATTCGTAATATCTATATACCTAGATATTACTGATTTTACATCACGCTTATGAGTTATTATGTATCCGGTTTGTAGACACACGGACACAATAAAAACAAAACGGAATTGAATTCCTTAATTTTCAAAGGTTTCACCACTATTATCGAAATCGATAAGGTTCAGCATCACCTTTTCCCAACTATACACCAGTAATTTATATGACCTCAACACCCAGTTACTGGGTTACACGATATCCCTTAGTTAGACTGGTTGACAGACTATCGGGCTTCTGACTACCCGTAACGAGTACAAATGGCAGCCGGAATTTAGCCGGGTTTTTAAGGGACGGAAGGGTCTCGGTAAGTAATGGATGGCCAACCATCCGGCAACCTTGAAAATCAACTCGTGCGGCTATTATTATTGTTTAGCCATTAGTGAGCCTTTGTATAATTCTACTAAACAAGCCGTGACTTGTACTCCACCTCTTAGTTTTCCAAAATGCAAAGAACATTATTTGATACCCAATAAATATATAGTAAAAACTATTTAGCCATAAAAACAAAGCCGAAGAAGGAAGGAGGGAAGAAAGAAGGTGACGGAACTGGTGGCGAGGCGACCTAGACGCGTATTGCAAGGGTTGGATCGAGGTGCCGCTAGAAAAGGATGCCTGGCAGGGTTTGGGGAGGCCTTCGCTCAGCAGTGGGACATTGTAGGCTTAATAAAAATACACGAAGCAAACATACTGAGAGACACATTTACAAAATAAAATGAGTTTGCCGACAGCCTTGCAAATCGACACTGAATCAAAATAATGACGAATGAATATTATGAAACTTAATTAAGTAGGTACTTGTGTTTCCGTTCTGTTGTAATCGGCAGTTAAATGTTAATGGTTTGGTTTGATTGCTGGCATTTGATACCGCAAGGTAATTCTATTCACGTATGCAGTGACAGACTACATATTGTACGAGAGTCTATAATACGCTAGGCCTGTCCTATGGACGTCAAAAAGATGACTCATTCAAATAACATAATTAGTACCATAGCTAAACATTGTAATGTTAGGTTATCCTCTATTCTCTGGAGGGTTAAGCAGAGATGCTGTAGGGCAGCCACATTTCACCAAACAAGTTTGTGCTGGCTTTAAGGGGGCTACTGAGAAATTCCTGGAGGAAAAGCCCAATAATAGTTTTCCAGACCTGGGTTCCCAAGACCTCGTTGTCCTGGGTGCACTCAGCAGTAGCGCTTGCGACCACTACACCAACGAGGTAGTCGATTGTCTGACAGTCAGTTTGATTTGATTGCTAGTAATTGATGCCGCAAGGTAACTCTGGTCATGTATGTTAGAAACAGGCTACATTATGTTCTTGAGTCTATTAAATACACTAGGTCTGTCTTCGAACGTCAATAAGATGACTCATTTAAATAACGCTAGTTAACTGGCACAAATCTAGACTCCGGGCTGTTGTTGTTTGGTTTGCAAATTATATAAAAAGGGATGTTTTGGTTTATGCAGTCTTATGAGGTGAAAAGTAATTTTTTCAGGATCGAAGGACCAAAAGCTTTTAGTGTCCAAAAATACACAAAGATTTCTGAAATAATGAAAATGGAGCGTACGTTACGTACATACGTTTTATGTTATCAATCGCTTAACGTATCTTAAATTTTTGAGGAATTGAATAAAGTTCCCGTCACACTGAGGCAAATCCCGCACGGGATGTGGGACGGGACGCGAGACTGTACGTCGATTGTTTTAATGAATAAAAAATTACGAAACTATTCACGCTAGCTTAAACACCTCCATACAGACTAGTTGCAATAATCAAAACGAGAGAATCCTGTCCTAAACAACTATTCACAACCATTCAACAGGTTGTCAAATCGAAATTGACATATTTTCAATTACTAATTTGCGTTGTCGGTAGTAAGTATAGCGGTCGCTATAAACTCACGGGTTTTGGATTTGTGAGCGACCATTAGAGGTCACTTTTGATAACATTGCTTGATGTCCCATTCGACACAGAAGCATATCCAACGGTTGTGTGTAAATAACTATGCTGTACCTATCCCGCTCGGGTTTCGCGTCAGTTAGACCAGTGGTTGAAATATGTATTAGAGAATATAGCACGTGGTGTAAGTACTCCTGCTTCGTCACATAGTCGTGATGTCGTGTACTCGTGTCTATTTTTAATGGAAACTATGCACAACACATTATGTTAATGATGTGGACATATTTGTAAGACAATGGATGGAGTTAGTACTAATATGGATGAAAAGTGTTAACTAAGTATTCTGTGCGTGCAACATAATGGTGATACACATATTTAAGGATTTTTGCCGTGTTTGTGCGACGAAACATTTGTTTTAATTAAAAGTTATGATCAAGGCGCTAAGGGACACTTTGCAACGGAAGAAAATGTCCCAATTGCATTGTCTAGTACGTTTTTCTGGAGTTTTCGATTCGCCCACAAATAAGTTAACTTCGGAACTTTCGCAAAACATAATACATTATATAAAAATGTCGATTCGTCCGCTTCGGGAGATTATATTCGTGCGAATCGACTAATAAGCCGTTTCAAAAATACAAGGTGAGGTGATGCATCAAAATGATATGCAATAAAAAAATGCAAGCCTAATTATCAAGATGAATCCCAAGAGTTTGAATATTGCCTATCTCACGGGGTGATCAATTCTCATCGCTTCTCTGTATAAGAAGAGGCCTTTTACCCTGCACTGCGACATTACATTCAGTGCCAATATTATCATATATCAATTAATTTATTTACTAACATTTACTTTCTAAAGCTAGCTTTAAGATAATTAATTAATTACTGGTAAACAATGAACTACAATTTATGATAAAGTTTTCTTTACTCTAGGTTTACCATTATTTGCTACGTATTCTAGTTGCGAAAGCAAACAAAGCTTAGGGTATTCCCTGGACTTGTAGTTATTTGAAAGAATTTTTTAGATTATTCTAGAGTTTTGTGCAGATTTGAGAAACACTTGATTTATAGTGTGATGTGTGTGTGTGTCTCTGTACTTTTTCAGTGTACGACTAAACGCCGACAAACACTACGCCGACAGACTGAACACCGACAAGACTTTAATTCGACGGGACTCTTCGCTGACAGGGCTCAAACAGATATCAAAAGTTACATGGTTACCGTGTGGCGATTGCAGGTGTGCTATAGTACCTCTGCCTTACCCATCGGTTATTATAGGCGTGGTAGTGTACTAAATCGTGAGACAATGTTTATACTTAAGACTCATATATATTTTATTTCGTAAGTGACAGTTTTGTATACGACAGTGTATAAAAAACGAGTGCGAGTGAATTTGCAAAATATTTTATGTTAAATCCAAATTATCTGCGTCGTTTGGAACATACATGTTTGTAAATGATCTTGCTAGTTTGCTACGCACATTCCTTTTCAAATGTAAATGAACGACTAATAACAAAAACTCACCGTTTCGGTACTTCGTCAGATAATAAAGAAGTAACAGCGTCAGCAAGTACACCAAGTAACAAAAAATAGGCGCCATTACTACACAGATCAACCCTGCCATGTCGTGTAACATGTTAACCAATTACAAACAACAAATTTTAATAGAAGTTAAACCAATCACAAAGAAGGCTGAAAGACACTGGATCGCACACTGTAACGATTTACGCGGCCAACTTTGTTTGAAAAAAGAAGAACGAAAATTCAAAATGGCGGAGATATTTTGGTGACAGTTTGACGCATAAAAGGAGGACTTTCATAGCTTTCTTCTACTCTTAGAGGACAAAAGTTGTATTTAATAACAATTTTAAACAATTAACCAAGTTTTATTAAACTATGCCATTATTCCAGGTTTTTTTTAAACAATTTTCTTTTTACGAAACTTATTTCGCGACCTCGGGATACGCGAATGTCTGAAACACTGAAGATATGCGTATCTCTGTTTGTTTTAGCAAAAGTACACAAAATTTTAAAATTACACAAGATAGTCATTGAAGGTTAATGTCTTGTAATCTTTTATTATTTCCATGTTCATCAAGTTTAAGGTTATTTTTCATAATTCATCTTTGGCGCTTTCGGTTTGAGGAGATTCAGATGCTTCCTGAAATAATGAAAACCTTTCAGGAAGCATCTTTGTTGCCAAGTGTTTATTGTGACATTTACAGGACACTGACACAATAGTCGTTACCAGACTGGTGATTCTACTGCGCACAGAATGACTACTTGAAATTGATAAAATACGGACAAAAAGTCGACTATTTGCAAACTTGCCTCCTATTAACAGAGTAATTTGAAAACATTGTTAAAGCTAATTATTTTTAACCAACTTCAAAAAAGGAGGAGGTTCTCAATTCGACTGTATTTTTTTAAAATGTTTGTTAGCTCAGAACTTTCGACTGGGTGAACCGATTTTGATGATTCTTTTTATTTGAAAGCTGGTGCTTCCCGTGTGGTCCCATTTAAATTTCATATAGATTTGATGATGCGTTTCGGAGACAGACAATGGTACTCTTCAAAAAATTACAGCAAATCAACTGCGATTGCTGCTATCGCATAAATATGCATTGTTTTTACCTCAAGGATGATGACATTTCAAATTGGCGTGGGGTAGGTACTATAACTAAAAAGTAAAAAAAAAAACATAAAAAAACAACCGTCTTCCAAAAAAACACTACAAAGTGAAAAATTACTTTAATTTCGGAAGTCGGTGACTAGTGACATGAAAACTAAAATACATATCCAAAGTCACCGACATCCGAAATTAAAATTATTTTTCACTTTGTAGTGTTTTTTTGGAAGTCAGTTGTTTTTAGAAGAGTAATTGTGGAGTTTCTTGCCAGCTCTTCTCCATAAGAAACGACCAATTGGAACCGAGCACCTGGCTTCTCACCATTCAATAGTGGCCATGCAGGTTTGTGTGAAATTAGATACTTATTTAGAATATGATTTCAGTTTGAATAATAATTTATTGGTCATTCCAGCGTAAGGTTACTTTTAACATCAAAAGCCAAAACTGAAAACTTTCCTTTTATATCTAACTGTTATCAAAATATAAAGTGACGACACTAGGAAGGAAGTTATATAAAAGTATGTCGGTAACTACATATTATAGTACATAATAATGTTATCTTTATACATAGATGTGTGTGGAGACTGTGTTAAAATGAGTTTTATAACAATGTGGGTTATTACAGTAATAAATCTTCCATAGTGGCGTTTTGTAGGAAGTTAAAGATTTCAGCTGATTTCTAACGGGATCATGAAATCTTATGACAGCTATTTCCGCTTATAATGATAAAAATATGAATAAATTACAATTTAATTACACCTAATAGCGGACCTGGTTCTTTAATTTCTACCTACTCATAACTACAATGCCTGAGATAAACGAATCAGATTGACAGAGTCTTCAGTTATTATAATAGTCTCAAATCTGAACTTAAAAAACTAAGCCTTTAAACATTGCCGCGAGAAATCGCGGCACAGCAGACAGAGCTCCGGCGGGATCTCATGGCGACATGGAGAGTGTGATTGTCGCAACCCAGTGCTGGGCACGCCACGATTTCGGCGGTAAGTCCCGTCTTTGAGTAGTGGATTGAGAGGCGATACGGCGTCCTCACCTTCTGCCTGACGCAGGTCCTCACAGGACACGCGTGTTTCGGGAAGTTTCTGCTTCGTATAAGGCGGGAGGAATCTCCTGGGTGTTTCCACTGTAAAGATCGCTCTGAGGACACGGTGGAGTATACGGTGGAGGTCTGACCGGCTTGGGCGGAGCACCACCGTGTTCTCGTGGCGGCGATCTCTCGCGTCCGGCCCTGGTCCAGGCCATGGTACGGAGCGAGAGTGCATGGGTAGCTATCACCTCCTTCTGCGAAGCAGTAATACTCACGAAGAAGGAGGCAGCGCACGTGAGGGAGAGGCAATATTTGCGCACTCACGGCCCTAGCCTCTGCAGGAGACGCCCTGGGCGTCGAGAATCCCAAGCTGATTCCCGGCCACAGTTGGCGCGGGCTTGCGGACGGCGAGTAATGGGTAGCTAGCTGTCCGGTAAGGACCAAGCCCGGGTCGACGGTGCGTTGTGTTCCACGCGCGCCTCAAAGAGATGTCAGCACCAGCTGGTGGGGTCCGCAAGGGCCGATGCCTGCCAGGGGTGCGGGTTATTCGAAAGAGATACCGTGGCCCCTGGCACACAGGCAACTGAGGGAACACGGGTGGGTTTTAGTCAGAAAAATCTGACACACCCTCCTGCTCCATCTAGAGCGGGAGAAGTTATTTGATGATTTCCCACCCTCACAAAAAAAATAAATGCATTTAAATATGTCTCGTCACAGACAATACACAAGCTAAACACTACTTCTAATCTCAACTTAACCGTCGGTCTCGTGCTGCTGAGTATAGGGTTCTGCGTTCGTTTGCCGAGTCAGTTAAAGTGTTATTGAGTTTTTCTATTGGAAATTTCTTCGTAACAGCTCAGATTTTGGTGGCGTAATACTCCCGTGTCTCGATGTGCACGTTGATCTGTTGTTCCTACGCCTAATCTCTCTCTCTCTCGTATCGGATTGCCGTCCCTCCCATCGGACTATAAGAGAAAAGGAACAATGAGTGCACCTGTGTTGGCACTCACACTTGTGCAATATACTTAATATCCCCTGTGAAGTTGGCTGGTCTCCGTTGAGATTGGCCGCTGTGGCTGAAATTTGGTAGGTAGGATTATTTTTTATGAACTGTGAGTTCAATATCTTTGGATATTGAAAAGTCCACGAGTCCAAGAGTCCACACACAACGTGATGGACTTTGTGCTTGCTTCTAATTTTAGTTCGCCTTCATTGTTCCGTTGCCATACCATCATATACTTGGCAGCATCGTACCTACTCATATAAAAATATGAGTAGGTACGATGCTAATCATCAGATCATAAAAAAAACCTATGAATGCTAGTATGAAGCTCATAAAAACGTAATTGATGCTCTGATTGGTGCATCCGTCCACTAATCTACACCGCTAATGGATTGTATTAATATATTGTCGGACTAATGCTTTTGTTGTATTAGACTCTTTAAGACCTTGTTATTTTGCAAGGTCTAAGTTGCTTCAGACTTAATATTTTTTTACAAAATACGTATTATCCAAGCTAACGCAAAAACTTCTGAAAGAAAGTTAATCAAATGTATGTGGGACCACTCTTGCGGCATACCTTATTCTTTAAATCGATCCGGAGATATCGCGGAACATACATAAATAAACAGACGAATTGAGAAAGACCTTTTTTTTTTCAAAATACATACGACAGTCCCCCAAAACGCCCGCCCCTTCATCACTTCCCATTACTTGACCCACAGCTGAAAAGAGTGGCTCAACAAACTCTCAATAACCACAGCTATCTAATCTAACTAAACAGAAATTCAGTTAGATTCTTACTTAAAAGAATATGATTCTATGAAACCTAGTTTGCTGGAATAGTACTATAGTGTAAATAAAACTTGGAGCAGAAATACAAAATAAGGTGACTAAGCGTGGTGGACAATGCTTGTTTCTCCACTGAACAAGACAAAGAATGTTTATACTTAACTGGTTACTTTATACTACAAATGAAGTTAATATTAGAAAGGCTAGTATTACATAGTTGGGTGGCAAACGGATCAATACTGACAGATAAGTTATGCAAACACGGTTCACTTTCGCATAGAGATAGCAAAGAATATGGACAGAAATAAAAACATTTCATCATCTCAGACAACTAATAGCTCAAATCAAAATCTCACATTTTCTGGACGTTGCTTCACGTAATCCAGTTTCCTGGTCTTTTGCCCCGAAACATATGTAGATGAAAATGTTATAGATAATAAAATAATAAAAATGTCTTATAGTTTATGGCAGTCGAATGTTGTGGTCCCAGTGATCCCTGTCAATCAAAGTGCCTAGCCTTTTCCCAATGTTAGGGTCCTCCAGGGGTTCCAGTTCAACCAGATGCAACTGAACACCAGTATTTTACATGAAATGACTGTCTATCTGACCTCCACAACTAAGTTACTGGGTAGCACGGTACCTTTCCAGTTATTCCTTTCAATAATAGTACAATTAAAACAGGCCAGAAATCTGTAATTTCTCAAGTCTTGGCTCAACTACCGCATGTAGTAATGTCATTTGCATATTGCGACAGGAGTTTATGGTGACGATAAGATATCCCGTATCTATTCAGGACAGTAGACATCCAAACGCTATTATGTAACAACGAACAAACAATGAATTAAAGAAACGGCTGTAAATAATATTATAACTCACCTAAATACTAATTATATTTGTTTCGAATATATAGGAAAAAGAAAACATTTGCAAAATTACTGGTCTTTTCGTCCGCATATGTGGAAGAAAAAGTTCCTATTTAAAAAGTTACTATTACTTACGCAGTAAGTGGGTTGTGAAGGTCAGCTCGATGTAAAATACTTTTATTTAGCTGCATCCCGTTAGACTGGAAGCCGATCCCAGTATGTAGTTGGGTAAACCCTCGGCAGATGATGATGGTGAGAACAGCGCTGGCGCAGTGGTCACGGCCGCGACTTACGAGTTGCAGGCCGCAGTTGCAAACCCATACAGGCTCTTTACTATGTGTAAATAATTTCATCACCACTGCTCTCAAAACGGTGAAGCAAAACATCTTTAGGAAACCTGTATCCTAGAACCAAACATTTGAAGACATGGTGACATCTACCAACCCGCACTGGGCCCGCGTGTTTGATTACCGCCCACTCCCTCTCACTTAGTGCACAATATTTCGAAGTAATCGTAAAAAAAAACTTACATTTCCAAGTTATTTTTGTAGCAGGTATACACCAAACATATCAGGATAATAAACGATATCGCCAAAGGTAAAGCAACTAGTTTGAACCAAACACTCCGAACCACGCTCGTTTGCGTTAGAGTATCGATGTCAGTTGAATTCGGTTCCATTTTTATAACAAAAAGCAGCTTCAAAAACACTTCAAATTATGTAAACTCAACAAATTTTGTTTTTATTTCCAAAATGAAACTTTAGATTTTTATTTATTTTGACAAATTTTAAATTGAATCAATAAACTAACACGAAAATGTATATATTTTGCACTATTTATTTTAAAAAAAGGGATTTTAGGTTACGTATGTATTTAACAAGCAAGTTAAGGTTATAACGGTTCCCATTACTTGGCATAACAAACGGCGGTTATCTGCTCATTATCGGCTATTATCTGCGAAAGTTTGATTTGAACTAACTATCGTTGACGGGTTCACTTGCTTTCCAGTGACATTGCAATTTGTCATACCTAATGACGATATATGCGGCGTATAAAAGTCTGGATGACGATGTAATTTTTAAGCCTTCCTATCTCTTTCACAATATTAATTGTCGTTTACAAAACTAGTTTGTGATTCACCTACGAATAGGTGTTAGTTAATTTCTTCGAATAGTTTTTGTTACTAACTGAACAGACAACTGTGCTGCTGGTGAGTTTGTAGCGCCACTTCTTCTATCCAGCTAAAGCACTAGGAAGTGGTGCAGGGCGAGCGTTTTGGGGGACCGTCTTATGAGGTTTTGGTATTTTAAAAGTGCTGATTCTCAGCCTAGTTTGAATAAACCGCTTTTGACTTGATTGGTTAATCTAGTTTCTACGTAAATCCCAGTGAAGGTCTAACTAAAATTGAGTTAAAATTTAAATGAAGTACAATAGTTAACTTTGAATTCTGTTAAGTGTAGAGTACTTTTCCTACCCCCATTTTATTTTTAATTGCTGATTGGGCCTATTCCTGACCTCGATCGGACCTGGATGGAACGAGCATGCCCAGAAGATACCTGTTCACTCTTGATTTGAAGGCAGACAGGTTAAATGTGGAAGAGAACACAGCAGAAAGCTCCATAGTTATAGACGAAATTAGAAAATTACATTAATTATAGCATTCATAGAGTCATCTATGTCATAATATACTGTAAAATAATAAGTAATGAATTTACAAAGATTATAAAATAATCCATTTACAATATGAAGTTCCTTATTTCAAACTAATCTGCGCACCGAAGGACCAGTGGAATGTCACTTGTAATTCGTAAGAAGAAATAAATTTAGTTAAGGAAATACAAACATTACAGTGTTAAATATGTTTATGAGACATGAGCTAATATGAAAACCATGTTAGTAATCGTTGTGATAATGTGGGCAAATAGTAGTTATCTCTATATCACAGTGAGCGGGTTTTTGTTAAGTAATTTGGGGGTTTGCCCTTTTGATTATGGACGTCTATTTATCTTTTTCATCCTCCTTAATATCTTCCGAGGTGCTTTTATTTATATATTATTTTATATTAGGTACAAAATTACTTTCCTTACATACTCTTTTTGATACGTGCTTTCGCCCCCTCCCGGCATTTTGTACGTATATGTAAAGATCGTGGCAGGTGGCGTTCCGTAGTTTTTGCCAACCCCCATGGGAAGAAGGCGTGAGTTTATGTATGTAAATAAATAAATAAACAAATAGTAAATAACTTTGTATTTATGGTTCAGTGTAACAAAAGGGTTTAGTATTTGGAGCCTCCTTTTAGGCAAACAATGTGTGTGAAAGGAGACTCCACTCTTCCATATTACAGCATAGAAAATCGTAGGTTACTTAATATATATATAAAAAATAAGTATGTCTAAGTACACAATTACAGTAGTAAACTATGATTAGAAATAAATACACAAACAGCAGGTAATAACAGAAATTGGAACATCATCGTTTTATATCGCTGATAAAAATAAACCCGGTTATTGATGAAAAACAAAAACAAGGTATACATAGATTTAAACAAATCCACTCAAAGAGCATTACGCTCAGATACTACTTGTATCAAAAGCGCCGGTTTCGAGAGGGGGCTTACTGAAATTACTGATAAATAACCAGCGTGACTTTGTCACATGATTCTTCTTCGCTTTTATCATAGAGATTATTACCTTCTATATATAGCGGAAGAAGGCTGTTGGTCCTTCGGCACGCTTTATTTTTAGACCTTTCATAAATTTATAGTCACTCTTAGTAAGCAAGCAAATAGATTGCTACATTCACTTATTTCAGTATTTTTTACTTTCTATACAACGTTACTTTTAAATATGATTTAGAGCATATTTTAAGTTCTACCCCATTACAGCGAAACAAAAAGGAGGGTTATGAGTTTAACCGACATGTATGTACCTATGTATGAGGATATATTTGTATGTAAGTTCGTAACTCTACCCTAACTTCTAAACTATTTATTATAATTTGAAAAATAATGAGGTATCGTTGGAAGCGTTTTCATCGTCCGCTGGTTATAAGCAATGTGACGTTACTTTAAATTGAATATGGCGCCCTCTAGAGGTCATAAAGTGATGAACTAAAAAAAAATCTTTTGTTACATAGAATATTAACTGGTTACACTGAGCCAGCGTCAATGAAGTCAGAGAAATTAAATGGGGTGTAATTGAAACATTAATATTGGAGAGGGCTGGGGGCCCCCTCCAATATTATTTTTATTTTTTAGGTATATATGTATGCAACCAGCATTAGAGGGGCGGGCGTGCAGTTTTATACTAGACAATGTCTATTTAGCTACATCCAGTTAGACTGGAAGCCGACCCCAACATAGTTGCCTCAAAGAGATGTCAGCACCAACTGGTGGGGTCCGCAAGGGCGATGCCTGCCAGGGGTGTGGGTTGTTCGAAAGAGATACCGTGGCCCCTGGCACACAGGCAACTGAGGGAACACGGGTGGGTTTTAGTCAGTAAAAGTCTGATACGCCCCCCTGCTCCACCCAGAGCGGGAGAAGTTATTTGGTGACGTCCCATCCTCAAAAAAAACCAACATAGTTGGGACAAAGGTTAGGCAGATGATGTTTAGGAAGCTTGACTTTGATAATGAAAAACCTTAGGACAGTTTTTTAATCAACCAAAACCATGCTTAATACTAGTATGTTACTTTAGCGGTATCTTTTGAAATGGTAGTCTCTACCGCGGAACTATCAAACAACCTTTACATTATATTCTATGTATAGCTAGAACTACGATACATAATGATTTGTCAAGTACCGAGATAGTGACTTAACTACAAATTGGATTGACAAATGGGATGTTGATAAAGATCTTACATCTAAGGTCGAGATGGCCCACTGATTAAGGACTCGCTTCTCATGCATGATCTTATATCCTAATCCAGGTCATAGTCTACCCATGTGCCAAGTTTTATCCAAATCCGTTCAGCCGCTTCAGCGTGAAAGCGTTACAAACAAGCAAACAAAAATACAGCACAAGCATACATTACTATTATTATAATTAAAAGTAAGTATGTATAAGTATTTATTTTTAGTCACCACAATAAACATTGCAAACATTGTTACATTTACGGTACATGATATGGTTTTTTTTTTTTGGGTGGGAAATCATCAAATAACTTCTCCCGCTCTGGGTGGAGCGGGAGGGCGTGTCAGACTTTTACTGACTAAAACCCACCCGTGTTCCCTCAGTTGCCTGTGTGCCAGGGGCCGCGGTATCTCTTTCGAACAACCCGCACCCCTGGCAGTACATGATATGGTTAGTTTACTGTGGGGAACTGGTGCCTAAGCTAGGCTTTAATGGCCTGTGTTTCAGATTACCAGGGCCTCAAGTCTGCTATCACAATAGTGTCAGAATGGTCTATCATTGATTTCATAATTGTTGATTTTGACAAGTTTGGTAATCTACTAATAAAATGGCGTCATTATGACTTTCCAATGGTCAGCCACTGATACTCCATTGAAAGAAATGGCATTTATTGGTAATCTCGTATATAATGACAAATGAATGACTGACTTAATTTACGAACTTCATACTACTTTAGATTGCTTATAACACTAATAAATAATATGTAAAAATATATATAAATGAAATCTGGCATGAATAAATGTTCAAATTTAGTAGTAGTTTTTCGAAAATCACTTCTACTAATGAGTTTTATAATAATGGCAATACGAAAATGCCATTATGACACAATTCTATTACGACACCATTGACCGACCAATGATCGACCATTATAAATTTAGCAGATTACGAACTTTTAGCGAAATGAGAATGGGATCGTGTTGGAATGACGAATTTATTAAAATAGCAGACTTGGGCCCCAGGTCTCCACCCTCTAGCAGATAGATATATTTCCTAAAAATTAAAAACTTGATTTAACAATTTTCAGTTATGAGGTTGTTTAATTGCGTATAGAGTATGTAGCTCAACATCATAAAGTGTTTAAAAAAAATAGAAAAAAATATGTAAAATAGTATGGTTTGGTGTAGTGTTAGTATTGTTGTAGATGTATGTCTCAAATCGCCATCCCGGCTCGAGCAAGCGTGGTGATCAATGCTCGTGCCTTCTTTGTATGAGAATAGGCTTTTTCCCTGCAGGATTCCATGGCCTATTATTGTTAATAGGCTGGTATTATCATCTAAAAAGGACGGTCCTTTAATAAGACTCGTTTGTTTTGTAAGGTATTTTATTGACAAGGACAAAAGTGAACGTAGGGTCTAACCTTCTCCTCGAATATTTCATAAGATAATGTAATAATAAGAGATATACACTATTTCAAATAGAAAATAAAACAGTTAAAGTATTTACAAGGCAGATGTGAGTGGAAACGTTGGGTCGACGCTCTAGAAGGACATAGGTATTACAGTGATCTTATTGGCGATGTTCTTCAGAAAGGTCAGGCGCGTAGAACTCACAACCGGCGTGCGTGTATGACCAGATGTATGAACGTAAATGAAGTAGAAAGAGTATGTAAGGATTGCAGCATGGAAAAAATCGCATTAAATCCGTTGCGCAGTTAAGAAGAAAGACGTGGTCACACAGGCAGACACGAAATATACCATTGTATAGTTAATAGACCCCGGAGAGACTACTAAAGTCTTCCACAGTACCTACAATGACACTAAACTTACGATACCTAAGGTGTGTAAAATCTTGTTTTTCATTCCTCAAGGTAAAACTTATCATCATGGATCAAAGGACAGAGTATTGTCTCAGAGATTTTGACATCTCTGATCTGATGCACCTGACAGTTTTAAGCGTTGCAGCTTTGGCCTACATATAAATCCGTTGGGCATCGAATCCGTCATCCATCTTTGAGGTTAATCTTCATTTGACATTTGTTTTTCAGTCACAGATTATATTTACTTTGATGATGCATTTGTCATTCTGGTTCAGAGCCGTATGATTTGTCAATCCTCTTTAAGTTATTCTTATATTGTAACTTTTCTTTCTCTATTATTTAGTATTTATGCGATTTATCGTAATCTTTATTTGTATTTTTAATATATAAATAAATCATCATAATTTCAGCCGAAACACGTCCACTGCTGGATACAGGCCAGCCACTTCGACCTGTGTGTCTCACATCCAGCGGATTGTTACGGCCTTCACAAGGTCATTGGCTACGTTGTGGCAGTTGTCATTATAAATGTTTGGTGACGTTCTTACATCTGGTCATACACGCACACCAATTGCGAGTCCTATGCACCTGAGTTGTTTGCAGAACATCACCAATAACGTCACTAAGTATATGACCTCCTAGGTCACCCCCTCGGCGTTACCGACGCTCGGGCTCTGAGGGTCGAAAGGTTGGAATCGCGCCACGACGTCAACTTTAAGTCATTCGTGGTACGAGTTCCAACGCACCATCTACAGCACTGCTTGAAAGAGGACTTTTGGCCGAAAGGTGTCGTATATCGACGTTTCCGGGGACGGTTACGTGACACCTCGCAGCAAAACACGATGCCGACGACTTTACGTGTTTAGTTATAGTTTTAAGCTGTTTATTAATATGTATTAGTTTGTTATTATTGTTTAAAATTATTTTTGTGTATTTTATCTATGGGCCTTAGTTGCCTGATAATAAAGTGATTATTATTATTATTATTATGTTACTACTCACATCTGTCTTGTAAATACCTTTTGTGAGTTGCCTTTCATTCATCCTCACAATACGACCAAACCATTATAGTTTACTATTTTCGAGTTTCCCAAAAAGCAATTCATAATAACTTTTTAAACAAACAAAGAATAATCATCATCGTCTATCACAACAACCACTCGACAAGATCATTCAATAAGGACCGAAGAAACACTTCGATAAAAAATCGAGTATTTTATCTTCTTTGATCTTGTTGATATATAGTTCAGTATCATTTCCCAACTGCATGTTAAAGTCACGAGACACACATGATTGATAGTTATCTTGTAGGTGCGTAAATCATCGGAAATCTGTCAACTGGATAATAATAACTTCAAGAGGCTTGCCAAAATATGCGTCAACTATAAATATCTAAAGTGTTTTTGAAAATAGGCTTGACTTTTCCTGTTTCTCTATGAGATGTTACACTATCAAAATATCTAGAAACACGTACCTCATGTTTAAGAGTGTGGTGCAGACCATCAAACCAAACAACTTTCTCCGTGGGACCAACATTATACTTGCGAATAAAAAGTTCAACTCTCCCACGCAAAACTTAAATACCTCAGCCCAAACTTATGGGACGGCTGATAATTTTTTCGTGATTGCGATGTTGGTTCCTTGGAAAAAGTTTTCCAGTTGGTCACTACCACACCCTTAAATTTGACCACACCTTTCTGATACAAGCTGTATAGGATCGTAAGCTGAATGTGCGAAATATCGAGTAGACAAATCTATTGAAATTTTGGTATGAAAATCAAAATAATCGGGTAAAGTGGGCGAATTCCTTTTCCGAACCATATAAGTTAGAGTGTGGTGTTAGACAGGGTGGACTAACTTCGCCAACCATGTCTAATTTACATATTAATCAGCTGATTAAGGAACTCAGCAGCGCCAATGTGGATTGTTCTATTGACGATATGTCAGTCAATAATCTGAGCTATGCTGACGACATGGTGCTGCTGGGTCCTTCAGTCAACGCGATAAGGAAATTAATTGAAATTTGTGCAATGTACGCGGCCTTTCAGGGGCTCACTTATAATATAAAAAAGTGAGTTCCTCATTTTTAAGGGGAGGACCCTAGTATCGTCCGAGATTCCTTTGATTAAACTGAATGGTATTACCTTAAAAAGAGCATCAAAATTCATATGCTTGGGTCATGTGGTGAAATATACACAGCGGACCTACAACGCCCTACGTGTGCAATATAATAATGCTTTCAGGGTGCTGTTGGGTCTCCCTCGATACTGTGTGCGTCTAAAATGTTTATATATACGCAAACTGATGATTTATTTGCTATTATGCGCAAGAGAATCGCATCAGTAATGAGTAGGGTGAGGGGGAGTACCAACGTCATCCTGATGACATTAAGGGACAAATTTGACAGTCCAATCGTTGGGCACTGGATGCACACGCACTCTGTATACTCGGGGCCTGACGATTGGTTTAATTAATTGGATTTTTGTAATTTTAATTTAATTATTAAGTTTACGATGCTCTTCATTTAATTTTGATTCAGATTTAATTTTGAGTTAACTAATTTGATTTGATTTTGATTTGATTTTAATTTCATTTTAATTTAATTTTTACTTAATTCTGATCTATTTTTGATTTAATTTAATTTTAATTTAGTTTAATTTAATTTTTACTTAATTCTGATCTATTTTTGATTTAATTTAATTTTAATTTAGTTTAATTTTAATTTAATTTTAATTTAATTTTAATTTAATTTTAATTTAATTTAATTTTAATTTAATTTTAATTTAATTTTAATTTAATTTTAATTTAATTTAATTTAATTTAATTTTAATTTAATTTAATTTTAATTTAATTTTAATTTAATTTAATTTTAATTTAATTTTGATTTAACTTAAAAATTTAGTATGATTTAATTTTATATGTTACGTGTACCTACTTACTAACATAGTGTAAAATACCTACTGGACCTGCTAACAAAATTTGGATTGTTATTGTCCGAAATAAACGTTTTGAATTGAATTAAATTAAATATAATCTATATGAAACATACATCTTAAACATTGCTAGTGAAATTTAGGTGTGCAATTAGTACAACTCTACCTAACCCTGCGAGCAAAACAGGCTTGCTGTTATATTTATTTAAATACTGAAGCTCATTTTGCGTTGTCATATACCGACGACTCGTAGTTCTATGATCATAGATAAATAACCCTATAATCTGTCTACCATATTAACGCTGTGATCATAACATTGATGTAAATTGCTATTTATTACCTACACCATTAAATTATCAATGCTAGACCTATAATGTTTTATGTGTGAAGGTAACTATAAATAATTGTCGATATCCTTATTATACCACCAACAAGTATATCTAATATTAAAGTGGCAGTTGGAGGTGACTTTATTAATGAGGAATTATTTTGAGTCATTAGAACTAAAGAACCACAATCTAGCGCATATCATTTTGATTCATAATCAATCAACTTAGACTATCGCAGTCCACAGCTGGACATAGACCTATCCCACGCTGCGCCACAACACTCGCTCCTCCGCCTTCTGCATCCAGTCTGTACCTACAGCCACTTTTTTGAGGTCCCACACTATGATTGCCGATACACGGTCTCTACTCCAGGTCTCGTCTGCTCCATCCGCCATCGATTCTTTGACAAACATGACCAGTCCACTGCCACTTCAGCTTGCTTACTGGGCAAGCTATGTGATGTATGATCCTTAATACTTTGTTTTAATCTATACCCATAAAATTCCCATTTTGATATTACTCGTATAAAGTAGATTCGATATCTACGCTGATATACTCGATCGTCGTTTTGTGATGTGTCGTATCTTAGAAACTACGACCAACTTGGAGACGTCGCAGACATATGAGACATCTCGTAGACGCCTATTTGAAGGTCCATGAACCCAAAAATCTGAAGTATCGTCCTCAAATCTGATATCTCCATATCGGTCAACTTGACCGACGGCGACGGTGGACATCAAATATGTAAGTATGTGAGATAAGAACAAAGTCCTCACATTATTAATATTGAATATGTTCTAGACTTGCTAATCTCCTACTATTGTTCTGTTATCAGACAATGACCTACATCTGGGGTAGGACAGTAAGATTTATGCGTTTGATATCTTTGGCGGTGCTTAATTAAGACTCTACTTAAGTATGGAGCCATAATTAAGTTGAGTCTTCTGGCATAAAACTATTAACTTATAGGTATAAAACGTGCATAAACGTGGCGTTCTTTAATTGTTGCCTACCGTGATGGGAAAAAGGGGTAAGTTTATGTGTGTATGAATGTTAAACTTTCAATCCTTATGGCGAAAGCAGACCGCAAAACCGCAGCGACAAACACGCTCAATCACAACGACAGACCGGAGCGACAATACCTACTGGTTTCTATGAAAACGCGGCATCATTGCACCAATGTTCCCACCTAGGTGGTCTGTGGTCGGCGTGGTCGCCTTCTGAGTTGTATATTAACTGTAATGTTTAGACTCATGTTAGATTCAATCTTTTACCTGAGTTAGTGCCTGGTCCTACGGTCCGCGTTTCGATATGAAGTTTTCTGTCCGTATACTATGTTATGGATCTATTCCATTAACACCTAGACTAAAATTTAAGCTACTTAAATATTACTTTCATTGTACAACATTTTTCTTCTCTGGAGGGTTGGCAGAAACTATTGAACGTCACCTGCTGCGGCCTCCTTGCAATGTAATATCTTATACATTTGTCATGCACGCGGTTGCAAATATCATGCACATCTATCTGAAGAACATTGATAAAATCAATAAGGTCACTATTTGTTCTTCTTGTTGGGCGTCCCCTCCGGCGTTTCTACTAACATCTGCCTTGTAAATTCCTTTTGTCTTTCACTTTTCATTATGATACTCTCAAATGACTTTTATAATTTTTGTTACGATATGTCATTTTAAACCGCTTCGTTGACTTATCCATCATTCCTCGGCCTATTATTCATTGTTACACTACACATATGCTGCTCAATAAATGCATTTCCACCTCATTTATTCTACTTTCATGCCTCTTTTTTGCCACACCCACAACTACTGTCATTAGGTCCTATCGTCTTTTATTATTCAACTAAAACTAATATATTCTAGCAAGGCAGATCTGCCGTTACTTCTCTCAATTTAAACCTATGCGAACAGGTTTATGTGATGTCTTAGTTGCGTCGGGAGCTCGAGACAAAATTGAAGATTCTCGAATAACTCGCATAACCAGTTCGAATACCAACAAGGTGTAGGTATATTTAGACTTTTTTCTATATTAAGACTGAACGACTTGACGCTGACATTGAAACTACTTAAAAAACAAAAGAAGAACACGTTTCAAATTGTTTTGAGAATATTTCAGATTAATTGAATTACATATTAAACGTAATTTACCCACAATTATTTTATAATATTACATCATCATCATAAGATCAGTTTGTGGTTTTCTATAAATATAACGTTTTATCTGACCATTGGTGGTTGTAAGATAAGAAATGGTTCAAGTTTAACTTATCAGATAACAGATAACATTGTTTGAAACTTTATTACGCACTGAAAATACTAAGCATGGTTTAATTGAAACTTCTAACATAGAATAATAAAAATAAATAGTAAAATAAAAATTGCTTTATTAATTCCTTACATTGTGTGTACATCAACCAATTATTTATATTATTTGTTTTTGGTAATTCAATGAAGTTAATATTATGCCTAATTGACTGTTGATAATTTATATTCATTTATTACATATTTTATTCCATCATGCTATAACATAGAATACAGGGTGTATACAGGGTGTTTGGCAGAACGTTGAACATACGAAAATGGTGGGTAGGTGGGGTCATCTGCTACTTACTCAGCCCTAATTTATTTGGCCCTGGCCGACTGGGTATTTAAAAAAAAAAAAAAAAGTTTTTTTCTTGTTTCACCACTTTCCTAACTTTAAAGTGTATTTTTTTATTAAAAATGGGCAATAAAACAGGCAATTTTTTTTTTTTTTAATCTTTGATGTTGGCAGATTCTTATAAAATTATTGCTTTGTTCAGATGTTAGCTAGAAAAAAAGTTATGAGTCCTCAAACTTACAGAAAGATGTAAAAAAATACTTGAATGTTAATTTCAACTTGCATTTAAAAAAAAAAACAAAAAATGATTGAGGAGTTCCAATTCTAGCAAAACATCCCTAGTGTGTGAGCTTTCTAATGGTATGTAATTTGCTTTTATAAAAAAAAAAACTTTAAGAGTTATTTCATAATTTTATCAAGTAGGAAATTTTTGACTAAACTCTACCTTTACGGAAAGTTAAATGTTTTGCGAAATTTAATACTGCAAAGTTGGTAAAAATTAAATGATCGATTGAAATTATGCTGTACCAGTTAGGTGCGTTAATGAAACAATTAAATAATTTTAAATAATTTATTTAAATAATAAATCATAGATGTTCAAATTGACGCCCTTCATTCGCAATACAGGTGCGGCATCTACGTCTGATTTCTACAGTTGTTGTGCGCAGCAGCATCTCCTGTCGCATAACTTCGAAAGCAGCATTAATTCGATTTATCAAATCTTCCCGACTTTCTACTTCTGTAGTGTAAACTAGTTCCTTTGCCCTTCCCCACACGTGAAAATCGAGCGGAGTGAGGTCGGGCGATCGCGGAGGCCAGGGAATTGGTCCTCCCCTGCCAATCCACGAATTTGGGAAACAATTATCCAAATGCTCACGTACAACTAGACTAAAGTGAGCTGGGCAACCATCGTGTTGAAAGACAATAGGCCTGTTTATGTCTACTTGGAACACTTCTTCCACTAATGGTGGTAAATCATTTATCAAAAAATCCAAGTAGTTGTTCGCGTTGATGTTGTCGGGCAAATAATGAGGCCCTATTAGCTTATCGCCAATCACTCCTGCCCAGACATTCACACTGAATCTCCTCTGGAAGCCTCTTTGTCTCTTCACGTGTGGGTTTTGATTTTTAAGTGCCCAATGGTGAATATTGTGATAATTGACAATCCCTTCTTTGTCAAATTTAGACTCGTCTGTCCACAAAATACTTTTTAAAAAGTTAACGTCGTCCACATCGGTATGCAGCAAATGGCGACAAAATTGCACACGTCTCCCAAAATCACTGTCATCGAGACCTAGAACAAACAAAACATGTCTAAGAATTGATTTCAATACTGAATCTTTTCTTCCTCCGAGTTCAAACTCTACAATTATCCAAATTTTTCATCTTCAATTTTTAAGTACACTAATTGGCTTTATGGCTTAGCCATAAAGATGTAAGACCAAATTCACAAAAGGGCGTGCGACTTTCCAATTTTGTTCTAAAAAGGACCCATAAGTGCTGGCAAGTTTACCTACGCTGACCACCTGCGCAAACCGAATCCGAAATCCGAATCCTGTAAGCGCTGGCCGCCTGATTGTTACGTGAATGCGGCCGAATAGGAATAGTTTATTGAATTTAATTTGAAATTAGAATTGAATGCGCTAAAAACAACATGAGGAAAAACAACTAATAAAGAAAGTGACGAAATCAAGGTTAAATGGAACGATCAATTGAACTGTCTCATAATTTACTACATTCCACAAAATCGTATCAGATGCAGTGCATAAACGGCTTAATCTTACCTTGCACTGGAGTGTAGTGAAAAACATGTCTACCATCTTGCCGGAGAACAGACCACACTTTCCATATGCTTAAGCCAAGTATTGAAGCTATCTGTCTAATGCTTTTGGTAGGATCCGCGTCAAACTCGGCAAGAACTTGTTCGTCAATGGTAGCATCGGGTCGTGCTGCGTTCACTCGTGGTTCTTGTAAGTTCAGGTTACCGGTTTGTCGTAAACGTCGGTAAGTACTCGCAAACGTCTGATGACTGGGTACTCGGCGGTTGGGATAACGCTCTTGATAAATTCTTCGCGCTTCACGCGAATTTGTATTAGCGCTTCCATACGCTAACAACATGTCCGCGTATTCCTCACTGGTAAAAGCAGCCATTTCTTTACCAATAACAACAGGTAACAGTAATAACAAAAAACTTAACAAACTTAAACTTAACTAGTGATAACAATAAAAGAAAACGAAGTGAACAAAAACAAACGTAAGCGTAACGGGCACGTGAGATCGCAGAGGCAGTTAAGTCTCGACTGAATAAAAGAAAAGAATTCATTCTGAGGCGTCACGGTGCCACGAGAGCGAAAGAGAGCAAAAATACGCTATGACTGCGCAAGAGTGAAACAAGATTTCTACCTGCTTTGTGTAACCATCTCAAGGGAATAGTGAATGTCAATTTGCACCACTGCTACTGGCAAGCCGTCGATCCATAATTTTTACCAACTTTGCAGTATTAAATTTCGCAAAACATTTAACTTTCCGTAAAGGTAGAGTTTCGTCAAAAATTTCCTGCTTGATAAAATTATGAAATAACTCTTAAAGTTTTTTTTTTTATAAAAGCAAATTACATACCATTAGAAAGCTCACACACTAGGGATGTTTTGCTAGAATTGGAACTCCTCAATCATTTTTTGTTTTTTTTTAAATGCAAGTTGAAATTAACATTCAAGTATTTTTTACATCTTTCTGTAAGTTTGAGGACTCATAACTTTTTTTCTAGCTAACATCTGAACAAAGCAATAATTTTATAAGAATCTGCCAACATCAAAGATTAAAAAAAAAAAAAATTGCCTGTTTTATTGCCCATTTTTAATAAAAAAAATACAGTTTAAAGTTAGGAAAGTGGTGAAACAAGAAAAAAACTTTTTTTTTTTTTTTAAATACCCAGTCGGCCAGGGCCAAATAAATTAGGGCTGAGTAAGTAGCAGATGACCCCACCTACCCACCATTTTCGTATGTTCAACGTTCTGCCAAACACCCTGTATAGACCCATCACACAGCCGTTATCCACGCATTCTGTGCATCAAAGCTTGATGCTTTGATGTATATTATTGAACGCGTGGATAATTAGCAAAATTAAGCAAAAGTAATTTCTGAGAAATGACTTTTATATTGGTGTGAAAAATCGCTGTTTTCGGAATTGCTCAATGTAATGCTCGCAAAACACTGTGCTATTGTGCACTTTCATAATTTCTAACTTGATGATATTATGGTGGACATCCACGTACGGGATCACACAGGGAAATAAAATGTATGGGAATATAATAGAAAAAAAGAAAAGGACATTCATTTAGCACAGACTAAAAGGCTCACAACTACAACTGATTACAAAAAAAAAAAAAAAATGTGCGATGTAAGGAATTAGCAGAAAAGTAACGACTGCGCCAAAAAGGCCCAGTTTAGTAAAAATGCCGGACAACGAGTGCCTGACGCTGGTTTTGAACTTCACCTGAAGACTGGATATGAAGAAGCTTTTGACTTCCGTCCACGATAACATTTAATTTTATGGACGTAGACGCATTATGCGACGGCTTTAAAGTTAAATAAAAAATTGGTTTCGTGAAAAATGGTAAAAAAAAACGTTTGAACTTTGACCTTCAATATGTCTGTAACCAAAAGATTCCCATGTCTTTATGGTCCAGTATGAGACGATGACGGGGAGTTCTAGTGTCTCTCTGCTTCGCTAGGCGTGGGTGTGTCAGAAGAGTCAGCATAAAATGTTCCCACTGCAGGCCTGTGTCCCAACCCTCTCTGTGATAAGAAGTGCCGGTAGTGGATGTCATATATCTTCGAATTTCTGGTTCTAAGACCTGCTGGTTTCCTCACGATGTTTTCCATCACCGTTTTAAGAGCAGTGGTGATGAAATTAAATACACAAAGTGAAGTGACTGCTAAGGTTGGAACTCGTAAGACGAGGCCGATAGCACTGGTCCACTAGTGCTCTTGGTCGTGAGTGTCTGTAGAAGTGGTTTTTAAAATCCCTTGCAAAAACATATACGACCTACATATCTAAGTTACCAAACTTAGTGATCGAAAACCCACCCACTACCTACTTCCCCACAGCTATTTGACCTGGCCCAATGGAACTAGACGACAATAAAAGGTAAATAAATTACCTTTCTTTGCTAATTCGATGATAAAGCGAGGTTGTTGACATCGTAGCCTCATAGAAACTAGAATGCACGCTTTAGAATACTTCAAATAAATATTGTGTATTTATTTACTTAATTTGTACTTATTTCATGGTTTGGTCATGAGAGGATGAATCAAAGGCGATTAACAAAAAGTATTTACAAGGCAGATGCGAGTGGAAAGGCCGGGCGGGGACGCTCTAGGAGGACATAGCAACCTTATTGGTGATGTTCTTCAGAAAGGTCAAGTGCGTAGTACTAGCAACTGGCGTGCGTCTGTGTCCAGATGTTTGAATGTTACGGAAAGGAGTATTTAATGATCATAGCAGGTAGCTTTCTGTACTTTCTGCCTATACCCATGGGAAGATGGCGTGAGTTTTTGTATGTGTTTGTTGTGCTTCATAATTTATGGTGTTTATTAAACAACTTCTTTAAGTATTCAATAAAGGATTTTGTTTAAAAGCCAAAGTCACCTGTATGATCTCCAATATGGTTATATTGGAGATCATACAGGTGACTTTGGCTTTTAAACAAAATTCTTTATTGAATACTTAAAGACGTTGTTTAATAAACACCCACTAACCTACTTATACATAGGTACCGACCTATATAGAAAAATATATTTGTGTGAAGAACTTTTGTGTACCTATGTTTTATAATATTTGTAAAATACCATATTTCAGGGAAATATATGAATCTATCTATCTATCTATGTTACCTTCTTTCATTGTTTTAATTGTTTGCATAATTTTAAGTCACCAAGGTAATATCTACAGCGACTACGGCACTGAAAGAGATCCTCACTTGATGAAAATAATGAAATTCAGGATAATTGTGATTGCTATATTTACCTTGGTGAACATATAATATTACAGGTGATTATTTATAAATATGGTCCTTTTGGAAGAACTGGTCATTCGAGTCTGATTAAGATAGTTATTTAATTACAGTTTTACGTTTGGCACGTAATATTAATAAAAAATGTATTTACAGTATGTACGTATTAGAAAGGTGTAGTCATATAGGGTGTGGTACAACCCATCAAACTGAACAACTTTTTTCATTAGACCAATATCATAATCGCGAAAAAATTATCAACTGTCTCATATAGAAGTTCAATACTTACTCAATCCAAATATATCCAAATGTACATGTATGGGACGGCTGGCGAAAAGTTGATCCTACGGAGAAAGTTATCCAGTTTCATAGTCTATACCACACCCTTAAATATGACCGCACTTTTTTTACACACGCTATAATTAGATGCCCTATTAATTTGATTGATTCATGTTCTATTTTACATGCCCAAATTGTGTATATTTTTGCAATTCAACCTTCAGTACACAGACAAGGCTTCAGTCTAATGTTATGCTGATTGGCCTTCTATACTATTTTCACAAAAGATAACACATGACCCTGCATCCGACTAACTTGACAAGTTTCAGATAAATATAGAAATATGTTCTTCGTTCCGGTGTCTTCAATGTTGAATGTTTTGCAGGTGGAAAGTGTTAACTAACAGAAGAAGATATATTTGACGTTCACCAAAGTAAAATGAACTCAAGCCACAAATAAAACAATCTACTCTGAGAATCATGAGTCAGTCGTCCAATTATTGTAAGTCGTCGATTGTTAATAGGTTTAACGAAAATCAAAGTATTAGCGAAACAAGTATGAAAGTTAGTCTATTATATGTATTGTTATTTTGTCATATAAGGTGAAAAAGACATCGATGCGCAAACTATAACCATGAACTCAGCACATGAAAATTCTATCCCTAAAGGGGTTCAAAAGGCGATGGAAGTTTGAATGAATGATTTTGCCAATAGGCCGATTCCCATCGGAATATTTTTTTTTAAAATGAAAACAAAATGAGTGAGCGCAGTAATTTCTAAAGACATTTAAAAGTCAAACTTTTGCACTTTCAAAAAACATGTCTTTGACTCTAAACAAGTTTGCCAGACAGATTGATGATAAAGATGATGCCAGTACATGTACCGATTGAAAAGAGAAAGGCTAAGATAAATGTTATGATTATAACATTGCAACGTATAAATTAGATGAATTGACAGCAGCTAGACGCAGGACTTTCTCAAGAGACAAGGCTTGAAATATTCTTCGAATTGTTTTGATTTGAAATAACGATCAGACTTTACGAATGATGCTTATAACTCTCATTGAAATTTTATAAAACATCAAAGTTGAAACCCAAGATATATTTGATACCTTGGCTACTTTTTTAAAGACAGAAGATAAAAACAAGATTCTTTGGCCAAAGAATCAGCATCACCATACAACGTGGCAATGCTTCCAGCCTTTTGGGCACTTTTTCCATTGACAGCGATGCGGATGAGTTTTTTGATGTGCTGTGATTCTTTTCTCTCTGATTTTTGTTATATATAGGTACATACATTAAGGTGAGAAAATGCAAAACGCAGCCTTATCTCCGATTTAGACATATTTAGACAGATTGAACAGGAAAATGTTTAAATAGATAAAATCTACGATCAGATTACAATAAAAATATTATTGGTATGTTGGTGAGCACTGTATGTACAATTTTGAAATATCTCAATAATTACGCATTATAAGAGCTTCCTCGATTGTCGATAAGTATGTAAGAAATTGGCAAACGTAAGGCAGGGTGTCTCTAGGCTAGAGGTCTTACCATCTTCGCAGAGTGGATGGTAGCAGCTAGATGAGAGTCACCGAGAATCAAAAAGATCGGCGTGCGATTGGCGAAGACTATTTCCAGCAGTAGACCACTGCAAACAGCTGAATGTAAAGCTTTTCTATGATATCTCGTGCCGATATGAAAGAATATGAACCCTTTCATGACCAAAAATATCGGAAAAACATTATACGACTGGTTGGGAAGTAATCAAATCTGAGAGAGACACAAATAGAAGAGTAAATAAAAGATTATTGTTAGAATCTTCCTGTATCCTCAATGCCGAATATTTGGCAGGACTTTCCGTTTCTAGCGTTGTGTGATTAGCTGAGTCTTTAGTCAATATTAACTTTGTTTTAATTCTAATCGTCGTGGTTATGATGACGTTATTTTTATGAGGTTCTATAGCTGTTATGTAAAGAGTTTAATTGTAATTCGCTTTGGTTTTCCGCAATTGGATCAATGTTATGGTACGTCACTCTGCCAGGGGTGCGGGTTGTTCGAAAGAGATACCGCGGCCCCTGGCATACAGGCAACTGAGGGAACACGGGTGGGTTTTAGTCAGTAAAAGTCTGACACGCCCTCCCGCTCCACCCAGAGCGGGAGAAGTTATTTGATGATTTCCCACACAAAAAAAAAAAATGGTACGTCACTGATACTTTTGCGTGACGCTTTAGTTCACATCAGACGTCACTATAACGATCTTCTGCTCCTGTCAGTATGACCTCTACTATTATAGCTCATGCAATGCTAATATCACTAACCAGACAGCAAGTGTGATTGATTTGATTGCATACGTGCTTACTTGAGCCCTAGCCTTGGACCATACACTAGAATATATACTTACATTGGGTAGAAAGGGGGTGACTACCGAGATGACGACTAATAGAGAAGTATGGAAGAAAAAAACATGTTTCGCCGACCCCAAATAAATTGGTATGAGGGCAGAGAATGATGATGATGATGATAATGAACTGCTTACATTGGTAAACGCATAGCCTTTAAATCGATGCATAGAAGGGATTAAAGTATATATGTAGGTATCTCAGGATGTATTAAGCTATTTATACGTAGAACTATGCCAAACCAACAATACTAGACTTCATTTAAAGCTACAAATCACAAAATATTAAAGATCTCTCTTAATTTTTAACAAAACGCACAGTTGCGCAGTCCTTGCCTCACGCTGAGCTCACTTATCTTACAATTTGCGCAAGCATTGCACGATCTGCGGCAAATATTGTTCGAATACACGTCAACTATGTTTAGCTAGTATATGAAATACGTACTTTGTGCATTAAAATTAAGAAGTAGTCGTGACGGCACGGCTCGTAGGGACGGCGACGGGTTCTGTAGCAGGCGTTCTGTAGTTTCTTTCTAACCCCATAGTAAGGAGCCGTGAGTCTATGTATTTATATTGTAGGGATTGCTTGAAATAACTTTTGTAGGAATTGAAAGACACAAGACCAAAAATAAAGGCTACACAAACTATACAACATAGTTCTCTAGAGTATTTTTATTATAATGATGACAACTACGACAACAGTAACGATCTTATTAAATGTTCGAAGAGCAGTGATGAATTATTCAATACTACTACTGTTAATGAAGTACGAATATTGATGAGGTTTTGTAGTACAGCACTATTTGCAAAACCACTTATTTAACTATAAGTAATATAAATCGTACTTAATTGGTCCTTCTGATCTCTATACTTGTAGTTGTTCGAGTTCCAAAGGACCACAATTTAAATAAAGAAGCTGTTTATCTAAACAAACCAGTTACCGGTTACTGTGCAAAACGAACGTGGGATGGGAATGCTAATTTTTATTATTCATGTCCAAATCCGAACTGAATTTTGTTAAATTATGCAAATATTGTTGGCAGCTTTGTAAGAATTTCTTAGAACAATTTTAAATGAGAGTAAATCTTTAATTTGCCAGACTAATGTTAGTAATTAGTAAGGAGAGTAAAAAAATGAAGACGTTAGTTTACTCATAAGTAGAAGTCTTAAAGTGCATCCTGTTTGTCATATCAAGGTTTTTTATATTGGCATGGCTAGCTGTCATATGAAAAAATATTTAATGAATGTTCTGTGTCTCGTAATGTTTATTATTTTACCTACATAATGTATAAAGTCAAGTCTTATGTAAACTATTCTTAACTAAACAGACAGCTGTGCTGGTGGAAAGTTTGTTGCGCCACTTTTTCTTCGCGGCTAAAGCACTAGTAAGTGGTGAAGGGTGGGTGTTTTGGGGGACTATCTTATCTTATTTTGACGTTCGAAAAGTGCTGATTCTCAACCTAATTTGAATAAATTACTTTTGATTTTGATTTTTGATTTTATGTAACCAAACACTTCTTCGGAATTAGCGCGTTGTTTCTCGCAACAATAAAATCTTTTATGATTTGACTTTTAACTAAATGTTACTGATACTACATACTGTTACTGTTAGTCTGCATCAACCCAGTGCTGGGCAAACATCACTTTCCATGACTTCAAGCTCTTTCGACTTAAGGTAAAGTTGCCTTAAATATAATTCCTAGTTTATTATTAATTTATTCACAACCATTAATAGATTCAATTTTCATGCCTTGCCCTCTTTTTCTATGGAATTCAATATCGCCTTCGACGAACTAAGTGTAGGTACTTAGTACCTACACTTTAACCTACATTGTGTCACGATTGTAAGTAATTGTAAGGTAACACAATATCTAGGTGATGGTTGCACGACCTGCAACCACAGAGCCACGAACTTACCCGATTATAGAAAATAGTTTAAAATTACGTTGGAAATTAAAACGCTTTCAAAAATGTTAAAATAACGAAATTATAAAATAATACCTGTACTGGCACATTGTACTCAATAAAAGGGAACAAAAATGAACAGAAAGATTAAAAAATAGACCACAGACGCTTGTCTGTGATCTAAATTAGTTTTTGTGTTTGGTCACTCTGACAATATGTGGCCAGGAATAATCCTAATCATTTATTTTGTTCATGTAGGCTGTACTAAACAAGCTATTTGAACATAGAATCCTCAGATTACTTAGAAAAGATTTTGACCAAATGGTCAGTCATATTTCTGAGTGTAATTTTGTCGTGGTGCAAATAAGACCTAATCAGTCAGTCAACACGGTCTAAATTAAGACTGCTGAGTAGTATGACCTCAAAGAACATTACACTTGTACAATTAAATGCCACGTACCACGTGAATATGTTTTATTCTTCTTATAATTTTCTTAAATTAAATTCCAACTAAAAACCTCAAAAATGCTGCAGAAATTAGACTATAAATACGTTTGTAATAAAATTTACATAATGGTCATTTGATCAGGTATTGTCGGGACAGCATTTTATAGTAAACGTTAAAATAAGAACTCAAAAACATCAAAACATGAATGACATCACCGTTTTGGAAATGGAAATGGATATTGGAATGAGAGTCATATTAGTAGCTACTAAAGGATTCGATTTTGAACAGTCTCGATGCATTTTGCCAACATCAATAAATGGTCTTTATGGAAGGAATGAACGCATAATAATATGACTAAAATAGGGATGAATATTAATGTTGTTGGAGGGAGGGAGAGAATGATAAATGGATTGCGTAAAGAATGGTATGACATAGAAGGGAGTGAATGATAGCGTGACGGTTGACAGGGGCGAATCGAAGAAGATAACGTGTTGCGCCGACCGACCCCACATAATATGGAATTTGACGAATAGATAGTCTTAATAATTTACCATAAATTATCATTCTTTACAACAAAACAAGAACCAAAAATATGGTCTTGTGTGCTCTTTCAAAAAACAAACCATGCAAAATGCATTTTGTAACGCCAATTATTTCGGTTGCATGCATTATCTCTTCATATTCAAAGTTAATCTAAAATGTAGAGCAGTGACCTCCCGCCAACTCACGCTTACTTGAACCCATACAAATGTGCTAAGTCCTTAGAGTACTTAGTATGAAGGCCTCAACTGACAGGTCACAAGGGTACAGTAAGCCACAGAAATAAAACCATCGATATGTGCGATGGGTCGCACCGTGTGCTGGATTGATGGAATTTCGATTGGACATCAGTTACCGTGAAAATGGACGATGGTTGAAGTACCTACTTACATAAAAATACTATATCATATTACTTGATCCGGCTCCAAGGACCAATTTACAGGGTCAAATTAATTTACCTGGCTATACTTTACCCACGCGTCGGGTATCGATAAGTAAAGAACACTAAATGAATAAATTAAAAAAAAAAAACATTAAATTAGCCAAAGTCAATGTCTATAATTGGTCAGCGAACCGCGTCGGCCATGCGCGTGTGGATCGGTCAGCTGTTTTTATAATTTTTAGTAAACCTTAGATATTTTTTTTACATTTGGTTGCCTTGATCATGTCAGCATCATTTACAGTTTTGAACAGAGTGGGTAAAGTATTGCCATCTAAATTAATTTGACCCTGTATAAGCTGGCCTCTTATTCTATTTAAACTCCGTACTGCCAGCTCAAAGCAAAAGTGTTACTACTGACTTGCGGTCTATTGTACCATAACAATAGGAATGAGACTGGAATATCAAGTGACACTCTCGATTTCTTTAAAGTTTTTGTAGGCGTACCACGAACGCGCCAACTAAAAGTCACGTAAATTCCAATGATTTATGAATTGGAAACACTCCGTTGGCACATAAACTTGATGTAGTTTGAAGACTTTATTCATTTCTATGGGTGATTTACTTATGTTGAAGGTTCTGGAGTGGCGACCAAGTACCGGGAGACGTAGTGTTGGACGGCCTTCACAAGGTCGACGCATGACCTTGTGAAGGCCGTAGGAATCCGCATGATGCGAGCAGCACACACCGGTCGAAGTGTCGGCGCTTGCGAGAGAGCTATGTCCAGCTGTGGACGTTTGATTATGTTGGTGATGCATTGTGTTTTTGCGTAAATTACTACCAAATGCTTTACACTACCTGTGTTCTCGATTAAAAAATCGTTCGAATTTATGTTACGTTGACACCGCCCCGCAAAACCCCCCTTTTGGGGGAGGCTTATATCCAGCAGTGGATGTATTTCGGCTGAAATGATGATGATGATGAATGATGACACCGCCCGCTAGGCCAAGGAACATATATGTATACGACAAGCAGCGCTAGGCCCTCTGTTTACGTTGCCTTGGTCACGTATTAGGTACTGTCAGTCTCAGCTGTCAATAGACCAAATTGTCTATGGATTTCATTACTGCGCTTTCATTACAGTGTTTACACAGCTGTCACTTACATGATCGATATACATAATATTATGTATATAAAAATTGCTTTTCTTGTCTAGAAAGACAAGAAAAGCAATTTGTCTGACTGCGTTGTTCTTTTAAAATACGCAACAGATTTTATTTATTTATTCACAAAATCCTCAGCTCTTTAACAATTTCACTTTGTATTTATAAACTAATCTTACAGCCAATTACGGATTTACAATTTAATAACTACTCTTATTTTATGCATCAGAAACAAACAGGATGTCATGCTAGCACGTTCTAAGCATATCTAAGTGTGCAGTGTGGGTGGGTGTGTAGAAGTGTGTGTGAGGAGTTGGAATGGAGTATGGTCACGGATTACTTTATTCAGTTCTATTTAGAAATATTAGTCAAATCGTCGCATAAAGAAGTCACTAAAAGTTTCCTGAATTCACTTTTTTTGGTGTTAAATATATCAAGATGGGAGAATTTCTTTTTAAAATTTCTTAATATGCTACCAATAACAGAGTTTTGAGCGTAGATGCGGTTTTGACGATAATTCAGCCATTTTATTCTGGAAGGTTTACATGTATCATAATCAACTTATAATGTTCTCACTGCTGAGATACAGGCCTCTTCTCTGTGAGGGGGAGTGAGTCGTAATCCACCACACAGAATTATATTAATGTTAAACTAAAATGTATTAAAGAAATCTCGAAGTCTTGTCAAGTCGTAAAAATCGCGCAAATCCGGGGCGGATCGCTAGTTCAAAATATGGAATTTTAATTGGGTAGAAAATAGAAATATGTCGTATTAAATTATCATTTTTCTGGTCCTTTTGAGATTATTTTAATATTTCATTTAATTTAATCCCTGTGATAATGATAACATTATGTCTATGTGTTTGTTTAACATTTAACTAAATACATCGTTTTACTTGGGTAGATTCTACTGCTATTCTGCCTATAATATTCAAAATTGAAAATAATATAACATTAGTCACATTTGAGTTGTGTTCTAACAAACATTGCACCTTCAAGTAACTATGTAAATTACTGTCTCGATGACTAGTTAACATTTTGAATAGAAACTTTTTGTGCATCGAACTCATCAAGCATTGACTAATACACTATGGCAGGAACACAAAAAATGCGGTTTTGAATGTCACGAACTACACAGTCTACCACACAGCATCCTCTAAAATAATCAAGGACAGTTATTCGAGTTTGAGTTCGACAAAACTATGTAATGTATATTTAGATTACATTCTATAACTAATGCTCCACGTATAATAAACATTTAACTTATTAAATAATGAGACTGTAGGTATGACTGTTATAACAAGCTTTTATTATCTAGTTATATTATAGTAACTTTTCATCAAACCAAAGAGGGTAGCTACTTTGCAGCGATTGAAAAAATTTACTTTACAGAACTCATCATCATCATCTGCCTAGCCTTTACTTGACTATGTTGGATTCAGCTTCCAGTCTGACCGGATGCAGCTGGATATTATATTTCACATGGAGCCTCTGCCTATCTGACGTCCACAATTCCACAAGCTAGTAACCAAGTAACATGATACGTCTTGGTAAGATTGGTTGTCAGACTTTCGAGCTTCTGACTACCGAACCCAGCCACGAACTTTACCTTGTGCATTTAATTTCTTCCACTGCTCTCAAAGTGGTGAAGGAAAACATCGTGACGAAACCAGCATGTCCTAGAACCAATAATTTCTAAGACATATGACATCCACAAATTCACACTGGGCCCGCGTGGTGGGTCATGGTCCGATCCCGCTCACTGAGAGGAGGCCAGTCTCCCAGCTGTGGGAACATATTATGCTGACAGTGATGTCTCATATCTTATGCACATAATTTTGTATTCATTCGAAATTATAAGCTAACTCATGTTTTAACTTAAATATTGAGCTATCTATAGCATAGCTATGTGAATGTTGTCACCGTCGCCATCCTTGGGTACACCTACCTGAAAGGTTCGATGCTCTGCCCACGAGAGACGTACGCCAATGTATTAGGTACAGTCAAAACAGCTATTTAGTATACGGGCAGGTTACTTGAAAATACTTTTATGAAGAACTCGTAAACCAGGCTTTGCGTGGGTTTAATACTGACATACCGATGGGCAAACTTGAGATTTTTGTGGTTAATCAAAATATATTAATGGGTTAAACTTAAACGTTTTATAATAAAACTCAAAATTATATTGAAAACCAAAATCCAATAAGACAAACGCGAAAACCGACTTTGTTTTTATATTATATAAGTATAGGGTAGCAGGGACACGGGACTCGCAAACTGTGCCCATGAAAGCAGCACATGATAACTAACCCCCCTAGCGGAGTTTCTTTTAATAATAATTGGCGAAAAATTTCGAGGCAGACGGGCTTAGGATTTTGTACTGAATCCATGCTAATAGGTTTAGCGCCGATGTCTCTGTCCCCTGACCCTGTAGATGTAGTGAGGGGTTTGAGTAGTCAACTCAGTTACATCACTCTCATAAGTAGGCCCTTAGTTTAACAAGTTACACCGACAGCAAAATATTACAATAATATAAAAAAACTGCCAATTGTTAAAATTAAATCATTGGCAGTGTAGTAGAAAGATGAATATTTTAGCCTGAATACCAATTAGCTGGTTCGACTGTAGACACTATACTCTGTGGAGCCGCGCCACTCCTGTCACAAGTGTATTTAACCTAATTGGAAGAGTTGGACAGACATCAATATTAGTCACATACTAAACTAATTAGTATGTCTTTCTGGCTTACAGTTTATGGGCTTCACTGGTGTGAAAATAGTCTTTAGATATGAAGCCAGAAAATTATTATTAATAGATAATAATCAACGAAAAATGGAAGAGGTTCTTAATTCGACACGTGTTTGTTATTCAGGAATTAAATACGTAGACGTAAATTACGGGCTTGGTTTGTGTGTATTCTTAGTAATCACGGCTTGATGAAAACACCAAGTTCAAGGGACTCTATTTAAAAATATTCCCTTATTTTTCACCTTGCAAACAAAAAATAACGCAACTTTAGCCAAGAAACTAGGCAATTAACCTTTAGCTGACCACAAGTTTACAGCTGATATGTCTAGAGAGTTCATTCTAAAAAGAAACACCAATAACTGGAACTATTATGCATGAGAGAATCGAATTCTATTTCCATCGCGTCGCCCGGAGAAACTGGTCGGACTAGTCGAGACGTTTGTTGAATCTGTACACATAGTACGAAGCATAACACACCCATTTACTATTATTTCTAGACGAGTTACATGTGCGAGGTTATTGGGTAACACACTCACAATTGCTTTCATTTTGACAATTCAACAACATTCATTGCGTTATTTACGTTGTCGTGTCAACAATTTTTTCAAACAAATGAAGCAATGGATAATTGTGTTACGCAATTGGTTTGCTTTGAATTGAGAATTTGAAGCTGTGAACTTTGGCAGTTATACTTTGGCAGCACTTAAGTTGGTTCCTTCAACGTAGCTCGTGAAATTCAATTTCTTTTATGTTTTTTGCAAAGGATTTATCAATTTCTGTCTGGTTTTTCTAACTAGGTTGGGGTCAATTTCCAGTCTAATCGGATGCACCTAAATACTGTAAAGGTTGTCTGCAAAAGACGACCTTACGTTGTAAAGGCTGGCGATAATATTAACTTTAATGATATTCTGACAGTCAAACTAATTTGAAGACAAAATAGCATAAAAAACAGTAGGAGAGAGATTGGGCTGACCAGCCAAAGGATTCTTCCTTCGGCTTGCCAGCCCAATCTCTAGGTATATCTATATAAGATTATAAGATTCGTAGAACGATTATGTTAACAACTAGCTGTACCCACGGCTTCACCCGCGTGGACGTCGGAAATATCCCAAAGTATGTTAATCCTTATAACATCAGCTATCTGCCAGTGCAAAATCGGTCCAGCCGTTTCGGAGATTAGCTGGAATATGCAGAAAAACAAATTTGGTTTCCATTGTTTTTTTTATTATAGGTACTGAATATGTATAATTTAATAAAGAGCTGTTATTTTGACGTTACAAACAGACACCTCAATTTTATTTATTTGTATAGATTATCCACTACACCACAAAAAAAAGTGTTTTATTATTAGATCTTGGTACAGGGTGACCTTCCATAATACCAATATTTAACTAATAACCTATATTGTATATAACGAATTAGAGTAAAAATTTTTCACGGGCGTAGCTGCGGTCTCGGATAATATATTTGTATTATGTACTTGTTCGCCTTGTTAAAACATAAATATTTGTTTGTCTTTTCATCTGTCATGACTTCCAATAGACGTGGCAATGGGGTCAGGGCCTGACAACCTTAGAATAATAATATGTTGGTATTTTAAACTGAAGAATTTTGGTGAAGGTAACATCAATATATTTAAATATTTGAAAACAATCACTTTGTATATGGAAGATTTTAACAGTTTATTGTCATATTGGTCTTCTTTGTATTCGAGGGTTTTTAATGGGGCTCTTGGCTAATTGATAACAGCCGGACGGGTCGATCAAAGGTTATAAGCTACGCTGGCAGCGGTCGGTTCGTGGGTGGGTGACATTCTATTACATATCAAGACCTCTCCGTTCCTCTAAAAGCACGTTAAGCCGGTGATCCCGGCTGTCATTCCTGTCTTTGACAGTCGCTACGTGTAGTAACTGTAATTAGAAGCACAAAAGTTTGACAACTAGTTTTACCAAGGGCAATGTTTACCCATTTACTGGGATGTGGACTGTGGTAGTCAGATAGGTAGTTGCACCATGTAAAATATGGTATTCAGATGCATCCGGTTAGATTAGAAGCTGACTCCATAATAGCTGGGAAAAGGCTCAACAGAATCCTTTATTAGAGCCTTTCTAAATGAGGACCCACGATTCTATCACAAATTTTATTTTTAGTGTCCCATTATGGCATCGTGAAAAGGTCGTGAGATGATCTGGAGTCTGGCTTTCTTTTTTGTATAGGTAAGTGACTTTTAAAAGTCATAAGTTATGCGCAATTTAATAATCCATCATCTTGTCATAACAACCTCCTTGATCATTAATCCAGACTCTATGTACGTAATTATTTATGTCAATTTTTTTTAAAATCTATAGATTAACATAAAAGAATGAATCAATCTAATAACTTTACGTTCTATTCACAAAGTGAAACTAAAGTTAATAACTCTATGTTCAATCACCCCAAACCACAAGATTTCGTCGCGACGGTTGTCGGCACAGATGGACTGACAGATTGACGTGACAATGTAGTGAATCATGTGGAAATTGTTTTTGTCCAGTACATAAAGATTAAGTTTGATAAGTTGACAATTTTTTTTGAGGTACTTAAAAAATATGTAGTAGTCAGACCAATAATAATATAGATGATGGTATGCGTGTGAAAAGACCAATTTTTAGTTTTCATAGCGACGAAAATTTTGATTATACTAATCTTAGTATAATCAAAATTTTCGTCGCTATGAAAACTAAAAATGTGTGTTGATCTCAACATAACATTACACCTGTTATCCCCGAAGGGTTAAGCAGAGGTGTATATTTAGAACACCCACTTTTCACCAGTTTTGTTTAAATTCCATGTAATCCCGCGAGCCTATTGCCATCAACCAGGCACAAATCCAAAGTCCGGGCTGCTACTGAGAAATTCTAGATGGAAAAGTCCAATAACACTTTGCCCGATCCGGAAATCGAACCCAACACCTCATGCTCAGCAGTAGCGCTAGCGATCACTAGACCAATGAGGCAGTCGTGATTTAAATCATTGTTTTTTTTCGCAGTTTATGCAGTTGGCAGTTATGACCATACCTATAAGCAAATTATGCATTCTGAGGCGCACAATTTCAGTGAAAAATAATAGTTTAAAACACACGCTTTAAAAACCAAACTAAAAAAGGAGAAAATAATTTAATTCATTTAAAAAGCGTTGGGTGGTTTTTGAGGTATTTTTATAATCACTTAATGTCAAGCACCCTACGCTTTTTAATTGAATTAAATTATTTTCTCCTTTTTTAGTTTGGTTTTTAAAGCGTGTTTTTTAGTTTTTTATACTATTATTTATTTTATATTTATTAGTTCTGCTAACTACAAAAACGGTTTTTTTTTAATTTATTTTTTTCCTCTTTTTTCATTTTTCTCATTTTTTTAAAATTATTGAATTGTCATCGGTCCTCGATAAGTTTACAAAGTTTCAATGAAATCTGACCGTTTAAAGTGGGTCAAAATAGCGTCCAAAAGAGTCGGTTACAAACAAACAAGTGAAGTTAATATAAAGCGTGTAAAATGATGCGCATTTGGATATACATCTGCTTAAAGAATGACTCAAAACATGGTGTTTATGCAATATTTAACTTGCCACCGAAATTTCCATACATGTAAATATACTTCTTCGGTCTCAAATCAAACAAGTATTCACTTCAGCATAATTCTGCTCCTTCATTCAAAGCTCGCGGAGGAACTTATAACCTACAGACGGAGCCATAATTTTAGAGTGTAAATCGTGCTATATGACAGACAGCCTCATAAACATCCTAGGTTAAATGGAGCATTGCCTTCGCTATAAAATAACTATTATTATAAGCTCTCTATTATGTATCTAGCACTATCTGACATTAGCCTACTAGTCTTTAGAACAATTTAACTATTACAATGTTATCAGATTAAATACACGATATTATATATTACTTGTTATGCAACTACACTTAACTATTATATAATAGGTCTTTACCTATGAAATTGCCGTTTTGTATGAAAAAATTTAAACGATTTTTTTTCATGTATTTTTTATTTGTATTAATCGAAGTAATCACCCATGCTATCAATGCATCTTTGCCATCGCAGTGGCAGTTTATTGATGCCCTTCTTAAAGAAATCAGCTGGACGGGAGGCAACAAATTCTTCAAAGGCATTTTGTACTGCCTCTTGGGTATTGAATTTTTTTCCCGCCAAGAAGTTATCCAAATTCTGGAAAAAGAAGTAGTCTGTAGGCGCAAGGTCTGGTGAGTAGGGCGGATGACGGAGAGCTTCCAACCCCAGTTCTTGCAACTTGGAGACCGTCTGCTGTGCAATAGGAGGTCGCGCGTTGTCGTGCAGGAGCAGCGGAGACGAGCGATTGACCAATGCTGGTTGGAGATGTGCCAGCTTCTCCATCATTGTGTTCAGTTCTTCACAGTACACATCTGCAGTAATGCTCACCCCGTTTGGTAAGAAGCTGTGATGAATCACACCGGTGCTAGACAACCAAACAGTGACCATCACTTTTCTAGGGGTAAGTTTTCGTTTAGGGCATTGTTTAGGTGCTGAACCAGGATCCAACCAACTTGCTGAGCGCTTGCGGTTATCAAACAGAATCCATTTTTCATCGCAGGTAACAATGCGGTTCAAAATTCCTTCATTTGTGTGTCTGTTGAGCAGTGCAAGGCACGTCTCGACGCGTACTTCGCGCTGACGATCATTGAGTTCGTGGGGCACCCATTTGTCAAGCTTTTTTACCTTGCCAATTTGACGCAAATGGACCAATATTGTTTTGACGCTAACGTCGAAAGCTGCTGCTAATTCAGCCGTAGATTGTGTATCATCAGCTTCCACAATCGCCTTTAATTCGTCATTGTCGACCAAAGTCTTCGGACGACCGCGAGGTTCATTTTTCAGGTCGAAATTTCCAGAACGGAAGCGAGCAAACCAATAACAGGTGGTGCGTTGGTTTGTAGTGTTAGCTCCGTAAACGTCGTTGATGTTGCGTGCCGCTTGTGCCGCGTTGCTGCCACGACGGTACTCATATTCCATAATTACTCGAATTTTTAACGTATCCATGATGACGAAAAAGATTGAAATGCGATGAAAATGTAACACTAATCAATAAACAAATGACTACTTTTGGAAAAAAAAATCCATGTTTTTAAAATAAAATTAATTTGAAATTAGAATTCTTACCCAAACAAAAATTATTTTGATTTGAAATGGCCAGTACTGCAAAACGGCAATTTCATAGGTAAAGACCTAATATTAGGACTTACTAGCGAACGAGTTTTAATTATAAGTATGTTAGTTTTATATTATTTTTATTATACACATAAAACTTCTGGAATAAATTATATAAATGTAGGCCTACAAATCTACGACAGTAGTCATTTTCTATTTTATTAAGCACCTGTTACTTATTGCCAGACCAAAACTGTCCTCCCAAACCTATTAACATTGTAATTTGAAAACATTTTAAAAGCCAATTATTTTTAAAAGAGTAACCGTGGAGTTTCTTGCCGGCTCTTCTCCATAGGACACGACCAATTGGATCCGTGCACCTAGCTTCTGACGTTTCATAAGTGCCCTTAAAGGTTTATGCGAAATAAAATATTTTGATTGATTTACTGATCAAAATGACGATGAATGATGGTGGACATTACGTCAAAATCCGTTGTTTAGTTTAGACGAGCAATACTGCACTGACGCACGCACTTTAATTTGTATTTTGTATGCTTTTGTAATATAGAAACCGTACAATACGGTTGCAAAGTTGTTCAAACTTGGTCCTTCTGAACGAACCAATATACAGGTTTGAAATAATTTATCTGTGTTACGGCCAAACGTAATAAGTTTCTATTTATAAGCTGGTTACATATCTATACCTACTTAAAGACATAGATTAGATTAGTCTATGAATAGACTATCTTAGGACTCCTGGGGTAGGAAATGTAATTAATTCGTGTATGTGATGTTGAATTAACATAATCTTGAGTTTAGCATTATTTATGTTCTGTATTGTTTTCAACCAGTTCAAGGCCGGACCAAATAAAAAAACCATAGAAATTCAGTTTTTTTCGTATTTTAAAATTTTCAGGAACTTTTAGATTTTTTTTTTTCTACAAAAACCATAAAATCCTACTTTGGACTTATAAATTGCAGAAATTTTAAAACAATAAATGTAGTCTCCAGCCGTTCTTAAATGATACGCTGGCCAATAAACCGCATTTCTATTTATATGTATAGAAGAAGGTTTTAGAGACTATAGACAGGTACCTATACAATCTACGATTTAGAGGCATATGTTGTAGGTTTTAGGGTTTAAAGTTACAATCGAAGAGCGCGCAACTAAGGACCACAATTTAATTACAACCTATTTAATTGAATGTTTAATTGCACAGAATAGCGTACCGGCTACACTTAACGTGTTTTTATTTAGCAAACAAACAACATAGCAACATTCTATGCCAAGTTTTACACACATGTTATTTCTACAAATCTGTCAGCTATGTACAAGAATGTTATTCAACATAACGCAATAAAAATCGAGGCCTTGCCGAGCCACTGAACTTATTAATGGAGGCTCTATTCCGTTAATACCAAGGACGGTAGTTATATCATTAAATTGTGAAGCTAAATTATACCGTTCGAGGGCTTGGTCTTGTCCAAATTAATTGAGAATCTACTTAAAAGAAAGAAAAAACCAGAATCTTTTCATAAATACCAGACACTTAATAATGTATATTATATCAATTATCTAGTAAAAATGGACTGGTCGAGGGGTCAAGGGGTGTCTGAAATAATTGACAAGCTACTCTATAGAAAACAATACCAGAATCTTATATCTTATGATGAAATTCTGATAAAAGGTCATCGAGAGTAGTACGCACGAACGGCAAATTATAATTTAAACATAGATTAATGAAATAGACCGGATCGTGATTGGCCGAAGCAAGGAAAACCTGCTCAGTAGGAGATTCACAGATGGCTTCGCCCTGGAGTGTAAATATGGTGCTGTTCCACAGAAAATGGGACACTTAATATCGTGTCCAGCGTTACACAAATTGACAGTCACTACTGATATGCCACACGTAGACAAACTCCAGGCTGATTCTATATTTATATTGCCATCGACACACTAACAAGAAGAACTGATAGTTCTTTTACCATTGTTACTATGTATTATATCGTTCTAAAGTTTCTGTCTACCACAATAGGAAAAGTCATAAGCATGATTAATTGTGTAAGTAACATAATAAAATAACAATTAACTAGTAAAACAGACTAGTTATAACGAGGAGTCAAGAGGTCGAACATAATAATCATAATTATGTAGACACAAGTGGTGTCTATAAACGGGTTTTCGAAAGAGCTAGTTGTATTGAATGCAGTCAATACCTACCTATAGCACTCAAGAATGTGGACAAAGCAAAAAGAGAGAGAGGTCCGGCCGGTGGGCAGATGCAGGTTCAGTACAATATGTTTGATCAAAACAATATACAAGCTGTATAAATGTCAGCCAGAAACTTACCATAATGCGGAGTTAAAGTCACTTCTCATACAGAGAAGGCTTGAGTAAGACCATAAGGATCAGAATATCTTACAAACTGTCCTTCAACTAGAAAGCTAACGAAAATGGCGCATTTGCATGCTAAGTATTAAACCCGGAGCCTAGTGATAAAGAAAGGAGTCCGTTAACCTCTGTATTAGTCTTTATTCAAAAATACTTATTTCGGTCTATTTTTGGTCACCAGTGTCCAAATATAGACGGAAATTTCCACACAAATCTATAATGTGAGTATGTGAGTTACTTAATTTTTGGACCTTTTGACATTGACAGAGCGACCTTATTTCGTAGCAGTAAAGGTGGTTTTCGTAGATCAATGATCACCTACTACGCTACAATTTACTTGGTTTTGCTTATATTTGTTTATTTTTAAAATCAATCTTAATACGTTGATAACATAGATGTAGTTATTGAGGTTAGTAAACCGGGACGTGGACTAAAACATTTACAACAATTATCTTCGAATTGTATTCGAAGTAATACTTAATTATAATTTTATTGATTTATGATTGTAATTAAGGTGAATTCCGATTTCCGCGATAACTTTATGAAATACAACCGAATCCATGGTGGATTCGGTTGTGTAACTTAAAACTTTTATTCTACTTTCAAATAAAAGTAAAGTATCTTAATATTCTAACCTACTAAATTATTCAAACATTATTTGCAACCTAAACTCGATAATCATTTTAGGAACACGGTTTCTTAATCAAATAAATTAAAATTTAAGCTCACCGAAACTTTTGTATAGTGTCCATGATATCCTTAAGACGATGATTAGAACTAGTATGAACATAGGTAGTAGACCTATCAGTCTTTTGTCAGCCACGTACGATGGAAACTCCTCGTTTTTAGGTTCCGCTTGCTGGTTCTCCATTTTAAATAAAAAGTCTTCTTCACTTAATTCACACAAAAACTAACAAGAGTTATTTTGTTAAAATTAACACACTAATTTTTCAAAAAAGTTTTGTTAAGTCTATATTATTTTTTCAATAATTCGACATTCAATTTGAAAATCGAACACATTGTTCACACCGAATTCACTTACAAAAAAATCGAACGTAACGTTTTTCAAAAAAGTGCTTCTTTTTTATGTTATTTTAATAGAAAATAAAGCGTAATGTAGAATGTTATGTTAGCGCGCACGTTTGCTTCGCGTCGTTCCTACAGTAAACAGTACAGAAAGGCCGCCGAGCCCCGGCGCGGCGTCTACTACACACACACACTATCTGTAGTTCATTGATAAAGCAGCCGTGACTTTGGCGCAAGAAATTGCCTATTATTTAATTTATTAACAGACTATTTTTGGGTTGTTTGCAATTATTATTATCTCAAGATCGAAATAATTGCCGTTATTATCGATTGGTGCAAGGAAAAAGTAAAATGCTGATCGAATGTTATCTGGTGGTATTAATAACTGAATGATCTCTAATCTGATTATGTCAGCCGGTGCCTATAATGGCATTATTGGTACCTACTCCTTTTATGTTTTTGAAATTAGGTAAATGACTCACATCCACCATGATTATTTAAAAAAAGGCATGTAAATTCAGGTTTAAATGCAGAAACTTGTATTTATGTTTTTCCAAAATATGTTCGTCACCTTACGGGCAAATTTTCTCTGTTGCACGATACCTATAATCTATTTACCGACTCAATGGTGCCGATTCTCTTGTCACAAAATTCTCTAAGCTAGATTAAAAATCACCAAAATTTTGTTTATTCTTGTCAAACGACGATTTCCCATTCTGAAATTGACTAAAGTGACACAACTTAACTACAGTTTAGTTTGACAGCACTAAGAGTGCACCGAGTTATTAATTTAGTGAAAATGCCAATTTTACAATTCTGTTGTAGTCGATTTCATTAATCTATTCAACCTAAAATTTTGATTGTCTAACTAAATCTGACTATTTTTAATTGCGATTAAAAAGGCGAGGAATAAAATTAGTTGTCAAGAACTAAAATTCACACCAACACCTCGACTTCAGGTGCAAAAACAGTACTATATATTTTTTTCTTTTATATCGAAAATGATGCGTGCTATCGTAAAAATAATTCAAATTGCGACACCCTGTATAAAATCATAAACCTTCTAAAACTCAACATGTCGGTAATAATTTTCATATTTTCCATACAAAAAGTGAAAAATGCCATAAAAAACACGTCGAAGCCCCCACTGCGCGCCTCTGGCTCTAAAAAAAATCACGGGGTAGGGGAAACAAGTACCACAATGGGAAGCCAAAAAATACCAAGTAGAGTCGCGATTGTCAAATTCAATTTTAGTTGTAAAATTATTTTTAGGTTTATAGATTTTTTTTGCAAATTCTCATGGCCAAAACTAAGGAATTTTCATGATAGTACGAGTATAGTCAGTTTTGTTCGGTGTACAAGAGAATCAGCACCAATATTAAACAATAAAAATCTCATTGTTAATTCTTTAGAAAGACATTAAAAAATATGGCACTGTCAACTCAAATTCAACTCAACAGGGCTTTGAATATTTTTTAGGTTGCTGTCAGATCGACAGTGGTCAAAGGTGATTTTTTATTTTGGTGAGTTTTGATCTTTGTTATGAAGTACCTAAGTAATTAGATAAGTCTAGTGCTCAGTGACGTAGCATCAAAAGGTATTATGTATCCCAACTTTATAAAAACTCTTGGCTGTAGGCATATTAAATAAAAGTAGGTTCCGAACTAGAAGGAACGCTCAAAAGAAACAAATGTTTTTTTCATTTCGACTGCCACCAAACTTTATTATAATATGCATCTCATGAAGTACCAAGATCTCGAATGGTTCCAGTTGCCGGTTACTTACTTTCTTCTTTATGTACAATAGAATTGCTGCGAGCGATAAGATAAGAAACGTGGCAACGGAATTTCGTGATTGGAAACGTGTCATAATCAGCATCCACAAGCGACGGTACTTCATTATTCAGCAATTAGCCATGTTACAATCGTTTCTTGTCTTTCTCCGTGCCTCAGGAAGCACGTGGTGCCATTGGCGGATGGCCATCCCATCGGACTATGACAGTTATAGGAAAGGGACTAAGTAGTTATGTATATCCCGCGTACTTGAGAGTGGTCGCCGTGACCTTAATTCGATTGGAAGGATATTATATTAATCTTTATTTTTTGAATGGACCTCGATCACGCTTAATGGAAGCGATGGATGAAGTCTGCAATAGACAGAGCGCGTCCAGAAGATCCTTGTCCATTCTTGCGTTGAAGGTAGATGATCTGAATGTGGTGTGCTCGGGCAGCCGGCTATGTTACCACCCATCCAATAATCTGCCTGGCCTTTTCCCAACTATGTTAAGGTCGGCTTCTAGTTTACCCGGATGCAGCTGAATACTAAGTCTTTCAAGGAGCGATTACCTTACAAACTTCCAGAATTCAGATAGTGAGTAACACGATACTCCTTGACAAGACTGGTTGTCATCCTTTCTGACTAAATAGTCTTATAACCATCATCATCAATCAAGTGGATATAAGCTTCCCGACGATCGTCACAACGGCCGATGCTAAACTTTGTTTGTAGGGTTTCCACAAGAGCGTAGACGAGCGGACTGGATATGAGGCGTCAAGAAATCGACTCGTGTTTGTCAAATAATTTGATAGTATGCAGCTTTGTTTGAAGGGTCTGTCTAAGGTTCTACGTGTTTGATGAAAAACTGAATTAACGTCGTGTTTGTCAAACAAGACAGTCGACTTTTTTTTTCTTAATACACAGTATGTAGTAGTAGTAATACACGTAGAGTCAACGCCAAAAATGCGCGGTCTTTATTACTCATTGTAAGCACTTAGCACGACGTCAAGTCACGACAAGGAGAAAACCGAATCCGATTACATGTTTTCACAAAATTTGTTTGATACTCGGTTTGACCGTTTGAGCTATTGTTTGAAAAAAAAAACGTTGCGGTTGTCAAATAAATTTGTCAAACTTTGATCGTTTACAGGGCGCTTTAGGATTGGTAGCCAACCCACGGTACATCGATGCTATACCCACTATTGGGGTCTTAAAATGCATTGCACGTCTTTTAAGTTAAATTCTCTATAATTTTATATTTCTATCCATTATTTATTTCGACAATCTCGTTGTATCGACCTTCGTTCAAAACTAAGGAAAGACGACTATTTACTTAAATGTTTTCCGTGTATATGAGAGTAATTTAAAGTGATTGTAGTTACTGCATACAAAAAGGTACAAGAATGGTGAGAAAATAAACCGGTTGTCTCTACGTCATAGATTGGTAATCCTATCCGGCTGAGTAATTGCGTAACACACTAACAGCAAAAATGGTTTTCATTTTGACAGTTCAACCACATTCATTACCTTATTTACGTTGCTGAGCAGACTAATTTTTCAAACATATGAAGCAATGTATTACCAATATCCTTTAAAATTGTTAAGATTTTGATTAATAGTGTGTTCTTTAATTATCAATACCTAATCGGCACCCTAATTGCATTACATTTCATTTAAAAAGTAACTGCTAAACTAGCATAGTTATGTAATAATAGCTCTATAGTGTTGGGGGGCTTGTGGCTAAGTTATAACAGCCGCAAAGTTGTATAGGTCAGGTTAAGCTACGCTGGCCACGGTTGGTCCGGGGATAGGTGACCATCTTTTCATACCAAGAACCCTCCATGCCTCGGAAAGCACATTAAGCTGTTGGTCCCAGCTGTCATTCGTAGATCTTTGACAGACGTTATGGGTCGTCAGAAGCCCGAAAGTCTGACGAGCAGTCTCACCAAGCAAGTTAAACGATAACAGTTACTGGGTGTTGGTGGTTAGATAGGAAGTCGCTTCATGTAAAATACTGGTACTCAGCTGCAGAAGGTTAGACTGGAAGCCGACTCCAACATAGTTGGGTAAAGGCAACACAGATGATAGTGTGATCATGTAGTTTCATAAACTAAGTTTATAGACTGTTCAGCGATAACGCCACATTTGTTAGTATATTATTATAATTTGTTGAATGATACTGTCTCCCCTAGATCAATCATTCATAAGTCACCCGATGTCTTTTTTGAAAATGGCGACCTATTTCAATCCTCTGTCACTTTGTATCTCTTCCTACCTTAGGTGACGTGGTTGGAAATATCCTTAGTAATTTCGGCCAAATTTTTTGCATTCTACTAGATCTTTTCGAACCAAAAAACAACAAAGACTTGCTAAAGGCATATTTATTCCTTATCATTTACAATGTTGTTGTTACTATCAAAAGAAAAATTGACACTTGGACACAACAAAGGCGCTATCATTATCTTGTATCACATCAAGTAAATGAGGCAAGGAGGTTAGTTAGGCGGTGACGTTACGATAGACAATGATAGCAGAATCGATGTTTAATAAGTCATTTGCTCAAGGTTTGCGGTTCGATACAGAGGTCAGGTAGAACTCTATTTGTGGGTAATATTTTTTGTGACTGTGGCAATATAGCAACCGGTCCATCTGGTGACGAGTGGTCATATGTCGTTAACGTAACAATATCTGCAGACAGACGCAAGATGACGCAATTCTGGTAAAACAATTTCCATAAAGTTTTCATAGAAATTGTTCTAATGGAATCGCGTCGCGCCATTCTGCGAGACCCTTGTGTCGAAAATTGGCATGTGGCGTATCATACTCCATTGGATAGATTTGAATGATGTTAAAAAAAATCTACATTATCGAATCGCAGAGCATTATTCGAATAGTTCTGGCACCGCGCAAATTATTAACTCATAAAGTCGTCAGTCATTATTATTACAAGAGTTTTATTTTTATTTTGAAGATTTTACCTCTGTTACTGTTTCTGTTTTACAATCGCATCCTTCATAATACTAAATACGTGTAAACAGTCTGGGTCAAGTGATATGGCGTGAGTTTTTGAAGTGCACGCAAGTCTTGTTGACCGTATTCCATCTGTCAGCTGCCACTGACATGAGTCATGATGATAGCTTTTGGATATTGTTACTGTGTCCGATAAATTAAGATTAACTTGTCACCTTTTCCTTTCGATAATGTCTAGTTTGGTACACAGTCCGACAACCCACCTGGTGGGGTCGTACAGTACGGACACCTTGAGTTCAGTGGATGCAGATTGCCATCGTTACAGGTGAACTAGCTTCAACCGACTAACTAACTGATCGACTTTTTGACAGTTCAAAAGTGCCTGTAATTGTTTTAATTGAAATAACTGCTTTGATTTTGAGTTTTCGAGTGCCTGTAACTTACCGTAACCTTTGCAGTCGGAATATGTACACTAAACGGCACATCAGATATTATACCTCATTACATTATAATGATTAATATTCTATTGATATTTATTTTAGAAATATGCAAGTACGGTTGTTTTTGTGTATTTGTGTAAGTATATTCTCATATAATTTGTTTCTCAATGACACTTTGGGCACTTACCCAACGAAATAGTAAGTAATATTCTAATAATAGACACAGGTAAATAGTATGCAGCCCAATCAATCTCTCTAGGTGAGAATCTGACATCTGAGTACAGATAGACACACTGATTTCTAGAATTTTTACCGAGATTGGAGAGTTGAGATAGTGAGATTGTAAAGTAAGTAGGTATGACCGTCATCGTGGTTCTGTGATTTAAGATAACCGTTGTCGTCGGCTTTCTAAGACACGCAACTACGTATATATCTATAAACATAGTTATTTATAGATCCTGCTACATAATCTATAATCTACACAAATATCCATCATATTCTAAACAATATTATAAAATACCTAGAGTCGGTTTGTGTGTCTGTCTGTGTGATCGCGTTGTTCTAGAAGAACTACGTAACGGAATGAATTCACTTTGAAAATTGATTCCGGAAGGTTTGTTAGTAGGTATAACACAATAATAATTATTTACCTCCAATACTGGGTCAAATTAAATCAGCGAAAAATTTGAAAAACAGCTGAGCGATCTACGCGCGATGGGCCAAAGTCAGCTTAATCGGTCGGCGAACCGCGTTAGTGCACGTAAATTACTCGGCTGTTTTTAAAATTTTTCGTGTATCATCTAAGATATATTTTACGAATTTCCTAGTTCCAAGTTTTGATATAAGTTCAAATATCCCCACTACTGATATCCCTGTTTGTATGTCATTGTACCCGTGTTGTATTTGGGGCTGGTCGCTAGTCTATTAATTAAGTAAGATCTACTAAGTGGATTATATGCCTGTCATCGCTGTCTTTTTCGGTACCTTCGGGTCAATAAAATTCTATGTACCTAAAGATCTACTTATATCAAATGACTGAAGCCTTTTTACCAAGCTCCTAAATTTATTGCCCGACGCACTCATACTTACCTATTGCTGCAGGCCAATGAATCGTCAAGGATCATTAAATAAATCCAGCGTGCATTAGCTCACGTCTGTAGTGAGGTAGGAACGAATGGATGTCTTACGAAACATGTATAAAATGCGTACCTAGCTGTTGAGTCATATTAGCACCGTCTTGTTTGTGACGAGACGACTTGTACAAATGATGAATGATTTGGTTGGCTTGAAATTTTTACCTGATGGACTTTGGAATACGATTTCTTTCGAACTCTTGTTGACAAGAGCCCGACGGGTGACGACGTTACGTTTAAGCATTTGCTTCCTGCTTCAGAAAAAGGGTAGTTACCGATAGGCCCAAAGAGGTGATGTGTAGTGTTCCATGGGAGGACATGCAGTCGTGCGACCGGCAGAAATTGGTGGTGGGATCCACTGGGCATTCTGAGCTGATACCAGTCGGGGGTGCAGCGAATAAACAAGTACCTATCTTCCCAGCCCCCGACTCATGGTGGTATTATGAACACTACCGTTTTGGTCGGTGGGTGTCTGATCTAACCGTCCGTTTCCATACTGAGGTTATCCATTAGAATAATCCCACGAAAAAGCAAAAAGCATAGGTGCACTCACAACTCACAAATTGAAGGAACTTTTGTAACCTGTAACTCACGGGATGATAATAGGTGACTGTTTATTTGTCAAGCATCGACTGGAACAGTGTACCATTACATTATTGAGTCCCAGTGTGACCAGCATTAATAAGTCTTGTGACTTATCGCGTGACGCGTTAAGTGAATGAGATTGAACCCCATTGTGGTAATCAAGTTCATTAGGTACGTTGGCACTTTTGTCACAAATACCGGTTTTTTTTTAAAATTAACCATTATCATAGGATTATAATTATGAACACACAAGAAGAAAGAACACAAAAACGTAGGTACAAAGTTGATGCTTATTTCTAAAGAAATCTCTTCCAACATAATTAACTGCGGTAGGAAAGTAGATATAAAGACATGTAGAGTATGTAGACGCCGTATATGAGAGTAGAAAAGTTTTTTTTTTAAACGTTGCCCTACTCTAGAAATTTAATACTTAGGTAGGTACATAAAATCAAAAACAATTCATTTATTATTTGAATAAAACAGATAATACATATGAAAATATGGCTTTATTAACCAATTCAAAATTTCCTCTCCCAAATCGGACTAGTGTATAAAACGTTGACCAAAAAAAAAACGGTGACAAAAATTTATAATACATATCCAAAAAGGAGTAATTTTTCACTTTGTAGTGTTTTTCCGGAAGTCGATAGTTTTTTTTTTTGGAAAAAGTTTTTATTTATCACTTTTTAGATACAGTACCTACTAAGGTACGTACCCCACACCAATTCAACATTTCATCATCCTTGGGTATATCCTCAAAGTCAATCAAATTAAAACAATGCATATTTATGCGATAGCAGCAATCGCGGTTGATTTGCTGTCATTTATTGAAGAGTTCCGTTGTCTGTCTCCGAAACGCATCATCAGATCTATGAGAAATTTAAATGGGACCATTGTATAAGCGAGAATGGGAACGCAAAATTACCTTGTAAAAATGTAAACAGATATACCTAATAGGTATATTATTGCTGAAGGTTCTCCTGGCTTGGTTTTGTGCAAAACGTTGAATAAACAACAATTATTGATTGTTTAACATAATGTTTTGTAAACAAAAGTTGTTGTCGATGACAAGAATATGACTTACAGCGCCATCTAGCAGAAATTGTATACATTATCAAGATTCTGTTATGATGTAGACAGCAGTAAAAGCAGTCACTTATAAGTATGCTACTCGTCAATAGATGGCGCTGTTCGTAAATTTGATTATAACACTGTATGATTTTCGATGATAATAAAAAAAAAATCGTCGTAGCCAAATCTAAAGAGTAATATCCGTCAAGTGACCCGCTAAATTCATATTTCCATAAGTTTATGTTTGTAATAGCAACGCTGTTTATCCTTGTTCCTTTTTTATTGGAAAATAGTCTCCACCCGCGGCTTCACCCGCGTGGAAGTCGGAAATTATACCTCGGGAACGTACTACCGGGATAAAAAGTATTATATGTGTTAACCTAGGTTATTATCTATCTGTGTGCCAAATTTCATCCAAATCCGTTCAGCCGTTTTTGCGTGATTGCGTAACAAACATCCAAACACCTTCACAAACTTTCCCATTTAAAATATTAATAGGATAGTAGGATAGGATAGGATGGATATGATCATGATCCGACAACTAAGTACTTGTTAAAAATCAATAAAATCAGCAACCTCTTTAAATTATGTTTGAAATAGTCTTATTTCTCCTCAAACACCAAGATATCATTTCGTAAGCTATCCCCCTATGTACCTACCTACTTAAATCCTGCAGGGCTAACTGAACACCGAACGTAGGTTCAGGGTCAGTATGCCCTGAGCCTTCCTATTTTCAGATAAATCAATGCAAATAATTATTTCGTAATCTTGTACAATTTACAGTAAATGAGTCACTGGCTGGCTGTACCTACCGATCAGTAATCAGTAAATTTGAATTCTTTGTTTCTAAGATAAGATAGGTGCCGGACGTAAAAGAATAGCACCGTCCCATTTCTTCCCGTGGGTATCGTAGGAAGCGACTAAGGGACTTACTTGAGAATGGGCAGCAGCGTTCTCTATGCATTTGATTACCATACTGCGATCGCCAACCCGCCTGCCAACCGTGTTGATTATGGAAAATTCCCTCGTTTGGTGGAGGCTTATGTTCAGCAGTGGACGTCTGTCGGCTGATATGATGATGAAGATAAGATTAACATAATGACAATGAAAACAGAAACACGGAAGATATCAGCGGTCATGTACGAGACTTTCTTCACGCAGGTTCTTCAAATGCCCTCCGATTCAGAGTAATATATTATGACTAATTTGGTTTATGATTCGTTTTAAACACATGAACTCAGCTATCGTAGTCCATTGCCCAATATAGGCCTCTGCCAGGTTACGCCACAACACCCGGTACTGCGCCCTCCGCATTGTCGGTTCCATCCGCCTTTTCCTGAACCATCAGGTTGGGGGCTTGCCACGCACTTCACACTCCAACTACCTTTGGTCCTTCTACAGATATGGCTGCTGTCAGTATGCAAGTAAGGATATCGAAAATTTCTAGTTAAATTTTAAACACCATAAGTTATACCGACGTCACCGCCGAGGCCGGCCCAAGAAGAGATGGCGACCTAGACGCGTATTTCAAGGGTTGGATCGAGGTGGCCCTGGAATAGGACCTTTGTTCAGCAGTGGGACAGTGTAGGCTAATTAAAAAAATACATTTTATTATATGTATATATACCTAGATAGGTTTCAGTCGCTGAACCTACCTTCTTCATGTATTCGAATAGAAAGTGGCCTATATAATGTTATTGACAATATTCACTGATGAATTGTCGTTTTTTTTTTTAAATTAATTGAATGATGATGACATACTAAGTGCTCATACAAATTTGCTGAAGCCATAAAAAGATTAGTATAGATTAACAACTACTCGTATCTTTCGATTTTCATCATGTCCAATCAATATTGTCATCATACTCGTCAAATTGAAATCGAAGTATATACAATATTACAAAACATTGTCATTCCACCTACTAATTAAAACTCGTAGTCATTTTCACGGCATGTCAATCGTCTAATAGGTTCGGCTTTTAAAACACTTTTACTAGTAGATCAAACTGAAAACATCACTCTGTAGGTACCTAATACGAGCAATTCGAAATTAAACGATTCGGTTTTCATCCTCTTCGAGACCAAATCATGTTAAAATCAGTTCAAATTATCATCAGCCTGCGACTTTGCTCCCGTGGAAGTCGTAAGACACATCAATAGACGACAGTAGAATAGAAAACTTTAATTTCAGACAGGATGGTAACAATTTTACTTAATAATATTAATTCCAGTTTATCAAATCAAATTTTATTTCGGACAACTAAAATCCATAAATTTTTAGTAACAGATTTGCTTAAAAAAACACTATTGTCAACAACTAAAATTACCGACAAATGGCCAATAAGGTATAAGTCTTCTCACAAAATGGCTTAATAAGGTGGAAGAATTGTCTACCGCCACAGCCTTCAGGATGCTATTGTGACTACCTCTTATTTTTCTCAGGATTGAGGCCGTTTTTTACGGATTACAGCATGAAATCCATCGGTATGGTTTACTGCAAACATTTCTGAGGCACTACAAAAACGAGGCAGTCGCAACATCATCCTAAAAACATTATTGTATTGGACGCGTAGAACATCCAGCGACCTTTTCAAGTAGTTGACCCCAAGATTGCCGGAGTAAAGACTCTGACAATAAGCTTTAAAAAGTGTTCTCTTAACTTGGTCAGTACACGGAGCCAATCTTCGTGCCGACATATTACTCCTGACTGCCAGAGCCCTACGCTCCCTCTCAATGTCCCCATGGTCACTGAGGTCATCAGTAAGAAAATGCCCAAGAAATTTAAACTTACTAACTTCCCGAATAGGTGTGCCGTTTATGGCAAGTTCAACTGTACTATCTCGGCACTTACCAGCAACCCCAATGTCTAGGCTTAAGGCCTTCCGTACCTACAAATGCAACACTCAGCTCATAGCATATCCGTTGCTAATCTAATTTGCGCAGGCGCTTTGCATATGTTATTAATTAAACCAACTCTCATATTCACTTGCCTCAGAACCTCTGTATAAGAAACATCAATTTTAAGAAATACATGTAATTTGCTTTTATTGGGACTTTAATTGGCATCAGTATATCCCTAAAGATATTACACCCAAAGACCATGTACTCACATTTTTTGGCATTATAGACCAATAAATGTGAAGCAGCGTGGGTCTCACATACATGCAGCAGCTTCACGATTGCCCCCGGTGACAGGCCCAGCAGCACCATGTCATCGGTATAACTGATGTTGTTGCAATTTACACCATTTATCGTGCATCCGACACGCATGCTGCTGAGCTCGGCAATGAGGTCATTAACATATAGATTGAAGAGCCGGGGAGACTACACACCACCCTGCCTCACCCCGCACTCTAACGCATACGAATCCGAGAGCACATTTGCCCATTTTACACGGTTTGTCTGGCTACGATACCAAAACTGCAAAACACTAAGCAGTTCCTCCGGTATACCCCTACTCCTCAGTTTGTTATTATTTATTATTCAAGAGAGAAAATTAGAAATCAACTAAATTTAAATAAGCAAAGTAGATACAAATTAGTGTAATTTCTACCTTAAGCGCAAAATTAAGAAGTTGGAAATTTCCAATACCACTTTGAATTTTACTGCAGATGCAGAATTTGTGGGAGGTCCCAGATCGGGAAGAATAATGGAGGAAAGTTATAATACTACGAAATTAATATTTTATTAAATTCTTACGACGGAAATGGAAACGGTATGGCCTACGGTTTGAAGTAGAGAAAAACATAGTGCTTATTTCAGAGAAGAAAAACATGGGACGCCTGAGTTATGTACTTGCAATGATTGACAGAGTATGGTAGCTTGTCGGTTGACAGAGGAGAGTAGAAGAAGAAAACGTAGTGCACCAACCCCATGTAATATGGGATAAGGACAGGGAGATGACAATGATCGGCAGAGTATGGAGGTTAAGAATGAAGGGTGTGTCAGCTACGTGGGTGCCACCCACGAGTTGCTGGTAACGGTAGTTTTATGAAAACATTATGTCATTAGACAATCTTATTACTATTATCATCACAATGTTATGATGACCCACTGAGATTAAATAACAAGAACACTTTTTATAGCACCCGGTTGTAAATACACTTGGCAACTTCGTTGCAATTCGACATAACTGTAATATACCTCTGCTTACTTCAGAGAATACAACGTGATGTTACGTTTTTACTTTAAGCACACACATGTACAGAGGCGGACTTAATGCCATAGGCATTTTTTACCTGCCGATCTTTGGGTCATGCAGAGACAAACAGTGGTAGGTGCAATAAATTAGTGGAATAAATATAGGCATAAAAATATTTAAACAATTGTACACGCAATTTCAGTGTGATCTTTTCTCGGACTGGTATTATATTATCTATAGGACTAAGAATATGATGCACATCATTTTGACACATATGTACACGTGTGCCAAAGTTCCACATAATCGGTTCAAAAGTGAAAATTCAGTACGGGAACCCTCAGGAAAGGTTTATTTTAATTTTGAATTGGATCAAATCAGGCTACAGTTTACAATGTTATGCTTGGTCATTATTACACGAAAAAAAACTCCTTTTTTGGTCTGTTAAAAACAGTGATTAACAACCATAACACAAAATACATTGCTTGCTCCGTATACTAGACAAAAAACACTCACCAAACATCCGATAGCAATGCAGACACACACAGGTCAAAGAGTAGAAAATGATGAGCACAAGGAAAGGTAGAAACAGCACGGTGTACTCCATGTCTTCAACAAGGGGTGGCGTCGTAACAACTAAACGTTTGGGAGGTGTTATCACCGGCAGATAATGTATCAGTTCAAATTGATAGCCGAATGTAATTAGTCAGATATCGTCGTGACGATGGGAAAAGGATTTGGGAAACTCCTACTCACGGTGTCATGCGTGACATCCATCTGTATAATTGTAATTACTGACTGCCTCGTTGGTCTAGTGGTAGCAAACGCTACTGCTGATCATGAGGGTCTGGGTTCGATTCCCGGGCAGTGTTATCATCTGGATTTTTTTAATAGCAGCCCACAGTCTAGATTTGGGCCCGGTTGATGGCAATAGGCCCCTGTTACATGAACTTAAACATAACTTGCAAAATGTGAGTGTGCTATATAAGGCTGCTCTCTCGAAAAAAGCTTGAAAAAAGCATGCAGATGAAGCCACTTTTCACCGGCATTTACAGAGAAATTATGTCTGAAAAAAATTGTTCGTAATCTACATGATATGATACATAATTTGGTTTAGAAATAATTTTTCTATCGGTATCACATAATAAGAAAAAAAAAACACCAAATCACCTCCAAATCGTTGAGTTGAAACCATTTTCCTCCTTAATTTTTTTAACAAAAGAGTTTAAAAAATATCTACTGCTTTGCAATAGAAAGGAAAATAAGTTGGTTTTGTAACTTTTTTTAAATATGTATTATTTTTATTATGATAAATTAAAAAATGCGTCCGATTAAAGACTGCGTCTACAGTCATCCATCACCCCCGCACTCATCCACAAATTCAGTGCGGTGCGTATCGTGTGCTAGGTGGACTTATGTCGCGTAGCGAGAGCTCAGCACTACGAAATACAATCGTAAAATATTACTGCAAAAATTGAATTTTGTAAATACGTATAGTGGAGTAGGTTTTTTATCCTTTTATCTTTCTAAGTATCTTGCTTAGAGTTAAGTAATGATTAGCGTCTGTTTAACCATACATTTTTGACGTTTAAACATCATTTAACTTTAATCATCGTTTATGAATAAACCCTGTGTTTTGTAGTTATATGACTTGTACAGTTTTATTAGTGTTTAACTTTAGTTTGTAAAACATGTATTAAGCAGAAACTAATGAAGAAAGGTTTAAAATATTTTACAAATAAATTATATATTTCACTATACACTTAAGCTTTAGTTACCTTTCAACAAATTATATATCTATAAAATTCCTATATTCAAACAAAGTCGTAAGTATAACGCTTGTGTGTCATAGAGTAGTGAATGGTCACAGAAGGTCCACACGTCTACGCAATGACTTTCAGCCTATATTATTAATTTTACGTTTCGGTACCTAAGTCGATTCTGATTCGTTGTGATTATTTGTGACATATTTCATTGTGTTGTAGATTTTGTTTAGCTACAACTACAGACGAAAACATTGCCCACACTGAAAATACTCCTGAAGTAGGTTTTAATTATGATTATAGGTTAGGTACTTGCTAGCAATTTGTCTTCGCAAGTTTAGAACAAAAAACTGTCATGGCGCATCTCGTCAACCGTTCTGGGTGCGCCTGCGTTACATCGTTGGAACCGTTATGAAATTAGCTAACAGATTATGTAAGGATTAGTTCAGTTTTGCCTTGAAACATATTAGTAATTTATTAAAATTTGTAATTAGGGTAATTTGATTTAAAAAATAATAACATTATAAAAAAAAAACACTATTTCAACAAGTTTTTATTGTATGTGTATACATTTTTTTACATAAAAAAATAAATAGAACACACCTCCCAAACAATTTTTTTCGTACCACACTTATTTACTACCGATGACTCATCGTCGACCGTGCGGCGAACGATTACAAAGGGTCTTTAGACATTCATCTCGTCGTAGGGAAGCGAATAGTGATTTTTATGGCAACGTTGGTCCACGGGCTATACACTCGTCCATAGGGTCTACCCCTATGAGAGGTTTCCAGTTATTTCAATTATAGCTTATGTAGGTTTTTACTTTTGTAAAACTTTCGTGGTGGATTACGGCCCACGGGCCCATGGCCCAACAGTTAGGCTGATTATGCTTATGCAACTTTCGCTAAAGTTCAAAAGTGTATTTGTTACTTATTTACGCTTTTACAGTTGAACGGATTCAGTTTTTTAGCACACAGGTAGACTATAATTATGACCTACCAAGAACCCGGCCGACGCCCGTTGCAAAATGTGGCAGGACATTCTTTCTTTTCTTCAATGTCATCAGGATTATAAAGATTTTTAAATGAAAATATATTGTGTTGTAATCAATACAATAATAGAACAGTCAATGACCCCACTCGGACAAATTACCAATAACGAACAACATCGATGCGCAGCCTTGAGGGATTTGACGTAGTCCCCGACAAGTACACCGACATTTCGCCAGATTTGTTTAAGTTCATGTAATGTAACAGGGGCCTATTGCCGCCATCAACGGGGCCCAAATCTAGACTCTCTAGATCTAGACTAGATTACCCAGTAACTGGGTTGTGGAGGTTAGATAGGTAGTGTGCTTTAGGTAAAATACTGGTATTCAGATGCATTTGGTTAGACTGGCAGCCGACCCCAATATAGTTGGGGAAAGGCTCGGCAGATAGATGATGACGAGGTCCCTATACATTTACAGATAGATGATGACGAGGTCCCTATACATTTACAGATAGATGATGACGAGGTCCCTATACATTTACAGATAGATGATGACGAGGTCCCTATACATTTACAGATAGATGATGACGAGGTCCCTATACATTTACAGATAGATGATGACGAGGTCCCTATACATTTACCTGCATACTGACAACGATGATTCGACAAATACTATTTCCAGCGGTATAAACCTCTTTTTTCAGAGCCACCAGAATACCTATATTATATGATTTGGATTCAACGACTATCTTTAGAGATAAACTGATAGTAGCTACTAACACAGCTGATTAAGACATTCCTAACCTATCATTCCGAAGTGTTTAGTTCATTGGAAAGTATCACTCGTGCGGCGGTTATTAGAATATAATAAATTAAAATATTATTAATTGTTGCTATGCTAAAGGTATTTGCAAAAATGTGGCTGCAGCGAACGCCTCAGGTGTCATTCAATCCATTGCGAAGATCGCCCTGAGGACACGGTGGAGCATACGGTGGCGGTCTGCCCGGCTTGGGCGGAGCACCGCCGTGTCCTTGTGGAGGCGATCGGCGGCGGCGATCTCTCGCGTCCGATCCTGGTGCAGGCCATGGTACGGAGCGAGAGTAAATGGTTAGCCGTCACCTCCTTCTGCGAAGCAGTAATGCTCGCGAAGAGGGAGGCGGCGCACGTGAGGGAGAGGCAGTATATGCGCCCTCACGGCCGTAGTCGCCGCGGGAGACGCCCTGGGCGTCGGGAATCCCAGGCTGATTCCCGGCCACCGTAGGCGCGGGCTGCGGACGGCGAGTAATGGGTAGCTCGCTGTCCGGTAAGGACCAAGCCCGGGTCGACGGCGCGTTGTGTTCTACGCGCGCCTCAAAGAGATGTCAGCACCAAATGGGGGGGTCCGCAAGGGCCGATGCCTGCCAGGGGTGCGGGTTGTTCGAAAGAGATACCGCGGCCCCTAGCACACAGGCAACTGAGGGAACACGGGTGGGTTTTATTCAGTAAAAGTCTGACACGCCCTCCCGCTCCACCCAGAGCGGGAGAATTTATTTGATGATTTCCCACCCAAAAAAAAAAAAAAGGTGTCATTCAACCTATAGAAATTAAGCAAAATCACTGTATAAATAAAAAAGGACTTACTGAAGACATTGAAGACATATCGCCCAATCATCACATCACAAATCTGCAGGTACAAGAACACTAAAAAAAGTACAGTCACTAAGAAGCACACAAATACCATCTCTTTTACTGTCAAAAACATTTTCGATCGAAGGACACTTTTTGTCACAAATAGCTTTAGATCCAAGGGCACTTTTCTTGACTTATTATTTTGAATTATGAATCAAATTCGATCGTATGTTGTTTCGCGTTCGTTCGTTGCAAACTGGCGCTGATCTTTGTATCTTCAAGAGATAGTGATTGCGACACAGTGTCATTGATGGATGACACTGTGTTAGTAGTTTTAGGTGTTTGTGGGTTAAGTTCGGTAGATATGTGTATGTTTGCTGGAAAATATAAATAATAGTTACAAAACTAAAAAAACACGCTTTGAAAACGAAACTAAAAAAGTAGAAAATCATTTAATTCAATTAAAAAGCGTGGGGTGCTTTTTGAGGTATTTTATAATCAATTAATGTCAAGCACCCCACGCTTTATAATTGAATTAAATTATTTTCTACTTTTTTAGTTTGGTTTGTAAAGCGTGTTTTTTAAACTATTATTTATTTTCAATTTTTTTAGTTCTGCTTACTACAAAAGCGTGATTTTTTCAGTTTTTTTTTCCTTTATTTATTTTCATTTTTCTCTATTTTTTAAAAATTATGGAATTGTCATCGGTCCTCGATAAGTTTACAAAGTTTAAATGAAATCTGACCATTTAAAGTGGTTATTTTAAAACCTATAAAAGGAGTAAAATAAGCGATAATAAATAAATAAAAAACAAACAATTGAAAGTTACAATGTTCTAGAAGTAATAGAAAGAAAAATACTTCTGCGTCAAAACAAATTCCTGTTGAAAAACAATTTACACGGCTGACTGCCTAACGTAATCTTCCTCTGACAACTTCATTTGAAACTAAGTCCTGTGCTCTAAATCATATAGTACATATTCGTTTGTTATTTATTATTTTTGAATGTGGTACAGATAATCTGATAAGCCTATCTTTTTTTCCCGACACTGATTACCAGCATAGCAAGATCTTTCATACATCCTTGTGTGGTTGAATTTGTAGAAGAAAATGACATTCCACTGCTATTATTCAATTGCTTTGGGTTGGCTCAACATGTCTTTGCCTTCAAACTTTTTGGTCACTTTATGTCCTATAAAGGGTGCCATATTCAATTAAGTCACATAGCCTTTAACCAGCGGACAATGAAAACGCTCACAATGATTCATCATCATGCTCATTTGTCAAATTATAATAAGTAGTTTAGACGTTATGAGCGAATAGGTGAACATACATAGTTATACACTTACATCCATACCGGTCAAAAATATAAAGGCTCCCACAAACAGTCACGACGTGACAGCGTGACGCGACTTTCTATGACAATTTCTAAGAAAACCTCGTGGAAATTATTCTACAAGCGTCGCGTCGTGCTTGTCTGAAAAAGCCTTGACCCTCCTCTTTGCTTCACCTTAGTCTGGTTAAAACCGTCGTCATCTCAGCAGTTACTCTTTTCTAGCCATGTCATTCTTCACACAGTCCGTCCATCTTGGATCTTGGTCTTCCCCTACTCTTATAGCCATCCACATTCATACTTTCCTTAGATACGAGATTTAATTTGTAGAGCAAAATGTACCGATTTAAATGGACAGGACAGGTCAAGTTATAATGGTTGGAATATTATTTAATATTGATTGGACAGCAAGGTCAATTCGTTAATCTGTTGTTAGACTGCAGTCAGGTTTATTTTTAGACTGTTTGTGCATTACAATGAGTCATCTTTCCTCGTTCGTGTTGTGGTCGCTAGCCTCCTGACCAAGAGGTTCTGGGTTCTACTCCCGATTCAGGTAACGTGTTATTGGCTTTTTCCATTTGGAATTTCTTATCAACGGCACACAAATCTGGACTCCAAGCTGCTAGCCCGGAATCCAGATTTGTGTTCGTTTTATGGCTCGCCCCCCATTAAACAAGTGTAATGTGGGTGTTTTTTTTATTTATATGAGTACTACTGTGGAGGTTTGGGATTTGTAATTTGGGTGTACTATACTATACCTCTGCGTAACCCTGCGGGGATTACAGGCGTGATGTTATGTTAAGTTTTAGTTTTTTCGGCTGCTTGTGCGGTCTACAAAACTTTCACTAAAATAACATATATAAGTACTCTAAAAACATTATTGGATACGTGGTTCTCGGACTATAAGCACACTAACGGACAGACAGACGGACAGACTACGTTTAAAATGTGAGAATATAAGAATGTGTCAGAGTGTTGAATATAACCGTCACCAAAAATGCTACCTACCCATTATTTTGTTCCACAAAAACTGCTTGAAACTGGTTCCTGTCTCCCATGCTTTAATACTCCACAGATTATGAAATAAATGGAGTGTTAACTTGAAAGAAAAGGTCGCAAGCTCCTAACAGACATTATTAAAGACACGACTTTTCTAATGCCATTTTCTTATCAAATATTTGCATGAGACGGACGGGAATGAGCCTTGTTTGCCCAGTGTTTGCAAGAATTTCGCAAATGTGTGTTAAAACCCTTATTTTAAACCAAGGTCTTTTTCAAAAAAAATGTAGGTAACTGCATGGCAAAGAAAGCAAATAAGCACTGTGTTGACATTCTTTTCCGGAACAAATAAGTAATCTGGTGAATCTTAATAACATGCTTAATGGAATACTGACTTAACTCAAAAAAGACGATTTTTGGGAAATCGCAAAAGAAGATCTTGCTATGAGGACTTATCCTACTTGTTGACGCATAAAATTAAAACTGATTATTAATTAATTATGAATGCTTGTATTTTGAACGTATGATTAACTATTGATGACATCTGAGTAAAAAAAAACCAGAAAATCATTTCTATCTCTTTAAAAAAAATCTTATAAAAAGTACATTCTAAGTTAGGTCAGTTTTTTATAAAAAGTAAAACACATATTTTAAGATGCAAGTGTTCCATTAAGTTTTAAGCCTGTTTCAGTCTAAGTAATGTATTATTTATAATGACGACTTCAGTATTTAGTCTGTATATGATTACTTTAGGAAAACACATTTAGATATTGGGTCACTTTATTCAAATTAGCAGACCGTGAATAAACTTAGTATTGGCGTTTTTTAACTAATTAAAAGACATAAATATAATCATGAACCTTTTATTGCAGCACCCTTCACAAGTAGCAGATAAAGTAATAAATTTAACGTATCAGTCTTATTTATACGTTTTATAAATCAACATAAAAATCAAGCCGGAGAATTGCTCCATTTATACAAAAAAAACGCTATAAAAAAAACTAAAAGTTCTAACTTAGTCTAAAAAAAAACCTTTTTGGTGATCCTACCTAAAATAAAACAATGTCATAATCAACTTTAGTTTTCTCTATAAAATATAAAATAAAAAATTCTAAAGCATACATAATTAAACTTAAGGAACCATATTTTTTAATTAACTTTGGTATTTAAATCAGTAGTTAATCAATGTTATGGTAGGCACAATATTAAATAATAGAGTTATAAAAATCCGAATAAAAATTTGGGATCAATTTTTTTGATAATAGCTCTCTCAGATCCTTCTTTTTATTCTCACTTAGTTCTTGCCTTTGTGTGTAGACATTAGTTGGTACAATTTCACGCAGAGGAAGCATTTTCTTCCTTTTATTTCTGACGCTAACTTCCTGGTATTCGCTATCTTTGTATGAGGTTTTAACGAAAAATGAACAAGGTGTATCTTTGTTCACCCTTATCACCTTTAGGTCATTCCATAAAACAGTTCTTCCGGTTTTGGTTTTATCAAAATTAAGACCCCAATCTTCTTGAAGTTGTTTTAAGTTTAAAAATGACTCAAATGTCAGTTCATGAACTGAAAATTTCTTGCCAGACTTCTTTGCGTTTTTAATTATGGCTACATATTGGTGAGGGGTATATATTGGACCGGATTTTAAATTTTTGGAAATCTCCTTTTCTATGAGGCTATGAATATTATCACCCTCGTTTTGGGTATGACCTTTGACTAAAAATTTATGAGTGATAGATTTTATATTTAAATGAGTGACTGCATACAGGTAAAGTGCTACTATAAATTTATTTTTATTTTGACCGGCACAATTGTCAGAATAAAGAATTAAATTACACCCATTGTCATTTTGTGACTCCGCTGAGAGCTTTTCAAAAACTTTTAGTAAACAAGATCCGATTTCGTTGGTCCCGCGTTTAGCATCGGTTTCGTTCCAGAAGAAACAGTGCACATCATCATACGAGTCTTTAATTTGGCCGTCAACTTTTTTGTTTAAAATCGTAATTGTGAAATTGTAACTATTTAACTTTGATTTGTAATAAAATCCTGAGGTATCTCCTCTAGGAGATTGCAGAACAGCTTGCAGGTCAAACACAAGAACTTTATTTTTATCGTCTATTTTGCAGCGGTCATCGTATTTTGCTTGGCGGCTCAATGTTTTTTCTTCTAAATGAGCTTCATACGATTCTTTGAGCAATACTTTTTGTTCAGGCGTCGAGTTCCTGTATTGCAAACATAAATCACATTGATCTTTTCTGGGACGAAAAAAGGATATATTATAATCTTGTGTAAATACTATATAAAATGTGCTATATCTACCAGCTGCTTTGTTATTTTTATTTTGATTTTCTTTAAAGTCCCTGAAAAGATCTGAAATTGTTTTCCCACCATCAATGTATTCACGGGTAGAATATTGCCTAACGTAATGGGATTCAATTCTTGGTATTGCGTCTATGAACTGTTTAATATCGTTTAGTAGTTGTTCATCAACCCTTACATGGTTGCTGTGCTGTCCTCTCAGATCTTGTGCTAGAACTCCATATTCATCTATTTTGCTTTTGACAGTACGTATAACACGATCAGAAATATCCAAGGTTTTCATAAAAAACGTTTTACAGACTCGTACCGATTGCCCTTCTACTAAGAAATGGAATGCTTGGTTGCAATTTCTTGGATTACGAGCATTTGTATATTTATATCTTGGAGTTATATTGGTCATACAAGACATAATAAACGATCTTTGAGCATCAACCTGGCCGAGATTCCAATACACACGAAAAATTGTTTGTCTTTGATCTACAGTTATTTTTTCACAGCATTTGAGCCTACATTTATCACCACAGGGTGGTTGAACAGAACGAGGTTTGATTGCTTTATTTTTCATATTAATGTATGGTTTTCCAGCATTTCTCAGACTTTTAGCTTTATTCTGTTTCCAGCTTTCTTCATTCCGTTTACGTTTCCTCCCCTTCTTCTGTTCTTCTTGTAGTGTAGTATTTTCTCCGATTTCTTGATTTAATGAAACTTCTGTTGTTGCAGGTTCATTAATGTTTGTTTGCTCTGATTGATTTTCTGCGGTTACCTGAACTATGTTATCGTGTGTTTTGTTCTGTGCATCACTAGAGTCTGTATCGGAACTATCACTGGAAGATCCTGAAGATGATGAGGATGAAGAAGATGTAGAAGACGAGGAACTCTCAGATGATTTTGATCGACTTGGATATACTGGTATTTGCCTTTGCTTTTTAGGCGAAATTTTGTATGTTGGATCTTGGTCACTTAAATCGACATCGCTATTTTCAGATTCCGAATGTCTCTCAACAGTGCAATCGTGGACGACTGTTAAGTTATGAAGGTGATTTTCATTGCTGACTGAAGCCGATTCCGAAATATCAAAATATTCCTGTACGTTTGAGTAACGCTGATTTTCGGGCCTGTTTGTTATATCGGCTAACATCTATACAAAAAAAAAAAACACTTATTTTAGTAGTAATAAAATAATTAAGAAGTATAAAAACCTATTTTTAAAGTTATTTGAAATTGTTAGATACCTTCACTTCAGTTGATGGCATTGATTCATGTTCTTTATCTTGTTTTGCCGGTGGTGGCGCCGGGTTTCGAGCCTGAACAAGCTCCATCATCTTTTTCGACCTATTGGATGACATTATAAACCTAAAACATAAATAGTAATATTATGCCTCTTGAACAAATAAAAAATTGTACGCAGTATTTAGACTAACAATGACTTAACATAAAATATTTACAGGCAATTAAAAAAATACGCATTATATTACATTTTTTTTTTTCAAACAAAGACTCAACTAATATTGCGGCTCCTAAGTAATAATAACCTTTAGTAGTAAACAGACTTATACTTGAATGTTACAAAGTGTAACCTTTTTAATGGATAGGTTTTAATAGTAAACTGACTAAACTCGTAATGGGCCTCGAAAAATATAGTAATGTTCAATGATAAACTGACCTAAAACTGAATGTTTCACGTAATATATTATTAAAATAAGTAGTAAACTGACCTAAAATTTAATTTGTCAATATAAAATTAAACAATTTGATAAAACTTACCTTTGAATTTACTTGTAAACACACTCAACAACGATTGGGTCTTCGTTCAATAAAATATTATTACCCTCACTACACATGCGTCGGACACAAACTGACATGAGTCGCTATACGACGAAAACACGATGACAAATCTCACAAAAGTGAAACAGACGGATATATCGCTGGGGCGGCAACAATGCGTAACTTCAACGTAAAACAAACGGTAGACGGTAGATGGCTCTAACAGAAGCCTGTATCTGTACGTAACTCAATTTTGACCTATCGACTAATGGGTCAGTGTTCCATTAAGCATGCGTTATGAAGAAAAGTCTTAAATTCATTCATTCATTTACTGACAGAAAATGCACAGCCCATACCGCTGGGTTTAAAACATAAATTATCTGTAGTCTAGAAGTGTGTAATTTAGCAATAGATTTCGTTTTATTACGACGGTGAGCAGAAATAAAAAAAATCCGATTGTAAATGCCATGAGGCACACGGCTTGTGGCTCACTAATTTCTCAGTTTGAGTCAGTGTTCCTTCAATTTGGACTCTCCATTTACTTGTTACTTCATGTTCCGAAGACGTCTGCTTCACACGCCAACTCAATTCCACCAAACTAATTATGTTTCGGGAAGTTTTTCTGATAATCAACAAGGCCTTCAGACATGCTGGAGCGTGTGAAATGTTTCACTCAGTTTTTGTTCAAATAACATGGATTTTTGATGCCTGGAACACTTTTGCTGAATTATTATCCTTACAAGGCCTTCGCCCGCACGGAGGTGGAAAATTATCCCACGGCAAAGTACTACCGGGATAAAAAGTATCCTATATTAACCTCCAGGTTATAAACTATCTGTGTGCCAAATTAATTCTAATCAAGTCGTTTTGCGTCATTGAGTAACAAACAACCAAAAATACAAACTTACACATTTATAATATTAGTAGAGTTTAGGTTTTCAGAAGGATTTACGCATCGTGCGTCTTGTGGCATTCGACCAGATGCTATGGAGTGTTTTCTTAATTGTATCCAAGAGGAAATAAATAAATACATTCTTTATGTGAAAAAAAATAAGTAGGTAAGAGGAAATAATAAAAAATGCTGGTTATTTATTTTGTTTTACGAGAATTTTGGCATTTTAAATAATATCAAATTATATGCCCCACTGCAGGGCAAAGGCCTCATCTCATACAGAGAAGGCACAAGCAATGATCACCACGCTTGCTCAAGATAAGTTTGGGATTTCAGACTCTTATCCAGGTTTCCTCACAATGTTTTTCGTCACTGGTGTCATATTGGACAAGCATTTTAGGTTCTCGGAATTTTCCCAAGCGTTTGTACGAAATATCGCCTATTACATGACGATGCTCGTCTTCATTACACCAAAAGCCTCTTCAAAGTTCTCTGTCTAGATTGAAAACAAATTAAAATCATAAACGTATTGTTTAAATTCAATATAAAACAAAAAGTGCGCAGAAATTGCAAATATCTAATATTCTCATAGCAGTTTATCTAATAACCCCTTTTTTAACAGATATATCTCCAAGGCATCACATTACCTTATAAAGCGCCATAAAACTAATACTATGCATGTGTTTTTTATAGTCTCATCACAGCATCCTGCAGTTATTGAATGATCAGCTTATCGCGTCGACAGCGCCTGAGGCATCACCGTACATTGCTGGCTCGCACCTGTCCTCGTTTTTAATATAATTAACACCTGCAATGAATGCGAAACAAACAAAAAGTCACGAATGATGTTGTGTCGATAGTGGTTTGCATATTAAATAGGTGTTTTCTTGTTAGTGACTTTGGTTTTGATCCTTTTTAGATTTAAGCTTGACTTTTGTTTGAATGTCAAGAAATCCTTGCCTTGGAATGAAACTTACACCAGAATGTCAAAAGCCTGACAACTAGTATGACAAAAAAAATATTTATTCGGTTTTTGTAAAATGTGTTTCATACGCAGATTAGGTTACTGTGCTACACTCTATTCGTGTTGCTAAACACTACAATTTAAGTCACACGGTTTATATGCGCACAGTCCAAGTGGGTAACTCCCAGCTAGCTTCTGTGTTCCCTACCACTTACAATTCATCAAAGAGGGAGTGAATAGGCATCTTTTGGGAAAATTAGTTTCATAGTAGACCTCATCTATCGGGGTCCACTAAGCGAAGTGGAGGTCAAGATTGGGATGATCTACTGAATGAAAATCTTAAATTCACTGACACACAACGCACGCAGCTTCAACCTATGAGTCTAGCTAGAAGTATACAATTTTGCAAAAGAGTTTCTGAAATAAAAAAGGGTCAACAAAATGGACGGCTGGTTGATGAAAAAAGTCTTGCTACTTAGTAGCGAATACTCCAACAGTAACGTGAGTGGTAGTTCGCCGCATTACTTGCCCGGGGCGCGAATTTCTCGTTAAGAATACATCTCTCTCACATCCCGTGTTACCGCGTCGACACAACTGTTAATGCTGCTTGCCTAATTATACTGCAATGTCGTCTGCCGGAGAGAATATTTACAAAGAAGAGTTCTTTAGTGCTAAAAAGAGGTCTTTGTGAACGACCTCGTCCAAGTACTTCCGCCATGCCAACTTCAAACACATCACGCCTTGTTTTCCCGAAGGGTTGAGCAGAAGTATACTTATAGTACATTTCGCCAGTTATGTTTAAGTCCCATGTAATAGGGGGCAAGTCTATTGCCATCAACCGGGCACGAACCAGACTCCGGGCTGCTACTGAGTAATTCCAGATAGAAAATCAAAATAACACTTTGGCCGATCTGGGAATCGAACCCAGGACCTCACTGTGTCCCAGCAGTGCGGCTGATTAAGCTAAGGTATTTTCTTTCTCATTGTCTCCCAGTCGAACCAAAAGCTTTCTGGTGTATTTTTTCCATCAACAGAGTAACTGTGGTCATGTTTAAAGGGTATGAGTGCCGGAGTACCTTGTTACAGGTTCACGAGTCATTTTAACTTTGACTCTGGGCAGGCAACGCATCCTCGTTGCCTCTGGTATGGCAGATGCTCACAGGCTGTGAGACCGTCGGTATATTTGCCTTACGAATTGTGTCTGTAGCTATACATTGTATTATAAATTTAAAGCAATTTTCGTATCTATCTATGTGAATACTTTGCTCTTTTAAACTACGCAACGGCTTGTGATGCAAAATTTCCACCATCAATTAGAACATTTGTTTCGGAAGGCGTCTGTTCTAACAAAATGTAAAGAATCCTGATGTCTTGTCAAGTCTTTACGATAACCATGCAAAGCAGGGGCGGGTTGCCAGTAATAAATATAACAAAAGTTTATTTTACAGATAGGTACCTCCTTTATTTATTAACAATTCTTTGTTTTAGAACTACTACATTTTATACAATATATGCAATATACATTCACGAATTCCAGAACTAGGACTGTGAGTTGTCTACATAACACAAATGTTGCATCAACATACATAATGTTGTTACAGTTAGCTGTTTATTGGTTTTTCATTCGATCAGGCGGTGTTGATGAATTTCAACGTTGATGTTACTAATATACACAGGTGTAAACAACACTGGTGAATCGAGTTTTGCACCAACACCTCTATACGCCGAGAACTCAACATCAAAAATCGTCATCTGTTTTGGTCCAAACGTGCATCCTCAGATACTTCGGACACGTCTCGAAGCGTGAGATTGACTCTATAGAGCTCCTTGTTGTATTACCCATGATATGGTCTGACCAAATTAAAACCGCGGTGGGCGATCCCTTGTAGGTATGAGTGCAAATTAAATGCCATAAATCGGAGTAGATAGTGACAACTTGTAGCACAAATAACATCAGCCCCTAGGCAAGAAACTTCATGAGGACCAAGACCGCTCTGACAAGAGTGTTACAAACAATCAGTCCTTCTTCTTTGGACTGCTTTTTCTTATAGCCATACACATTCATTTTCAAAACTTACTTCACAACTTTTTTCTTACTCCTCCACATTACATGTCCGTACCACGACACCCGATTTTCACAGTATGCCTTCATATTGACAGTCGGCTTGGTGGAAATCGGTTGTAAAATGACCCCAAAAGTACAACAAGAACAGAAGAATCATGAAATATCCGAATTTTTCTACCGCGTTTAGTTTCTGGTGTTATATATAAACAGCTAAATAACGGAAAATATCCATAAGTGGTCCAAACTGCAGAGTTTGGACCACTCAAGGATATTTCCCGCGTTCCGACGGACGCTATCGACTAAACCAAAAAAAATCTCGTTGAATAAACACTTATGAGCAAGCATCCTATTGTCACCACTCCCGGGGTGACGTCGCTGCGTCGTGCTACACTCACAGTGTCCTGCACTACTTCACGGTCCACCACTATAGCAGCTGGTTTAACACTTTTATCAGCTGTTCGAGGCGAGCCCCAGTAAAGCATCTTGTTCCTCGGAAACTTCATTTTTACAACGTTTTTTTTCTTAAAAACTGGCTTGTGTGCTCTTTCCGATGGCTTGGCCCACGAAAACATTTTAAACTTCAAAAAAGCTTTTGATTTAAAAGTATATCGTATGTACAAATCGTAACTTGATCGGTTCCCTGTAAATGGATCGCCAGATTCGATGAATACTGGTTTTAAATAGGCCTTTATATTGTTCTTTTGGTCTCTTTCAACTACTATCTGAGTTTCCAGTACTTCTTTGGGTGACGGAGGGCCGGACAAGGAGGTGTAATAAAATACTTCCTTGAACTCTAAAAGTGCTTCCGTATGATTAGTGCAGGGCACCTGCGAAGTGAAAACGTTCAAGTTTATGAAAATTGGAAATATTTGAAGGGACTGAAATTTTAATATGGAATACAACAACATAATTCCTGTATTCCTTGGAGGGAGGCAGATTTTCAATAGAGTAGATATACATTTAGCCAGCGGAGTAATTGCGTAACAGACTATCAGTAGCTATCGCTTTCATTTTGACGGTTCAATAAAATTCATGGTTTTGTTTACGTTCTAATGATATGAAACAATGGATTAGGAATATCCTTCCAAATGATTCAGATTATGATTGATAATGTGTTACGTAATTACGGTAAAATTTGGTAAGTCTTATCCAATAATACTTTCCCTGACCCAAGAATTAAACCTAGCCCATATCTACGCTCAGCAGTTCTGAACAATTGGATTTCTGTTACTTTTATTTATTTTATTATATATGTTTATGTTTTAAGTTTTATGTTTTTTTATGCCTTTACGACTTCGACGCGGACGAAGCTAGGAAGCTTCATCTGCGCTGAGGTCGGAAAATATCTCACGGGAACTTACTACGTCGGTTCATCTGTTTTGTGCTTCCATTCGTATCATACATCCAGACAGACAGACAAATATAAAAATTCTAATAAATATATTCTAGGTATCAGACTTGTTTCCACCATTCGTAGGGATTAGTTTTTTTTTAAAATTTCTAAATAATGTATAATTAATTTGCTTTGTGCATTTTAATTTAACTGACATGATTATAATCATGAAATCGTAAAAGCGTAACAGACAGACATACAGAGTTACTTTTGCATTTATAATAATAGGTCTTTTACCTATGTAATTGGAGATTTTATAACCAGCATTTTCATATTTAATTGGCGCGCAATTAAAATTCAAATAAATTTTATTCGAAAGCCGTGTTATATTTATTTCAAATCCAGTCATTTCTTTATGGATAGTGTTTTGTTTTTGGGAAATTGTGGTAGTTTTTGGCGCCATGAAAAACTGAAAAGTACAATTTTCGAATATGAGTTCCTACGTGGAAATACCGCGGCGCAAATAACACGAAACATTAACGACGTGTACTTGCCTAACACTGCTGGCATAAACATGGTCCATTATTGGATCAATCGTTATAAATCTGGAAATTTTGAGTTGAAGAAAGAGCCTCGCGGTCCGCCGGTAACCGTTGTCAACAACGACGAATAGAAGGCGATAATGGAAGGGGATCTAACTCCATCTACGGCTGAGCTTGCTGCGGGCCTTGGAGTTAGTGTCAAAACAATATTGAAGCACTTGCGTTAAGTCGGAAAGATAAAAAAGCTAGTAAGTGGGTGCCACATGAACTAAGCGACCAACAGCGAGAGTTACGCGTCGAAGCATGCATAGCTTTACTAAATCGGCATAGAAACGAGGGAATTCTAAATTCTAAATCCTGCAATGAAAATTGGATCCTGTACGACAACCGTAAGCGTTCGTCTCAGTGGGTGGACCCGGGTACAGCACCTAATCAGTGCGCTAAAAAACAGATTTCTCATAGGAAGATGAAGGCGACGGTCTGGTGGACCAGTGCCAGACTAGTACATCACAGCTTCTTACCGAATGGCACAACAGTGAAGGCAGATGTCTATTGCCAAGAATTGCAAACAATGATGGAGAAGGTCGCAATTCAACAACCAAGACTGGTCAATCGCTCTTCCCCATTGCTTCACCACGACAACGCGCGAGCTCACACTTCATGACAGACTAACGCAAAGCTACAAGAGTTACAGCTGGAAGCTCTCCGCCACCCACCGTACTCACTGGACCTGTCCCAACAGATTTCTACTTTTTTTTAAATTTGGGCAAGTTTTTAAGTGGGAAAAAATTCAACACCCGAGAGGCTGTACAAAACGCTTTCGCTGACTTCATCGCCTCCCGTCTGGCAGACTTTTACAGTAACGGGATAAACAAACTGCCATCAAAATGGCAAAATTATATAAATCATTTGGGCCAGTACTTTGATTAGCTAAAATAATAAAAAAATCTGTTTACTTTTATTTTCATAAAAATCTCCAATTTCATAAGTAAAGACCTAATATTAAAGTAGGGATTAGAAGGGATAATATAATATGTCCCTCTAATGCTTACCTCGAGTATCACACAGCAACAGCGATGCAAAAAAAGGTCGTACAGTGATAGCTGGAAATATGAAAAACAAAGAATAAATTTTACTAAATATTGGTCATAGTAGTTCAGGCGCTGGGATCACCGGGAGCATTCACCTCTAGTGAAACCATCCAAGATTCTACTGTAACGGCTAGGGCGTTGCGAGTAGTCTGCGCCGGCCGTCAACTTGTAGTTAATAGGGCGCTGCGAGTAGTCTGCGCCGGCCGTTAACTTGTAGTTACTAGGGCGCTGCGAGTAGTCTGCGCCGGCCGTTAACTTGTAGTTACTAGAGCGTTGCGAGTAGTCTGCGCCGGCCGTCAACTTGTAGTTAATAGGGCGCTGCGAGTAGTCTGCGCCGGCCGTTAACTTTTAGTTACTAGGGCGTTGCGAGTAGTCTGCGCCGGCCGTTAACTTGTAGTTACTAGAGCGTTGCGAGTAGTTTGCGCCAGCCGTTAACTTGTAGTTACTAGGGTGTTGCGAGTAGTCTGCGCTGGCCGTTAACTTGTAGTTACTAGGGTGTTGCGAGTAGTCTGCGCCGGCCGTTAATTTGTAGTTACTAGGGTGTTGTGAATAGTCTGCGCCAGCCGTCAACATGTAGTTAGTTATCATCTGCCTACCCTTTCCTCATGCTATTCAGGGCGGTGAAAAATTCAAGATAAGATAGGATAAGCTAAGTCTTTATTTGCTTTAAGCCAATAATTCCAAGATCATAAAAATCGGTCCAGCCAATCTTAAATTATAAATGGTGTAACTCGACTTTGTTTTATTTATATGTATAGATGTAATGTAATGTTTTTCTGTAAGTCCGCCTTGTTCTTCTAAATTATGCAACGGATTTTGATGCGGTGTTCACGCGTCGGGAATTCCAGGCTGATTAGACCACCGTAGGCGCGGACATGCGGACGGCGAGTAATGGGTAGCTTGCCGTCCGGTAAGTACCAAGCCCGGGTCGATAGCGTGTTGTGTTCCACGCGCGCCTCAAAGAGATGTCAGCACCAACTGGTGGGGTCCGCAAAGGCCGATGCCTGCCAGGGGTGCGGGTTGTTCGAAAGAGATACCGTGTCCCCTGGCACACAGGCAACTAAAGGAACACGGGTGAGTTTTAGTCAGTAAAAGTCTAACACCGCTCCACCCAGAGCGGGAGAAGTTATTCGACGATTTCCCAACCTCAAAAAAAAAAAACAATGCGGTGTTCACGAGCATTTATAAAAATTATTTCGGAAGGTTAAAGTGAACAATACATTAATTTAGTGCACTGTATTTTGCGATGCGGAACAAAATGATTGACAAACGCTTGGCGATAGGTAGTTCGAGTTGCGGTGAGTGTAGGACAATAGAATACAACCCGAAATAATTAGGGAGGGAAAGCATAAACCTTTTACGGGAGCCACGTGTTTGCGTCGTCGCTGGTGCACCGGTTCACTTTTACGGGAGCCACGTGTTTGCGTCGTCGCTGGTGCACCGGTTCACTTTTACGGGAGCCACGTGTTTGCGTCGTCGCTGGTGCACCGGTTCACTTTTACGGGAGCCACGTGTTTGCGTCGTCGCTGGTGCACCGGTTCACTTTTCCAGGTTCAGAGACAGTTGGGCTTCAAGTTACTGTCCTCATACGTTAAACACAAACACATACTGTTGATTATACGTCTTATTACTGGCGAAAATGCGGTGATTCCAAAGTTATCAATATTTTCAAGCGGAGCGGGCCGACGCCATTGCGCACGCGATGCGGTTCGGTTCGGAAGTGTCTTCGCGACAAAAAAATGGCGGGGCGAATCTTCTTACTCACTCGCGAGGTATGTGTGGGAAAGGGATGGATCTAGAAAGGCAGATGTCAATCAAATTTTGAATGTTGGCGCAACCAGGTATCGTATTATATAGTAGTTGCATGGGTTGTGGAAGTAAGATAGGCAGTCGCTCCACGTAAAATTCTGGTATTCAGCTGCCTCTGGTTAGACTGGAAGATGACTCCAACATAGTTGGGTAAAGGCTAGGCTGATGATGATGATAGGTAGCATACACTCACCTTATACGTGACGGTGCTCAGCATGCCTGGCGAGGCCTTCAGGTCGAAGTTCTCCGTATGCAGCAGTTGTTTTCTGTCATTCTTGCCGGCGTTTTTGCGCATTTCAAACGTATTGTTGACTTTAAAAAATTCAAAATTAAAAAGTTATTTATTCAAACTAGGGTGAGAATCAGCACTTTTTGAACGTTAAAATGACATGAGATATTCCCCCAAAACGCCCACCCTTCACCACTTCTTGGTTTTTTTAGCTGGGAAGAAGAAGTGGTTTGTACTTCCCAGCCGCACAGCTGGCTGTTCAGTTAGAAGAAGAACTTGATTCTATACAATTGTATAAAACTAATTATCATTACGAAAAACAAAATAATTAATAATAATATTTTATGATACTGTTGTATAATATCTAGATAAGTGCAGTTTCATACATTACTTTAAATACACACACATAATTATTTTCTCATACATTGAGATTGAACCTACCTACTAAATAAAAGGTCAAAGCTAAAATAATAAGAAATAGTTTTGTAATGCTACAAAAATGGCGCACGTGGGGTGCGCCATTTTTTTTTATTGCGTTTCATTAGGAAAAATAGTTGATGGAAATTTCTCGGTGTTATTAACATTTTGGATTTGCACTTTATCGCATTGGTTATAAATTGTTTTATAACTTTATCTTGTTGGAGAAAAAGTGTCACTGTATTTTGATATTATTTGAAATTTCGGTATTATATCTATGAAGTATGTCAATGATACGGACGTGGAAAGACACTTCAAGAAGCCGAGCGTCCCATGCACAAAAAAAAATACACACTACCACGGAGTATGCTCATTTTCATGCAAAAATCTATTTTTAATATTTTTTTTAGTTTCCGATATCGATACCCAACAGGTGGCTAAAGTATTGCCATTTGCCAGTAATGTACTTTGATCCTGAATATGTAACCTGCTAAGTACCTAATATAGGCAACTTACATGGAAATATGTATATTATGTAATTTACATGGGAATATAATACATATATGTAACCTACAAGGGAATATAGGGAACTTACATGGATTGTTACTTACATGGGAATATCCAAATGGAGCCGTCATCATGCCCAGCCGGCATTATGTTAAAGTGTTCCAGCGTATAAGCAGGGAACGGCCACTTTAGGTAGTCGTACTTGTCGATCGCTCCTTCTGGCCAACTGTTTTTACCGTCAGTTGAGCTTTCAGTGTCTGCTTTTTGATCTGTCCCTGTAGTGTTAGTCTCGTTTGGTTCGTTTGTGTTGTTTTTCCGGAGTGCTCTGATTAATAAAATAACAAAATATCGGTTAAATAATTGGGTAGGGTTATCACGGAAGTTGAACTATTATTATTAAAGTATGCTAGTGCTGCACTTGACGACTAACATGACGTTTAGCACCGATGCACTAAAATAAGTAGCAAGACCTTACGTTTTTGCAGACTCTGTAACAGAGTTTGAATTGCCATAATTTCGTGAAATAGTTATTCAATAAGGTTATTTGAACTTAGGCAGTTATATTGATGATTACAATTTAATATGCTACTGTACATATATTGTATAAATATAATATTATTAATGTGAAAAAAAATCTGTTTGGATGTTTGTTAACAGATTTGGATGCCACACATATGGTTTATAACCTGAATTAGCACATAGGATACTTTTTATCCCGGTACTAAACGTACTTCTTAAATTATGCGTTCCCGTGGGATAATTTCCGACCTCTACGCGAGTGAAGCCGCTGGCAAAAGCTAGCAAAGTTGTTATGTTAAATATGAGAATGAAATCTTCGACACAAAGAAGAACAAGAAAGGTTTCAGAACACTCACGTAAACGTCCTGTTAATGGGAACGTACTCCTTATCTAAAACATCAGTTCTCCTGAAGTCAGGGGAGATGTAGTTGAAGTCATCAGCTTGGTCATCCTTGTCGCGCGTGACGTTACTGATCCAGGCGGAGTAGTGGAGCATGTTCATGAAACGAGCTGGTGCCGCGCAGCCCGGGCCGTGAATGCTGAAGCCGATCTGAGACATAACGGAAACCGATCTGGCTGAATAATACATATAACATGACATCACGCCTGTATTCCTTGAAAAGTTAGGCAGAGGTGTACCTATAGTACGTCTACCATCGTGAGTTATGTTTTAGTTCCATGTAATAGGGGACCAGTCTATTGCCATGAACCGTGCACAAATCCAGACTCCGGGGTGCTACTGAGAAATGATAGATGGAAATCCAAATAACACTTGGCCCGGCCCGAAAATCGCAGCCAGGACCTCATGCTCACCAGTAGCGACCACAAAACCAACGATGGTATAAGCATAAGCACAATCAGCCTAAAGTTTTTCCACTGCTGGGACACTGGCCGTTCCTCAGTGATACATGTGCGGGGCATAACCCACCACGCGGGCTTAGTGTAGGTTGGTGGGACTAATTGTTTTCGAATTTTCGATTATAGGACATGCCTGTTTCTCCGCAATATTTTCTTTAATCGTTTTAAGAGGAGTGGTGATAAAATAATTCACTCAAAGGAAAGTGCCAGTCTGAGTTTGAAAATATGACCTAAAAATCGAAAGTCATAGCCGTTTCTACTAAGATCTTTACCATCACTGCCACAGTCACCACTATCTGGCTGGTTTCAAAACTACACTCGAGAGCAATGAATCCGGGTCACTTAAAGAATCCTAAAAATCTCGGAAACTAAAAATGCTAGGTTAATGCAATAAATTGTATTTAATAGACAATGTAATACTCCTTAAATGAAGGTATTAAAACTTCATAGTTATTGTAAAGTTATATCATAAAAAAATCTAATTTGAAAAAGGGCCACTTTCGAAGATGGAACTACGAAATTACAGCATTTGGTTTTGCTTTTGTTTGTAATCTGTCATTTATGTGGGTACATAAACCATGTTGATAGTGCTCTATATTCATTATTCAAGCTGAAATTATGTCGCTTACGCCTGAAGAATGCACCAGAATACTTACAATGCTGGAAACCGGCCGGAGTCAGCGCGATACAGCCAGGACTGTCGGTGTGTCGCTGTCAACAGTACAAAAAGTTCTCCGACGTTACGAAGAAACTGGTTCTAACCTACGCAGACCAGGAACGGGCAGAACCAGGTGTACCACAGCACGAGAAGACCGATACTTGGTGAACACCATGCTTCGAAATCGCTTTCTCACAGGAACTGAACTCACAAATCAGTTTCGACGCCTCGGAGGAAGTAACCCAAGTGCATGGACAGTAAGACGTCGGCTTGCTGAATCTAACTTAAAACCCCTTAGACCTGCAAACGGCCCTAAACTGGAGCGTGGGCATCGTATTTCAAGACTAAGATATGCCCAGAGCCACGTAAATTGGAGTATTGAAGATTGGTCAAAAGTTATGTTCTCCGACGAATCAAAATTTATGCTCTACAAGCACGATGGAAGACACAGAGTGTATCGAAGACCAGGGGAAAGATTCAAGCAAGCATGCATCGAAGAAAAAGTAGCCTACGGTGGTGGGTCTGTACTTGTGTGGGCCGGAATTTCTTCTGAAAGTCGCACAGAGCTGGTGATCATAGAAAACGGCTCTTTAACTAGCGTAAGATATGTGGAAGAAATCCTCAATGATCACGTTGGTCCATTTATGGTCAATTTAGGTGAGGATGCTATATTTATGCATGACAATGCCCGACCTCATACAGGTAGGATTGTGAATGACTACCTTCAAGAGATGAACATTACTCGTATGGAGTGGCCAGCGCGCAGCCCGGATATCAACCCGATCGAGCATGCTTGGGACGAGCTAGGCAGATGCGTAAAACAACGAAACCCTCCCCCAATCACGCTTCGTGAGCTCAAAATTGCTCTCACAGAGGAATGGGAGAATATTCCCCAAAATCGTATAAGGAACTTGGTGTACAGCATGCCAAACCGCGTAAACGCAGTAATGGAAGCACGAGGAGGCAATACGAAGTATTAAAATTCAAGAAAATCGTAATAAAGTTCAAAAATTTCATGTTTCCTATTTTTGTTTTAAGGAGAGATCAGCAGTTTTTTTCTTTATGTAATTTTGTGTTAGTAAAATGTATGGTGACTCATATTTTTTTTACTTTCATTTAAGGAGTATTACATTGTCTATTAAATACAATTTATTGCATTAACCTATCATTTTTAGTTTCCGAGATTTTTAACATTCTTTAAGTGACCCGGATTCATTGCTCTCGAGTGTAGTTACAAGTTACCTGCCTTCTACTGCCAAATAGTTTATTAGACTGTGCCTACCAGTGTGAACCACCCTGAGCTGTTCGACACCAATGCCAAGCCGTTGTCCCACACACATCTCTTGCTAGGACTCTGTCTCTTACCGCATAGGTACGAGATAGGCTGCCGGTTCTCGACGACTAACTGTAAGAAGATTAAAAGTAAATATTATTAAGAATTTTTAAATAATTATAATACTGCGAGAACAAAAGAGAAGCAGAAGTCGCCTGCCATTAACCTTGCGGTCGAAATATTAAAAAGAAACCTCAGGAAATCCCAACTGCCAGAATCGACCACCCAACAGAATAACTTGACGCAGAAAATTGAGAGAACCTGATCCCAAATAACGAGGCCAGGGACGGAAGTAGAAGATTATATTTAGGGGCTCGAGGCTAAGTAATGACAGACTCATCAAGGTTAAGCAACGTTTTCCGAGGTAACATTACAGACCGAGATCAGTCTGTGCCTAGCAAAAAGGTTATGCCGTTGAACCCGGCTGGCATTCGTTGATCTTTGATGCATGTGTTGAGTCATTACGGGTAGGCAGAAGCCCAAAAGTCGGACAACCAGACATCAGTAACCCAATCGTGTTACCCAGTAACTGGGTTGAAGAAGTCAGATAGGCATATCATCATCATTGTCTCAGCCTGGAATGACCCACTGCTGGGTAATAGCCCTTTTCCCGCCATAGTTCTCAGTTCCATGCGTCTCTCATCCATGTGTTTCCCGCGACTTTGACAATATCATCGGCAAATACTCCATGTAAAATACTGATATGTATTACTATTGGTTCCGGCTGGAATGAGCAGTACGCGACCGGTTGTTGCATCCGGTTGGAATGAACGACGATCCTAATGTTGTTGGGAAACGGCTGAGCAGATAATGATGTAAAATAATTATATAAACGTGAGTGCAACTCAACATCTGGCTCAGGGATCGAATTCTCTTTTCACTTTCACCTCAAATCAACGGGGTACAGAATTAAGCATGTACTATGTGTGTGAAATGACTTATCCTAACAGAAAGCAAACAAAAAGCAGCTATCGTATAATAGCATAAGCATATGTCTCATGTCTTCGAATTTTCGGTTCTAGAACATGTTCCCTTACGATGTTTTCCTTCACCGTTTTGAGAGCAGTGGGGATGAAATAATTTACACAAATTAAAGCGCCTGACTGGGTTTGTACCGATGACCGTAACGCGCAATTCGTAAGTCACGGTAGTCGTCGTTACCATTGCGCCACTACTGCATGTCGTATCATACATAGCGTGTAACTCAACCCTATATTAGGGAGCTCAACAACCCAACACTCGTCAGACCAACCATTGGTGTAAAAGGGTGTATATCTAAAAAGGATACTCACCCCCTCTTTCTCATAAAATTCCTCGCAATCTGGTCGGTCCATATATTGTATTCGGTAAAACATTTTTTCTATTATATCATTTTCTGCAAAACAGAACGAAACATTTAGCATTACTTTTAATTAATACATATAAAAGAAAACATGGTGAAGTAACACTCTCTTAGTATATAATAATATGTAGATATTAATTATACACATAACATCACGCCTGTATTTGCCTAAGGATTTGACAGAGCAGTATAGTAACACCCATAAAAATAATTTGCTAAGTTATTTCAAAATATAGAAGTGTTCACTGGCTAGGTTGATATATTGTACTAGCGTTTTATTATTATATTATCATTTAAGAGAACGTACCATCTGTAAAACCGGTGAGGTAGAGGTAATTAGTATCAAACGAAACGATGGGAAAGCATACTGGTAACAATGGATCTGAAAACAGTAAGTTGGATTTAATAGGTTGGTCATGTACATCAGTTCGAAATACCGCAGTGTCTCAAGACGAAAGTCTTTGACCAGTGCGTGTTGCCAGTGATGTCCTATGGTACTGAAACGTGGTCGCTCACAATGGGCCTTATCAGAAGGCTAAAAGTCACCCAAAGGGCAATGGAGAGGGCTATGCTCGGAGTTTCTCTACGTGATCGAATAAGAAATGAACCGCGTACTGGAAGACGTAGAGTTGGAAGGCCTCCCACTAGGTGGACCGATGACCTTGTGAAGGCCGCAAGAATCCGCTGGATGCGGGAAGCACAGAACTGCATCCTAATTGAGTAAATCACGATTAATCATAATCCGTTTCGTTTTGAAACAGATGGCTAAACCATTGCTTCATATGCTCGAAAAATGTGTCAGCTTGAAAACGTAAATAACGCAATGAATATTGTTGAACTGTCAAAATGAAACCAATTATGATTAATCGCGTGTTACGCAATTAGGGTGCTGGTCGAAGTGGAGGAGCTTGGGGAGGCATATCTCCAGCAATCGACGTGTTTCGGCTGAAATGATGATGATGTGACACATCAGTTATTAGTCCCACATATTAAGGAGCCAGCTTTTTGTCATCAACGGGACACAAATCCAGACCCCGTACTTAATGTTTTGGAAATACAGATTCAATGAAATACATAACAAATATCAAATTCCATTGCAACCGATTTTTTAGGTGTTTTTATTACATATCGACTTAATTTAATTCATTTATTTCATATAAATTACAATAATATTGTTAGTAGCTATCATAATCATCCATAGGTAGGTAAATGTATTTTATAATATAATAATAAATAGAACACAAAAATAGACATGTGTCTATTTATTATTATGTAATGATAGAAACAAGTAAAATTGGACCAGGACCGCACTACTCGTACATGTAGTTTTGTCCAATGCTCCATGAGGGAGCAATCTGTGTCCATTCTCCCTGCAAGAAGCTGCAGGAAGCTGTTGGGGCTGCCCCGTATGCGGCGCATCAGAGACGCTATTCTTTTGCGATGTATCGCTTGAAATGCATCCACTTGAGCGTCTGCAAACATACCTGAAGCGCTACAAAACTGTGGCAGCCCCATCAACATCCTGAACGCGTTATTGTATGGAACACGCAGGGCACTGTAAGCCTTCTGCGTATGCTTCACCCATTAGGCTGCACGTATAAAAAGACTGACAGTATGCCTTAAATAAAGTTATTTTTACCTGTGCAGTACAGCGTGCAAACCTACGGGCCAGCATATTCGCTCTGACTGACAATGCCCTGCGTTCCCTTTCAATATCCATATTATCTGCGAGGGCCTCGGTGGCCCAGTGGCCCAGGTACTTAAACTGCGCCACTCTTTTGAGAGCACTGCCGTCCAATGTGACCTGAGGTACGGTGGCATAGTTCTTCGTACCGGACTTGAAAACCATCACTTCACTCTTTGTCATATTATACCTAAGCCCGTGGGCCTCCGCATAGCACTCGCATTACTTTATTAAGCACCTGAGGGCACTGATCGATGGGCTCAGCAGCACCATATCATCGGCACAACTTATATTATTAACAAAGAATCCATCAATCGAGCAACCTACCGGAGTGCTGCTGAGCTCACGGACCAGCCAATCCACGTACAGGTTAAATAGCTTGGGCAAAGTCAGACCACCCTGTCTTACACTACACTCCAACCTATATGCATCCGATAGTGATCCCGCCCACCTGACATTGTTACGCTGATTGCCATACCAGTATTTAAGGAGCGAAGTGAATCCGTCAGGAAGTTCAGTCTCACTCGAAAACTTCTGCCACAGCATGTCATACACAACCAGGTCCAACGCCCTTGAAAGGTCTAAAAAACAGGAGTAAACCGGTGTATACCTACTGGTGTAATACCGGATAGTGTGCTTGAGAGCCAATATAGCTGTTTCAGTAGAGCCAGTGTGTATTTCACACACGGATTCCATGGAGTCCACGAAATTAAAATTTAATTGCAGAAGAACGTAAAAAATAATGAACTTCGCGGGCTACATCGAAAAATCACCTCATAATTAGCCTGTCCCCACTGCTGGGCCATAAGTCTTTTCGAGAGAGAGTGGGCTGTCTTGTACCACGCACGCCCAATGCGGGTTGGTATATTTCACAAGTCTTCGAAGTTTTAGTTTTAGGACATGCCATTTTCCTCACGATGTCTTCTGACACAGTTTTGAGAGCAGTGGCAATGAAATTATTTACAAAGGAAAACGCCTGCCTAGGCTCGAACTCACGACCTACAACTCATAAGTTCAGGCCTATACCACTGGGCCACCACTGCTCACTAGGCCACAACACATGGTAAAAATTACCTTATGTAATTACACTTTAACAACTTCAAATTCAATTTAAAATAGTTTTATTTGTAGAACACAGTTAGAGTACAGATGTCAATATTGTTAATAAGAATGAACACACACCACCAAACATGGCAAAAAATACCTCATGTAATGCTGAAGTACACTTTGATAATTTCAAATTCTCAATTCTAAAACCAGGTACTAAGACTCACTATCGTCATCGGCGTTCAGCAGGATGATGGCGATGCTGTTGAACGTCTTGGTCTGGTACTCAGGGTGTGTGACGTAGGACACCAGCGAGTAGTTCACGGCGACGTCACCGTTCGAAATGAAAATCGCGCGAGTGTCGTGCCTTAAACAGTTGAAGGAAGCTACGATTTTATTCTTAAGACAATAATAAAATAAGAGTCTCGAGCAACCTCTGAGGACGCTCTCGTTAGGCAGCTTTATGAAGGGCTAGATTCAGACAGCGGGTACTTCTGGACACGGCTCGCATTGTTAGGAGGTTCTTCTCTCTGGGGCCCTGACCGCCGGTAGCTTGTACCCTGTTCCCGATTCCGGTGGGTTACTATTTTTATGTGTTCTATACGTTCTGAGTTTTATTTATTGAGTCTAGGAGATAAAAATAAGACAATAATCATAATCATCGTGATACTGAAGGTCATAATTTGATTTTATGGACTAAAATACTGGCCAACAAAATCATTTTGGAAAAAACCTTTGGTAAAATTTGCACAAATTTGCAAAATTGGAGAAAATTAAAAGAAGCTTTAAAAACTGGCTGACTATGATGTAGATGTATGATGCGACTATCTTGAACAATTATTATTGGCAAGGCAAAGATCATAGGACCAATTATAATTTCGAATGTGGTTGATGCTTTGGGGTAGTCTATTTTCTGCAGTGGACGTCTTGTGGCTGAATGATGATGAGTCAAAACATGCAGACAATTTTATTAGAAATATGTTTACGAAGTTGCAGATGATAACTTACTGAAGGATTCGCTTCGGTATCCGCACGATGTCATCAGCACTGGCGAGCGCGTGGTTTGCTTTGACCAGCATGATGCCTGTCACTGCCACCTGTACGTCGTCACCATCGTCTGTGGATGTATAGGACTTTCAGCAAGATATATTAGTGTGTCGGGATATTCTGGGGTGGCTGCTGCAGGTGCAGAAAACATCAAACGGCAAAAATATAACAACTTTATTGGGAGCTATATGTTTGAGCTATTAGGAATTGAAAAACAAGGGCCGTGGAGTCCGAGTGCACATCGAGTATTTCGGGACACCGCCAAGCAGTTCAAAATCAAAAGTCATTTAAATTCAATCAAGGCTGAGAGTCAGCTCTTTTTGAACGTAAAAATTACATAAGACAGTCCCCCCAAAACGCCCGCCCTTCACCACTTCCTAGTGCTTTAACTGCGAAGAAAGAGTGGTGCAACCAACTACACAGCAGCACAGCTGTCTGTTAAGTTAGAATAACTTTATTCTATACAATAGTAGGTAATTAACATTACAAAATACAAGAAACATTAAATTTGCCATAATTATGTCAGCTAGCATACGCCAATATACCATCAAAACATTGAAAACTATCGGTACTCAAGTAGAAATAAATAACAATAATAAAAAAACGGTTGGGTCATGCCGATTTTGATGTATTCTTTCGGCATACTCAAATGGACTCAAACGGAACTTGACGCCCTGGATAGGAAGGTCCATACATTGCTGACAACATTTCAGATACATCACCCGCGGTCATCAGTGATGAGACTGTACATCTCGCGGAAGTGTGGAGGTCGAGGCTTTTTAAATGCTAAAACCCTCCACAACCGCGAGATTTGCAGTCTCAGGGAATATTTACTTCACTCTGACGTGGGGATGCATCGAGATGTGGTCGCAGTGGACAAGGGCCTCACCCCGCTCTCCTTGGCGAAAGAGAACTGGCGCAAACCTGCAGTACTGGATACTAACGATGGTAAGGAAGTATGGCAAGGCAAAGAGCTTCACGGACGATTTTTCCGGGCTCTTCATGGGCCTGATGTAGACTTTTTGGCGTCTGAATCCTGGCTGCGTTTCGGCGACCTCTTCAGGGAAACCGAAGGTTTTGTCTGTGCGATTATGGATGAAGTTATCATGACGAACAACTATCGGAAATACATTGTCAAGGATGGTACGGTTGACATCTGTCGGGCATGCCACCGTCCCGGTGAATCAATCCGACATATCGTTTCTGGTTGTTCTCGTGTTGCTAACGGCGAGTATTTGCACAGACACAATCTAGTAGCTAGGATTATCCACCAGCAACTTGCTTTGCAGTACAACCTTGTGGAGTCTGAAGTACCATACTGCAGGTATGTGCCCGACCCAGTTCTCAAGAATGGTCACGCCACATTGTACTGGGATCGATCTATGATCACTGACAGGACTATTGTAGCCAATAAGTCTGATATTGTGGTGATAGATCGACGAGAACGTCATGCAATGATTGTTGATATCGCTGTCCCTCATGACGAGAATCTCGTGAAAGCTGAGCAAGATAAGAAAATCAAGTATCTTGACTTAGCTCATGAGGTTGTCGACTTGTGGGACGTGGACTCAGCAATCATTGTACCGATAATCGTTACAGTAAATGGCCTAATAGCGAAGAGCCTCGACCAACACCTTAGGAGGCTCTCATTGCGCGGCTGGATCAAGGGCTTGATTCAGAAAGCAGTACTCCTAGACACGGCACGCATAGTCAGGAGGTTCCTTTCTCTAGAGCCCTGACCACCGGCATCTTAGACCCTGGTCCTAATGCCGATGCGCCACTATTTTTTATATTTTAAAATTATTTTTATAATGATTTTTGTAAAAATATTTAGAAATATACTTAATATGTATGAAAGAAAATAAACAATAAAAAAACATAAACAAAACGAACAATCTAAATAAAACCCTTCAGGCATAAAAAGCGTGCCCGCTTACATATGCAATTCTGCATTATGTAAATATAGCTATAACTTGAAGTAAAAAAAAATAAACTAGGACCTTTGGAATCATATTAATGAAAAAGTTAATACAATTAACAATAAAAAAACCATGGTCAACGAGATGACCTGTCACCACAAGTAGCACCCGTTCATGAGCATAACGCAGAGATCAGCCACTACCCTCATCATATTTGAGGGAAGGAGGCAACCCGACCCCCGACGCTACCGCAAGCAGTGACATCTAAGGGAGCCTGACGAACTTGCTGCCGGTTGCACTGGCAAGAATAATATGAACTATCTTTAAAAAAATCTCTCAGAGAAACTTTAGAACCTAGTTAGTAAATTGCTCAAACAGCTCGTTTTTGAAGAATCAAAATATCTTGAATGTCAGCAGATTTGCCACATAGCAGAATGCTGTAGGACATAAAGCTATGAAAATAACGAACGCGCATCGTTGGCCTTAAGTAGGTTACCGAGTAAGCATAAAAATGTACGGCGATGAGACCGTACAGTGCCATTTGTTGGCAAAAGTCTAACCCCTTTTACATGGGACTTCAACATAATTGTTGAAATATGGGTGTATTATTAGATACTTCTCTGTCCAACCCACCGAGGAAACAAGGCGTGATGTTATGTTATTTTGACGGCACCTAAATAAAAGCGCACGACTCAGCGCCGAAAGTTGAAAATTTAACGGCGATGTGACTAGTGTTAGTGAAAACGGGCATTATGAAAAATATGACAACATAATGAGCACTAACTTAAGAACACTTTGAGCATCCCAAGCCAGTTGAAGTCGGAGCTCTGTCCCATGTTGCCCTCATCCAGTTCGACACCGGTCGTCATGTCACACGGAGGCGATGCCGACGAGAGCGCTGAAACACACGATATCCATGACATTATAACAATACTCAAAAGAGTGCAAAGTAGCAACGATATCATAGAAGCGTTTCAGATCGCTCAGACAACCCTATACTTAATAACTTATTTCCGTCTGTCATAACCTATTTGCTGCAAGTCTAATGGACCGATTATGTCAAAACTGGGATCAAAACATGGACGTGTAATGTAAATAAATGAATTTGAATAACCCCTTATTCAGATTTGGGAGGCAGTTAGAAAAAATACCTACAGTTTGCAAAACATTTTTTGTGTGACCTCAAATCAAAGGAATCACTGTTCAGCACATCAACAATTTATTATATTTTTTAAATAAATACTTTTAAAGTTATAACTATACTATACTTACTTATAAAGTTAGAAACTTGATTGGTCTGGCTTAGAATAATTAAATTATTTAGTTAATAAAGCCAATACAAAAAACTCACCAAAAAAAAATCTCAATATTTTGACGAGTAACACTCCGCGCATAGTTTGCCTAAGCCACAAACTAATTATGTTAATTTACAGTACTAACACATCACACGTTTATTGGTAGGTATATCTGTTCAGAAACAGATCAAAGATCGTAAAGATTGGCAAGTATTTGAACCAAACAGTTAACTTGTAAAACAGACACGGCTGAGAAAACCAATGGAGTGTTCACTCCGAACTCTCGCACATACACAACTTTGCAGAGCAGACGATTATTATGAATGTTGCAAATACATTAGTCACTCCTTTGACTAATGGGGACGCCAGCGCCACCAAGCGACAGAGCCTACAACACAGCACTTGACCAAAATATCGTTCAGTTCACACAATACATATACTCCTAACGGAGAAGAACGCTAACTCCTTACAATATTTAGTAGAACGGTTGTGAGCGCTATCTATATTCGCCCCTAGGAAAAAAACTCGTATGGCAGTAAATTCAAACGTTTGCTTAGCATCACAGCCTATTGAACAAGAGTTTTGGTAGGTACATTCCCATAAATGAAAACTCTTTGAGTTTCATACTAGAGAATGTACCTACCAAAAAACCTACAGAGTGAATATGGCAAAATAAAACGATAGTGTGTAAATAGTTTCATATTTATTTCAACAGTTTCATTACAATTTATTATTATTGTGTTCATGCTATTACGTTCAAATAGTTTAATTGCAATCTGTTTACCTCTGTAGCCTCAGAGTATAGACTAAGCCAAAAGTTTGTTTTAACTACATTTACATTGATCATACATCAAGGTTAGACAAAAACTAATTTTCAAAATGCACTCAAACAGAAATTTAACAGTAGGTAGATCAGTAGAAATAGTGACAAACTTATTTAGTTATTTACGATACGAACAGTAAAAAAGTAGATTTATTATACATATAACGAGTCCTGAAGATACGTGGTAGATTCGATTTTACTAAGAATGTATATGGAGAGAGCTATGCTTGAAGTTCCCCTGCGCGATCGAATCAGGAATGAAGAGATCCGCAAGAGAACCAAGGTAACCGACATAGCCCGAAGAATTGCCAAACTTAGTGGCACTTTGTTCGCAGTACAGATGGCCGACGCGGCCGAAAAGTTCTGGAGTGGCGACCGTGCACCGGAAGATGTAAAGTTGGCAGTTCTCCCACAAGGTGCACCGGACTTTGTGAGGGCCGCAGGAGTCCGCTGGATGCGGGAAGAACTGGTCGAAGTTGTGGAGCTTAGGGGAGGCCTATGTCCAGCAGTGGACGTCTTTCGGCTGAAATGATGATGATGATGAAGAATGTTTTATTTTACCATAGCTTAGAACGTTTCAAAGCCATTTGCCATCTGACATGACATTGAGTTGCCACTATGAATTATCAAAACTAACTACTATGTTTTCGGTTTATTTATTTAACCATTTATGCACACACATATAAACAGACAACAATATACAAATACACCTAATTTGGACTAATAAAAAATTAGAATTACTTCATTCACTTTTTATTAAGTATCTAATAAATATTTATATTTCGTTGGAACATTTTCAGTCTAAAAATTACTATTTAGAAAGAACAAAAAAACGAGACAAATACAATCCACCTGTGTTTACAACTCAAAAATAAAGGATTATTAGGGACCTAATTTTGTGGGTCCTTCACAATATTTTTAATGTTTGTAAAGTAATATTTCTGCCCCAGATACCTCTCCTACATTGGCCAATAAAAAGTTAATACCCCCTGGTTCAGTTTGCCGGTGGCGGTCGAGCAGCGTACACATTTAAAAATTGTTGCACATTCCGTGTAGTTGTGACATTTACACATACCAGTGTGTGAATTGCTAGAGTAATTAATTTGAATGTAAATTATAATTTGATTTGCACTGCAAACGGTTTTAGTATTACACAATAACCAACACTTCGCATAGTACGCCCACATTAGTTAAATAATGGCTGATGATAACGAGAGAGACGTACTACGTCCTCTGGCATTTATAAAGAAATAAATAATTGTATAGGATGACACAGTGGGCAGTGTTATCGCTAAAAGCGCTCTTTTAAAGATAACCTTTATATGGATTTCCAGGGAGCGAAGGAGAGACGATTAAGTAAGTTCTATTAGTATTCACCGTGTGCGTTGAATTCTTGCCAAACAAATGATACGATACAGAAGAGAGAAGAGATACTCAGTGAGTTTGTGATTTGACTTCGCTTAAATATTTGTTTTTGAGTGTAATTCTTTATTCATTCCAATTAAAAAGTTACGTTTATATTTTAAAAACATCCGTACACACAAGTAAATCATTACGTCTATGTTTCCTGATGATGTTTTGTAGTAACCTGGGTCAAATAAATGTATATTCTTTCTTAAGCTTACCCAGATTTAACCAGTACATTTTTATTACTATCACCGTGTCGTTGCCGGCCAGTAGAAAACACACATTATCACTCCATCTTCTGTATTGATTACTCCGTACAAAAGAGTAAACAAACTTAGATGCTTGTTGTTGTTATTGCGATAGAAATGAGAATACAATAGCTCTGTATCTACAGAAGGGCAGCTGCAGCATTCTCTTGTACAATGCATTACTCTCCACAACTCGGAATGATGGTAATAATTAGATTTTTGTTAAATTTTGACTGCCTCTTTCAATATTGCTTCCATGATTTCTCCTGTACACCTTCACACTCCAGATATTTTAGGAACTATTATAGAACCAACGCTTGTTGTAGCCTCTTCCAACCAGTCACCTAGCCAGGTTTGTGGATTTACCGCCACGGTTCGGTCGCCAGGGCCTCGTCTGTTATCTGACAGGGAGCTTTTTTCTGTCATCGTAGGGCGCGTGCAGGTAAGGTTGACGATTGGGACGAAAAAAATATTAAGTCCGTTATCCCCTTACTCTCCGAAAATCTTACCTGCACAAGTGATAAAAAATATCAGCGATCACCATGGCTGTTCCACAGGGTTCAATTCTAGGTCCACTATTGCTTCTGACATTGTCATTGACTTAAATTACAAAGTTTGTTAATAATAAATAATAATAGTCATGTCATCGTCCCCCCGCCGCCGCCGCAGATAGTTGTGGTACCACCACGGTTCACTACAAGCCACGCGCCTCAAGCTGACGAGGGGACTGATGATAGGGTTACTAACGTAAGTACCCAGTGCAATGAGGAATTGAGGAGTGATTTGGACGGTGCGATTCGGGAATATCGATTCATGTCGCCCGAACTTAGACCACGCTTACCTCGTTTGCCCATGCATAACAAAAATGGAGCGCTGGTGGCAGCTCTGGATTCGCAGTTGTCAAACTTTTTTGATGACTCGCAGTCATCAAAAAAGTCCATCAAAAAAGACCTCGCCGATACTCATTCGATTTTGTACTGCGCGGCTGTAGCGGCATGTCATGTAGCTCACGTCAAATTTGCCAATTACTCAAGAGCTACACGACCGAAACCAGCCGTACCAGCTAGGCAGTGCAGAATTGAACGCCGTATTGGTGGGGCCAGAGCCCTCATCGGCAAACTAATCTGCTTCAGGGAGGGCAATACTCGCCCTAGAGTGATGCGCTTTGTGAGACGGGCGTTCTCGGGGACTGATATTAGTCCTCAAGACTATACGTCTTGTGTCACGGAGCGCATCGACTTCCTGAAGCAGAAAGTGTATGCATGGGCAAACCGTATTCGTAGGTATTAGCGGCGAGTGGATCGATACACCCAGAACCGCACTTTTCAAAGTGATGAAAGGTGGGTATATAGGGCTTGGGAGCGACCGGACCAAAGTGTGGCTGACACGCGCCTACCAGACGATGATGCTATGTGTTCTTTTTGGCGTAGTATCTGGTCGGTGCCTGTCAGTCACACCGAAGGTGATTGGGCTCGGGAAGTCGAGCGAGCCTGCGATCTAATACCAGAAATGTGGGCTATTGCCATCTGCCCCCAAGATGTAGCTCGTGCAGTCCGTCCGTTACCCAATTGGAAGTCTCCAGGGCCGGACGGGCTGCACAACTTCTGGATTAAATGGTTCCAAGGTCGCACGCTCGCATGGCGGCTCAGTACCAGACTGCTTTGGAGTCTGGTTCGCTACCCCAGTTCCTAGCGACAGGAGTTACCCACCTGCTCCATAAATCAGGTAGTACCGCGGAACCCAAAAATTATAGGCCGATCACGTGTTTACCGACGACGGTCTGTAAGGTTCTTACATCCATTTTGAGAGCTAAGATTTACAATCATGTAGACACTAATTCAATCATGTCTGTCTCTCAAAATGGATGTCGAAACGGATCCCGGGGTACTAAGGAGCTGCTCCTCATTGATATGGCCATTAGCCAACAGGTTCGTCGTTCCCGAAAGGATCTTTCGACATGTTGGATAGACTACAAGAAGGCCTATGACTCGGTGCCACATACATGGCTCATGAGGGTGCTGGAATTGTATAAAGTAGATACAACTCTGCGCACCTTCCTGATGTCATGTATGGGGCAATGGAGGTCGGTCCTTCGATATCCAGGATGTCGAAATATCCAGAGGAATAGCGAGCCGATGAGGATTGAGCGAGGCATATTTCAGGGCGACAGTTTGAGTCCGCTTTGGTTCTGCCTAGCCCTGAATCCTCTAAGCACACTGCTGGAGGATTCAGGTATAGGCTATCGACTGAGGAGAGGTGGTCAGGTTATATCTCACCTCCTCTACATGGATGTCCTAAAACTCTTTGCCCCCAACAATTTGCAACCGATGGAGCTACTGAAAGTAACTGAATCCTTCAGTAGCACCATCAGGATGGATTTTGGTGTGGAAAAATGTGTGGTCATGCATGTAAAGCGAGGGGAGATTATGGAATCCGTGGGAACCCAACTCTCGGATTTCATAAACCTTCGAGCCCTCTCCGCAGCCAAAACCTATAAGTATTTGGGTATGTCGGAAGCTTTGGGCATCAATGTTACTGACATGAAGCAATCGTTGAAGGAACGCTTCTTTGGCCACCTGAAAAAAGTATTTAATAGTCTTTTATCAGGCGGAAACAAGGTGCGTGCCTTCAATGGTTGGGTCATGCCGGTCTTAATGTACTCTTTCGGCGTACTCAATTGGACTCAGACCGAACTCGACGCCCTGAATAGGAGGGTCCGTACGCTGCTGACTGCATATCGAATGCATCACCCACGGTCATCGGTAATGAGACTGTATATCCCGCGAAAGTGTGGAGGTCGAGGGTTCTTAAATGCTAAGACCCTCCACAATCGCGAGATATGCAGTCTCAGGGAATATTTCCTAAGAGCCGACGTGGGGATGCATCGAGATGTGGTTGCGGTGGACAAGGGCCTCACCCCGCTCTCCTTGGGTAAAGAGAACTGGCGCAAGCCTGTAGTACTTGACACTAAAGATCGCATGGAGGTATGGCAGAGTAAGGAGCTTCATGGACGCTTTTTCCGGGCCCTACATGGACCCGATGTAGACCTTCTAGCGTCCGTAGCCTGGCTGCGTTTCGGTGACCTATTTGGGGAAACCGAAGGTTTTGTCTGTGCAATTATGGATGAAGTTATGATGACGAACAACTACCGGAGATTTATTGTGAAAGACGGCACGGTTGACATCTGTCGGGCATGCCACCGTCCGGGAGAATCAATCAGACACATAATCTCCGGGTGTTCTCGTCTAGCTAACGAAGAGTATTTGCATAGGCACAACCTTGTAGCCAGGATTATCCACCAGCAACTTGCTCTGAAATACAGCCTTGTGGAATCGGAAGTGCCATACTACAGGTATGTGCCCGACCCAGTTCTCGAAAATGGACATATCACACTGTACTGGGATCGATCCATCATCACTGACAGGACTATTGTTGCCAATAAGCCTGATATAGTGGTGGTGGATCGACTAGAGCGGCGTGCAATGATCGTTGATGTAGCTGCACCTACGTCATGTATATATGCATCCATTCATCATGCGCGCGCGCCGGTGGCTGGTGTCATACTGTCGACCCAGGCCCGGCGCAAGCTTTTATATGTGAGCCATAATGCGAACATTTTCGTCTTACCGACATATGATTTGTTTATTTTATTATAATATGCATGTAGGTAGCCTTAAATAATATTGTAAATATTTTTGTATATAATAGGTGTAGTTTGGCAATATATTCATTCTAATCTCAACCGTCTTTCCCTTCACACACTACCAGGGACTCCTACCTCAACAGTGGTGACCCCCGACGTGATTACAAAGCTACAATGACATCCAACGTAGATTTGAAGAAAGACCAGCAAGAAGTGTCCGGTGTGTCAGCTACTCTTCGCATTCCACCGATCTGGCGCGACAGACTGCGGTTATGGTTCGCGCAGTTCGAAGCCATCGTTTCTCCACACAAGAAGGGAGACAAGGCAATGTACGAGCTTGTCATTGGCCAGCTGGAACGCCAGGATATCGACGAAATAGCCGACATAATCCTCCGACCACCAGAAACCGACAAATACGAAACGTTGAAGAAACGATTACTGCAGGTTTACGAAGAATCCGAACAAAGACAAGTCCAGCGATTGTTGTCTGAAATGGAACTAGGTGATATGAAGCCGTCACAATTATTGCGGCGCATGAAAAACCTCGCTGGTGGCAACATATCTGACTTGGCGCTACGTGTCATGTGGACGAACCACCTACCACAGTCAGTCCGCGCTGTCCTCGCAGTCAGCGACAACATCGCGAAGAAGTCAGACATCGACGATCTCGCGCAAATGGCTGATAAGATCCTGGAAAATTCACATCCACAAACTATCGCTGCTGTCTCCACCTGTACAAGCCAAGCGACAACTCACGAGATGACCATTACAGAGAAACTTACTGAGAAGATTGACTTACTAACTCGTGAGATCGCCGAACTGAAAACGAATCAATCATCGTATCGGCACAGACGACCATTTCGAAGATATCGTTCCAGGTCACGAACACCATCTAGACCCCGCTCCAACCGCAGTGATTCATCGTTTCGAAATGATAGGACCTGTTACTATCATCGAAAGTTCGGAAAACAAGCTCAACGGTGCACACGTCCTTGCAATTTTGAAGACCCAAAGACGACCTCGGAAAACTAAAACCTGCGTTGGCTGAGGCGGCAACCGGCGCGAGAACACTTTCACACCGCCTATTTATCACCGACAGGAACTCACGCCTGTCGTTCCTGATTGACACCGGCGCCAACATCTCTGTCATTCCGAAGAAAGCCGGTATGAAGGCTACACCTACAAGTTTTTGCCTATATGCGGCCAACAATACTTCTATTTCCACATACGGTGAGAAGACACTCGAATTGGACCTCAAACTACGAAGACCATATCGCTGGAAGTTTGTTATCGCAGCAGTCAGCAAACCAATCATCGGCGCTGATTTTCTGAGGCACCATCGCTTATTAGTCGACATCGCTGGCGAACGACTCATCGATAAAGTCACGAACTTATTCGTAAGGGCACCAATGTCATACTCCAACGAGCCAACGGTACGAAGCATAGACATGGAACATCCGTACCACCAGCTTTTAGCAGAATTCCCCAACATCGCTCGACCATCATCAATGAAAGAAACACCAAAGCATCGGGTCGAACATCACATCGAAACCACCGGTCCGCCATTGTATTGCAAGACTCGACCATTAGCACCGCACCTCTATCCGGCTGTGAAGAAAGAATTCGAAACCATGATGCAACAGGGTCTGTGCCGACCAAGCAAGAGCCCGTGGTCAAGCCCACTACATGTAGTTCCCAAGAAAAATGGTGACATACGTGTATGTGGAGACTATAGAAGATTGAACGCGGTTACGAAACCCGACCGCTACCCAGTTCCACGTCTTAAAGATTTTACATATCTTCTCCACGGCAAAAAGATCTTCACCACATTAGACCTCTGCCGTGCATATCAACAACTGCCCGTGTATGGACCCGATATTGAGAAGACAGCAATAACAACACCGTTCGGGTTATATGAATTTCCTCGCATGTGTCCCGGACTTATGAACGCTGGACAAACATTTCAGCGGTTCATCCATCAAGTGCTCAGCGGATGCGACAACACTTTTCAATTTATCGATGACGTCATCGTTGCTTCTGAAAACAAGGACAAACATTATGATGGTCTACGTGCTGTCCTACAAAGATTAGACGATTACGGGATTACCATAAACCCGTCGAAGTGCGTCTTTGGCAAGCAAACTGTCAAGTTCCTCGGCTATGATGTATCAGAAGAAGGAATCAAACCACCACTAGAAAAAGTCAAAGCTATTACCGACTACCCCAAGCCTGAAAACATTCAAGAACTACGACGTTTCCTTGGGATATTGAACTTTTATCGTGACAGTTTACCCAACGCTGCAGGTATTCAAGCACCACTGAATGCATTCCTGCACAACTCGAAAAAACGAGACAAAACCAAGATCAACTGGACAAAACAAGCTGAAGAAGCCTTTGAAGCGTGCAAAGTGGGCATACAGAACGCCACTATGCTTGCTCATCCATCACCGTCTACGAAAAATGCATTATCTCTAATGTGCGACGCATCGAACACCTGCGCTGGCGCTGTTATACAACAACGGGTCAACAACAATTGGATTCCTCTCGGCTACTTCTCAAAGAAGTTTTCTGATACGCAGCAGCGATACAGCACATTCGATAGAGAGTTGTTGGCAATCTATATGGCTGTGAAATATTTCCGCAACATATTCGAAGGACGTGAACTCATAATCTACACCGATCATAAACCGCTCACATACGCCATTCACAAACCACCGTCAGCTAGCGACACGCAGCGGCGAACACGGCAACTACTGTTTATCAGCGAGTTCACAACAGATATTCGGCATATTAGCGGAACAGATAACGTAGTGGCGGATGCCCTTTCGCGAGTTGAGACAATCGACGTACCAACTCCAATCGACTACGTACAGCTAGCTACTGCGCAAGAGCGAGACGACACGATACTAACACTTATCAAACAAACCAACATTCAACTAAAGAAAATCACGGTTCCCGGAACAATCAAGCCAATATACTGCGAAACATCGACAGGAAGCTTACGACCGTATTTGCCAAATGACTATCGTTGCATCGCTTTCAAGGCCGTGCACAACTCTAGTCATCCCGGCATAAGAACGACGCGGAAAATGATTCAAGATCGGTATTTCTGGCCATCAATGAACGTCGACATTGGCAACTGGGCAAGACAATGTACAGCGTGTCAACAATCAAAAGTACAACGTCACACGCGCAGCGACATCGAAACGTTCCCGATCTGCGAAAGATTCCAACATACACATATAGACATCGTTGGTCCGCTACCTACGTCAGCACACGGACACCGGTACCTGCTAACAATCATCGACCGCGCCACACGCTGGCCCGAAGCTATCCCAATGCAAGACATGACGTCAGAAACTATAGCAAATAACGTCTATGAAACATGGATATGCCGTTTCGGTTGTCCAACCACAATCACGACAGATCAAGGACGACAGTTTGAGAGTCAGCTGTTTCACGAACTCGCAAAACTATTGGGCGCTGAGAAAACCCGTACTACTGCCTACCACCCGCAGAGTAATGGAATCGTCGAACGTTGGCATCGATCACTAAAAGCGGCACTCATGGCAAGACTCGCGGACAACAACAAGTGGCTGAATGAACTACCTACAGTGCTCATGGGACTTCGTGCTGTAGCCCGGACCGATACCCATACAAGCCCGGCTCAACTAACATACGGACAAGCACTACGTCTACCCGGCGACTTCATATCACCATCTACGAGCAACACAAGAATGAGTCACGACTGTGCGGAACAATTACATCGAATTATCACTCAACTTACGCCATCGTATGTGCCGCATAGCAACAAGCGCAGTATGTTCGTGCATAAAGATCTGCAAACATGCAACTCAGTGTTTCTACGAATAGACACCATCCGCAAGTCACTGCAACGACCGTACGAAGGGCCTTACCTTGTCTTGGAAAGAAACGACAAGTACTTCAAGATACAGATGCCCGGCAGAACTGCAAACGTCTCCATTGACCGCCTTAAACCTGCGTACACAATCAACACAGACAGCGAACATAACTTCAAGCTCAACATCATCTTCGACTACAGACCCTAAGACATCAGTGAATGATGAGCGGAGAACCAGATCCGGAAGGCTTGTGAAGATGCCCGTACGCTTCGCTTGAGGGGGAGTCCTGTAGCTGCACCTACGTCATGTATATATGCATCCATTCATCATGCGCGCGCGCCGGTGGCTGGTGTCATACTGTCGACCCAGGCCCGGCGCAAGCTTTTATATGTGAGCCATAATGCGAACATTTTCGTCTTACCGACATATGATTTGTTTATTTTATTATAATATGCATGTAGGTAGCCTTAAATAATATTGTAAATATTTTTGTATATAATTGGTGTAGTTTGGCAATATATTCATTCTAATCTCAACCGTCTTTCCCTTCACACACTACCAGGGACTCCTACCTCAACAGTTGACATAACGGTCCCGCATGACGGGAACCTCGTGAAAGCCGAGAAAGATAAACAAATAAAGTATCTTGACTTGGCTCGCGAGGTTGTCGACATGTGGGATGTGGACTCAGCGATCATTGAACCGATAGTCTTTTCAGCTAATGGTTTGATTCCAAAGAGCCTCGACCAACACCTAAGGAGGCTCTCGTTGGGCAGGTGGATCAAGGGCTTGATCCAGAAAGCGGTACTCCTGGACACGGCTCGCATTGTTAGGAGGTTCCTCTCTCTGGAGCCCTGACCGCCGGTAGCTTGGACCCTGTTCCTGATACCGGTGGGCTACTATTTTTTTATATTTTTAAATGTTTTTATGTATTTTATATTCTAATATTTAATAATATTATTTTTTATGTTTATGTTGAAATAAAGGAAATAATAATAATACTACAAACTTTTATTTTCTCCACCACATAATGAGAAAATCAGTACAAAACATAATAGTGATTACAAAAAATACATTGATGTTGTGGAGACTGGAGTCTGTACTAGGAATACCTGTATTACAGGTCTCCAGGCCTACAAAAAAAAAAAAATTGACAGCTTTGTTAGTCTAGTTGTCGCAAGCACCATTACTAATTGTGGGGGTGTGTGGAGTACAGTTTCGAGATAGCCAGCCAGCCAGTGCTATTAAGTTAGTCCCTATCACATGGGACAGTTGACGAACCCTTTAGGGGTTAAAGGCGTAATGTTTTGTGGTGTGGATGCTGATAGAGAGGAGACTGCAACGATATCTTTTAACAAAATAAAACGAAAGTCTGAAAACAGTTTTATAATTATAAATGAATATTATACCGTTTATATTGTTTAAACACATACTTTGTTAATTTACTTATAAAAGAAAAGTTTGCATGCTGATGTATTTCTATAAACAGAAGATAAACAATAATACGTTAAAATAGGATCTACAACCTGTAACCGGATAAGCGCTTTCGCTTAAAATGGCCTTTTAAGTTGTAGGTAATATTTTGATCAAGGCATTGTCAAGTCGGACGACGGTCAATGAAAACGTCAAACAGAGGAGGCCTAGCATTTTCATTAGGCGTACCCCGACTTGACAATGTCTTGATCAAAATATTACCTACAACTTAAAAGGCTAATAATTTATATATTTTTTTACTTTTTAGAGTTTTTGTATGGGTCGGGGGTTTTTGAAATTTTAAATTTAGTGAAGTTTGTTACTAATTTATCCTCATTTCTCGTCCTGATCACCATTTATACATAACCTATTCATTGGGACCTTTTCAATGACCCCAAACACGATACTTTTGCTGTATATTGGTGAGTGACTTGGGTATTTTAGACATTCCAGGTGTTGCTCCAGCATCAGTTTAAGGTTACTTTGTTCGTCTAATATCATTGAAGTAATGGAATACCAAATTTCGACTTGATCAGACCCGTGAACGATGCTCAAATCCCGTCATCAACCAGAAAGAGCTGATATTTTTTTAACGGCTGAACCGATTTTGATGATTCATATCTAAGAACACTCCCGACTAATTCACTTTTCAAACAAAAAAATCAAAATCAAAATCGGTTCATCTGTTCGGGAGCTACGATGCCAAAGACAGACACACACACACAGACACGACAAACTTATAAAACTCCGTCGTTTTTGCGTAGGGGGTTAAAAATTGGAACAAAACTGCAAACACTCATTCAGCAGCAAACAAGTGCTACGTTGGATAATCACTTCAGATACATACACAGGAAGCAAACGTCTAAATTGACCTTTACCACGCTTGCACGACTACACGCTCAAGCGACACGCATCTTACCACAGCGACTACGAATAACACACAAACAAAGAAGTTGTTTAGAGTATGCTAATCACTGCGACGCAACTTGTGGAGCGACGGGCGGAAACAGTTGACGCGCGTACAGCTTATACCCATGAAAGAGGCGTAACTAATAAATGAAGAACGCTCTTCTCACAAAAGCGCTGAACAGCCAGCATACTACCACCACAGCTCCGGCCTCCCCCTCACTGCGCGCTGCACTCTCAGTCTCCTGCACTTCATTCAAGTCAGCTAATAGACGCAGTTTGGTTTCTTTTAACATCTTATCCGCCCAATTGACCATTCCCCAACGAGACCTCGGCCTTTTCCTTTTTCGGAATTTTTCTGATTCGGATTTTTCTGATCGCCTCGCCTGTATTGGCTCTGTGGTAGTTAAAAAATCTTGCCACCTTATTGTTGTAATTTCCATCATTTCTGATGCCGTTGGAATTTCTGTCGTTGTAATTTCCATCATTTCTGATGCCGTTGTAATTTCTGTCGTTGTAATTTCTGTCGTTGGGTTAGACGACGTAGTAATTTCTGGCGTTGTTGGGAAATGGTGCCCAAAAGTGGCGTTGTAAGGTTTGGCAAACATTTCAAACTCCATTATAGCACGCTCAATGTAATCGAATTTCATATACAAATCATAATTGAATACGCGTCTAGGGTAGAGATCGTCGTCTTTGATTTGATGTCGTTCTGAGAGATGTGTATCATTTTGGAATTTTAGTTTATCTTTTGGTTTCTCTGTTCTTTGATATACAGGATAGTATTTGAATATTTCATCAGGAGTTTCCCATGAGTGTTCACTAAACTCTCTGTTTTCTCTGAGGTTGATTTCTTCTTTGAATGAGAGTACTGCTTGTGAACGCTTGCTAGAATCTATCTGTGAAACAATTACACAAAATCAAAATCAGGTTTTTTTCCACATAAACTTACTTAATTTGTAGGTTTTGTTTAATGTATGAATGGTTTTACGAAATACAGCAAAATCGATTGGCTATGTCTCTGCTTCAATTCAAAAGCACCACAAATCAAATATACACTGTTTACAGGAGAGCTAATACTTTCATATTTTATAACAAATATTAAGCATATAAAATATCGTTAGACGCGTATTTTTAAGCAGCATTCAATGTTTTGAGTAGTTTTATAATAAACTGTATGGTAAAGGAGTTAAATCAACAATGATTATTAAAATGTTCACTTATAACAATAACAGTAAATTAAATGCAATAAGGAATACTTCTGAGATCACAAAATCACAACCAATTGTAAATTATAAACTTTGTTAAAACGTGTAAGTACTTTAAAGTTACTTATCCTATGTGGGTCTCAATGCCCAGTCCATTTCCCTTCATTTAAAAATCAGTCATAATCAAAAAAACCATTCATAATATTTTGGAACAATATTTCTATTAATAAGATTAAGAATACCCTGTTTTTTTGCTTGTATAATATTTAGTTTTTGGGTATAAAGTTTCTTTGGTTTACTAATATTTTCAGATTGATTCGTTTTCTGCTGCCTGCCCGATTTTGTGTGGACACTGATTTAAATTCATTGTCTTGATATGAAGTCTTATATAGGAACTTGTTGTTCGCGTATTTATCAATTTTTATTACTTTTATATCAGACCATTTACTCTTCTCTCTATCTTCATTAGTAGTACAGTTACCGCAAGCCAAAGGTTTTAAATCAACAAAATTATCATGGGCAAGTTCTTGAACTTGTATAAGGCGAGCCTTTATTTCTTGCAGTTTTAATTAGCGTGATATATCGATCAGGTACATAAATAGGCGATGATTTTAAAACTCGAGTTATATTTTTTTGGATAGCGGAATGAACGGCATCTCCTTCGTTTTGGGTGTGGCCCTTAATTAAAAACTTATGCGTAAGACTTCGTAGTTTTAGTAATTTTTTTGTGCATGTTGGTACAGCGATACCATAAACTTATTTTTCTGCTGGCCGCAGCAATTATCACTGTAAAAAATCACATCAAATTCTTCAGTATCATATACAGCTACTATCAAATTCTTGCTAACATTTGCTATATCCTTCTCTTTTTCGGTTCTTGCTAGACCTTTCTCTTTTATGTGTTCTTCGTGTTTCTCTTCCAATGTGGGCTTATCTTCGCAATCTTTGAAAGCAGTGAATTCTTCGCATTGGTCTTTTTTTGGCTGCCAAAAGGAGATATTGAATTCGTTCCTGAAAATATTATAATATATTTGATAAGAAACGTGCTGTTTATTTTCAGCTACGCACTTTTCAACATAATCGCGATGTAAGGCCGCTAAGGTAAGGCCACCTTCAATATATTCGCGTTTTTTCAACTTAATTGCGATGTAAGGCCGCTAGGGTAAGGCCACCTTCAATATATTCGCGTTTTTTCAACATAATCGCGATGCAAGGCCGCTAGGGTAAGGCCACCTTCAATATATTTGCGTTTTTTCAACTTAATTGCGATGTAAGGCCGCTAGGGTAAGGCCACCTTCAATATATTCGCGTTTTTTCAACATAATCGCGATGCAAGGCCGCTAGGGTAAGGCCACCTTCAATATATTCGCGTTTTGATTGACTACGACAGTAGTGGCTTTCAATTCGTGGATGGAATTTATATGAGCCCTGACTGCGTGTTTTAGAGATGGTTCAAGCTGAGATTGTTATATTTTCCTCTTTGTTCTTTGAACTGGATGACTGGGTTTTTTTTTGTTTGGGTGGGGAAATCTTGAAATAACTTCTCCCGCTCTGGGTGGAGCAGGAAAATACTACTACGTATAAAAAATACATATACCTTCAGAAATATTAAAATAATTAGCTTCCTACTTTCTCTCATGGTTTATTTCTAATACGTCATATATCAATGTGGTATTTGCGACTGTCTTGTGATGACCTCAATAATATCTGGTATCATTTATGAGTAACACATTGCAAACAATCAATGACATAGACAACTTTGAAATTTCGAGGACAGTTGAATGCGATCCTTCAAATCTTTCTGAACATATACACGTTAAAAAAATGGTCTCACTATTATATCCCAGAACAAAAGAAGTATATACTGCAACTTTGATGATTTCGAATGTAGATTAAATAAGAACAAACATATACCTCAACTTAGCAAAGACTTTGGTATCAACGCTGCAGATGAATCAAAATGATGGAGTAGTTGTATTCGTTAAAAAAACATTAAAATCAAAACTTCAAGAAATTCAGCTAGACTAGGCGACCTGTCTACAATTACACATACTAGATTACACTCTTCTGTGTATATACCGGTCTCCATGCACCACCAACCTTGATAGATTTATGGATTCACTCAGCTAGCACTTAGATACGTTACCTACACAAAGAAACATAATAATTATAGCGAGAGACATAAATATCAACAATAAAGCGAAGGATGTAGAAATGTCTCATGATAAAAAAAAACCCGAATGAACTATCCATGTTATCGACGTATGGTATTTTACCAGGTCATACATTGCCGACTAGAGAACAGAACTGTTTAGACCACTTCATATTGAAGATTAATAAAAAAAGGCATCAGCTTGAATTGCTGTCTTAAAAACTACAATTACCGATCACTGTACTACATTTTTATCACTTTCCAAAATAAAAAGTAAGGAACTCGCTAGAAATATCACCACGACCGTTAATTTTGAAAATGCACTAAAATATATACACGAAAAAAATCTGGCAGACTTACTTTTTGTGACGACCCGGATTTGCTGACAGATAAACTCATTCAGAAAATGATGAATTCTATTAAAAACAACACTGACACAAAATTTATTGCTAGCAGCAAACGTATAGTTAAGCCTTGGATCACCCCAGGATTATTAAAATGTATTAAAAATCGTAATCAATTACAAAAAAGCTATCGATTAGATCCGAATAATGACGGTTTAAAAGTAACCTACACTTGGTACAGAAATTCCTGTAATAAACTCATAAAAAAATTGAAAAGAAAATTCGAAAGACTTGCTAAATCGGTTACAAATACAAAATTATTATTATTATTTATTACCTAAAAATCAAAGCACTAAATTATTAAATACCTTACCCTCTCCAACTGCATCAGTGAACTCTGTGAATAACTTTTTTGCTGATATTGGAAAGCAATTAGCCCAGCAAATTCCGATTAATAAAACACCTGGCCAATCTAACATTCCACCTACACAAATAAATTCTTTTGTACTTTTGTATTATAATATTATCATCTACTCAATTTGGGTTTAGACAGGGAATATCAACTCAGAATGCAGTTACGGCGCCCAGCTCGCTGGTAACTGATTATGTCGATTCAGGAAAAAAGTGTTTGGCTGTATTACTCGATCTGAAAAAGCCTTTGACACCGTTGCTGTTCCAACCCTTCTATCCAAGCTAGAAAATATAGGAATAAGGATTTTTAAAGACTATCTATCAAACAGAAGACAGAGAGTTAAGATAGGGACATTCATCAGTAATGACATGGAGGTATCATTCGGCGTGCCTCAAGGAAGCGTTTTAGGACCAACGCTTTTCTTATTGTACATTAATGACCTATGTAACTTAAATGTAGATAGCTCAAGAAATATTCTCATACGCCGATGATACTGTCATTGTTTTTTATGGGAATAACTGGCCCGAAATTAAGCTCAAAACTGAAATAGGTATGGCTTTTTTTTTTTTTGGATATTCAAATAACTTCTCCCGCTCTGGGTGGAGCGGGAGGGCGTGTCAGACTTTTACTGACTAAAACCCACCCGTGTTCCCTCAGTTGCCTGTGTGCCAGGGGCCGCGGTATCTCTTTCGAACAACCCGCACCCCTGGCAGAAATAGGTATGGCTCGAATTGCTAATTGGCTTAACGAAAATCTCTTTACGCTAAACGCAACCAAAACCAATTATACAGGGTGAAATTGAAAACATGCGACAAACCGAAATGGGAGATTGTACTCATCATTATGAACAACTTTTACTAAGGGACCAATGATGCAATCGCGAAAAAAAAAACATCTATTCCCTACATTTACGTTCGCATAACTCGTCAAAATGTAGGGAACACCTGTTTTTTTTTTGCGATTGCATCATTGGTCCCTCAGTAAAAGTTGTTCATAATGATGAGTACAATCTTCCATTTCGGTTTGTCGCATGTTTTCAATTTCAACCTGTATATGTTTTACAATTAGAAATCGCTCACAACCAGATCAAGATTTAAATATCAAAATACTTTCTTGTAAACAAGCCATTAATTATGCCTGTTCAAGTGTAAATGTCCTACAATTAATAAAGTAACACAAACAAAATAATTAGGTGTCATAATTGACCAACATTTGAGTTGGTATTCCCATCTCGAACACGTTGCTGATAGAATACGAAAATTGAGTTGGATATTTAAGTCATTGCGATACGACGTCCCTGCAAGTATAGCCAAAAAAGTGGGCGATAAGAGAAATCTTCTAAATGAAATCTACACAGCTCTAGTCAATCTGTGATACTCTTCTGTATGCCTGTATGGGGTGGGCAGCGAAATCAAAATTCATAGAACGAGCGCAGAGAGGTCTGATAAAAATGAAATATTTTAAGAAACGGACATTCCCTACTGAAAGTCTAATGAGATCAGTAGCTTGCTATCTGTTAGGAAATTATATATTTGTGCATCGATCTTAAAAAAGCATAAGACGCTTACATAATAATATGATAAAAACGTAACATTAAAAAGAAGAAAGGATATTACTGCGCAAGTCCCACAATCTAAAACCAATTTTGCTGCTACGCAATATAATAATCAATCAGCACGGTTATATAATAAAATAAAGACACATACATTTATACTGAACATCTTCATAAAGGTAAGAAAATGCTATAGAATGGTTAAAATCACGCACTTATGCAGATATTGAATTATTGTTACAATAAGTGGAAATAAGTTGTACTGGCACCACCACACCCACACCCATATCCTCTCTCGTACACATCCAGTCCAACCTCACACATCACACACTACACACACTCGACACACCTCACACACCCCGTCACACATCACACACTCCTACACCCAACACACCCACATTAATTTATACATTCTGTTCAATTCTCGTTCGAGCATGCGTGTTTGAACATTCGATAATTATACGTCATGTAAATGACAATAGATCACGCAACACGCCCTCAAGAAAAATGTATTACACTAGTTATTAGTCACAAAAATGTAACTCAAAAATTAAACAAAAAAAAACAAAAAAATCGTTGTACAAATAGTCAAAGCCATGGAAGTGCGGATTTCCTAAAACAGTCGTCATCATGCTTAAAAGGAGCCTCCAATCATCAACTAATTTAAACTAGTTGATACAGAAATATTCATTTTGTATTTGTATTATTTGTTTCATAATTTTAAAGCATTATTTATTATTCTTTGTACCTATTATCTTAATGAATGCTAATATTCTTTTAATCGCGCCTAGAGGTATTTTATGTCGGATACATTAAGCGGACCATCTTTGTAAGACGACTAAAATGTCACGGTGTAAAAAATATTAAGGTTTACGATTGTATTTGTGCTATAAACACATTTTGTGCAATTTTTTATTTGTGGTACTTTTGAATTTTAGCTGCAATGTGTCAAGTTGCCACGAAATATTAATTACTTTTGTACTTTACTTTACTGTTCATTTTTTGTTGCTACAAAAATTCAATTACACAAATCACTTTAAATATGATCAAAACCAATTGTGTATTAAATTAATGTACACACATAAAAAAAGTTTGCGATCACTTTGAAAAATCTAAATCTTTTTTGTTACGGTAGATTATATTAGGATTTCTTCTTCTTTTTAGATTCTTTATTTAAAAATATAGATTTAGAATATAATACAATGAAACAGTTAAATTGTTTATACATATAAAAAGGCTTTCAGTCCGTCAGTAGCTTACGCTCATTAAAAAATCTGATTTAGTCAATTTTAACGGATTTAAAATACTTTTTCGCGGAAAGTTGTGATTGAAAAAATGCCAAGACGATTACCAGAAGTTTTACGAGCAAGAATAGTAACTTTGAGGGAAGAAGGATACACCACGAGAGAAATAGCACGCAGAGTTGCTATATCCCAATCCTGTGTCGTGACCACGTTGCAGAGGTACCACGGGATGGGTAATTTTGCTGACCGACCCCGCAGTGGCCGCCCTACTGTTTTGACTGCTGCCCAAAAGCACTATATTAGATTGTTGGCAGCCCGTGACCCAACAATCAACGCTACTAAAATAAAAGCAGAAGTTCGGGCGGACTCTGGGCTTGAAGTTAGCACTCAGACCATTCGGAATTGCTTGCACCAGGCTGGATTACGAGCACGGAGGTCTTGGCGAGCTCCTCTGAATTCCCGGCAACGACAACGACGGAGATTGCAGTGGGCTAGGCATCAGCAAAATGAATAAGAAAACATTTGGCAAAACTGTCTCTTCGTTGACGAATCGCGAATCGGTACGCATCCAGATAACCGACGTGTCCATGTCTGGAGAAGACCAGGAGACCGTAAAAGGCAAAGAACTGCCACTGGGAAAATCGGTGTCCTTTTGGGGTGGTATTATGATTGGAGCTATAACGCCTTTGATCCCGTATCGAGGCTTCATAACAGCAGATATGTATAAAGCAGTTGCTATTGGTGTAGTTGTCAGACCATTCCGAGTAAACCATGGGCACCAATTTGTACTGGTAGATGATAATGCGCCCACCCATCGAGCTCAACGAGTCAATGCTGTTCTCCGAGAATACGACATCACAAGGTTAGACTGGCCTGCCGGCTCGCCTGACTTAAACCCAATAGAGCACGCATGGGATGCTCTTAAGCGAGCTGTTTGGAACCGTCAGCCACGTCCCCAGACAGTGCCAGAGCACAGGAAAGCCGCTATTCAGGAATGGGACAGGGTAACCTGTAACCAAGAAATGCTAGATAACTTGATTCTCAGCATGCCCAGGAGGATCATCGCATGTGTTTGAGCCAGGGGAAGAGTTATTTTATATTGAATATTTAGCGGCACTACAAAAAAATACTTCGCATCTACAATGCCACAGGCAAACTATGCAAGACGCACGTCATAGAAATCCTAGATCGCGCAGTTAAAGTTTACCGCTCGATTTGATTTGCATAGGTACAACATCCCGACATCAACCGTCGGGCAGTTGCCCACCAGACACAATACCCGTCTGGTCGGAGGATCCTCCCTTTTCGATAGAGTATGAGCGAACTTTACACCCTATTCCTCATACCTCTATAAATATAAACCTTTTATTAATAAATGGTTGTTTAAGTTTGGTTAAACAGTCTTTTTCTTTCTATCAATTACATTATGATTTACAAAAATTTTATTTGAAAAAAAAATATCGTTTTATTTTTTAATTTCAAACAGGGTCTTTCTATTTAAAGAAAACATACAACAAAGACTTTTTCTTGATAAAGTTCAATTAAAAAAAAAATATCAGCTTATGAGTGATCACAAACTTTTTTGATGTGTGTAAGTGAGAATAGGAGTAATTCCTCAAAGTGACTACCGAATCTCGATGGTGGTATTATGATGCTTGAAATAGGTAGGTACGGAAAATAAACTAATAATATTTTAATACTTACGGTAAGACGAACACAGGAACACGTCCCGTATGCCTTGTCGTATAATGATAACTGAAAATAAATACACAGGGTCAAATTAAATTAGCTGGGATTTATCCACGTGTTGGGTATAGATACCTATAAAAACGAATTAAGGAGGCGCAATTCGAGGCCACGCCGTTTGTTTTCGTGAAAATATTATACAATATGTTTTTACTTAGGGGTTGGTAGCAAAAGTTCCTATGGTTCCCGATACAGCTGTTGCCGTTGTATTCGCCCGATACTAGATTTAGCAAGCTCATTGCATTCCGGAAAAAAAAACATAACCGATGAAAGCTAACTTCAGCTTTCACCGGTTATGTTTTTTTTTCAGTTTTGACATCTTAAATTTAGGTTTCAGGTACTACCGCAGGTATTGTATTTGCTCGGTACTCATTTTTTTAGGCTCATTGCAATTGTTTTGATGCGAGCTTTCTTCGATTGGATTTTTTTCATTTCTAATAATTATTTACGGCCGATATGACACAATATTATCATGGAGTTATTTTGCTGTTGTCAACTTGAAATTAATCGGTAACCCTATTTTGGCCAATACTTTTGTTGTTTCTCTCCATGCTCTAATAGTGCTTTCTGAACTCTTGACAACCACTCCAGAATCAGTGTTCTAACTAAACACGTTTTTGCGCTAACGAATTTTAATTTCGACTCACTGTGAAAAATAGAGGGCCTCGCGCATGCGTATGCACACGCAGCGTGACGCTATAGGCGAATTTAATCAGGCATAAAAATTGTTATAAATATGACCTATCTTTTAAATGCTCAATGATTACTCTAACACTAAAACTCTAGTAGTTATTAGCGTTTGAAATCTTACATGTTTTTGTCGGTCAGAAATAATGAACTTACCACCAGTACTCCGCGCGAAAAGACGTTTTCACGTCAAAATAAATGAAAACAAAACATTAACCAAAAATACATTTTAGCTTTCGAACTTTGCTCATAACTATAAATGACACTGACTTGTACATTAAGGCAACCAAACGAGTGATATGTTAAGGTTTTTGACAATTCATAAGAAAAATCTTAGTTCCACGAAAAGTAAAAAATAAACAGCTGAGCGATCTGATCGCGCCCGGCTGACGTGGTTTGCTGATTACGGCATTGACTTTCTCCCATCGAATCATGAAAAATTGTTGTTTTTTTTTACTTTCATGGATCTTTGACAGACGATACGGGTCGTCAGAAGCATGAAAGTCTGACAACCAGTCTTACCAAGGGGTATCGAATTACTCAGTAACTTGGTTGTGAAGGTCAGAGTCGCTTCATGTAAATTACGGGTAGACTGAAATCCGATCCTAACATACTTGGGAAAAAGCTAGGCAGATGACGATGGGTAAATTAAAATAGCTAGCAACATTCTACAAACGTCATGAGTATTAATTATGCGGCAACAACCTGACTCACTCAACGATTTAAATTATAACGGATGTAAAAATACCCACGGCGAAGCCGAAATTCACTTTATCTCCCCGTTATACTAACACAATTTTGTTATTGGACTATAGCTGGGAACTATCTGGTTACAGAAATATAAAGGGTTTAAAAAAATCCCATTCTTGTACCGTTACCCATTAGCACAGTGATGTGCGTGCGCTACGTTACGCACTACCGTAAACGGACGTCCGTATTCGGACATCAATAAGAAAAGCCGTTTCCCAGCATTTATTTTTGCGCAAAGTTACTAAGTTGGATGATAAAAACGCGTAGATTGCGGCTTCGTGAAGGTCTTGTGATACCGTGTACATAAGATTATTTTTAGTTTATGCGAAACCTGAATATAGTTTGTTCAGATTAAGTACCTAACTGAATCGATTCCAATAATTTTTACACCAAGTTATATTTTTTCCCAAAAAAGTTCTGCAAGTGTGATGGAAAATATTATCACCACATAATTAAAATAGAATCGCCGTATGGTTAGGTACCCACTGCCTAAATTATTACCAATGAGCACAATAAGGCGCGGGAGCGCCCTGTGTTACCATACCGTACCATAGGCATTTAAATTATATTAAATCTGGTAACAAAACAAGCTTATCAATTAAGCTTGTTATGTGATCATGTTTGTGTAGACAACTAGTGTTTACACAAACATGGTAATATAACAAGTTTTGGTGGTGTGGTGGTTTTTTGGGGAGACTGTCTTATGTAATTTTATTTTGACGTTCAAAAAGAGCTGACTCTCAGCCTAGTTTGAATAAATGACTTTTGTTTTTTTTTTTTTGAGTTTATAACTTTGTGATTTTTCTTGATACAGTTTTTAAATTTTGAACATAGATTCTTAAAAATACTAGACACGTTGTTCGGTTTTCGCATATATTAAAACTAAGGTTGTTTATACTAGAAGTAAAGACGACTGCCCGACCTTATATGTTACAGTGCCTACTTTGTTAGGCACTGCTCTCAGTTCGAAGTATTCGTTATACATTAAGACCCAGGGCTTCTTGCAGGTGCCTTCGTGCTCTTGCCATATCTCGTTGACTGAAACATAACATAACGCCTGTATTCCTCGAAGCAGTAGTTACAGGTATGTATTTAATAAACAAACATAATATAAACATTTATTTCTCTTCCACAAAGGCGCCTTAAACATAAGATCTAAACATCTGAATAAATCCTTTGTGAGAGACTGGTATCTGCACTACGAAAACCCGTCAATACTGCAGACTACTGCCCTCGACTGAATACAAATGCAAACTTCAGTCTGCTACGAAGAAATTTCCAGGTGTTAAACCAGTGTCTACCCCTCTTGAAAAGCCCCCCAGGGAGATTCTCGGAAACGCATGTCCATCAATAAGATAAGATAATGTTTATTTTACCAAAACACAGTGCTTTACGATTCCTTAAAGTCTACATTAGTACCTACGTTAATAAGGACAAAATAAAACAGGAATAAGACGCAAACTAAACATTTTGCTTTTGAACTCCACACTAGGAAGCCTGTCTCATGGAGTCCATGGGTGGTATAAGCAGATGGTGAAAAGCGTTATTACATTAATACTCATGGATTGGTATTGTCGACAGGCACCTAAAAATGCATTATTATTTTAAAGTAATAAAATTAGGTAATTAATTAAACATTTTCTAGGCTTAAAACAATAGAGTAGGATGAAGGAATATTTTGAGCGCCATTGTGCACTGTGTAAGTGTGTATATGTGTGAGAGAGAGAGTGTCTGCGTGTGTGTGTGTGTTGTTGTGTTACGAAAATACCTTTAAGAGATTCGGATTCAGTGTATGATTGGGCTAGCAGACATTAAATGTCTGCCAAGTCAAAAAGATTGTTCGCAAATTTTGCGAACAATCTTTTTGACTTATTGATATGGTTTATCCTACAGTTGCCGATGTCACACATTTTCACGGCTATGTTGTATATGTATCTGAGCCAAAATTCTTGCATGTACTGTGCGAAAGTTGTAGGCGTTCCTATAGAGACACTTAAAAACTCGACGTTTGAAGAGCTGTGAGTATTCCGGGGTCTGGGTTACGATTCATAAGGTTCATAACTCATTTGTTGGGCTTGGTATAACCTTTTATAACAAGCTTTCTTCTTCTTTGCTAGATTTTCCTTTTGATGCATTTAAAGCTCAAGTAAAATCCATCCTTTGTTGAAAGGCTTACTATTCCATCAACGACTATTTAAATGACAAGAATAGTTGGTCGCTGTGATCAACTCAAGACAATGTTTGTGTTCTTTCTCCAGAATTAGCGTAACTAGTGGTAGGTTATATGGGTTCATATAAATATATTTTTTATTTTATTTTTTATTGAATAAGTACCTATTTTATTTTGTCCTTTATTCAATCACATGTAAATTATATTTTTAAATATTAGCATAAAAATATAAAAACATTTAAAAATATAAAAATAGTAGCCCACCGGTATCGGGAACAAGGTCCAAGCTACCGGCGGTCAGTGTTCCAGAGAGAGGAACCTCCTAACAAGGCGAGTCGTGTCCAGGAGTACCGCTTTCTGGATCAAGCCCTTGACCCAGCTGCCCAACGAGAGCCTCCTCAGATGTTGGTCGAGGCTCTTGGCTATCAAGCCATTGGCTGTAACAACTATCGGTACAATGATCGCTGAGTCCATATACCACATGTCGACAACCTCGTGAGCCAAGTCAAGATACTTTATTTGTTTATCTTTCTCGGCTTTCACGAGGTTCCCGTCATGCGGGACCGAATCAACGATCATTGTACGCCGTTCTAGTCGATCCACCACCACTATATCAGGCTTATTGGCAACAATAGTCCTGTCAGTGATGATGGATCGATCCCAGTACAGTGTGACATGTCCATTTTCGAGAACTGGGTCGGGCACATACATGTAGTACGGCACTTCTGATTCCACAAGGCTGTATTTCAGAGCAAGTCCGGTAGGTGTTCGTCATCATAACTTCGTCCATAATTGCACAGACAAAACCTTCGGTTTCTCCAAAGAGGTCACCGAAACGCAGCCAGGCTACGGACGCTATTAGGTCTACATCGGGTCCATGTAGGGCCCGGAAAAAGCGTCCGTGAAGCTCCTTACTCTGCCATACCTACATGCGATCTTTAGTGTCAAGTACTACAGGCTTGCGCCAGTTCTCTTTACCCAAGGAGAGCGGGGTGAGGCCCTTGTCCACCGCAACCACATCTCGATGCATCCCCACGTCGGTTTCTAGGAAATAATCCCTGAGACTGCATATCTCGCGATTGTGGAGAGTCTTAGCATTTAAAAAGCCTCGACCTCCATATTTTCGCGGGAAATACAGTCTCATTACCGATGACCGTGGGTGATGCATTCGATATGCAGTCAGCAGCGTACGGACCCTCCTATCCATGGCGTCAAGTTCAGTCTGAGTCCATTTGAGTATGCCGAAAGAGTACATCAAGACCGGCATGACCCAACCGTTGAAGGCACGCACCTTGTTTCCGCCTGATAAAAGACTATTAAATACTTTTTTCAGGCGGCCAAAGAAGCGTTCGAACAATTGTTTCATGTCAGTAACATTGATGCCTAAAGCTTCCGACATACCCAAATACTTATAGGTTTCGGCTGCGGAGAGGGCTCGAAGTTTTACGGAATCCGAGAGTTGGGTTCCCACGGATTCCACAATCTCCTCTCTCTTTACATGCATGACAGCAAATTTGTCCACACCAAAATCCATCCTGATGGCGCTACTGAAAGTTTCAGTTACTTTCAGTAGTTCCATCAGTTGCAAATTGTTGGGGACAAAGAGTTTTAGGTCATCCATGTAGAGGAGGTGAGATATAACCTGACCACCTCTCCTCAGTCGATAGCCTATACCTGAATCCTCCAGCAGTGTGCTTAGAGGATTCAGGGCTAGGCAGAATCAAAGCGGACTCAAACTGTCGCCCTGAAATAGTGTCCGTATGAATTGAGGAGCCATGTCTCAGATTTAAACGAGGGTACTACCAATATTTAGTAGTAAGTTAGCCAAATTTGTAGCCCCGATCCTGGAATTTGTAGTAAAACCCTTCAAAAGTTACAGGACGTAGAAGGTGGCTCCTCAATTCAGGCATCTGGATTGAGGAGCCACCTCAGAACTCGAAAACTAGCCAATGGATATTTCTGAAACTTTGGTAGGAATTAGTAGTGTTTATGCTTAATTTGTACACAAAAAATGGGTTTTGTACGGCTGAATTTGAGGCAGCTACAATGCTTTGATTTATCTGAAAAATCCATAAATTTCCCCGAGCTGTATCTCAGAAACTAATGAAGCAATTAAAACAGATTTTTAGTATTATTTAGTAGTAAGTTTGTTTTAATTTGTAGTATAAAAATAAATCGCAAAGGATTTATAGCTTCGGAAATACAATACATTTTATGTGGCTCCTCAATCCTGACGGTCTATAAAAAACAAATGCACGTAGCTACTAAAGTAGTTGATCAACTCGAAGTTTGGTTACGCCAATATTTAGTAGAAATTTCTACTAAATATTGGCGTAATCAAAATTCCTCTACATTCAGTATTTCAAAAGATATTAATAATTTGAACATTCCTTATGAATTTTCTGTGTAGGGTGACCATAAATAATTCAAACTGTGTTCATAAACAGAACTTTATTTACACATGATTCATTCTTCACCAAATCAGTACTTAAATAAAGAAACACAATATATTAAACACAAAGAATGAAAAAGAAAAACAAACTAAAAGTCTACTAGATCAAATTACCTGTTTTAAAATGTATAATCTCTAAATATTATCTCTATATTCCCTTATTCTATCATTAATTCATCATATTAATATTTTTTATTTGAGGTTTCCTTCAACGTTTTGAGACCGTGGTGATTAAATAACTCACAAAAAGTAAAGCGCCTGTCTGGGTTTGAACCTACGACCTATAACTCGTAAGTCGCGGCCGTTACCACTGGGCCACCACTTTCCACGCGTCTGTATGCGTTTACGTTAAATGTAAACGTATTACATATAAAACAACCTCGCGGAATAAATTCTACAAATGATGGTGAAAACCGCATCAAAATCCGTTATGTATTTTAGAAGGACAGCGCGGTCGCTCCGACAGTCAAAATAAGCGACTTTGTTTAGAAAATATATTTTAAAATAAAGATTAGAGAAGGCTAATAATTAATGATAGAATAAGGGAATATAGAGATAATATTTAGAGATTATACATTTTAAAACAGGTAATTTGATCTAGTAGACTTTTAGTTTGTTTTTCTTTTTCATTCTTTGTGTTTAATATATTGTGTTTCTTTATTTAAGTACTGATTTGGTAAAGAATGAATCATGTGTAAATAAAGTTCTGTTTATGAACACAGTTTGAATTATTTATGGTCACCCTACACAGAAAATTCTTAAGGAATGTTAAAATTATTAATATCTTTTGAAATACTGAACGTAGAGGAATTTTGATTACGCCAATATTTAGTAGAAATTTCTACTAAATATTGGCGTAACCAAACTTCGAGTTGATCAACTACTTTAGTAGCTACGTGCATTTGTTTTTTATAGACCGTCAGGATTGAGGAGCCACATAAAATGTGTTGTATTTCCGAAGCTATAAATCCTTTGCGATTTATTTTTATACTACAAATTAAAACAAACTTACTACTAAATAATACTAAAAATCGGTTTTAATTGCTTCATTAGTTTCTGAGATACAGCTCGGGGAAATTTATGAATTTTTCAGATAAATCAAAGCATTGTAGCTGCCTCAAATTCAGCCGTACAAAACCCATTTTTTGTGTACAAATTAAGCATAAACACTACTAATTCCTACCAAAGTTTCAGAAATATCCATTGGCTAGTTTTCGAGTTCTGAGGTGGCTCCTCAATCCAGATGCCTGAATTGAGGAGCCACCTTCAACGTCCTGTAACTTTTGAAGGGTTTTACTACAAATTCCAGGATCGGGGCTACAAATTTGGCTAGCTTACTACTAAATATTGGTAGTACCCTCGTTTAAATCTGAGACATGGCTCCTCAATTCATACGGACACCTGAAATATGCCCCGCTCGATAAAATAGCGAGCCGATATAAGGATCGGCTCGCTATTCCTCTGGATATTTCGACATCCTGGATATCGAAGGACCGTCCTCCATTGCCCCATACATGACATGAGGAAGGTGCGTAGAGTTGTATATACTTTATACAATTCCAGCACCCTCATGAGCCATGTATGTGGCACCGAGTCATAGGCCTTCTTGTAGTCTATCCAACATGTCGAAAGATCCTTCCGGGAACGACGAACGAAATTAAAAATGTAATTTATATGTATATATTGAAATAAAGAAAATAAAAATGTCAAATACTGTTATTCAAAAAGTCATTTATATTATAATAACACTTATCTGTTAATAAATCTCGCATCTTTTTTTTAACCAAATTTATCGGCAATGCTTTATATGACTGTGGTATTTTATTATAAATTTTAGGAGCCATACAGAAAACGCTTTTTCCCATTAATGCAGTCTTTGACGTATGCGAACACAGTTGACTATTGTCACGTCTATTACGGGGGAAGGAGTCAGCTAGTCGTGGAAATAGATATTGATTTACCCTAAATGCACGCCTTTGGGCAAAACATAGAGGATCTACCTATCTGTAACATAGAGGATCTACCTATCTGTAACATAGAGGATCTACCTATCTGTAACATAGAGGATCTACCTATCTGTAACATAGAGGATCTACCTATCTGTAACATAGAGGATCTACCTATCTGTAACATAGAGGATCTACCTATCTGTAACATCTCGCAAACTATTGTAATTTGACTACAAATAAAGCATTCTGCTTCTGGTTCTGATTGTGACTACCTAGGCCACTAATGAAATCAACCGTCTGGGATAACATTTGGGAATCCAAATGACACGTGCTTGTGAAATGATAGTTGATATCATCAAAGCCAATGGTATTAGGAAAATCCACATGACGTGGTCTGTCGATACCAAGAGTACCAAGAAACTTCCAGATATCAGCAAAAGATTAATGACATTGCTCGAGTAAGCAACCGGTATACTTTTGTTGCATTAATACGGCCAGGGTCTATTTTCTTTAGTAGTGCACAGTTAAGTGTACTCTTTAATATGTTTGTAGTTGTGGTATAAAAGTGATAAACGCGATAGACAGTGTTATTAGTATGGCTGGCAGAGAGTTGTGAGTATTTAGTTTGTGTATTTGAGATAGAATAGTAGATCGTCGTAGCGTGAAATTCACATAACAAGAAGCGTGACCTTCGGTTTGTGGGATACAGGACATTTGCTTGTGGATTATATGGATGTTTGTTTGTGTATGTATACAAGTGCGTTTCGTATAAGTAAATTAATTTAAAAACAAAAAAGCATAATTGGAAAAGATAAAGACAATATGAGACATAAGAAAAAAAGGTTCTTAAAATTATTGGTCCTCAAGCGTCTGTGCCAGAGATATTCGGTCTGGGTCGGCAGCATCCTTTGCTTGAGGAAGTCCAACTTTCTCGTCCAGGTCATTTGGTATCCGGATGGTAATAGATGGTTGCTTTTCAGCTTTCCACAGCATTGATACTGCCATTTCGTACCCAGCAGTAACGGAAACCGAGCCTCGCGATTCATGGATGGTCGTGTTTTGTTAATATTTATAAGGCTAAAATAAGCATAATATATGACATGATGTGTTAATATCCATATTGCCTCCTTCATTCAGCTTAGGAGGGATTTTTAGGGGGCTAACTGGAATAAACCTTTTTCCACTGCTAATGTTCATGTTTGTTGTTGTTCACTATTCTTTAATACACTCAGTACTTACAAGGTATGATTAGTAAAGCGTTTTCGTCTTCCATGGAAGGTTCAATGATGTGGAACTTTAGGATATCCTTGTCGAACGGATACTGCTCGTAATCACGATGACTGAACACTTCGTAACGCCGAGCATCTTCCTCTCTGAAATAATAGGCACAGTCTGAAATCTCCAGTCACAGTCATTGAAGTCTCCAGTTCTATCAGCAGATTCATCTAATCTGAACAAAAATTTTCGGTGCGTTGTGGTTGATCCGATCACATCGATCGCTGATGACAGCGGTTGCAGCAATAACTTTGGAAACAAATTACCATTCGTCTATTCAGTGCCTACTGATAACTCTTCAATACAAAAAGTATAAATAAAATAAAAATACCTCAATTCTGACCTTGATCCATATGCTGTTAGTAATGCACACTACCTTATAAGCTATGTTAGTAAAAAAGGTACCTAATACAAAAATTCGCCTTTTAATTAGGTTTGAAAGGAAGTGGAACAACATATCACCCAGTTTCATTGCAAGTATGTGAATTTACGTAGCTAAATTCACACAACGCTTCGTTGGGACTTAGGATTCTCTATTACGGAAGAGACTCCAATTTCTAGAATCGTCTCAGATTGATGCAGTTATCGTATGATGTTGCCGATACTATCAAAGCTGTTTGAAAATCTATTTTTAAAACGACTAAAACCGATGATGAACGAGAGTAACCTGATCCCTGACCACCAGTTTGGTTTCAAGAGAGAAACATTCAACAATAGACCAAGTACATAGAATTACCAACATCATTGAGAGAACGCTTGAAGATAAAAAAGTCTGCTCCACCGTATTTTTAGATGTGGCACAAGCCTTTGATAGAGTTTGGCATAAGGGTTTGATATACAAGCTAAGACTAATGCTGCCTAATTATTTTGCCCATAACTTGCAATCATACATTACAAATATAATGTTTAGAGTAAGGCACGAGGATGCCTTATCCGAGCTAAAAATTATTAAAGCTAGCGTGCCTCCGGCCTGAGTCCGGTGCTCTATATGTTGTACACGTATGATTTAACAGAGCTAGAAAATAATACTATTGCAACCTTTGCGGACGACACTGCCATTATGGCTAGGTCATGCTAAATGGAAGCAATCGAAAAGGTACAAATCGCTTTAAATAAATTTCATGACTGTGCACAAAAATGGAGAATCAAATTAAATGAACCAAAGTCGCTTCACATTGATTTCACCAACAGGAATTGTGACTATCACCCAGTCTTCATAAATGGCCAACAAGTGCTATTCGCAAATACAGCCAAATACCTTGGCCATAATGCTTGATGCGGAATTGCGCTGGAAAGCGCACGACAAAAAGAAAAGACAGGAACTAGACATGCGTTTTAGAAACATGTATTGGTTGATTGGACGAGATTTCTTTCAATCGATACCTAACAAAATTTTAATAAATAAGCATATTCTTATGCCAATATGGGCATATGGCATCCAACTGTGGGGCTGTACTAAACCGATCAATATCAAAATTATACAAACATTCCAGAATAAGGTACTCAGGAGTATTGTTAAAGCTCGTAATCGCGGAAATAGCATTATCACTAATACCGACTTCATTAATAACTGATAAACTGTGAGACTTTTCGAAATGAATGAATGAATGATGTCTTTTATGACATGAACGACACACAAAGTGGGATTTGCATTGTTTTAAATCATGACCGACATGTAAACAATTGAAACAAACGTTTTTGTTTTGTATAAAAGAATACATAACACGGGGAGACAAATGAAGGAATTTGGAACATTTTGTCATCGGATGTTGAGCATGACAACAAAAACCATTATTTTTTAAATTATCATGTTTGATAAACTATAAGTCTATTATATTAGAACTCGATGACGTGACGTTGGCTGCAAGCGTGCGTCGCGGGCCTTCGTAAACGCGCGATGGTGTCGTCGCCAAAGTCCGGGAAGTACCTACCTTTTCAAGATTATTACTTTTATTTTGTGGGTAAGAGGAGAATTCGTTTGCGGCTAACTCGCATTCCAAGAAATCTATCAATGTATTTATGTCAGGTATATAGGATAGTTTCGATAGTGATAATTCGAAACGTTTTCAAATACTTGACGGAATTTGACGTACTAAAATCGTCACTAATATTAAACTCCATTGATCTATCGGGGGGAGGGCAGCACTGTGCTCGTGTTTACATCAGCTCTGCAATAATTAATTGAAATAAAAGTTTTAACAGTGTTTTTAAGTATTCGAGTGCCATATTCAGCAAGAACTATGAGTGATTGACTATAGAAAAAGTGAACTTTAGTGCAAATATACTACAGACGATACATTCTTGTGATAACAACTTTGTGCAATAACGGACCATTTGAACTTAATGTAAACACTTTTCAATAACATTTTCGAGTAAAACATAAGTGTAGACAGTTAAAGGTGGAAAGAACCATTCTAAAGTGAAATAAAAATGCAATTTAAAGAGTGAGAAATTGAAATTTAAGAAAAATAACCTTAAAACAATCAATAATTGTATCACGTTCTATTATAGCTTACTGCGACACCTAGCGATTTAACCCGAATCATTCAACACCATCTAGTGTCAATGTTTTGAACTACTTAATTTGTAACAACGGTGTAATTAGGTAATTAGGTACCAGTCATTGATGAGAACATTCTGAATCATTGAAAAGGTGTTGTTGTTTCACTAATTACCGATAGAAGGAGTCACTAGTACGATAACAGTCTACAGTTGCAACAATATGGAAGATCTTAAGAAACTTATTTTGGACATGAAATCTGAGCTACAACAAAAATTGGTCACTGTGGAAAATTCACTTACAAATCTGGAAGAAAAAATCACGACTAATATAAATAATAATGTTAATGAAAAGTTCAATAAACTAGATAGCAACTTGAATACTTTAAATTCACAAATAGAAGAGCAAGAGAAAAAAATTGATGAAATAGAGAAGAATATAAGACAAAGAAATGTTGTATTTTTTGGAGTAGAAGAAGGAGAAACGTCATACTTTCAGTTGGCAGAAAAAATCCTAAATATAATACAAGAAAAATTAAAAATTAGTATTCAGGAATTTGAGGTGGAATCAGTAAAGAGACTCGGAAAAAGAAACGACAACACTAGACCCGTAGTTGTCGCTTTCACAACACTAGGAATGAAGATTAAAGTTTTAAGAAGTAAAAAAGAACTCGCAGAGTCCAAAATGTACATCAAACACGATTTTCCAACTAAGGTACTAAAAATCAGAGAACAGTTAAAACAACAACTAAAACTAGAAAAAGAAAAGGGAAATGAAGCCTTCATACACTATGATAAACTCATAGTTAAGCAAACAAATGAGAAGCCGAACAATAAAAGGGCACCCTCAGGTTCTACTCCGGAAATTATCTACAGTACGGATAGTATATCTTTTAGCAGGCCCAACAACAAAAAGAAACTGAAAGGAAATAACCAAATTACTAGCTACATGAAACAATACGATAAAACAAAAGATCAAGCTAAAAACTACACTAGTAGCTCATGAAATTCACATGCCCCCTCAAACCTAAAAACACACCATTTTAAGAATAATCACTAATAAAAACTCCCAGTACGGCTGGTCCCCGCGGGAGTGATCGACTGTAACCCTCCTTGCAATTGCATGGAGGAGGCCTTTGCCCAAAATTGGGTATCCCAAAACTAAAAATGTAATCCAATCCTTATTTATTAAAGATTATTTATTTAAGATTATTTAAATTAAATTATGAAATAAAATTGCTATTTATTGTAAGTAACAACGACCTATATTTAATGAATCAAGTGTTATTCTTATTGATTTATTTTTTGTTATTTACATAATTTTTAATAATTTTAATCTATTATGAGAATATTTTAATTGTTATTTGCTCATTTTTAAATAATGTATCGTATGAACAACAATACCAAATAATACATTATAATTTAATAAATATAAATGTATGAAATCTAAATGAAATAATAATGTATAATTAAGTCAAACAGTAGATAATTAAATACCTATTTAATCATTTTTACATAACGTATCGGTATGAACTAAATAACAAATTCTAAAATAATTAATGTAAAAAGTAAATGAAAAAACGCATGAAAAAAACTAGTCAAACGGTAGATAATTGGGTATTTATACATTTAATGTGATAATAATTTAGTAACTATAAGTAGATATGTTATTTTTGTTACGTTTTGCTATGTTATGTTGCATGCGGTTTTAATTCTGCATGACAAGAGATATTTATGGAATATTATAAAAGTGTAATCTGTTATATTTTGGGAAATAAATGGCTTTATTATTATTTTTCTTATTCTCAGCTCTGGGCTGGTTTAAGCTACATTTACGGGCCAAAACCAAGTAAATGTAGCGAGTGGTGAACTTTATGTTGAGAGTGTGTTTTCGTCCAACTGCATAAATTTCCTAACGATTCTGCATGTGTTAAGGATGGCTGCTTTCTGCAGATTGATATAGAGGGATTCTTCTAGGTCTATTACTTTCAAGCTACGGAGGAGATGGTTGGGAATAACACCTGTCGTGGAGAGAACTACAGGAACAACATAAACTTTATCTTGTCTCCAAATTCGTGTTACTTCTTCCTTAAGTTCAGCATATTTGCTTATTTTTTCAGTGATTGTTTTTTGTAAGTTATGGGTGTTCGGAACTGCAATGTCTATGAGGTAAGTAGTTTTTCTAATTTTATCCTGAAGGGTTATGTCTGGTCTATTGTAGTGGATGGTCCTATCTGTAAGTATGGCCCGATCGTAATACAGTTTATGTGTGTCGTTTTCTAGGATAGTTTGTGGCGCGTACTTATAATAGGGAGTGTTAGTATTTTTTATGAGATTATGTTTGAGAGCTAGTTTTTGGTGAATAATGTTTGCAACCTGGTTGTGTCTGTGAGTGTAGTCTGTCTGTGTGAGGGTTGTGCATGCTCCGGTTATGTGTTGGATGGTTTCTGATTGAATGTGGCATCTGCGGCATTTATCGTTAGTGATGGTAGGGTCTTTAATGATAAATTTCCTGTGGTTTTTGGTATTGATGATTTGATCCTGTATAGCCATGATGAAGCCTTCTGTTTCAGGGAACAGGTTTCCTATTTTAAGCCACTTATTAGACGCTACTATATTTATATGGGATTGTTCTAAATCGTGAGGGTGTCTACCGTGAAGGACTTTCTTTTTCCAGTTTTCAATTTTTTGGTTCTGTGGGTCAGGGTTATTTGAGACTTGTATATTTGGTTCCTTTAAGTTAAGTGGGGTGTAGTTAGAATCATTTAGAGAAACAGCTTTGTGTATATTACTAGAGTGAGATTTTGAATTGAAGAATGTTTTAAGACCAGTGATCTGTTTCTTCCAAAGGTGATGGATGTCGATTAGGCCTCTCCCTCCATTCTGTCTTTTGATGGTAAGTCGTTCAATTGCAGATTTAGGGTGCAGATTGTTGTGTTTTGTGAGTATTGTGCGCGTGGTTCTCTCTAACTTTTCGATGTCGGTTTTTGACCATTTTATGACTCCGAATGAGTAGGTCAATATTGGTATAGCAAAAGTATTTAAGGCTTTAATAAGATGTTTTCCTGATAGTTGTGTTTTGCAAACTACGTTAATTCTCCTTCGATATTCTGTGTTTAGTGTCTGTTTAATTGCTGTGTGGTCGAGTCCCTTAAGTTGCTTGTATCCTAAATATTTGTATAGGTGTGTTGGTTCCATTGCGTCAATGGTGTCGGTGTCGTTAACTGTATAGCTGCCAGGTTTGATTTTACCTCTTATGATATGTAATGTCTTGCACTTGTCTAACCCAAATTTCATATTTATATCTTGGCTAAATTCTGTCGTGACTTCTATAAGCTTTTTCATTTCTTTTTCGGTTTTTGCATATAACTTAATGTCATCCATATAGATGAGGTGTGAGATAACTGTTTCTTCAGTAGTATGTTTAAGGTTGTATCCGGCCTGACACCGGTGCAACAAGTGAGACAAAGGGTTAAGGGCGAGACAAAACCACAGAGGGCTCAGGGAATCTCCCTGATAGATACCCTTCCTAATAGATATCTGTCGTGTTATAAGAGAAGAATTGCGGTTATTAAGCTGTAGTGTAGTTTTCCAATGTGGCATTATGTTACGTAGAAAATCTATTATTTTTGAATTAATTTTGTAAATCTCTAAGATTTGAATCAACCAGGAGTGTGGTATACTATCGAAAGCTTTTTGGTAATCTATATAGGTACAATGAAGATTTCTATTTTTTGTGGTGGCATGTTTATGAATAGTGGAGTCTATAATTAACTGTTCTTTGCATCCCATGTGGCCCCGCCTGCAACCCTTCTGTTCCTCAGCTATTATATTGTGATGTTCAATGTGTGAGTTGATTTTTGTTGTGATTGCTGATGTTAATATTTTGTAAATAGTAGGTAGGCATGTGATTGGTCTGTATTGGGAAGGTTGTGTTGTATATGTAGTTTTAGGTAGCATGTATGTTATTCCCGTTGCAATGAAATCGGGTACGTTCTGTTGTCCTAAAATAATTTCCGTCAAGTTCTTTGCCATAGACTTGTGGAGGATCGTTAGTTTTTTGTACCAAAAATTTTGTATTTTGTCTATACCCGGTGACTTCCAGTTATGTAATCTGGCTGTTATATTTGTAATATCAGACTCTGTTATCTCTTTAAATTCCATTTCATCTATTGCTCTCCATTTTGTTTCTTCTTCTGTGATCCAAGTTGCTTTATCATTGTGTTGTACTTGTTCTTCCCATATGCTAGACCAGAATGTTTCTAGGTGTTCTTTTGATGGTGCGTCTATGTTGTTTTCTATTGTAGTATCTGTGTGTGTTTTCTGTATGTTTCTGTAAAATACTTTTTCATTCATAGCAAATGTTGCATTATCATTTTTGCGCTGTTGTGCCTTCACATATCTCCTAAGCCTATGAACTTTAAGTGCTAGTTTCTGCTTTAATGTGTCCAGAAACTCCTCGGGTCTTCTATTATTAGTTTCGTGTCTAGTGTGATTAGAATAGTTATTAAATATTGTTGCAACTCTCTTAACTACTTTTTGCGATCTGATGCCATTGATATAATGTGTCAGTCTACCACAATCTGCTCTTAACTTTTCAATATCTTTTTCTAGTCTCTGTTGCCACGCTGGTTTGATAGTGTGGCTTCTTCTTGTGGTTTCTATATGGTCTGTGATTTTAAAGTTTAGTTCTTCAGATATAACTACCGCTGTGCAATATATAAGTAAATGTATGTCTATAAGTTGTGTGTCATCAGATATAAATTGTATAAGGATATTTTCATTAAATAAATTAACTAAACGAAATAGGTTAGGGGTGTATTTAAGTTTAGGTAGTTTTGGTCTTACTGTTGGATCCATTCCGGAGTATTGCGTTATTGTTGTTCTAAACTTATCAAGTATTTCTTGTATGTATGTATCTGTGATAAGATTTTGATCTGTGACAACTAAAGTCTCAATATCATTTTCGAGCGTTAGGGTTAAAGATTCGGTTTGTGTGGATGTGTGTGCTGTTTGCGTGTAACCTTGCGATTGGTTATATGGTTGAGATTGATAATTAGGTTGTAATTGAGTGAGTGATTGTGGTTGTTCGTGTAGGGTATTTTCGTTTGTGTTTTGGGTTACTGTGATAGTGCCAATGTCTGCATAGTTTTCTGATTCTTGTAGTAATTGTGTGCGTACTTCTTCTTTTAACTGATCTATTACTTCTTGCGACAACAGTTTATTTCTAACTATAGCTCTTCGTTGATCTGAAATCCGTTGTTCCGAAACAGAAATCTCAGGATATTGACGCGAAAAAAGTTCATGCAGTTGGTGTCTGTAGGTGGTCATGTCGGTCTCTAATTTAGTGATGTATAGATAAGTTCGCATGATGAATAGGTTTACTTCTTTGCTCCATCTCATGCGAACTCTTGATTTTCCAGCCTTGGTGGACGCGGGTAAAAAGGTAGATACCTCCCGCGCAACATTCAAGGCCGGAGTGGGTGAAACTGTATTAAAACTAGTTATGGGGTGTATCGGGGAAGATGGTATTGACGGTGATGATGTTCTTGAGGGAGTGTACGATACTGTACTTGGACTATAAGGCTCTACAGGGGTGTCTGTCCTGTTTGTCAGTCTATCACCATCGTCAATGGTTTCGGCTGTAGCATCTTTGTCGGTGGGAGTCCGCCTGTTCAACTCCTCACCGCTGACGGTTCGCATGCTGTGACACTCAGCGTCAGCTCCAAGTGCGCCCCGGCGATCGCCCCCGGGCAGCGGTCCTATACGTTTTCTTTTCGAACGAGTCTCCATTTTTAAGTGGGTTTCCAGAGCCACGTTAGCCACGTCAGTAATTTCTCATTCGTGTGTCCGCCCCCCACGTGATTAGATGGTCAATCAGGACGTGTGGTTGTTTAGGGGGCTTATTATTATTATTATTATTATTATTGATCTATCGGAAACTGCATCGCCTGAAATGCCTTGATGTTTTCTTGATAAACATTGAGTGAATTTCTGAGACTTTGAGTCATTTTCTCGGTACTAGGTTCAATTTCTAATATTTTTCGACATGTTTCGTGGCGATAGCCCGTTTGTTGTTATACCGAGAAACCAAAATATCCCACGCAACACTATAGTTTTCGTCTGTAATTGGTATCGATTTAATAAGGCTAAACGGTTAATTCTTTAATGGCAGTAATAGATAACGAAACGTCTCTGAATCGCCGTAAGTATTTTTGTCGTGTACTAATGAACTATAATAAAGCACAAAAAATGGTCAAATCGACGCGAAAGGTAGACCAATCGACGCAGAAAAAAATCTAGTTCAGTGATATATAGTATAACTCAATTTCGACCAAAATGGCGCTTTAGCCATTTTACCTTTCAACTGTAATAATTATGTCTATTAAATGTTATCAGAGTAGAGTTTCGGGGCTTACACGTTAGTTAGACTGTAACATTTCCGGTATTTTGTAAATTCACATAGAAGCTCGCTTTTCGCTTTTAAAATGAAATTTGACAAATGGAGGTAATTGACCTTTCTAGTCTCTTATCTCAGACGCAAGTTAAAGTTAAGTTATGACTAGCGACTGTTTAATCACACATTTTTGACTTATAATCTCTTAATTTTAGGAAACGACGACGTTTAGATGCTAAATAAAAATGTCCAATGGATATAAAAATTGAATCAATTTGGAAATAATATCCGATCAAAACCAAATACTGTACCAAATACCTGTTCAAAATATTTATTAGTTACCTGAGTTAGATGAGTATGCTACGAGGGATGTGTGGTATTACACAAATGCACAGAATGAGAAATGAGTACATGGGAAGTCTGAAAGTGACTATAACTGAAAATTTGTGTGGAAATCGATTGTCATGGTACGGGCATATAATTTATGATACGGAGGAATGAGGCAAATGTTGTGAGAAAAGTTTTAAGTATGAATTTCGATGGCTATAAGAGCAGGGGGAGACCACAGAAACGGTGGATAAACTGTGTGAATGATGATATGGTTAGAAAGGGGGTGACTTCTGAGATGATGACTAATAGAGAAGAGTGGAAGAAAAAGACATGTTGCGCCAACTGCAAATAAATTGAGATAAGGGCTGGAGAATGATGATGACCTGCTGATCCATAGCGGAACACTTACGCATACAGTTCATGTATTGGAGCATTTGGGATGAGCTTGACGTTCCCCTTGCGCCTGTGGCCAGCCTCATCGTAGACCTCGTCCTGGTTGGTGACGGACTGGATCCAGGAGAAATACGGGAACAAGTCGATGAAGCGAGCGGGGGCTGCGCAGCCGGGGCCGTGGATGCCAAAGCCAATCTAATGACAAAACATCTGTACACGTGAGGACCTAATAACGGCTGCGTCGGCGTATGGTATTCGCGTCGCTGAATTTTGGCGCAATTAAATTGAAATATACAGGGTTATTGGAAAACACCAACAACCTCTTAAGAGGTCATTGTAAAATTATAACCTATGCGGACGATACCGTCATGCTCATTCATGGTAAGGATTGGTTGGAAACCCGCTCATATGCAGAGTCCACTCTGCTTGTTGCAATGAAATGGCTGAATAAAAACTTGCTAACCCTCAATGTAGAAAAAACCAACTTCATTACATTTGCTCCAAGCAGAGCCTCTCAACCCTCTTCTCCCTATGCTCTGACGGCGCATAAATGCGGATTAATATCGACTGATTGCACCGGTTGTACTCAGATTACGCGCACCCATAGTATTAAATACTTGGGTGTTATAATAGATAGTACGCTGACATGGAAGGAGCAAATTGAGGCTCTGGTTTCCAGGGTCAGAAAATTAATATTTGTTTTTAAAAACCTGCGAACATCTGCTGATTTTGCCACACTACGAACAGTTTACTTCGCTCTGGCACATTCCATCCTAAAATATTGTATTGCAGCTTGGGGTGGGGCTGGTAAGTGCTTAATGCTCCGTCTGGAAAGGGCGCAGAGGGCAGTGTTAAAAGTCATGACTCACAAACCTGTTCGATTTCCCACTACTGAACTGTACGCTCTTTGCGAGTTACCAACAGTCAGACACACGTTTCTTCTTGCTGCAGTATTGCGTAAACACTCAGTCCTCCCATTCGACCCTGTTGTCGTAACACAAAAACGCAGAGCTGATAGAGTCTGCCAGGTGGAATCTGCCAGAGTTCAAGTTGTTCGGCGGCAATATCACTTTCTTAGCTCCACTTTGTATAATCGTGTCAATAAACAGCTCAATATATACCCACTGACCTTGCAGGAATGTCGTAGGATCACGGATAAATGGCTTCAAACACTCACTTATGAAGAATTAGAAACATATGTAAAAACTTAAATCCACTTTCCAATTACCCTTTATATGTATAATATGCGCAATCGGACACATCTCCCACAAACATCCTCACACACACACACGCACACACACACACACATATACTCCACCCACAGAACACACAAACCTTCCATACAGACACACAATCTCACATAAAACTACGCAGTGAAAATATTGTTTAGTTTTCTTAATTTTAAGTTCTAATGTTTAATGTTTCATTTTTATATTTTAATTTAGTTTTTAGTCTTTTTTGCTTCTGTCTCAATTTTGTGGAGGTGGGCGTTAATGACTGCGACACAGTATTATACTAATGCAGTTGTTATCGAACACAAAGTTTCTGTAAACTGAGTTTTTATTTCAATAAATTTATTATTATATTATTGTACCCATCATTATGAATAACTTTTACGTTGGGACCAAACCTGAAATCGCGAAAAAAAATCAGCTTTTCCCTACATTTTGATGAGGTAAACAAACATAAATGTAAGTAACAGCTAATTTTTAACTTTTGATTTTTTTATGTTAAAACGGCACGTTTAGCGCAGTGGTTAAGCAATTAACTGCTGCGCTGCGTGCCGCGGCGCGGGTTCGATTCCTGCACTGGAAAATTATTGTATGACCTATAAGTAGTTGTTCCGGGTCTGGCTGTTTGTGTATGTGAGTTTAAATGTTTGTAAATGCACTCACAATACCTACAGGAGAAATTACTAGTGTGGGGCAAAGTTTTTTCAAATAAAAAAAAACATCCAAAAAAAAATTATGGGTAGAACTTAATTCTCATTAAGACAATCGTCACTTATATTGGCATTAGAATCGGTCCGCGACCGCAAAAATAACCTTGAAAAAAAAATCAAAGTACAGTTCAGACTTCGCTACAATTTTATTGTATGCATAGAAGGCACATAAAAGGCAGTTTTGAACTACGAAATTTACAAGGTACAAATATAATTGATTCTAGTTGCCCCTTCCAAACAAGGACCTCGTCATTGCTTCCAAAACGTAGTTTTCCATGGAGAATAATGAAACTCCACCGTTTTACTTTTAAATCTATAGCACATGTACAGTCACGAACATTAATTGATAGGCTTATCACTTGCCACAGTTCCTATTTTAGCCGTGTAATGCAAATCGGGTTTAGTCAGTTATAGGTACTCATATATAGTCCAGAGTGACGACCCAAATTCAACCAATTGCAGGGCTAGCAACCGTTACCTAGCGACAATTGTTTTAGCGTAGCAATAGCAACGTTATGATTACTCATTTTAACATCGGAAACACCCATACCCACGATTTTATCCGAACGCGTAGTGTCCAAGATACCGTTCATGACAATTATGATAACTGTTGCATATAAACATAAGGCTACGATTCACCAAAATTCGAAATTATCGTCTCTGACATTTCAACTGTCACTGTCTTCGCATAGGTTTTCAGAAATAACGAGTATTTAATGAGCTCTAATTTAAAGGAGGTTAGTATCAAATATTTTGGATAAACTTATGCAACAGTGTATTGATTTATCATTGACAATTTATTAGTCAACCTTCAACCTCTAGGGATAAGACTATTTCCGATTATAAGTAATTTGTCATCTTGTTTACGAGCATGCGGTTTAAATTCGTGTTTAATCATGTAATCTCGTGAATGTATAAAGCTGCAAAATTTGAAAGTTTTTAAAATGGTTTATCAACTAAAGCCCCCGGGCTTTTAAAATCCTTACGATAAAGACCATTAACACAAAGATCATGACATTTACATCTAGTACCATTATGGGACAAATTAACAAGGATATCAGGACATATTACGTGGTGTAGGATGCAATACATACCAGGTCGTAGTAACCGGTCGCGTTAGACACAAGCACCATCCCGTTCTCCCAGATACACTGCGGCACACTGTTTGGCGCGTTTCCGCACAGGTATGCAGAGGGGATGAATTGTTGGGACGGCACCTGGAAACAGAAGCATTGTAACATTGCGGCATCAGAGTATGATGATATAGACAATTATTAGAACTCATAGGGAAGATTATATCATAATAAGTTAGAAATAAACTAAACTTTATCGGATTGGGAAGAAGAAGAAGATAGAGAACATAAGAGGAAGCTGATTAGTCATTTAATTAAATATGATAAGTTTATTACCACAAACAAGGAAGGAGACATCAGGGCAAAATCAAAAAGAGGAAGACAGGGATGGAATCAACAAAAGAAGCCAATACAGATACTGAGCCGCTTTTGTCTTTGAACATTCTCTCATCAATATAGAAAAGATAGTTCTGTCTGTCTGATAGCTTTTCACACCTTAACGGCTGAACGAAACCTATAAAATGGGATTGAGCTGATCTGCCATAACGACCAATAGTGGTAAGATATCTTACCACTATTGGTCGTTATGGCAGATCAGCAAAAACTTCTTGAGAAAAAGACATTCATTTATATATATAAATGAATGTCTTCTTCTCAAGAAGTTTTTTTTTTAAATAAACCTTTTGTGAAAACATATGTATAATAGTGCATTTCAATCGGTGCCAGCAACCTCGAAACCACGTATATCAAAATTGCTTACCCCTGTTCTATTATAAAATTCTTCGCAAACTGTTTTATCCAAATATTGTATTTTGTAGATAACTTTCTCCAATGTTTGATTAGCTTAAAAAATGTAATGGTTGTTAATAGTGGTTACGAAAAGTATATAATGTAATTGTTTGACAATAAATAATTTTTCTATTTTTCTATTTGTATAAGGATAAGGATATAATAAATGTCGAGAAGCATGGCACAAAGGGAAGGAGCTCTATTCTTAGCAGTGATTGGAACAAGGCCGCCAATAATGAAGCTAAATAATTGTTATATGTACCTACATAGTTGTCAAATTAATAAATTACTTACCACCTGTAAAACCCATGAGGTAGAAATAACTCGAAGCACTGAATGTATCGGGGGTGGGCAGGCAAATAGGAGTCAACGGAACTGGAATTAGCACATATACCTTTGTGTTGAAAGATTCTGAGGCCCTAGAATGGGTTTTTTTACCACTTCGACCTTACGCATCGACCGCGTTCGGCGCTCCGATTGGACCTGGATTGGTAAAGGGCCAATCACAGCGCCGAACGCGGTCAAGATGGTTAAGAGAAACTCACACTTGGGCCACAGATGACGAGATAAACATTTATTCTATTCTGTTCTTTTCTACACTGTGTTTTATTCGCTTACATCTTTATACAGGGCGTCCGACGGATATGCCACATGGAGGGAAAGTACCTTGAATATCGTAGATGGAACATTTTACTGAAAGAAGTCATTATTTTAATTTAAAAAACAATTTCAACTGCATTCATAGATATTTAAATAATTACATGGTTGAACCGGGAATCGAACCCGTTACCCGAGAAAAATAATCACCCTGTTGCTTTATCATACCGATCGAAAGGCTTCATCATAAGGATAAGTTTTTGCTAAATAACATAGTGTCACAAATAAAAGGAAGACCATGAATTTTGTGGCATATCCGTGGGACGCCCTGTATACAGTTACACAAATGTAGAGTCTGGGAAATGGATTCCTGACCAAATTGACTATTAACTTTATTTCAATTATTATCTGTACATTCAAATCATTATTTATCATCATCATCTACCCATATCAGTCCACTGCTGACTCAGACCTCTCCAAATCGTACCTGAGTTACTTCTCTAGCTCATTAATAAAGGCTATTATCATTTTTCAGCCTTTCAACCAATCGACTCAGTCTATCGCAGTCCACTGCTGGACAAAAGCCTCTCCCAGGCTGCGCCTCAACACTCTATCCTCCGCCTTCTGTATTTAGTCTCTCCCAGCCAGCTATTTAAGGTCTTCGGTCCTTCAGCTGGGGGGCATCCCATACTACGCTTGTCGATACGCAGTCCCCACTCCAGGACTGGTCTGCTCCACCACATGGCCAGCCCACTGCCACTTCAGCTTGCTTACTCTGCAAACTATGTCGGTGATCCAGCCTTAGCGCAACATGCCTTTTTTTCTATACTTCTTTGTAAGTCATCATCTCGGTTGGAATGTTTGAAAGATGAATGGCTAGAAAGGGGGGCTTTCTAGCCATATCATCTTTCACAAATTCCAACTATCGTTTGTTTGGTCTTCTTTTAGTAATAAAGCCTTTCACATTCAGATAAAGGTAAGTACTCGGAACTCAATAAAGACTATAACATAAACAAATTACTCACAGTCGTAAACATCGTCAAGGTTCAGCTCGACGATGGCAATGGTATAGATAGAGGAGTACTCGTACTCAGGGTGAGTGACGTAAGAGGCCGGTTTGACATACCACGGAGTATCCCAAGCCACTAGGAACATAGCCTTACTGTGCTTTCTACAAAAAACAAAGAAAAAATGGTTTAAATGTTACAAAACACAGCAGAAGAGGAATCATGGTCAACAATTAATGGTTAAATAAAGCTAACGTTACGTTATCCGTGACGTTTATATACCTATATGAAGCTATGAAAAGATTTCATGAATTCGGCATCAAGCACATACCAGAGCTAAAAAAATAGGGTTAATCAAATTTTCGAGCCATACAATATAATTTGGGTTTTTTTTAGTATCCGAAAGTCTGACAACTTAGTAATTGAGTTGTGGAGCTCAAAATAGGCAGTCGCTCCATGATATTAAGCTGCATCCGGTTAGACTATTATTGGAATTGAGAGGGAGCGTGAATCTCTGAATTAAGGCAATGTTAATCAGTAGTAGTCAAGTAGGCAATGTTTTGTTATTAGATACTAGAGTTACATATATATTTATGTACTACTATTTTTTCGTCATAGCTACTTACTCGAAGACATTTTGTGGTATCCTGACCACGTCGTCTGCGTTAACAAGCGCGTATTTGCTTTTGATCAGAACGATTCCAGACATGGCTACACGAAGCTCATCCTCAGCTGTAAATACAATGGAAATGTAGGTAATATAAAAAAAAAACTATACAACCGTCAAACGGGCACATTTTTGAGGACATATTTTGGACTTCCTGTATTCGTGTATGAATTTCAACTCAGCCTATCGCAGTCCACTGCTGGATATAGTCCTCTCCCAGGCTGCACCACAATACTCTATCCTCAGCGTTCCGCATCCAGTCTGTCCCAGCCACCTTTTTCATGTCGACGGTCCATCTAGCTGGGGGGCGTCCCACACTACGTTTGCCGATACGCAGACTTTACTCCACCGCCCATCGGTCCTTCGACAAACATGGCCAACCCACTGCCACATCAGCCTGCTTTGCAAGCTATGTCGGTTCTTTTCCGGATAATTTCATTCTTGATTTTATCCTTCAAAGAAACTCCGAGCATAATACCCGCTCCAATATAAGAGACACACTGTGAAAAGCTTGAGCGTAACATCTATCGGATGGTAGCGTGGAGTGAAAAGAACAAGTTACACTTCAATGTGACAAAGTCTAATATAACGTCCTTCACGCGGGCTGTGACACCCAGACGTCACGAATAAAGCATGGGCGGTCACTTCATACCGCGGGTGGGGTCACCTAATCCATTTCGAGCTCATGTCGTGCAAGTGTGTAAAAAGGCCTTCAAAAATCTTGGGTTTGTCATGCGAGAAACCCCGGACTTCACAAACATGGCAGCAGTGAAATCACTGTATAGCGTTGGTGCGAAGCAACTTTTGTGAAACTAAAATATTTTCAGATGGTGGAAAAGATGCAGAACAAGTTTGCACGGTACCTATACATGAGGCAATTTGGCGTCTACCCGTTTTACCCGCTTATGTACCCAACTCTCTTTGTGATAGGGATGGTTAGGTACTATAAGTTGGAAGTAAGACGAAATCTTGCTAGTAAAATAATGTCTTTATGGTGTTTCGCGGGATGCTAAACAATCCGCAAATCATAGGATCATTGTGATTACTCGTTACAAACAGTAGGCTATGGTTGGGCCGAGGGAGAGTCTGTTTAAAACTCCGGTAGCCCGTACAAACCTATTAAAGTTTGCACCCATGTATCGGGCGGTTAAGAGAATTAATAGCATCTCTCAGCGGTTGGACATTTTTTCCTGCTCATTGGCGGAATTTCAGAGAGTGACAGAAAGTGTGTTGTCCTCTATGTAACTTGGGCCGGCACACGCAGCCGTTACTTGAGACTCACCAGTCATGGACTCGTGTAGGTGTGTAATCACTTTTTGAGTGGCGTCTCTGGGTGTCGTATTGTATGACTACTTTTATTACCTTGGGTTCTGCCTGTTAAATCAATTGTGTGTATAAATGAATAAATAAATATCGTCGTGTATAATTGAATTTAATTTACATAATTGAATTTGATCACCAGTGAACACCAACCGGCACTGAGCCCATGATTACGGCCCACTCCCACTAACAGAGAAGACGCCTGTATACCAGTAACGCAGCTGGGAACGTTATCGGCTGATTATGCCAGTTGAAGCCTGATAGGACAAAACAAGACGTGGGTACTTACGTAGCTGCACGTGGAGTACTCCGAGCCAGCTAAAGTTGGCACTCGGTCCGATATTCCCCTCCTGCACCGGTGCTGTGGTCACCCGGTCACAGTGTTCCGCTAACGAATGGCCTAAGAAAAGGAAAAAAAGGGGAGTCGGGCTCATAAAAGATTTTAAACTAAACCACACTGACCAGTCTGTGGAACAATCGTTGGTTGGCCATAATTACTGTATTGTGTTCAATTAATAAGGCTACACTAATTCCTAAATTATACATATAAATGTCATGGTGACAATTTTGCAATTATAAGAGTCGCAGTATAAATAGATCTATAAAAACACATTGTTTGGTCTTTGCCTAACAATCTGTGTGCTCGGATCCTCCCATTACAACGGGGGAACTTGATGCCTCGCTCCACCACCCGTAAAGCTTTCTTATCCGAAAAAATATTTTTATCCTTGTTAACTTTTTCGGTAGTTACTTACCAGATAACTATAGGATACGTTTCGTAGCGTTGAATGATTTTTTGTTTATGCATTTTGTGGAGTACACTTTAGTATTAATACAAATAAATACTTCCAAATATGATCAGTAGATCATTTTATTTAAAACGGTAGGCAAAGGAATTGATTACAGAATAAACAACTCACCAATAAGTAGAGTAAATTTCAAGAACAGCAGCGTTTGTCTCTTCATTATGACAGGAATAATCCCTGGTATCACTTTCAGACACAAAACTATGCCTATTTACAGGTGTATACGGACCGACCACGAGTCACATTTAATAAAATGACTTATTCCGATGGCATTCACTACAAAACTGTTATGTTAAACAACTTACATCGCACCGAGACATGGAGTAATTAACAAATGGAGGGGTTTTCCTGAACTGAATACCTTTTTTATTCAATTATCGTGTAGTTCAATCGAGTGACTGGAAGCACTAAGTCAGTTTTTTGAAAGAATCAACACAATGTGATGTGATGTAACACCAATTTTCAATTACTCTTGCATTGCGAAACTTGTAATGAATATTCTTAATGTAAAACCAATTTTAAAATTAAGTTTATTACTTTTCATTTGCCACAAAATACGCTGAAAAATGAGAAACATAATCTATTTGTTAATTCCGAATATCTGGAGTTCTGGACAAAGGTCCCTATTTAGTATGAAATGGTTAAATGTTTTTTTTTTATGTTATCAACTAGCCTAAAACACTTCCCTGCAGCTTTGCATGGGTTTCATGAATTGACCAAACATCGACCCTTTTAAAATCCGTTACGTAGTGGAGAACAACACGGTCACATAGACAAGAAAAGCTACTTTAATTTATAATTTCGATATAAACGTGGTTTGACGGTACGGTTGGCGCAACGGTTAAGCGATTGACTGCTGCAATTCCTGCACGGAACAAATACCTATTAGTATGACCTACAAGTAATTGTTCCGGGTCTGGCTGTTTGTGTATGTGAGTTTAAGTATTTGTAAACGCACCCACAATACAGGAGAAATTCCTAGTGTGGGTGGCCCCACACTAGGAATTTCGTTTTCGTTTCGTTTAATAAAAAAAATGAACACTCCATGTGCTTCGTAGTCTGTTTAAAAAACTTAAACAAACGCATTTGTTTGTTATCGTTATTAAATAGTCCTTCTTATGCTGCGGTCCCACAGCCCGTTTCTTCACAGGCAGTGGGAACCGTCGCAGTCGATAAGGCCTACCGGTGGCCTGTAGTCTCTCGTCCGATCTGTCGGGAGTCGGTAAGTTCAAAGACGTGGCCTGTTGTGGCGTAGTGTGGCCTGTACGGCCTATATGGGCGCATTTCTATTGCTTTGTTTATCAAATATTGACCACTGATACTGTTAGATATCAAGTTGTGTATTCGACCATACCATTTAGTCTGTGGTAACGTGAGAGAGTCCAAATTAAGTAATGAACAAGTAGGTGAATAAAAAATGGTGAGAAAGTATGGTGTCGTCATTTAATGAAAACCTGCAAAAGGATTAAAGGACTCAACATAAAACTATCTGGAACAAATAAAGATATATGGCGACCGTGATCGCGGAACAAAAAAATGGAACAACACCAAAGACTACACACGGCGCGGCGCTCCGAACGCAGTTCACAAAAAGCGCGAACAAATTGAGCGAGCCAATGGACCAAGGGGAAAATAAACAAATAATAATGGAGAATCTTGGAAAGATTTACGGAAAATTGGAGGAAGTAAATGTACAAGTTCAGTCAGAAATTTTGAAAAAAGATGATTTCGAAGAATCCATGATTTCGACGGATTTGGAAGAATGTGAAAAATATACGCTAAGATGGCTGAAAATAAAAAGCGAAATGGTGTCATTAATGGGCTCAGTAATTACAGGAAGCACACAAATCAAATTGCCAAAAATTTACATTCCAAAATTCGACGGGCAATTAAAAGGCTGGATGTCATTCTGGAGCCAATTCAGAAAAATTCACGAAGGGAATATAGCTACGGGAGACAAGTTTGTGTACTTAGTGCTAGCAATGACCATCAACTCTGAGGCTAAATCACTGGTAGAAAGTTATCCTATTACTACTGCTGAATATTATCCAAAGTGTATAGAGCACCTGAAGTCTAGTTATGGGCGAGAAGATTTACAAATTCAAGTTTATTTAAGGTAGCTTTTGGCACTGGCGCTACAAATTTTTTGTAGTTGAATTAGCCATATTATATGACAAATTAAGTTCAAATTTAAGAGCATTGGAGATACTTTGAGTCACAAAAACCATGCTGCTTTCCTATTACCGCTAGTAGAGTCATCGCTTCCCCAATAAATATTAAAGACATGGCAAATAACAAAGGGTAACGTCAATATAGACGAAAAATTGAACAATTTATTGACATTTATACACAAAAAGGTTGAAAATTAACAAAGGATAAAAATGGTTCCTACATTTTTGGAAAACCTTGCAACAAACATGAGAGAAACGCCAACTGCGAATTGCCTTGCTGCAACGGTGAAAGAAGAACCAAAAAATATTTGTTTATGGTGTGACAAAGAAGGACATTGCAGTATTGAGTGCTACAAATTACTAAAGATATCGGCAGATCAGCGCAAAGAGGTAATAATGAAAAAACTTGAGAGGTGTCAAGGGACACCCGGATGGAACGAAGTTAAAAAAAGATTTTTTTCCGTCTAGCCCCCTTTCACAACGCGCGATAAGGAACATCGTTCCAAAAATGGCTTGCACAATCTGTCTGAGGAAAGGATATTTCTGGAAAAATTGCAGAGCTTCTGTTCTTTGACATTTAAATTCTAATTCTTTAAACTTTTGGCAAATAAGTATTTTAATTGTATCTTCAATATTTTTTAGCATAATAAATATTTAAATGGGCTTTTATATTTAATCCTAAAATATTAAATCTAATCCTATATATATTTTGAGATTTCAATAATTTGGTCATACCAATCATTTTTGGACGTATTATCTTAGATGTTAAACACACTTAAAATATTCTGCTGGTTGAGTATTATTTTCAGAACTACCCACAGTATCTTTACGATTGTTAACGTATGAATTACTGCGTATTATTCTTTTTGCCTTTTTGTTCAAGGTGGTAAACCCATCATCCTCTTAGATAATTTCTTCGCTATCTTCTCGCAACCTTTTCTCAACATTTCTCTGTCCTTCATTGTCTACTACATTCATCCTACTTCTTTCAATAGTTGATTCTTACCTGATATGCTCCACCATCTCTTCATTTATAACACCTTTGTCCGTACTCAAAGATCTTAAAAAAACTATCCATTATCTAGATTATTAATTAAAATTAGGGCGATTGTAGAAATAGGTGGCAAACAAAAAAAAAACCGACTTCCAAAAAAACACTACAAAGTGAAAAATTACTTTAATTTCGGAAGTCGGTGTCTTTGGAGCTATACTTAATTTTATTGTCACCACCTTCCGAAATTAAAGTTATTTTTCACTTTGTAGTGTTTTTTTGGAAGTCGGTTGTTTTTTTTTGGAAAAGTTTTTTTTCACTTTTTAGTGGTTCACATGTGCTTACCCCTTCACAGCATACCGGCGTGATGTTATGTTATGAACTGGTGTAAGCAGGTGAGGAGTTCCGTTGCCTATCTCCAAATTTCTTCATCAGATATTCACCAAATTGACATGAGACCACTCCGAGAAAGTACTCTTCCAAAAAATACCTAAATCACTTCGTGTGCCTATAAAGTTTGAAGAGTTCTCTCTATTTCTCCATGATCCCATCATCAGATCCTGACTTGATGATCATGGGACCACCTGGGAAGTATACCCTTTTAAACAAAAAATAATAATCCAAATCGGTCCAGCCATCTTCGAGTAATTGGGGAACATACATAAAAATAAAATAAAAAAAAGGTTCCGACGAATTGAGAACCTCCTCCTTTTTGAAGTCGGTTAAAAATAGATAAGACGTCCCCAAGTCTTAGTTAGAAACGTGGCACTCGAATACGTAGATGAATCTTTATTTAAACAATATTTTAAAAAGAATAAAAACAATGTTTTAGCTGCTGACCTTTCATAGGCCAGTTGTCTTTAATATTTTTTGTTATTAATTCTTGTATCATCATCATCATCATTCATCATTTCAGCCGAAAGACGTCCACTGCTGGACATAGGCCTCCCCCAAGCTCCGCCACTTCAACCGGTTCTGTGCTTCCCGCATCCAGCGGACTCCTGCGGCCCTCACAAGGTCATCGGTCCACCTTGTGGGAGCCCTTCCAACTATACGTCTTCCGGTGTACGGTCGCCACTCCAGAACTTTTCGACCCCATCGGCCATCTGTTCTGCGTGCAATGTGCCCTGCCCACTGCCACTTAAGTTTGGGAATTCTTCGGGCTATGTCGGTTACCTTGGTTCTCCTGCGGATCTCTTCATTCCTGATTCGATCACGCAGGGAAACTCCAAGCATAGCCCTCTCCATTGCCCTTTGGGTGACTTTAAACCTTCTTATGAGGCCCATTGTGAGCGACCACGTTTCGGTTCCATATGTCATCACTGGCAACACACACTGGTCGAAGACTTTCGTCTTGAGACACTGCGGTATGTGGGATGAGAAGATATTGCGAAGCTTCCCGAACGCTGCCCAACCGAGTCGGATTCAACGATTGACCTCTTTCTCGAAGTTGGACCTACCTAACTGGACAGTTTGTCCTAGGTAAACGTACTCGTCCACAACTTCGAGTGCAGCGCCTCCGACCGTCATGAGAGTGGGTGTTACACGGGCATTAAACATGACCTTTGTCTTGTCCATGTTCATTTTAAGACCCACTCTTTCGGAATCTCTACTGAGGTCATCGAGCATTGTACTGAGGTCCTCCATGGTCTCAGCCATGACAACTATATCATCGGCAAACCGAAGGTGAGTGATGTACTCGTCATTGATGTTGATGCCAGCCCCTTTCCAGTCCAGAACCTTGAAGACATCCTCCAGTGCAGCAGTGAAGAGTTTCGGAGAGATAACATCTCCCTGTCTAACACCTCGCTGCAGAAGGATAGGTTTCGAGGTCCGGTCCTGGAGTCGGACTGACATAGTGGCGTTTTCGTACAGACACTTCAACACCTCGATGTACCGATAGTCGATCTGGCACCGTTGGAGGGACTGCAGTACAGCCCATGTCTCGATCGAATCGAAGGCTTTTTCATAGTCCACAAACGCTAAACATAGAGGCAGGTTATACTCTTCGGTCTTCTGTATAACCTGCCGCAGCGTATGTATGTGGTCTACTGTGCTAAAGCCTTTACGGAAACCGGCCTGTTCGGGAGGCTGGAAGTCGTCAAACCTGCACGCTAGACGGTTCGTGATGACTCTGAAAAACAGCTTGTAGACATGGCTCAGAAGTGAGATGGGCCTATAATTCTTAAGAAGGGCATTGTCGCCCTTCCTAAAGAAAAGAACCACCACGCCTCTGTTCCATGCCTGTGGTGTTTTGACCTCGAGTATGACGGAATCAAATAGCTTCTGGAGGGCCTTAAGAACGGGTTTTCCACCGGCCTTTAGGAGCTCAGCCGTAATTCCGTCATTACCCGGCGCCTTGTTGTTTTTGAGCTGCTTCAGAGCCATCCTAATCTCGTACAAGCTGACGTCCGGAGTATCTTCAGTATAGTGTCGGGTCAATCTGGCTCTTGGGTCGTTAGCAAGATTTGTAACGGGGTTTCTTGTTGACGTGTATAACTGTCCATAGAACCTCTCAATCTCTCTCAACAGCTCTGGCTTGGTGGATACGATCCTGCCTTCATCGGTCTTCAGTTTCGTAAGCAGACTCTGCCCAATAGGCAGATCCCTAGCAAAGACCTTGGAGCCTTTATTCCGCTCTATCGCGTCTTTAATACGTTCTGTATTAAAGCGGCGGAGGTCGCTTTTCAAGGACTTAGAGATCTGTCTATTAAGCTGCCGGTACTCGAGTGCGTCATCTGAAGACTGCAGAACCATCTCGCGCCTCTCCTTCATGAGCTGCAAAGTAGGATCAGAGAGCCTCTTATTTTTGTTGAGACGACGGGTCTTGAAAAACTTAGACCCGACCGTATGGACAGTTTCCACGAACCCATCGTTAAAATCGTCCACAGAGCTCCCTAGACACTCGAAACGATTATGAAGCTCGAGTTGAAAGCTTTCGGAGTTTTGGACTTGGATCGGCTCTTGTATAGCATCAAAATATTGCCGGACTTAATTAAACTTAGCAAAGTGATATCATTGTTTAAATCAGCACCCTAATTGCGTAACGCACGATCAATCATAATCTGAATCATTTTGAAACAGATTGCTAAACCATTGCTTCATATGTTCGAAAAATGTGTCTGATCAGCAACGTAAATAACGCAATGAATATTGTTGAACTGTCAAAATGAAACAGATTATAATTGATCGTGTGTTACGCAATTAGGGTGCTGGTAGCATAACCCTACAAATTGAGCTATGTCTACACCACCTACATTGAGAAAATATAGTATTTGTCAATTGCACGTCTTGTTACATCGTCTTCACATGTTTATTTTCATTAACCAATTTTTTGTAACAATATTTTCAATTTAAATAGTGTCCGTGGAGTTTTTTCCGCGTTCTTTTCCATAGGTACCTACTACGCTTTGGAATGGACAACTAGCTTCATCTTTTTTACTGACCGACTCTTTAACAATTCAGTTCAATTTATTTGAAATAAATGCTGGCTAGCATGCTGGCTCGATTGAATACATGATTTTATAACCGTCTGAGGGTTTTAAGTATTTTGTAACATGGCCTTCGCAAATGTCCTGCAGATCTGGTAGCGTCTTGTGACGGGTTGTTGAGCTCCCTAAAATAGGATTGAGCTACGACGCATGCATGCCGTCTGTTGGGATAGATCACTTCAAAGCCGCTATGGCTCTTTCTTCAAAATCCCCTTCCAAAAACGACTCTGCATTGTTAGGCTCACAAAATCCTACATATAATTTTTGGACTTCAAATAGACCTCAATATTCAATAGTTTATTTGCATTCCACAATGTGTACTTAGGTGGTAACTTATAATTATATGTGATCATAATCCAGTCGGGCACAGCGACATAGGAGAGCCTCTGGGTTTGTTTCGGCGTTTTTTGTCAGGGATCAGTCAGCTAGGAATTATGCCAGCACCATCTACTTTTAAAATATTGACCAACAAAATATTGACGCGTAAAAGTCTTTTCATTTCACTTCATTTCAAATTCCATCTTCCTAAGTCGAGCAGTCCTATTGCGGTTTTCTATTGAAAGTCCGTAAGATGTTGCCAGGAGTCTTGATGGCAGTAGACTCTTCCCTTATTACCTACTTGGGAATCGTTTTTGGTTTGGTCAGAGCTTTGAATAAAATTTAAATCTGTTACTTACTTGCCGATTGCTTCAAGGAGAAAAGTTTTGTAATGTGGTACATTACACAACTATAACAGCTATAAAATTAAATAAAAGTCTGATAAGGTAGTTTTATATGTGTACTTTGTAATTTCTGTAATATTTATAAATAGGAAAACAAGATAAAACTATAACAGAACAACGTGCAACAGATTTATTTGTTATATGTATAAATGTACTGACACATCTCAACGGATTAATACCTACTCACCATTTATTTACTATACAGTAAATTCCAGTAACACTAAATGATTTAATCATTAAAATTTAACTAAAAAATGTAATTATTAAGAGTTAAAATAACTATTATTACTCAAAATCCAAAGTCATTTATCCAAACTAGGCTGAGAGTCAGCACTTTTTGAACGTCAAAATTACTTATGACAGTCCCCCAAAACGCCCGCCCTTCACCACTTCCTAGTGCTTTAGCTGGAAAGAAGAAGTGGCGCAACAAACTTCCCAGCAGCACAGCTGTCTGTTAAGTTGGAAGAACTTAATTCTATACAATAATAGGTAAGTAATTTTAATTCAACAATAAATGAAAATGTCATTAATAAAAAATAAAAATAAACCTGGTTTATACAGTCAAATAAAAGAAACAATGACATGAACTAACATAATTATATGACCTGTCAGTAGGTAAGCTAATTCTGGTGAAAGAACACAAACGTTATCTTGAGTTAATCACAGCGACTAACAATTCTAGTCGTTGATAGAATAGTATGTATGCCTTAGAACAATGGTTGGATTTTACTTTTAGCTTTAAACGTATTAACATGTTAATCTAGCAAAGAAGAGGGAAGCTTGTTTTAAAGGTTATACAAAGCCCAACAAATGAGTTATGAACTTTATGAAGCCGGTGCTCCCTGAGGGAGCCCCGGCAGGGAGGGTGAGTCACGCAACGGGCAGGAGAGCGGTTATCAGCACGTCCGTTCGGGGCGAGTGTCACGGGCTGATGAATGCTGCTAGCCCATGCGGTTGTTTACACGTCGTCGACACGTTTCCATCGGACATACTCACGCGCCGGCTATCTCCGAATTACTAAGCGGTTCACTGACCACAACTAGTTTTTATTAAGCGTGCTAAACGCTGATTGGCTGACCACATTTCTATGGCAGCTGGTCAGCCAACAAGATGTGAGTAGTTTTTAAGAATGTTGTATAAATATTGGTATTGGAAATAAATTCATCATCATTCCCAAAACGAGTATTTTACTGAACAGCCCAAGTAGTACCTATAAAAGAAAACATTCCTTCCTTTCTTGCCTCACTCCGATTTAGTATCGACAAAAATCCTGCTGTACAATCTAACCATGAAAATTTTCGTAAAGTGATTTTGAAATGACTCTCATTGCACATGATGCTAGGGATTCACAGTATTGGCAGCTTACTCAACTACGTTTGTACGTTGTTTTTTACAGAACAGATCAGCTGCATTTCATGGCACCAATTGAAAAGGTTAATCTTATGGATCGAAACGCTCAACTAGTCGTAAAGAAAATGATGAAATCTAACCACAACGTTATATAATTATGTATTGTCACCGATTCGACCATCAACGAATTGACAACCAAATCTTCATGCCATTTCACAATTTCACGGTTTCACTTCGATTGATTATAATCTACCGAAAAATAATGCGTTAAATTATAAGCTTGTTACGGTTCACTATCTGTCAATTGTTAAAACAATCTCGAGAGTTAGATTATATCTAATGGTATTTACAATTTTATGGTGACATATTTAAAAGGTGTTACAAAATTAACGTTCCGAATTTCGTGTACTTGCTCGGTATCAAATAAATAATAGTTTAAAAAAACTAAAAAACACGCTTTAAAAACCAAACTAAAAAAGGAGAAAATAATTTAATTCAATTAAAAAGCGTGGGGTGCTTGACATTAATTGGTTATAAACATACCTCAAAAAGCACCGTTAAAGCGTGTTTTTTAGTTTTTTAAACTATTATTTATTTTCTATTTTTTAGTTCTGCTAACTACAAAAACGTGTTTTTTTTTCTCAATTTTTTTTTAAATTATTGAATTGTCATCGGTCCTCGACAAGTTTACAAAGTTTCAATGAAATCTGACCGTTTAAAGTGGGTCAAAATCGCGCTCAAAGGAGTCGGTTACATACAAACATACAAACAAACAAACAAACCAACAAACAAACATACAAGTGAAGCTAATAACAATAATAATAACAATAATAATTCGTGTAAAATTCTTAAAATTCTTAATTTTTCACACACAAAAACAATTTAGTCAAATATTTTTACGTACACTATAAACAGGGCTGCGCACACGGCTCGGCCCAACCTAGCGCCACCGCAGCGTGAATCCCACTACGTCTTTGCGTCCGCTTCAGTCACCCTTTATTTGTCGCGTGGTAAGGGTGTCTCACCCTGTATCATTTCGCAACTTACGCACATAATACCGTTTACGAATACAAATCACGAGTATTTAGATATGATTGTTTGCTACATCATATCCGGTGAAAGTTAAGGTGCAGCGCGTAACCGGTGTTACCGTGAATTGCATGGTGACCAACGACGACTGCCTGATATCCACACCATCCTGGAGGTCTACCAGCGTTTATTGGACCATGGCCAGTTTCGCCCTCATCAAGCAGATGCCGGCGGGCCACGGCTCTCCGGTAACGTTGAATAACGAGTGTTGAACTACTTCAATGACAATCCACACGCGAGCACACGTGACGTGTCGCGACTTTAAGAATAACTCATGTTACCGCGCGGAGAGTGCTTCACGAAGAAGGCCAGCATCCATTCCATTTTTTAAGAGTACAGGAGCTAATCCCAACTGATTACAAACTGCGGGTTAGATTTTGAAGGTGCTTGGTGAAAAACCTTGGTCGTAAAATTCTATAGACAGATGAGTCCACTTTTAGTAGAGAAGGGTTATTAATATCTACAACGCACACTGGTGCTCGTACGAAAACCCACGAACTGTGGCCCCTGACCATTTTCAGCACGGTTCTCAGTGAATGTGTGGGTGGAAGTCATAGGGCAGACGGTACTCGGGCCCATCTTCTTGGAACGCCTTTACGGCGAAACATACCTACAGTTGGTCGACTTTGTGCAAGAGATGTTGGACGATGTTGTTCTTCTTTTCGGGGATACCGGACGATCTCCGGTGAGGCGGCGGGCCTCCTTGCCGGATTGCCACCATGGGATCTGGAGGCAAAGGTCCTCGCGCACATCTGGGAGTGGCGCGAACGCCGGGGCGTTATTCCGCTGCCGCGAGAAGTCGCGGCACAGCGGACAGAGCTCCGGCCGGATCTCATGGCGACATGGAGAGTGCGATTGTCGCAACCCAGTGCTGGGCACGCCACAATAGTGGCGGTAAGTCCCCTCTTTGAGGAGTGGCTTGAGAGGCGGCATAGAGTCCTCACCTTCCGCCTGAAGCAGGTCCTCACCGGACACGGTTGTTTCAGGAGGTTCCTGTTTCAAATAAGGCGGGAGGAAACGCCCGGGTGTTTCCATTGCGAAGATCGCCCTGAGGACACGGTGGAGCACCGTCCGGTGCGGTCCGACCGGTGGAGGTCTGCCTGGCTTGGGCGGAGCACCGCCGTGTCCTTGTGGAGGCGATCTCTCGCGTACGGCTCTGGTCCAGGCCATGGTACGGAGCGAGAGTGCATGGATAGCCGTCACCTCCTTCTGCGAAGCAGTAGTGCTCACGAAGAGGGAGGCGGCGCACGTGAGGGAGAGGTAGTATATGCGCCCTCACGGCCGTAGCCACTGCGGGAGACACCCTGGGCGTCGGGAATCCAAGGCTAATTCCCGGCCACCGTAGGCGCGGGCTTGCGGACGGCGAGTAATGGGTAACTCGCTGTGCGGTAAGGACCAAGCCCGGGTCGACAGCACGTTGTGTTCCACGCGCGCCTCAAAGAGATATAAGGACGAACTGGTGGGGTCCGCAAGGCTGATGCCTGCTAGGGGTGCGGGTTGTTCGAAAGAGATACCGCGGCCCCTGGCATACAGGCAACTAAGGGTGTTCCCTTCCCTTCTCGAGTGGGTTTTAGTCAGTAAAAGTCTGACATGCCCTCCTGCTCCACCCAGAGCAGGAGAAGTTATTTAATGATTTCCCACACAAAAAATAAAACGATGTTGTTCTTGACTAAATAAGGAACCACTACTTCCAGCAAGATGGAGCGCCCGCGCACTACCACCGAAAAGCCCGTGCGTACCTGGATATTAACTATCCTAATCAGTGGATAGGCCATAACGTGGTGGTCCCATTGCATGACCGCCTTGATCGCCCGACCTTACGCCGCTAGATTTTTATCTTTGGGGTCGTGTAATTTGTGACTTGGTGTATGGACACAGTGGCAATAATATTCAAAACGTGTACAAATTAAATACCCGTAGTGCATTCGATGTGATTAAAATTGACAGGGACACATTAATTCCAGTGAAAAACTATGTGCTACGTCGGGCTAACATACATTGAAAATGTTCCTCACATTTTCAACATCTTTTGTAAATAAGGTAAAATAAAGACTTTTTGTAAATAGCAAAATTTTACTAAATAGGTTGATTCAAATTTTTTAAGCATAGCTACTAACTTATTGAGCTTACTATAATTAAAAACAGTAAAGAAATAATCTATTTGTAGGTAAGTTCGATAAATTGCCAGTCCACAGTCTGAGAAATGTGATGGGAAAATTAGAATCAGCTGTTTACGTAGGCTTTAACCTCGCGCGGCTGTCTGCGCGTACACGGTGTGCATGTGCATATTTAATAATTAGTGCGCGGGGAAAATATTAAATAATAATATCTTTGAAACGGATTGTTGTGAATAAATAATTTTTTCATGATTATTTTTTGAATGTCCTTTTAAACAACTCCTCAAATTTTTTAACTTTAATTTATTAACACCTGATATTCAGTATGTAAAGGGGCGCTCTTATTGTTGCAGATAAAAATATGGATTAGTTAGTAAGATTTCAGGATTTTAGTGTGTGCAATCTGTAAAATCTCGAAAAACAAATGGTTTTCATTAAAACCTCTTCTACATAAGATACAATTCTCGACCTTCAAGAATATTAGAGGCATTTATTTTATTTGGTGAGCATTTAGATTGTAGCTTTTAGTTATTCATAATAAAGAACGCTTTTCTCAGACAAGCACCGACCAACCAGCATAACATCATCACAGCTCCTGGCGCCCCTTCACACCGCGCCGCACTCACAGTCTCTTGCATTTCTTCCAAATCAGCCATTAGACTCACCTCGGCGTTTTCCAACATATTACCCGACCAATTGCCAATTCCCGATTGTGATTTTGCCATATTTAGTATCGCTGAGTTTGCTTTTCCGCCAGGTGTTATTTGTCCTCCTTTCGCTGTTTCTGTCGTTGCTGTCTCGTTTTCACTCGTCGTTGTTTCTATTGCTTCTGTAGTCGGCCATTCACGATCGGGGTCCAAACGTCCCGGTTCCGAATATAATTCAAACCTTAATAAAGCTCGGTCAGAGAATACAATTTTAATATACAAATCATAATTCAATACTCTTTTAGAATAGACATCGTCGTCGTTGACAATATTAGGTGCCAAGAGCGCCGGCTGGGGTTGCCATTTTATGTCCTTTTTTGGTTTCCTTTTTATTCCAGAATGCGATTTATAAAATCCTTCGGGTGTTTTGTATATGTTATGTATATTCATGAGTGTCTCTTCTTTAAAGCTAATCTCTTCTTTGAAATAGAGAACAGCTTCTGAATGACTCTTAGAAATTACCTGAGAAAGAATTATTTTATATTTTTTTCTTATAGGTATATTTGTAAAAAAAGTATTGAATTTATACCTACAAAACCAATTTAATGTTAGAGAGGCGTCAATTATATTCCACGACTTCGAAATTTAAATCAAAATTGTTATAAGCAATACAGTAACCACTGATCAGATTAGATCATTTGCACATTGATGAAATGTGACTGCATGTTCGGTGTCCTTTTATCCTGTATCATCTGAGCTCATAAGAGGCGTCGCACTTTGCTTATACTTTCACAGACTCATGCTCGCGTATGAAAAAAAGTCACCCTCTAATAAGCATGAAACAAGAAAATACTAATAAATGGCCAGCACGATCTGACCTCAACCCCAAAGAAAACCTATACCTAGGGTTTGATGACATAGCGATGGGAAGCACGGAATGAGCGATCTGATGAGAAGTTGAAGTTGCATTGCATAGAAATATATATAAAATATAGAGGAAAAGATATATGCTTCAACATTGTAGGATCCATGCCTCAACAATTACTTGATTGCATTGTTATTAAGGAGGTTTGCACAAAATATCTTTACATCGTTTAAAGCAAAGACGCTTTTCGTGTCTGTACGCTTAGATCTTTAAAACTCGGTAATGGATTTTAATGCGGTTTTCATCTGATTCGATGAAAACCGGTTCTGGTTTGATGAATGATTCAAAAGGAAGGTTTATATGTGTCGGAGGAGGCACCATCACCCTCTCGTTATCATCAGCCATATTTTAACTAATGTGGGCGTACTATGGGAAGTGTTGGTTATTGCGCAATAGAAAAACCGTTTATAGTTCAAATCAAATTATAATTTACGAACCAATGAATTACACTAGCTAATCATACACTGTAGGTATACATCAGAACTATACGAAACGCGCGACAGTTTCTAAATGTGTTCACTGCTTGACCACCACTGTAAGACTGAACTTAACTGTGGACACTGTGGTCGAGCGTTATGTTGTAGACGCTGTCGAGCGCCGCTTGGTGGCGCTGGCGTCCCGATTAGTCAATTGATTGACTGAAGTATTTCCGACATATGTATAATACACCGATCTCCACGCGGACGAAGCCGCTGGCAAAAGGTAGTTAAGTTATAAATTACAAATACTATGATTTTAATCATATTAAACTTATGTTGTGTCATATCATATCCGTAATATGGATTATTTTGAGGTTTAGTTTCAATCTTATTTTCGTAATGAAAATAAATACCCTCAATAAGTCCTATTAAATACGATTTGTTAACTTTAAGGTTTAAGGTTTTCAGTGGAATAAAATAAATATTATGTGTTCCGTTTGACGTCCGAAGTCCATTTATGAGAGAGTACATCGTCTTTTTCCCGCGTTTACTCGCTAGATGACGCAATTTCCGTCACGTAAGTCGACCTCAGCGCCACCCGTGGCCGTATCTGGAACTAACTAAACAGCACAGAGCAAGCCGCCATTCGTTTGTCATTGTTGCGTCGATTTTCCTACCGCGCGCATGTCGTTAGATTTTAAATTCAGAAAACGTGGCAAACCTCTATTTTTGTTTAAGTTTCTGTTAAAATTATTTAAACTTTCGAGATTAAAGTAGAAAGTTACTATTTTTCTTTCTCCGTTACGTAAAATTAAGAACGTTTGAAATGAACGATAAAATTACCGAACCGAGCGTTGATAACCTCGCCGATATTTTTAACGATCGCGATTCCGCTGGAGTACGAAAGAGTGTTGACGCGCGTGTGCCGTCTAGTGAATCAAGATCTTCAGCATCCAGTTCAAGCGAAGAGGATGAACCACCTTCAAAAAGGCGGCGCCGGTCCCGATCACACGAGTCATTACGAGAAATAGATCGCAGGTTTGAAGTGTTATCGCAACAGCTGGTGAGTCATGTTAACACCTTATTTTGTGCGAATTACGCTGCAATGCAGCCGAATACTTCGCGTTCCACTGCGGCACCTGCGTTAGGACCAGTAAATGTACCGTTAGATGATCCGTTTTTACGTCCGCCAGTCGAAATGAATGACATTGCCGAGCTAAACGTATCCATCAAAGAACCATCCATACCTTTAGCTAATCCCGATCGTGTCGCGAAGTTAGCTTCAATGCAAAGATTTGACTCCGTGGATTGGAACTCTGTGCGGTACAATGAGGTTCAAAAGAAATATGTGGCTGTTCCAGCGTTTACTGAGCTGAAAGTTAACGAGGAAATAAGGCGTTTTGAGGACCCTTTTGCGCCACTTAGATGGCATCAGATGGAACGCAGCTTTGCTGCCTTGTCAAATGCCTTTTTAGCCCAAAACGAGTCCGTGAATGTAGCGTTGCGAAATTTTATAGACTGGTCTGCAATGCCTGATGCACAGCTTACGTCAACTACAATTTACAATAAGCTTAAAGATTTATTTGGAAATGAGTCTGAATACAAAAGTATTTCTCACGACATTTTACAAATGATTTGCGGGAAGCGTGCAGAGGTTTTGGGAGCTACGACGTAAGGCGCTCCTTAAAGGTTTGAAGAGTAAATACATACGCGAAGATATTGAAAAAATACCGCCCTCTACGGAATATATGTTCAACCCTCAAAACTTGTCGGCTTATATACAAAAAATAGGCGGGATTGATAAGTTACATAAGGATATGGTGCCTCTGCAAGGTTCTAAATTTTCCGGACGTTCTAAATCACCGGTGCGTCCAAAGTCACCGGTTGCTTCTACTTCCCGTGAAAAGCCCTTTCGTTTTCAACAAAATAAAACGAAGCACGGAAAGGCTAAAAAGCAATATTTTGACGATCAAAAGAAAGGAGGGGGGCGAAAAGGTGAAGTCAACAGGAGTAGGCGCAAATGACTCAGTGTTCATGGGCGGTTGTCTGATGCATTACCGAGAAGTGTGGGCCCAATTCGGGCCACCCAAGATGATTCTCAAATTAATTTGTGCGGCTCGCATTCCATTTATTCAGACACCGCCGCTTATTCTTCCAACATCGGACATCATGGAGAGATTTCAAACTCCACAATCTTCAGCAATGTCGTTGGAAATTCAAGCCATGATTCAAAGTCGCATTCTCGAGTCCGCACCTTTAACTCCATCCTTCATATCCCCACTTTTCATCTTAACGAAAAGCAGTGGAAAGCAACGGGTTATTTTCAACCTGAAAGCGCTAAATCGATTCTTGCAACCAAAACGTTTTCATCTTTTCCATCACTACCGCATGCCCAATTTTTTACAAGCGGGCGATTGGATGGTCAAGCTCGACTTAACCCAAGCCTATTATCATTTGCGAATTTCACAAAAACACCGCTGTTTTCTTCGCATAAGCTACGAAGGTCGGCTGTTACAAATGACATGTCTTCCTTTTGGCCTTGCCGCTGCGCCGAAAATGTTTGCGTCGGTTACAAACTGGACCGCCGAAGTGTTACGCGGCAAAGGTCTTCGCCTGGTCCTGTATCTAGACGATTACTTGATAGTCCATCAAAACAGGGAGACTTTAAAAGGTCATGTCCAGTTGGCGATAGAATTCCTCACGTCCCTAGGTTGGAATATAAATATGGAAAAATCTATACTAATTCCGACAAGGTGTATAGAATTCCTGGGAATTATCTGGAACACGCAATCCAACTCAAAGAGTTTGCCTCCAGAGAAAGTTCACAAGATCCGTCAGTGCCTATTAACTCGTTTAGCAACCGGCAGTTGGACCCTCAAGCAGGCGCAACGCCTCTTAGGGTATCTCAACTTTGCGACCTTCATCACCCTCCGGGGAAGGTTGCATTGCCGTACGTTGCAGCGCCACAGCAATCAACTTCAGAAGATTTCACGCCATCCGTCTCAGTTCACAGACGAGGTACGACAAGAACTAGATTGGTGGGTAAAAAAATGTCAGTCAGAAATCTCGCATTCATCCCAGGACCTCACCAGTGAACTACCTTGTCACAGACGCCTCAGATATTCAATGGGGGGCCTTAGTGAACAACAAAACACTAAAAGGTACGTGGAATCGCCATCAACTAAAGTGGCACTGCAACCTGAAAGAAATGTATGCAGTGATAGCGGCATTGTCCTTAGAAGCAAATGTTCTAAAAAATTCAACCGTTGTCTTACAGAGCGACAACATAACCGTAGTATCGTACATAAAAAACCAGGGCGGAACGAGGTCACAAAATCTCCTAAAACTAACGAAACAGTTACTGGCACTGGCGGACAGCCTAAATGTTGTGCTAGTCCCTCACTACCTTCCGGGACAGTACAACTCGGAAGCCGATCACCTCTCTCGAAATCGAGCCGGCTCCGAATGGCATCTGCTGGGCGAGGCGACCAACAAAATATTCACCCAATGGGGAACCCCAAGCATAGACCTGTTCGCGTCACAAGTCGCTCACGTCGTGTGCAACTATGTTACTCTAGACTTATCAGACTCGAGCGCTTGCTTTCACGACGCTTTCAGCAGATACTGGAATTACGACCTCGGATGGATTTTTCCTCCACCAGCCCTGCTACCACGCGTGTTACGCCACCTCAATTCGGCGAAAGGTACGTTCATAATAGTAGCACCCAAGTGGAAGAAACCCTTCTGGCGCCCAGATTTGAAGAGCCGCGCCCTAGCTCGTCCTATGAAAATCAGGGACCTGCGGTCATCATTGGTGGACACGATGACCGGGCGAACCCCAGCTCAAGTGCACAACCTACAGCTGGAAGCCTGGCTCATTTCGGCTGGGATTCCCTAACCCAAAATTGGTCAGGTGAAGAAAAGCAACTTTTGTCAACTTGTTGGAGAGCCTCAACCCTCAAGACTTATACGCCGATATGGAGCAAATGGGTACAATGGTGCAGTCAAAGTAAACTAAATTGTCGTAGTCCGGCACCTGCCGATGTAGCTCGGTACTTAGCAAAACTTTTTCTCGAAAATCGATTAGCTTACCGTACTATTCTTGTTCACAAATCAGCTATAGCATCAGTTTGTGAAACTCTGTCTGATATTAAGATTTCGTCAAATCATTTGGTTAGACATATTTTGAAAGCTATATCATTGGCTACACCAATTCCACCAAAACTGCCAATATGGGACGCAAGAATAGTAATACAATTCTTAAAAAATACTGATGTAAATTTGCAAAGCATTTATGATGTTTCTAGGCGTGCTGCCATTTTATTGTTGTTAGCATCAGGTCGTAGAGTTCACGACTTGACTCTCTTACATTGCGATTCAAAACATTTTAAGGATAATGGGGATTCAATAACCTTACATCCGGTATTTGGCTCAAAAACTGATTCGGCGTCATACCAACAATCCAGTTGGACGTTGATAGCTTCACCAGACAGAAATACAAATGCTTTATTTTGGTTAAGAACATTATTAGCTGTTTCAAAAAATGTCAGAGGTTCCCTGACAAACTTATTTATTACAACAAAGGAGCCTCGTAAACCGGCTAGTACTGTAATTATAGGTGGATGGATAAGACGAATTCTGTCTGAATCAGGAATAGAAGCTACTCCTGGTAGTTGTAGGTCAGCAGTTTCATCTCTTAACTCCTTAGAAAAGTACCCCATTAATGACATTCTAGCTAAAGCTAACTGGCGCCATGAACATACTTTTAGAAAATTTTATTTTAGAGACGTAACTACCGGTGTCAATAATAACACTAAATCAGAGAAGTCACTTTCCAAATTCTTTACAGTTACAAATTGATACTTTTTGTTATGGTTTACACACAGTAAACTTATAATTATGAATCAAGCAATGCTGATCGATACATGGAATCTAATTACCTACTTGTGATTTTGTTTTTGCTTTCTGTATACTTACTATCATTTACAATTATTAAAATAATTGATCACATTGTTGCGTTTTATTAAGCAAGCCACCAGGAGATAACAAACAAATCTCTCATAAATGGACTTCGGACGTCAAACGGAACACATAATATAAAAATTTTACCTTCAAATAAAATTTGTATTATGTTTCCTAAGACGTCCGAAGTCCAAATAATTTCTTCCTGGTGTATACCATCATCATCATCATTACTATTATGAGCCGAACAATGACAAACGAATGGCGGCTTGCTCTGTGCTGTTTAGTTAGTTCCAGATACGGCCACGGGTGGCGCTGAGGTCGACTTACGTGACGGAAATTGCGTCATCTAGCGAGTAAACGCGGGAAAAAGACGATGTACTCTCTCATAAATGGACTTCGGACGTCTTAGGAAACATAATACAAATTTTATTTGAAGGTAAAATTTTTATATTACTGAGTAATCTAATTATATTGTGACAACGAGTCCGCACTTGTTGTATTATATATTTTACATGAATTGATTTGCTAGTTGTTGTTTGTTAGAGTAGAAACATACAATTGTAATTAAAGCACAATATTACTAATTACTAAGATACAGTATTTTAAGCCTGATTGTCATAGTTCACTGATTAGCTACTTTACTTCAATTGTTCAGCAGTTAAGAAAATAAACTGTTTTAACTATAAGTTTATTTATTTATCCTTTGTATACTAAACACTAACCCCATAATTATATACACGGTTAATTTTACATCGTTCTGGAACCGTAACACAGTAACTCCAGACTAGTAATAGTTACTATTGGCATTGTAATTTTTTTTTAAGACATCTAAATAAGAAGCTAGAAATTTAAATTATCACTTTTTTTCTGTCATTCGAGTTAAATTTTAGTAGGGCTTCCACTATTTCATTCATAAACGAACGATCGTACGCAATCCGCTCAGTGATGACGTAGCGCGGCCCAGCTGAGCGTGTGCGAGTCAGTTGATAGCGCACTCGCGTTGGGTCAACAGACGTCGGATGAATAACTGGCTGCAAGTAAGTACCTACAAGTAGGTAATTCAATTCAAGTACGATTTAGGTTGGTGTAAGTTCATTTACCTTCATCATCTCACGTTCCTTGTATCGGAAGGACGGCACGGTGTTTACCACTATCACCTCTCCTCATAAACTAGATAAATTATTGTACTGCTCGTACTATTCAACTAGACACGACGAGTACGCTTGGGAGTTGTATTTAAGGCCTAGAATCGAGTGTCGACTAATCGAGATAATAGGTACTTAATAAGCACAAGTACCTAGCTACCATATGATCAATACTAAATACTGCCTAAAACATTTTTTTTGCGGCAAAGCTTGCGGCGGCTTCTACAAAGGCAGGCAATTCAAACAGAAAAATGAATCGTTTAATCTGTCGCATAGAGTTCATTATTAGTTGGAGGTACTCTTTTCTGTAAAAATATTGAACCGAATTATGACCTTATTTTTATTGGGTTAACCGCGTAATTCGGTTGTGCATCCTTGTAAAGTCGGTCCTTGTCGGTAGAACACGAGACAATACATTTCTCAAAATAATTTTAGTAAACTGCGTACCTACTTACCTAGTTTGGTGAAATTACTTGTAGGTACTCAGAAAAAGTATTGGAGGTGCAGGATATTTAAAAAATTGGAGATATTTACAAACATAATCAACTTTGGCTAAGGATTTATTAACTTATTTACAATTTACACTTCCCTGTATCGAAGCATCTGCTCAAAATGGAGTCCACTTCGCTCGATACACAAAACAGGCTGAACGGGCACGTTTAATCAGATTGTCTTTTAATTTTTCTAATGTGTCTCTGTCACTTTTCACAATCGCTCCTCGGAATAAACAAGTTTTTTTTAATCTCGGACCACAAATCAAAATCCAGTGGTGTTAAGTCAGGGCTCCTTGCGGGCCAAGCCACAGGGCCACCACGACCTATCCACCTTTCACCAAACTCACTGATTAAGGCCCATAGTATCCTCATCTCCCGTTTGTATGCTAAAGCACGACTGCCGCCCGCGCCCGCGCAGGGCACCTCTGAGCCTTTATCTCAAAATGGGGATATTCTTTTGATTAATTTACAATTGTGCTTCGGCGATTCTGTGGTACCTCTAACTATCTATTTTTCAGTGTATTTTTTTTCCAAATTAGTTTAGTAGGAGTATGGAATAGAAGCCAATATATTGCGTGTTGGAAAATATTTTTTTACAGCAAAAGTATTAACCATACAAAAAAGTACTTCGGCCAAAATGATCTATATGAATCTATAGCAAAATCATTATATTTTTCAAATCTTCAAGACAAGCCGTTAATGAGCAGTACGGTTCATGAAGTGACCGTGTTACGCTACCAAACGGGACGTAGGCCCTTAAATACGCACGCACTGAAGTAACATAATTATGATGCATGATCGAGGAGGCGCTGAGTTAAAGCCAGGATGATGGAGGTGAAGGGATCTTGAGAGTCGTTGATTCCACGTGCGCGCAGTGAGTTCAGGTGTTCCGGCTGAGCATACAATCATCTAGCCTCTTCCAAGTTATGGTTGGCCATCCCATAAAAATCCACCATTGCCCAATACTCCACGTTGAAATACACGTATTGCCGACTAATTTTTGGCGCGTAATTAGGTTGCGCGTGCGTGACCTAATGCGGCGAAACGCGACACAATACTAATAGGAACAAGGAAGGGCGGGCGGTTGGCTAGACTGGGGTCGGGGGCGTAGCTTACGGATCATGCTGTCTGATCAATGAATGGATTTTTCAATGGGTACCGTTCGCATGTGTTGCCGTTTGATACGTTTTACACACACATGATCGCAAGGAATCATTCCTTCGAGTTCTCATAATTTCACAAAAAAAACAATAGATTTAATTTTTCGTGATTTTTTTTATTGTTACTTATTGAAAATAATAGTCCAATCGATTCGAGTTCGATGATCGAGTTCATAGCTTTCGGTTACAGAACGACCTAAAATTAACCGTGTATAAGTAATATTTAATATCTATTACATTATTATTCTCGTTTATTAATTTACTGAATAATAAAAGAACACAATCATGAAAGTTATTGTTGAAAAAAAAAGTCTCACCTCGAGATTGGAACCCAGATCTATGTATTTCATGATACAATACGTTACGCTACCAGTTAACGGAACTTGACATGAGAATATGAATTTTAACGGTGGTAAATGGTATGAACCGACCAAGGTCATGCGTAAGTAATTACGTAGTCTGCGTGTGTGAAAAATCGACGGTCTGATTTTATTTAATTCGACGCCAGTGTGTGAGTTCCGAGGTGTGGGTTCTGTGTTGATACATCCCTTAAACACACAGATGTGGGTACCAATCCAATTCATACCAATACAACCTTTAGCGTACTACTGCACTTATGACCGCTTACTGGACATATTGTTTTAAGGACTGTTCATTTTTCAATTGTATTATGTAAATTAATTTATTTTTATCATATAAGTAAATAGTTCCTTTACACTCTGGGTCTTATTTCTTGTCTGCTATGAATTAATAAAGTTCTTCCAGGTATGAAGGAGTTCTTTAGATATAAGCAAAACGTTTGCAATTTTTTTTTTCCGGATCTTATTTTTTTTTTTTGCGTATCATGTCCCTCTGCTGGGCACAGGCCTCTCCCAAATCAGTGTAAATAAATATATAAAATTCTATTAGAATTGTGGGAATAGGATTTGTCAGCGACAGTCACTGCGCACTTTTGCTAGAGAGCGAATAATAATGTTAAAGGATAATTCGGTGGTTACAATAAATGAGTAGGTACGGAAAATATACAAACTGTATTCTGATACTTACTCTTATACGAACACAGGCACACACCGCGTTATACGTGTCGTATAATGATAACTGAAAACAAAAATATACAAATATATTCATATGTTTATATGTATTATCCTACTTCCTACTATATCCTACTTTATATTAGGTCTTTACCTATGAAATTGCCGTTTTGCAGTACTGGCCATTTCAAATCAAAATAATTTTTGTTTGGGTAAGAATTCTAATTTCAAATTAATTTTATTTTAAAAACATGGATTTTTTTTTCCAAAAGTAGTCATTTGTTTATTGATTAGTGTTACATTTTCATCGCATTTCAATCTTTTTCGTCATCATGGATACGTTAAAAATTCGAGTAATTATGGAATATGAGTACCGTCGTGGCAGCAACGCGGCACAAGCGGCACGCAACATCAACGACGTTTACGGAGCTAACACTACAAACCAACGCACCACCTGTTATTGGTTTGCTCGCTTCCGTTCTGGAAATTTCGACCTGAAAAATAAACCTCGCGGTCGTCCGAAGACTTTGGTCGACAATGACGAATTAAAGGCGATTGTGGAAGCTGATGATACACAATCTACGGCTGAATTAGCAGCAGCTTTCGACGTTAGCGTCAAAACAATATTGGTCCATTTGCGTCAAATTGGCAAGGTAAAAAAGCTTGACAAATGGGTGCCCCACGAACTCAATGATCGTCAGCGCGAAGTACGCGTCAAGACGTGCCTTGCACTGCTCAACAGACACACAAATGAAGGAATTTTGAACCGCATTGTTACCTGCGATGAAAAATGGATTCTGTTTTTTTTTTTTTTTTTGGTGGGAAATTATCGAATAACTTCTCCCGCTCTGGGTGGAGCGGGAGGGCGTGTCAGACTTTTACTGACTAAAACCCACCCGTGTTCCCTCAGTTGCCTGTGTGCTAGGGGCCGCGGTATCTCTTTCGAACAACCCGCACCCCTAGCAGGCATCGGCCCTTGCGGACCCCCCCATTTGGTGCTGACATCTCTTTGAGGCGCGCGTGGAACACAACGCGCCGTCGACCCGGGCTTGGTCCTTACCAGACAGCGAGCTACCCATTACTCGCCGTCCGCAAGCCCGCGCCTACGGTGGCCGGGAATCAGCCTGGGATTCCCGACGCCCAGGGCGTCTCCCGCGGCGACTACGGCCGTGAGGGCGCATATACTGCCTCTCCCTCACGTGCGCCGCCTCCCTCTTCGCGAGCATTACTGCTTCGCAGAAGGAGGTGACGGCTAACCATTCACTCTCGCTCCGTACCATGGCCTGCACCAGGGCTGGACGCGAGAGATCGCCGCCGCCGATCGCCTCCACAAGGACACGGCGGTGTTCCGCCCAAGCTGGGCAGACCGCCACCGTATGCTCCACCGTGTCCTCAGGGCGATCTTCGCAATGGAAACACCCGGGCGTTTCCTCCCGCCTTATGCGGAACAGGAACCTCCCGAAACAACCGTGTCCGGTGAGGACCTGCGTCAGGCGGAAGGTGAGGACGCCATGCCGCCTCTCAAGCCACTCCTCAAAGAGGGGACTTACCGCCGCTATCGTGGCGTGCCCAAAAAATGGATTCTGTTTGATAACCGCAAGCGCTCAGCAAGTTGGTTGGATCCTGGTTCAGCACCTAAACAATGCCCTAAACGAAAACTTACCCCTAGAAAAGTGATGGTCACTGTTTGGTGGTCTAGCGCCGGTGTGATTCATCACAGCTTCTTACCAAACGGGGTGAGCATTACTGCAGATGTGTACTGTGAAGAACTGAACACAATGATGGAGAAGCTGGCACATCTCCAACCAGCATTGGTCAATCGCTCGTCTCCGCTGCTCCTGCACGACAACGCGCGACCTCATACTGCACAGCAGACGGTCTCCAAGTTGCAAGAACTGGGGTTGGAAGCTCTCCGTCATCCGCCCTACTCACCAGACCTTGCGCCTACAGACTACTACTTTTTCCAGAATTTGGATAACTTCTTGGCGGGAAAAAAATTCAATACCCGAGAGGCAGTACAAAATGCCTTTGAAGAATTTGTTGCCTCCCGTCCAGCTGATTTCTTTAAGAAGGGCATCAATAAACTGCCACTGCGATGGCAAAGATGCATTGATTGCATGGGTGATTACTTCGATTAATACAAATAAAAAATACATGAAAAAAATTCGTTTAAATTTTTTCATACAAAACGGCAATTTCATAGGTAAAGACCTATTATAATATTATAAATGTGAAAATTTTGTATGTTTGGATGTTTATTACTCAATCACGCAACAACGGCTGAACGGATTTAGATGAAATTTGGCACACAAATAGATTAAAGCCTAGATTAACACATAGGATACTTTTTATCTCGGTAAAACGTTCCCGTGGGATAACTTTCGACCTCCACGCTGGCGTAGTCTAGTCTATGTATTGCCATGGTGTATTACAGACCACTCCTTCTCGACGAGTTTAGGAGAGTTTTGACAAGTGTTCACAAGTAAGTGAAATCTTTGTAATTTCTTATTGAGAAATAAATTTCTTTAACTATGGCCTGTGTCCCAGCAGTGGGATCTCTATAGGCTGATTTTGGATATGGATTAATATATTGAAATAAAAAGAATACATAATAGCAAAATTAAAACCTGGGAATGTTTTAGGTCTAACAATAAGGCTCATGATACCTGATGGGCAATCGAGAGAGTTCCATGCACGGAGATATTGTAGATAATCTTATCAGCGATGTTATTGTTCTGCGAGTTATAGTCTCCTTTTGAGACTAGATATGCGAACAGTCGAACGAATAGACCATGTTTTTTTAACAAACTGACTGTTTTTAAACTTTCAATAATGTAACTTCTCCTTAAAAAGTCTAATAAGTTATCATAAACTACAAATAAATAGACCAGAGGAAATAATAACAGACTTAAAAAAAAATACAATTGGACAAGTCTATGTCCCTAGATCTGTATTTTCGTTTTTTTTCACCAACTTCCGAAATTAAAGTTTTTTTTCTCATTGGCGTATGTTTTAGGACTTCGGTTGTTTTATTTTGTAAACAAGTTTGTTATTTTCCACTTTTCATACAGTATGGAAACCACTTATATTTTATGCAATAAATGAAACCACATAATTGTTATTGACTTTTCTGACGATACACCAAAAAAAAACAAAATCGGTCCAGTAATTAGGTCAAAAACTAGAGTTCTAATTTTAATCAAATTTGAACACTCTGTAGAAGTGGGATCACTAGGTCAATGATTCAATGAACTTGAATCCTTGAACATTGAAAAGCAGTGCAAACTATCACGACACTGTTACGTATTCTGCTAATTTGCCTAAAATGTAAAATCGGTACACCTAAACGACAAGTTAAAAAGGTACGTTGTGTAAACAGAGTGTGTCCGTTTCCTTATTTCGTTGTGAAATTTATTTTGTTTGAAAATGTCACTTTTTTAATTTATGGTTTTTCATTTAATATTTATTTTTTCTATACTTCTGTGGACTAGTATTACTTGTGGTTTCATTTATTGCATATAATTATGTGGTTTCCATACTGTATAAGGTACCTACCGAACACCAATTTGTATACCAGTGCCAGAAATAGGTATGGCGGTAGAGTTTGCCCGAAAGAGGTGTTGTGCAAAGAGCTCGATTATTGCAAGGTTTTAAGTACGGAGTCAAAACTGAACCGAACCTGGGAGTTGTGCTGCAGCGACCATTGATGAAGGTGGGCTCTGTCCAGCAGTGGAAGTCTATCAGCTCATCGATGATGATGAGTTATCACCTTGAAATCTATCGCTGAACTTCCTCCTAATAATAACAGATGACTGGCCCTACCTTATAGTAAACAACGCCCTTCACTCCGCCGTACTTTGCTTTCAGCTCGAAGTGTTCTTTATACATTAGGACCTTGGGCAACTTGCAGGCGTCCTCGTATTGCTCCCATGTGTCGTTGACTGAAAATATAACATAACATCACGCCTATTAATTCCTCGGAGTAGGCGGAGATGTGCTCAGTACACATTGAACGCACATTTTCTTATTTTTATTTAATTTCTAGCATGAAGGGACGCGAGCCACTGCCATCAGCCTCAATACCCATGGACCTACATTTCATATGTAATTTCTAGCATAAAGGGACAGTCTACTGCCATCAAATATCTGTTGACTCGGGCTGGGACTGAAAAATTCCAAGCCCTCAGTTTTTCCATTTTCTGAGAAAATTTACCGTAGTAATGTCTATTTTGTGGTACACCATCCGGAAATAGAGGTTTTATCGAACAAAAAGCCCACCGACTTTTTAAAAAAAGCAGATATTTTGACGGGAGTATTTAAATTAGGGTGCTTTTTCGATATTAAGTCAAATTAAGGTGAAAAAATAAATATTATGTATAAAAAAAATACAGTGTGTTTGGGACATAAAAAGATCTTTTTATTACCTACAACTTTGCCATTTAACTTTTTTCAATAGGACTTGTAGTTTTTCCGGAAATCGAAATAAACCGTTTTTTACCCTTAACAACTCACCCCCATCCACTTCCCGACCTCAGATCACCCGTAAGTGATTTTTCCTTTCATTTTTGTTATCTTCTCTTCCTTTTCCAATGGGTTTCATACTACTATAATATTTTTTGGTTTCAAAAGTTATCGACCATGGTCTACAACGCGCCTCACGTAAAATAATTTATATGAAAACTTCATGGAAATGGTTTTACAAGTGTCGCGTCGCGCCTGTTTGAAGAAGCTTTTACTCAAATACCTCACTTGTTAATACTTTGCACTAGATTTAACAGATTTTTGACATCTTCCCTTTTCAAGCAACGCCACTATCACATTCTCAAAGATTAGTTTATTTACTTATTAAAAGTTACATACCTTGTATTATTCCGGGAGTTATTCGCTATAAAACAACACATCTTAATATATAATGTGACAGTTAGTAAAGTAAAGAAAGAGTCAGCACATAATGTTCAAAGATGGCTGGATTGTCTGAGAAATTAAATGTAAGAAATGGGAGTGTGAATGAATAATAGCGTGACGGTGAACAGGGAAGAATGAAAGAAGAAAATGTGTTGCACCGCCTCCAAGGCACATGGGGCAAGGGCAGGAAGATGATTATCATGAGACTTCAATGTTCAGTGCTACCCTCCGACGACATGTTCTTTGGGCGGTCCTCGCCGCACCCCAACGCAACGCATTGCAACCATTTTTTTCCGGCCGTAGGCGGGTGTGATCATTATTACCGTGTAATAGGGGGCGAGCCTATTGCCATCAACCGGGCTCAAATCCAGACTCCCGGCTGCTACTAAGAAATTCCAGATACAAAAACCCAATAACACTTTACCTGACCTGGGAATCGAAACGTGGACCTCATGCTAAGCAGTAGCGCTTGCGGCCACTAGACCAAAGAGACAGTCAACGGTAACGTTAAAGTTAATAATTATTAATAATGAAGGTACTAACTAGGCTAGATATTGAACACACGGCACATATCATGAGTACGTCCGTGTCGTGCCGCTGTCCTATACCGAAACTACAGGGTGTAAAAAGATCCATCACATAACCGTTGTCTTCGCATTCTGTACGTCAAAAATTGTTGTTGGGACTTTTATTTTTAGTGCAGAAAGCAATGTAATGCATGAAAAACATAAATACACAAAGAGTCAGTTATTTAAAGTTAAGTTATTTATAACATTTGAAACTGGGTTTAGTGATTAAAGTTGAAACTTTGATCCTCTCTAACCAAAAGGTTCCAGAACATAACGATGACAATGACAGGTAATACAAGTAACTCTCAGCACTTTTGATTACATCCGTTATTCTTGTCTTATAGTACTAAATACTTACAAGGAATAATAAAAATAGCTTTATCATGCCCAGCGGGCCTGATCAGGTAGTGTTTCAGTTTATCCGTCTCGAACGGATACCACTCGTACTCGTGTTTATACACCATAGAGTTCACAGGAAGAGAACTGTTCAGTCTGCAAAAATGAACAAGAATGATAGTACAGCATGGTATACCTTAGGGGAGCGTATTGGGGCCCACACTGTCCCTTGTACACAAATATACATGTGTACAAATAAATAAAACTGAAGTTTCTATTTGTAATGTCAAAGTAACAGCGTTTTGCTAAATGCATAATAATATGAAATTACAAGCAATGCTTAAAACAAAAGTAATTTTTTTAAGATTTGCTGTCTGTTTGTTCCAGCTTATCTCCAAAAAGGCTGGACCAATTTTGATGGGACTAATTTTTGTCTCGGTAGCGCATTTCCGTGGGATAATTTCCGATATCTCCGCGGGAGAAGCCGTAGGTACAGTTAGTGTTTAATAAGTAAATGCTACAGTTACGAATAAAAAAAACAACTGACTTCCAAAAAAACAGTACAAATTGAAAAGTATTGTCGGTTGTTTTTTTTTAGTTTTTTTTTTCACTTTTAAGATATAGTCCCTACCCCACACAATTCGAAATTCCATCATACTTGGGGTCAAAACATTGCATATTTAAGTATGCGAAGCAGCAATCGCGGTTTGTTTGCTGTTATTTTTTTAAGAGTTTTGTTGGTTGTCTCCGAAACGCATCATCAGATCTATATAAAAATTTAATGGGACCATTTCGGAATAAACCCCATTTGAACAATTTACAAATCCGTCTATATATGACGGACTTATCCCCGAACATCCTACCACTCCTAACCGTTAAAGAGTTGTACCTTCCTTTATCAGCTCAGCGTCATGAGATGACTATGACCATACACAAATGTCTCAATAGCTTTAAAAAATATTTGAAAAACATTGTTAATATCTATAACATTTGAGGGTTGCCCTCGATTTCCCTGGGATTCCATCATCAGATCCTGACTTGGTGCCAATGAGACCACCTCAGGAGTATACTCTTTCAAATAAAAAATTATTTTGAGAATCGGTCCACAAAAGGGGAGGAATCGGTGAACATACATAAAAAATAATCTCTCCTTTTTGGAAGTCGGTTAAAAATATATACGAGTACTTACACGAAAACAGGAAATGGTTGAATTTATCTTTTTTTGCCCTGCGCTGTGCCTTATTCTACATAGTACTTCTTAGATAGTTGTTGGCGTAAAGCAAGAAGACTTACTTAAAAAGTTCATGAACTGGAACGAACTCTTTATCTGCCTTGCGCCTGTAATCATCGTCGTAGAACTCGTCCGGACTGGTGATAGACTTGATCCAGGAGAAGTACGGGAACAAGTCGATGAAGCGAGCGGGGGCCGCGCAGCCAGGGCCGTGGACGCCAAAGCCAATCTGATGATGAAATGCAGTTAGAGAAATAACATTAAACAAAACACGCCTGTATTCCCTGAATTGGAAGGCAGAGATAAAAGGAAATAAATTTCGTATTGAAGGATACGCTATACGCACCAGATGGAAATATCCAGTCACGTTGGACACGAGCGCCATCCCGTTGTCCCAGACACACTGTGTCACGTTGCTCGACGCGTAGCCACACAAGTATGCAGAGGGGATACGTTTCTCGGATGACAACTGGAAACAGAAGCAGTGCCAATGATGTGAGATCATCAGAGTAAAAGAGAAAAGACAAATATTCGATTGTATGAAAGTAGCAAGCCCAAATGAATTAAGAAAATGCGGGAGGATGATGGTCATAGTGATCATTAACACAAATATAAAAAGAGAAATTAAGGAAAAATTAAAAAGAGGAAAACAGAGAAGGATGTCGAAAAGGCAACATGTTAAGCAACATTTTATCAATTAAACGTATAAACAAAGATTACAAAACGTTCAAAAAGAAGTTGTTGAAAATTATTTCGAGTGTCGAAGTCCCATTTGTCTATAATGAAATACAGGTTTCCCCAGCATACGATTACTCCCCTGTGGAACCCCTCTCTAAAAAATACTGATAAATAATGGCTTAATGCACTCATATGACATCAGAATCTCTGTGGGGCAACTTGCCAATTTATTTTAACTAAAAAAAGTGCTTACCCCTGCTCTGTTATAAAATTCTTCGCATACTTTTTTTTCCAAATATTGGATTGTATAAAATACTTTCTCAATTTTTTGATTTTCTGCAAAAAAAATATAATCTTTGTTTAAATTCAAATTCATTTATTAATTTTGTAAACATAAAGTAAAAATTATACAGGTGTTACTTATATAAAAATATATTTGTCCATACCATGACCCCCCAGAAGGCATACAAAATAGGTTATGTTAATCGAATGTCAATTAACAAAATTAAAACAAAAAATAAAGTCAATAGGTAAGATGTCACAATGTCTTTTCAAACACTAATAATTAATAATAAGTCAATAAATTAAGACGGCACGAAACAAATAGATATTAGCCAAAATTTCGTATAAATGCTATAAAAACGTCAATAAAGAATAATTATTATCTTATGACTTTAATTATAGACAGATATACAATTTTGCAAACATCATTTTAATGTGTCACTTACTACTGACCTACTACTGTTACTTATTACTTACTTACTTACTTATTACTTAAGATATTCTTTAACCGAATAATACGCCTTGTCATTCAATCATTTAAAAAGCTTACGTTTAAATTCATGCATGTTGTTGCTTGATACAATTTAATCACGTAATTTGTTTTAAAGTTTTGGAGCCATTGCCAAAATATAAGGCCGTAACACAAAGCAGAGGTGACATAACCATGATAAGCTGCTAGGAGCGCTGTCTTATTCTCAATTTTGCCTAGATTATAAAAAGAGCATAGGAAAACTTACTGAGCTTCCCCCACACACGTTATCGATTTTAGTCCTCCATGACATAACGTTATCAATATCCAATCCAAGAAATTTTGTAACATTTGTTTCAAGTATTTGGTTACCTTTGTAGTTTACCTGAACATTTGACTGTGTTTTTTGTCTAATATAAAAAAATAATTGTTTTAGTTTTGGTTAGGTTAATTTTAAGGTTATTAGCGTTCAGCCAATCAACAATCGAAAGAAGACTATTGTTAATGTCATCTTCTTTTTGTTTATCATTACTAGGTTGTATATTATGATTATATATAATAATTATACAACCGTGCTGTCGTCGCAAATAACGACATTTGGCGCATGATTTCTTGGGGAAAGTCGTTTATGTAACAAATGAACAGTAAGACAACGTAACCACAGAACCCTCTGCCAGGGGTGCGGGTTGTTCGAAAGAGATACCGTCGCCCCTGGCACACAGGCAACTGAGGGAACACGGGTGGGTTTTAGTCAGTAAAAGTCTGACACGCCCTCCTGCTCCACCCAGAGCGGGAGAAGTTATTTGATAATTTCCCATCCTCAAAAAAAAAAAACCACAGAACACTACGGAACACCGTAAAAGAGACCTCTAGAGCTAGACGAGTATACTACTTCAGTGTTGGACTTAATATCTACTTGACTAATCTGAGTAATTTGTATTCTATCCTCCAAATAAGATTGTATGAGATTAACGACGTTACCTCTGATGCCGTATCTATTGAGCTAAGCTAACAGTACCTTATGGTCCACATGGTCAAATGCCCTGGTAATATCCATATACATTGATTACCATTACTGGTTTCCTATTCTCCATATTATGAAGCATTTTTCGAGAAAATTGTATAATGCCATATTAATGGTTTTGGTCCTCCTAAAACCCATTTGTTCCTTGCAAAAAATATTATGTTTTTCCAAATAATTATAAATGCCATTACATTCTCAAAGATCTTTGAGAAAGTCGGTATCAGAGCTACAAGTCCATAGTTACTTAAATTTGTTTTGCCAGCTTTTTTATGTAATGGCTTGCTTATGGAAACTTTTAACTTTTGCGGAGAAATACCATTTTTAATGCAGTTATTTATAATGTCACTTAAGATAGTTACCTTGTCTGTACATACTGGAAGTAGATGTGTTTGTGAAGACAATCCTAAGTCGTTTTAGACGTCTAGCCGACGTAGTTCCCCGTAAGCCCGTAATAGACGTGATGTCAGCGTGCTACGTTTAATACAGTCAGCCAAGACAGCACTTATGGGCAAAAGTGTCTACTGCATGGCTCCAGTATTTTTTTTTCAAAATACCGAAGAGTTAGAGAGAGTTGCCGCTTTCATTAAACAAAAAAAGACTTCGAAGCTTTTTAGTGGTGAAATGTTATTACAATATTTAAGTGAGTTCTTTAACGAAAAAGATTTTGTAATTTAGTATGTATTTTTTCGTGTATCTTTTGCATGCCTACATGGTAAAATATGGCTGATCTTGTAATCACTTTTTTTATATGTTATACCCATATTTGCAAAATAACATTATCTGTATCTTTATAAAGGAGCCACTGCTTTAACTACTCGTGTATCAATATCATCATATCCTGTACTATTATTGTTTTTCAGGTTGTTAATATAGTTATAATGTCCTTGGGTATGGTTGTTTCAATAAACATAGATTCATGCGATCCTAATGTATTAAAATTATTATTCGTGTGATAAATCATTGGCATTCGGTTGAACTGAGTCTACAAAATAATCGTTAAATTGCTCTGCTATTATCTTAAATTCGATATATTTTTGTCATTTACATTAATTACATTCATATTAGCTTTACGAATGTTCGGTTTCATACTATTTATTATCTTCCAAGTTGCCTTAGATCTGTTTGTACTTGTTCCAATGTAATAGCTATTTTCAGCTCGTTGTGTTAATTTAATCACTTTTTTGTATCTTTTTGAGAATACTTTAAAATAAATTTTTGAGTCATTGTATCGTGTTAGTCTATATTGCCACAATAAACTTCATCTCTTCTTACTACAGCTTTTTATCCCCTACGTGATCCACCGTGGCCTCATAACTGTGGATATTCTACGTTTGAGAATTGGAAAGTACAGATCGTAAAATAGTTATCATAAAAATTATCGAAGCTTTCATTTGCATTATCCGTTTCGTAAACGTCAGAGAAACCAAGACTGACAATATACTTCCTAAAAGTATTAATATTTTCCTTGCTGTAATCGCGTTTACTCACATAGTAATTTTCTAAAATACATGTTCGCTGTACAGGAAACTTCATAATTTATGCTGTGTGGTCAGACATATCTATCTCCAATATCTCACTCTTGCAGCCTCGTATATTGTATGGAAAATTGTCTAGACAAGTACCGCTACTAGTCCGCGTAGGTTCTTTTACTTCTATACTGAAATTAAACACCTTTAAGAGATGTTTTATACAAAGTAAAATGGTTGGTTTTCTGAAGAATGTCAATGTTAAAATCACTGCATATTATACTTTTTTGATTTTTTTGTAGCAAAACTTTCGTAATAAGTAGATTAAATTATTAAAGAAAAGATTCATGTTACTTTGATTCGGTACTCTGTTTACAGGGCAAGTTTTTAACCAGTGCGCAAACTGTAACCATAAATTCAGCATATCATTCTAGACCCCCAGCGCAGATTTTTTTTGTCGGATATGCTAAAAAAAATCAGCTTTTCCATGCATTTTGACCGCGTAGGTATTGCACTTTTCTATGAAACAGCAGATTTTTTTTTGGATAACCGACGAACAATTTCTGCGCTAGGGGGTTTAGAATGATTTTCTGAATTCATGGTTACAGTTTGCGCACTGAATAAAAAGTTATCCAGAATACCAAATATTATTATTTTGTGGTCAGTTAATTTGACCGCGCAGCATTCGAATACGTTAGGAATGTTAACACTTTTAGTGTCGAATTAAAAAGGCTGCTGTATTTGAATCACTAAAACTCTTGGTTACAAGAAATGGTGAAAAATGGTAAAGCTATAAAACTAACTTATTGGTAAAAATGTTATGATAAAATGGTAATGGTTATGGTTTTGAGTACGAGGTGTCTCTAATGAGATCTGAAGGCAAACTGGCCCACATTTTGGTGAATATATATATACGTCTAATTGTCTCGTAAAATTGTCTCCCACCGACAATAATATATATTATGTGCGATCATTGATTTTAATCATGGATCGCAATCGAGATATACCTTTGTCGCGGCTGTTTAACTAAAGGCAAATCATACCATTAATAAATAAAAACTTACCGTCCGTAAAGCCAGTTAGGTAAAGATACCTAGAGGTATTGAATGTTTCGCCAGTTGGAATGCAAATCGGATTCAACGGAACTGTAATTAACATTTATAATAAACATGTTTGTTTGGGTAGACTTTGACACTGTCGACAACTTCTTCAGGCTCTTCCTGCTCCGAAATTGTAAGAAAGAAAGAAAAATTGTTTATTCTGCACAAACAAAACGCACATTATAAAAATAAAATAAAATAAAATTTAACATAAAATGCACCCATACAAAGTAGCCAAAAGCCCCGTATTCACGTAGCCATGGCCATGGCCATTTAGTGGAAAGGAACTGATTATACAACTTAGTTCCGGGCTGACAAGATTGAGATTGCCTAGAATCCGCTAGAACGATAGAAAAAGTGTACTTTTTCTATCCAGCGGCTGTGTGTAGCACGCGGCCACTTTTGTTCTTTTTAGAACTTAATGAGATATGTAGATATTATGAGCTTTATCGCTGATAGCTCACCAACAAAGATAATAAAACAAATGACTCACACACGTCAACATCGTCAAGATCCAACTCGACGACGGCAATGGTGTTGAGGGTGGAGTACTCGTACTCAGGGTGAGTGACGTAAGACTTTGGCTTGGTGAACCATGGAGTGTCCCGAGCCGCTAGGAACATGACCTTGCTGTCCGACCTGTTGCAGACGACGGATGTGCAATAGAGAAGGATTGACAGAGCATGAATGTTTAGCATCTATTTATGTAGTTAATTTTACTATAAACACTATTTGCTAACGGGTATCTACAATTTGGTAAACATAAATAATATCACCGAAACTACGATTAAAGGAGCCATCTAAATTGGAAAGGCAATGTAGAGGAAGTACTATCGAATCAAAAAGATGATGACGATAAACTGTTTAATTTGTTAGAATGTAAAAATATTTTTGTTGAGGTCGTACAAATCGATGAGGTTTTCTTTACAGCACTTGGGAAGTGTACTGTTACCTTCATTTATTGTCAGGCTAATAACATTAAAACTAATGGTTTTTCACATAAGGATCAAAGTGATAAGACAAGTGAGAAGATGAGTGGGGTTTTGTCAAAAGTGCATAGAGTAAGAATGAGGGTGTGATACTCACTTGAAGATGTGTTGTGGTATCCTGACCACATCGTCTGCATTGGCGAGTGCGTAATTGATCTTGATAAGAACGATCCCTGTCATAGCGGCATGAATCTTGCCCTCTTCGTCTATGATTGAATAATTAAAATTTAACTTTATCTTAAAAGTGTTATAAGAGGTTAGAAAATATGGAGTTCTTCCATTGAGAAGAGAATCCTTCAACAAGACGGTTGTATCTACTGAGCTACTGCTTTACCATTGTAGTTGGACAATAGCCCACAAAATTAATTGAAGACACATTTTCTGAATCATATCATTGTCACAGTCAGGAAATGATTTAAAAAATATCGCTGTAAATGATAGTTTGCCTTGGGTTTATTGCGGAAAGTTAGAACCTTAGTGAATAGAGATTAGTTAACAGCAAGATGTGGGTGGTATACTAACGTAGATGCACGTGGAGTACTCCGAGCCAGTTGAAGTCGCCGCTCTGTCCGAGGTTCCCCGCCTGTACCTGCGCAGTGGTCGCGCGGTCGCAATGCTGACCTGACGAACGTCCTGAAAAACAACGTCCTTAGCCACGAGCTCAAGCGACCCGCGTCTTGAAGAGCTTGCCATAGTACACTGCGACGAGTTTTGCGGAGCGACGAAAAGAAACAAGAGAGGAGCGCGCATGTATTTGACGCAATTGGCGTCGCAACCACAAGTTGGGCTGAGCAGGATCTTACTTGTGGGCGCTATATCATGACGGCTTAAATTGGCGCTTGCAAAGGCAGTCGCTGTTTTTCCATTATTGCAAAGCTGAGATGAGTTTTAAAAGTATAATCAGTATTAAATATTCCCACTGCTGGAAGTCAGGCCTTTCCTCTGTGAGAGGGAGCGCGCCGTAATCCACCACTTCGTACACATGTGATGGGGAGTGGGTTGGTGGCAATCACATATCTACGAAGTCCAAGTTAAATCATCTGTTACAAGAAGGCCATTCTTTTTTGAACATTAACTTTTCTGCATAATGAAAAATATGTTAATAATTAACCAGCTCACCAACGAACAGGATCACCAATTTGAAGAAGAGGAGCCTTTGTCCCTCCATTGCCTCAGAAACAGTCGTTTCAAAAATAAGTTACACGTTCAGACATAACACAATACCCAATCACAAGTGTATACCGACCGTGTAATTGCTACAAGTCACTCATTTCTAATTAATGACTAATTACGGACACATTTACTTGAGAACTGTCGTTATTTGTGACAAACAATTGAAATTGTTCAAATAGACATACACAGAGTAGTTTTAAATTGGAGTGTTCATTTGAATGCGGTAGACTGACATATGAGACAAGCCTTAACATGTATTGGAGTTACCGTGGCGCTTTCATAACTTCTCCCGCTCTGGGTGGAGCGGGAAGGCGTGTCAGACTTTTACTGACTAAAATCCACCCGTGTTCCCTCAATTGCCTGTATGCCAGGGGCCGTGGTATCTCTTTCGAACAACCCGCAACCCTGGCAGGCATCGGCTGGCCCCATCAGTTGATGCTGACATCTCTTTAAGGCGTTTCGTTACGCGCATTTGGTTGGGTCCGTTGGAATATTTTTATTTTTGTGAGCAGCGCACCTATCGTAATTACGTGTAACTAAATAATTAATTATACGTGTAGTGACGTAATTCAGTAGTATTATTTTCATATCCATCCAAGTCGGCCCTCGGAAAATACAGTAATTATAGTTATCCATGCAAGTCAACAGTTCTTTAATCTGAACATACGTTAGTCCGTCATTCGTGCATAAAGTTTAAATCAAATTAAATCGGATATAACACAAAACACCATTTTTTATTGAGTTCCTGTTTCCTTCATCTCATCATGAAATTCGAACAAAATAATATACTTAATAGTTTTTTTTTTAAGTTTGTTCATTCTTTATATCTAACTACGGTGATGCAAATGAGGCTTAGATTTTGATACCGGTATGTCTGTAATGTATGTGAGTTATGTATGTAATATGCTCACCGGTCCCTCATAACTTCCCAACTACCGTTCATAATTTGACAAATGCGGTATCGTTGGAAGTGTCTTGATCGGGTTATAGGCTATGACACGCCGCATTAAATTGAGTTGAGAGGACATAAAGTCATGAACAAAAAAAAAATCGGCTTCCAATGAGAATGTTTTCTTGTTTCATACTTTTTAATTCTCAGCTTAATTTGCAACTTTTCAGTAGTAAGGTTTTGGTTTTTCACTAGAATCGCAGGTGAGCTCACAAACAATGATCATTCCATGTGCTACTTACTCTGTATCAACAGGACGAACAAACATGTTTGTTTGTAGTCAATAGTAAATTGATGACATCCCTTCGGCCGCTTATCCGGTCAACCTTTCTTGACAGTTGGCTATGTTGACGTATTAGGTTTATCATTTGTTTCTGAGTTACTGGTCATGGTCACTATATCCTGCGCAAAAAATACCCGAACTAAAAAACAGGGCAGGTATAAGATTTTTTCAAGCGGAGGTTTGATGAGATTGTATGAGATTTTTTACTGCCTCTTTGGTCTAAGTCATTAGTTTTGAGTATGAATGTTGATCCCTATAAGAATAGATTAAGACCAAAGAAACGATTGATGGACTGTGTGTAAGATTACATTATGGCTAGGAAGGGCGTAACTAGATGACGAATAATAGAGAAGTATGGAAGAAGACATGTTGCGGCGACCCTTATATAGGGTCACCGCAGGGTCACACTTACCTACCCCGATTTATATAATCGGGGTAGGTAAGTGTAGGAGATTAAGATGACTGTTGGTCTAAGTTATAAGTCGCACGATTTTAACTAAGCGTGGTCCTGGGTTCCAGATACAAATAAAAAAAAGTAGGTAGTATTAGGTTTTTCTAAATACAATTTCTAAGTAAGCGACCTGAAGTGTCCCATACACTTATGTCTATCCTTTCGGGAAATACACCTGTATTTTCAACACTATGCTAACCAAGAAGCTCCGATTACCCGACCTGGTAATCGTATCCTTACCATTTTGAACCGTGTTCAACGTACAGTGCCAATCCTGAGTCGGTGGGAACTGCGAGGTCACCAGTACAACTTGAGCTCTGTTAGCTCGATAGCTTGCTGTACTGGTAGATCAGGTTAGTTTGGTCGATTGTGATCCTAAATAATGTAATAGATGCGCGACAGACTACAGACTTGCAAAGTACGGGAAAGTTATCTTACTATGTTAACACGGGGATGCAAAGAGTATGTTCCTTTTGGGCTCCGAAATAGCACATTTACTTGTTTTTCTTCAACTCAACACCTACACTATAGTTCTAGATAAAGTACCAAAGATTTTATTGGTTTGCTATCTTATATGGTTAAATAATAACCTTTTTGTAAGCTTTCCGTAAGTTTTCTGTATTTATTATTTACTTATCAAAACTTTTGACGCAAGTAAAAATAACTTCTTAAAATGACTTAGCGCCTCGGACTTGTTCTACTACCTTAGGGTGACGGTAAGCTAGACGAGTGGAACACGATACAACATTAAGTTAAAAATAATTATAAATAAATTGTTTATGTTTTTATTGTTAAATAAAAACATAAACAAAATATAGGGCGGCAAGGACATCAACGCGCAACCTATGACCACGGATGCAGTACATGATTCTGAAACCCTCCCACGGGGTCTAGAATAATGTGCTGAGTTCATGATTACAGTTTGCGCGTCGATTTCATGCCACCCTGAAAGAATCCTGGATCCTGTTCAAGTATTTATACTCTGTGTTGACATTATGTCACTTACGGGATACTTTATGTCGCTTACGGGATATTTTACTTAATATCGAATCATAAGTGATAACTGTGATAAGTTTTTTGACAACAGACTAACCACAGCTTGCTTCTTGTTAAATTCTTCATAAATCTGCCTATAATGTCACTACTTTGGTGTGCACTGGTTAAATGGCATGCAAAATGGTTCAATAATGTTCATCGTCCTCAACATACAGGCATACTATAGATACTATAACCTCACGCCTTCTTCACATGGAGGGTAGGCAGAGCCCACAGAACAGCATAATGTTCCGTTTTGCGAGAGGGAGTGCCTATAACCTACCACGCCGGCTCAGTGTGGGTTGGGAGATGTCACATGTCTTCGAATTTTTAGGACAAGCCGGTTTCCTCACGATGTTTTCCTTCACTGTTTTGAGAGCAATCGTTCAAACCCACGACCAAGGTGCAACTTCTAAGTAGAGACCTTTACTACTGGGCCACGACTGCTCTAAAGCTACAGAAAGCCACCTGCTATTTTCTCAACGTCTTTGGTACAAAACAATCGCATACAGTGCAAGTTAGTCCCAAGTGGAACAAGCCAGGCGCGGGTGATCTACATGGGCACTTGTTGGTAGTCGACTCGACTCTGTAGCAGTAACCTAGTACTGGATACCTGAGAACTCCACAGATAATGCTTCACTATTCCCATGTTACAGATGTTTTTGCAGATGTTCAGGGCACTGAGCAGGTCGTGGTGATAGTATACTGTTGCACCGCACACAGTACTAAATCGCTTGACACTTCATTTTTCATGTAATATTGACATGCTTTAGGAGTGTATGATAATACATAAGTAGTTGGTCACTAGAGACTAATTACTAACGGTAATGGACATTCGGTTGATGAAAAACTTGACGATTAACCCTTTTTAGGGTTTCGTAGCCAAATGGCAAAAAAACGGAACCCTTATGGATTCATCATGGCTGTCTGTCTATCTGTCCGTCCGTATGTCACAGCCACTTTTTTCCTAAAATATAAGAACTATGCTGTTGAAACTTGGTAAGTAGATGTATTCTGTGAACCGCATTAAGATTTTCACACAAAAATAGAAAAAAAAAACAATAAAGTTTTGGGGGTTCCCCATACCTAAAACTAAAACTCAAAAAAAAAATCATCGAACCCATACGTGTGGGGTATCTATAGATAGATCTTCAAAAATGATATTGAGGTTTCTAGTATAAGTTTTTTCTAAACTGAATAGTTTGTGCGAGAGACACTTCCAATGTGGCAAAAGGTCCCCCCCCCCCCCCCTGTAACTTCTAAAATAAGAGAATGATAAAACTAAAAAAATATATGATGTACATTATCATGTAAACTTCCACCGAAAATAAAATATTTATTTTATCCATCCTGGAAAAACTTTAATTATTTAAACTGGATAATTAAAACTACGATATACAAAATAAATACAAAAAACAAAAGGACACTTAGGCGTCGAAGTATTCCTCCGCATCGCTGTCATCAGGAAACGTGCCCAGAAGACTGGCAGCATTGCCACGTTGAATGGCAATGCTAATTCTTTGGCCGAACGAAGAACGACCCAGCCCTCTGGTCACGTGAAGTGTCGACCAGCCGGCAAGAAATTTCCTTAAAGAGGAGACGTGCACTCGGGCCCCATGACCCGAAAATTGGTTTGAATGAGATCTAGTAAGTAGTTTTTTTTTTTAATACGTCATAAATCGTAAACCGCAATTTACCTTTCATTCAATCAACTGAAATATAAAAATTAACATTTTATTACATAAACATAAACCTTATGGATAAACCGTGAACCATTATTTTCTAATAATAAATCTGTAATAGGTGCCTAAGTAAATAATAATTATAATTTGCGCGGGGGGGTGGCTTGATCGGTAACGGGTGCGGAGCGCGCGGGGGGCAGGTTCCGGGGGTTCAGGTACTTTTGGTCACGTTGAAGCACTTTAATTTGAATTATAATAATCATAGAATATTTGCATTATACAAATCGCTTAGATGTACAAACAAAATTTTCATGGAGATCATTAACAAAAATGTTTTTTGCAGCAACAATATGCCAACATTACTTTTTGGAGACTTCAATGAAGATTTTTTTTAAAGACAACTGTATACTGTCATTCATGCAGAACGCTGGTTACAGGACGTTATTACCACCTTGTCCAACTACGCGAGGAGGCACACAAATTGATAATATTTTTGATAATATATTTGTCAAACTGGAATATATATTAGCTTGTTTAGCTATCACAAGGCTATATTATTGGCTCGCATATAGTTAGATCTAAATCCCATCATTTAGGTACCTAATTATAATGTTTACTTATCAATAACTTCATTTAAAAAACAAAACACTATTATTATAATATCGATCAAAGTTACAACGAACTACAAGAACTTTTATATTATGTTACTTGCTGCTACGGAACCCTTCATGGGCGAGTCTGCCACGCACTTGGCCGCTTTTTTTTTAAATGTCAACTCGCAAGTCAACCGGTCTTGGTCTCCAGCCAGGGTTTGAAAACTTAAAACTAAGCGATTACACGCTAAGGGTACCTCTGTGGGGTGCGGACTTCGGCTTAGGGCGTCGCTGGAAGAGGGCAGCGAGGGTCAAGGTGAGGTCAAGATTAGGGGAAAACAATTTTTGGAATCGGATCAGTAGTTCCAAGGATTATCCATATACAAGCTAACATATTTTACAATAATATTATTATATCGTTTTTTTTTTGGCTTTGAAGAGCTTCGGAACGGTTGGGTCCTGTGTGGTCTAAATTCGTAGGTGGGAAGGGAGCTCCTTGTAACAAAAAATTGCAAAAACAACGGTCGGACTCGCACAGTTCCGTATTAACGTACGATATTGAACACTTCATTATTTTTTATTACTTTAGTAAAAAACACGGTTTTGTATGGATGTTCTTTTTATTTTTATTATTTATGTTATACAGCGGGCACAGTAGTACACACTCTGTGAAAATTGCAAGTGTTTACCAATTACGGTTCAAAAGATAGATACAGCACTGTGACAGACGGATGGGGAGACGGACAGCAGGGTCGTAGTAATAAGGTACCGTTGGCACCCGTGGGATACGGAACTCAAAAAATGTGGGAGTATTCTCCATCTCTAAAAATACAAGTCCCTTAACACTCATAGAAATACGCTAAATATTTATTACAGGAGCGAGTGCAAGTAATTAGCGTGGCCGCGCCGCCATGTTTGGAGCTCGTAATTATCGCGACAAAGCACTGGAGACAATCGCCAGTAAATCAACTCGGGTCATTTACATTTACATCGCCTCTTTCTCTGCCTTTTTATTGCGCACTGTGGTTTTGTGTGAAAATTGCATAAAATTGTTTGTTCTGTTTTGAGTGTTTGAGACAATGCAATAAATAGTTCTTGAGTGATAATTACAAGCGTCGTTTGCATAGCATAATGACATAATCAGCCTATAATGTTCCCACTGCTGGGACACAGCTCTCCTCTCGGGGAGAGGGTGTGGGTCGTAATCCACCCCGCGGGCCCAGTGCGGGCTGGTAGATAACACATGTCGTCGGATTTTTGGTTCTAGGACATGCCGGTTTTCTCACAATGTTTTCCTTCACCGTTTTAAGCGCAGTGGCGTTTAAATTATTTACACAAAGTAAAGCGGCTATCTAGGTTCGAATCTACGACCTACAAGTCGTAAGTCGGAGCCGCAACCAATAGGTCACTACTGCTCTAATGCATAGGTATTACTGATGATAGTATGAATTTCACAAAAGAACTTCTTCCTGCTTACTATAATTTTAAAGAAAATTGATAATGAATAATTCAAGCCTAGAATCCATTCCTGTTGTAATTATTGCACTAAATATGACGACACGTACAACAACATTCTACAATCAATCTGCTTTTTCCCAACTATTTCTGGGTCGGCTTCCAATCTAGCCGGATGCAGCTAAATACCAGTATTTTACATGGACTGACGCCCTATCTGACCTCCACAACTCAGCTACTGGATAACACGAGACCCTTTATGAAGACAGGGGACTTTTGTTGCGTAACATACTAACAGTAGGAATAGCTTTCAGTTTGACAGTTCAACAAAATTCATTGCGTTATTTACTTTGTTGAACAGACAAAATTCCGAACATATGAAGCGATGGATTAGCATTATCCTTCAAAATGATTCAGATTCTGATTTAGTGTCATGGTTGTCAGATTTACTAGGCTTCAGATACCCGTAACGACCGTCTAAGATCTACGACTGACAGACGGGACCAAATGGCTCAACGTGCTTTCCGAGGCACGTAGGGGTCTCGATAATTATGTAAAGGATACTCACCCATCCACGAATTGACCGGGGCAAGCGTAGCTTAACCAGCGATAGACCCTAACTGCCTTATGGCTGTTTTTATTTAGCTACAAGCCCAAAAGTTATGTAAACGACAGTCCGAAAAGATGGCACACTCACAATGCCTATCTGTCAGGAAGAATGCTTTTGTAATCTGCATATCATAATAAGTAATTATAATGGAATGTTAAATCTTCACCAACCGCTAGTCTTCTTTCTTATTTATTTATTTATTAACATACCGCAGCTTATATGTAATATCACTCCGCTAATAATAATAACAAAACGATAATGTTATTGTTTACAGTAAACAATAATGTGTGGTGCACATAATTATTATTGTGTCATACTCAGTCGATGTGTAGTTGTTGTGGAGAAAACTTGAGACAATAGGTACATAAACTGAATAGTTTTGTGTGAAAATGCGTTTGATATGGATTATTGTCATGTCACTGGGTAAGTAAAGATATTGACAATAAATACATTAATAATGTTATTCAAACAATAAATATCTAGTTATTATAACAGAGGTACAACTATTCGTTATTGTATGGTAGAATGATAAAACGCAGGTAGCAGGCATGCTATCGTATTGTCATACATATGTTACGTCTAGAAATAAAAAGTAAAAATAAAATAATATAGTAAAAGTGAAAAATAAGGCTAGAGGTTTTGTCGCGGACTTGTGGTATACACGGTTTGAACGAAGTAAGCTTCTGCACACTTGGCGAATGTCAGCTACCCCGAAAAAAGGGTAACATTTTGACACAAAAGTGTCGTGAACTGAACATAATGTTACACTCTTTTCAGTGCGCGCAGTATAACGCGCGTTATGAGTGTTTGTTCCAGTACCTAAAGAAAAAGATACATGGAAATATTGCAAGCTACTTATGTAGACGTCTGAACTTCTATTGAACTGTGAACCAGCTTACTTCATTACCTGGACAATAAACTATTTCTTATGTTTTAACTGCCCAGGTTACGCTGATCCACGCTACGCAGCAACCCGTTCCACCAGGAAGTGGATACAGTCATTCACAGTGCCTTGGGTTGGTGTGCTGAGCCATCGAGAAAGTAAGCACAAACATTATTGAACACAATGAAGCATGACTGTGTCATTGCAAAACAAGCCGTTCACCCGATGAGATTTCCATCGCCTAAAATGACGAACTTCCATACAAACTTTCATCCGCTATAGCCCCTTTATGGGATGAACTTTCATAAATCCTTCCTTAGTGCTCGCCTTCGGTGTATTAACAGAACTCTTTTGAAAAATTTCATTATCAATCAGAATATGAATCATTTTGAACAATATTGCTAATTCATTGTTTCGTATGTTCGAAAAATGTGTTTGCTTAATAACGTAAATAACACAATGAATGTTGTTGAACTGTCATATTGAAATCCATTCCTACTGTTTTGGTGTTACGCAATTACCCCGTCGCTTTTGGCAGTACGTTAGCTGTCAGTGAATGAATGAATCTACAATCTAAATTTTAATAATTCATACATAATTCTCAGAGAAAATGATTACATAAAAAAAATGAAAAGTTGCCTTGAAAATGTAATAATTCAATGCTTTGTATTGAATTATCAAATTTTCGAAGCAACTTTGAATTTTTTTGCTTTCGTAAGAACCATTCGGACTATTACGACAATATAGCCGGTCCAGCTGTTGTGCTGGTGTGAGCTGTGTGTTTTCTGTTGTTATTCTTACCAACGCACAGCATTTTATATCGACCGCGACAGTGGAAAGGTAAAATGGGTAAAGGGCAATTTGGTCGATATTGAGAGATTTTTTTTCTGCGTCGTTTGATCTACGTTTCGCGTCGATTTGAGCACATTTTTTGGCGCTTTAGAATCACAATTTTTTTTCTTTTTCATTTAAAGTTATTTTTATGTTTCTGAAGTTGATGTCGCTTAAGTGATTGATGCTCACTGTACATTCATGTTTGACAATGCTTTAGCTTTTTTGGGTTTCTCTATTTGATGAATATAGACCTAATTAGTGGTTTTACCTAAACTCCATAATTAATTGTGTAGTGGTATAGCCCAAAAGTAATTTCTGTTTTATTTAGCTCTTTGGGGCTTTAGCAAAATTGCTCGTAAATATTATGTTCGTATAGTACTATGGTTCAGCGTTGTTTTGGAATTCCAACGATTATTTTTGATTGTATATTAGTAAGAAGTACATGCTTTAATATAAGACGGTATTGATTTTAGAACCAAAAACCTGTTTAATTTAACGTTAGTGTACTTCATAACTAAGTTTTTTGAGCATTTTAATCCAAATTTTATGACAAGCCTATCTTATAAGCTCTTTCATTGGGATGACTTGAACGGAGATAGAAGGAATCGTACACAAATCTAAATTTCACTCAATCCAAAAAAGTTTGCGATTACTTTGAAAAATCGAAGTCTTTTTTGTTACGGTAGATTATATTATGATTTCTTCTTCTTTTTAGATTCTTTATTTAAAAATATAGATTTAGAATATAAAAAAAAAAAATAGTTCAATTGTTTTTCCATATAAAAAGGCTTTCAGTCCTAGTTTACGGTCATTCAGAAATCTGATTTAGTCAATTTTAACGGATTTAAAATACTTTTTAAGAAAAGAAGATAGAAGTAGTTTTACGGACCACATCAAGGACGCGATAAAGCAGAACAAGAGCTAAAAGGGAAAGAAAAAAAAACGTTTATTTGCGGTAAATATGACGCAAAAAAGGCCAGGAACACAAAAAAATAAATAAGAAAAGGTTGAGCAAAACATGCGTCACATCCACGCAAAACGGTTATCGCTCGGCATTATTCTGCGACCCTATGCAAGACAGAGCCCCACTGCTGGTCGAAGCCGAGGCAATCGTCGAATCCGACTCGGCTGGGCAGCGTTCGTGAAGCTACGCAATATATTCTCGTCCTAAATACCGCAGTGTTTCAAGACGAAAGTCTTTGACCAGTGCGTCTTGCCAGTGATGACCTATGGCACTGAAACGAGGTCGCTCATAATAGTCACGGAATCAGAATCAGGAATGAAGAGATCCGCAGGAAAACCAAGGTGACCGACATAGCCCGAAGAATTGCCAAACTTAAGTGGCAGTGGGCAGGGCACATTGCTCGCAGATCAGATGGCCGATGGGGCCGAAAGTTTCTGGAGTGGCTACCGCGTTCGAAGGAATCCGCTAGATGCGGGAATGTCTAGCAGTTGACATCTTTTGGCAAAAATTATGATAATTTAGAATAGTATGTAACGTTGTACCGTTACTTTCCATAATACACTTATTGACTAAAATAAAATGTCAAGTCAAACCAGAGACGTAATAATATTAGGGACCTCCGAGGTTACTAAACATAATTAGTTTGCTGTCCATTGTCCATGCTAGTGATGTGCGCAGTCGGCGTGTCGGAACGAGTGAATGAGAACGGTAACCTTCGCGACATCGCCGCGATCACCCCTTTCACGGTGACCTGGGGCCTTAGTCTGCTATTTTTATAAATTCGTCATTCCAACACGATCCCATTGTCATTCATTTGTCATTTTGCTAAAAGTTCGTAATCTGCTAAATTCATAATGGTCGATCATTGGTCAGTCAATGGTCTCGTAATAGAATTGTGTCATAATGGCATTTTCGTATTGCCATTATTATAAAACTCGTTAGTATAAACGTTTTTCGAAAAACTACTACTAAATTTGAACATTTATTCATGCCAGATTTCATTTATATATATTTTTACATATTATATAATAGTGTTTTATGCAATCTAAAGTAGTTGGAAGTTCGTAAATTAAGTCAGTCATTCACTTGTCATTATGTACGAGATTACCAATAAATGCCATTTCTTTCAATGGAGTGTCAGTGGCTGACCATTGGAAAGTCACAATGACGCCATTATATTAGTAGATTACCAAACTTGTCAAAATCAACAATTATGAAATCAATGATAGACCATTCTGACACTATTGTAATAGCAGACTTGAGGCCCAGCACGGTCGAATTCCTGCTACAGGCAAAGACTCACGTGCACTTGATTCCATCGCTTGGATCTCACATACGGGTCTTCATAATTTTTAAAAGCCTAAAGCAGGCAACAGTTTTCATTGATTCATATTAGTTTTTTTTTTGGATGGGAAATCATCAAGTAACTTCTCCCGCTCTGAGTGGAGCAGGAGGGCGTGTCAGACTTTTACTGAATAAAACCCACCCGTATTCCCTCAGTTGCCTGTCTGCCAGGGGCTGCGGTATCTCTTTCGAACAACCCTCACCCCTGGCAGGCATCGGCCCTTGCGGATGCCACCAGTTGGTGCTGACATCTCTTTGAGGCGCGCTTGGAACACAACGCGCCGTCGACCCAGGCTTGGTCATTACCGGACAGCGAGCTACCCATTACTCGTCGTCCGTAAGCCCGTGCTTATGGTGGCCGGGAATCAGCCTGGGATTCCCGACGCCCAGGGCGTCTCCTGCGGCGACTAAGGCCGTGAAGGCGCGTATACTGCCTCTCCCTCACGTGTGCCGCCTCCCTCTTCGCGAGCATTACTGCTTCGCAGAAGGAGGTGACGGCTACCCATGCACTCTCACTTCGTACCATGGCCTAAACCAGAGGGCCTACTCGCTAAGCACGAAATCCGTAATCTCGGTCGAAGTTCCTCCGTTTCCTACTCCGTATCACTTACAGACCTATGATTAGTTTGGCACCCAAACTAAGAATGAATTACTACACGATTTGACAGTTGTCCCTAGACCCTATATAGTTTTACCCGTCCAAAAAAGTTAATTAATCAGCTGTAGGAGTCACTTCGAAGTTACGAACTATTTTTGGGACGGGCCCGATTTTCGTTGGCGGAGTTAGAGAGTAGCCCCCCAGGGCCGGACGCGAGAGATCGCCGCCGCCGATCGCCTCCTTGACTCATATTAGTCAACCCTATTAAATCCTGTGTTTTCGTAACCCTATACTGGGTAGTTTTGAACAGCTAATTATGTTTTATATTGTATGTACCTACCTATTCCTTTATGCCTAGAGGCTTTTAGTTAGATTGGAAGTTCTGTTTACGTTTTATTTTAATTTTCTATTATTTTTAGTTTTCAATTTTTGATGGTATATTGGCGTGTGCTAGCTGACATATGGCAAACTTTATGTTTTTTTTTTTTTGTGTTTCGTAATTTTTATTACCTATTATTGTAAAGAATCAAGTTCTTCTAACTTAACAGACAGCTGTGTTGCTGGGGAGTTTGTTCCGCTACTTCTTCTTCCCAGCTAAAGCACTAGGAAGTGGTGAAGGGCGGGCGTTTTTGGGGGATTGTCTTATGTAATTTTATTTTAACCTTCAAAAAGAGCTGACTCTCAACCTCGTTTGAATAAATGACTTTTGATTTTTGATTTTGATTTATCTAGGTCACCTTAGAGCGTGTGCCTATTTGCTCGTAATCTGTTGTTGTTTAAAATTATTATGCCTTCTGCGTAATTATTTATACATGCAACCTATTTGCCATTAGCTCTGCGCATTTTGTATGTAGGGGAGACCGAGGGGATTTGTAACAAGGGTGATTTAAGAAACAGTACCGATTTCTCGAAATTTAAAACCGTTAGCGGTTTTGCAACCACTTTCCTCCGCCCGCTGGCGTGTCAGTTCGCGTCAGTGGCGTAATTATATATGTTTCGAAAGCTCATTGACTAATTATTATATATATTTGGTATAATTGATTTCTGTATATTTGCTTCTTGAAGGTGGATTAAATAAAAATTGGGAGGTTTTTTCTTTCTGAGGAGATTTGAAACTGGCTGTTTCAACTCTCCTCGTTTTCATTTTTATATCAGACAGCAGTCAATAAATAACGGGCATAAAAAAGGCCGTCAAGAAACAAAGAGGAAACGAAGACAGTGAAGAATAAGAAGAATCCTTTTGCCTTTGTTGTTTTGAGAAATATTCTAATAGCAGAGCCGAAGAAAAGTTGGGGCAATGTCTGGAATACAAAAACTGGGTTCATGAAGCTTGCACTTGTGGGAAACTTTCTCATGTTTGCCACAACTGCTTGTCAGATTGACGATTTTATTTGCATAATATTTTTATTTTTCACATTTGTGAAATTATTGTAACTTAAATATTTGAAGAAATATTGATCAAGACTGATTGTAAATAATTGATACATAAGAAACGACTGAAAGTTAATAATTATATTATTTCAAAGATTTAAAATACTATCTGAGTAATAGAATGTAAAACATTTTGTTTATCTGACTGTTATTTTAATTAATGTTACGAATAGGACGTTATGGTACTTTTAACTACTTTGAGTTGATTATTTGTATTAGACCTGTTGTTACCTACTTAACTGATATATCAGTATAAAAAATTAATAAAAAAGTTTGTTTCGTACTTGAAAAGGATTATTTGAATAAATACCTTTAAATTATATCATCATTTTTATTTGTTAAAAATCATATGTTTCAACTCTCCTCGACCCCTGTTTCATCTTACCCCGGCATGAGGGGAGTTGAAACAAGTTGACTTATTACGGTTAAGTCGATTTTTCAACACAATATTTAACGCTTAAAATTTCTTTATGCTAATCATTCGCAAGTGCAAAGAATGACTTATCGATTGGTACGACTATCATACGATTACTATCTTTAATATTTGGTGTATGAAACAAAATGTCAAAATTGTTTCAACTCCCCTCGGTCTCCCCTACTTGACGTTGACAAAAAATGTGCAAGTCATGTTGTACTTCTCACTTCCATTCCATCTATGTAAACTCCTCACTGATTGTGACATCCGCACACCACCTTCATGAGCGCACTAGTACATTTCGCTTTGCTTATGCTTTGGTGTCACAATCAGCGGAGATGACTATTGGTCATCTTGTGAAACGCTGGACGTTATGTTCCATTGTCCAAAGTTCCGGATAACATCTCCCAAAGTTCCGGCCAACATCCATCGTTATCGGTGGCACCGTACACTGTTTTACGGGCCACTATCCAGAAGCATTTGCTACTGCCGTCGTGCTCCGTTCAGGGTTTATATTTACCCGCGTGAGCACGTCGGCCATCTACAGGTCAGGCGCGACCAACCGCCAACCATCAACATTCCTGGCATCTGCAACGTAGCACACCCGATGGGGTCACCGTCGCATCAGGATGAGCCTGGAGAGTACTGCGCTACTCTCAAGGGAATTAAGGGAATCTTGTGACCATAGACTTACCTACCCATTACTCTTATTTACTATTTTTATGAATGTATAAATTTTTATGTTGACAAAGTTACGTGGTATTATTTATAGCCCCACGTAAACCTTTTCCGTGACAAGTAGTAAAGATTGATGTTAACGTTCAGTTTTGTCAATAAATTATTTAGCTTATCCTCATAAACTAAACAATTTATTGAAAAATCTGTACGTTAGCTGTAATCAATATTTTTTCATATACATCCATCATTTAATGTATATACATCCATTAATTTATATGCCCTTCAGCTAGTTTTAGTTCTTCTTTATACAGAAAACTCGCGTATTTTTTGTAATAAGCGAGTTTTCTAGACATAAGCACTTTTTTCTTGCTGTAACTTTTTAAATATCGATTTTTTTTTGTTAAAGCGACACTTATCTCTTAAAATAAAGGTTTCATAGAAATCATTTATGATTTATACCCTAGGAAAAAAAATCGATTTATGGAAATTTATGAAACAAAGAAAAAATCATTAGAAATATTTATAGTACATTTTTTCGTTAAAAAAAACAGCTTTAAAATTCATTCGTGAGATTTCAAGTTTTGCCGCTTTAGCCATTTTACCTTTCCATTGTCGATATCATTAAATTCTATTGTATTATCACCTAACAACCGGTCTAGAGCCGTCAAAAGCTTATTGTTGTAAAATGACGCTATCCGTTGACAGCCGCGACCCCCCGCGGCGTTTGACACTTGAAGTTTTTACGATAACACTCACTATTTTATTATCTATTATTCTATTATTACGGGGTTCTAGGGTTTTCGAAGGTCGACTTCCTTGTCTTCCTTGTAGTAATCGCTTAAATTTTCCCTTACAGCAAAATTTTCCCAAGAAGCCATCATAGGAATAACCCTTATCAAAAAGAAACTCGGGTTGTCAAATGCTTACGATGTGGCGCACATACCGAAGATTAATATAAGGTAGGTACGCTTAATTTCCTGTGTTAAAGCTATTACATTTAACTAATAAAGAGTGACAGTTGTTAGTTGAATATACTTACGGCCAATGATGATCCCTTTCTTCTCCTAAAATTGTTTGGCTGAAAATCACTATGCATAACACGTTTGCTATAAACTTCAGTAACGATTATGTTCCAATATTTTTTTTTTAAATATAATTATCTTTACTTCTAAAACTATTCTGTCAGAATAAGTCCAACGTTAGGAGATTCAATTATTTGAATCTCCTAATTTTGCATGAATGTCCTAAGTATTGTATCATATAATGTGTATTATTAGTGTTTATTTATAGTAAAATTCTTAGCCTAAGAATTAGGATTTAGTGATAGAAACCAATCGCTGTAAATCCGAATACACTCAGTCTTGTCTGCCCTACGCCTAGAGTGTACTTTAGAATCGTGTAGGGGCGGAGGGGCGAGGCGGTCCGCGAGTTGAGGAGCAGGTGGTTGTAATACTCGTGGTGAGTGTTAAGGTGAATGCGCAGTGGTAGACCGCGAAATTCAAATTTTCTTACGTTTTTGCAATTTTCAGGTCAGTATCAGGTTGTATTCTGATCAAAATGTGATTTGCGAATATAACAGGTACGTGTTTACAGATTATACTCATTAGAATGTCTAATATATCTCTTATAAGTTAGATTTCCTCCACAAGCACTTTTCCATAAGAAATTTGTTTTTATGGAACAAATCTAACTTAGAAAGATGTATTATTGATTCTAATGATTATAAATCTGTAAATACGTACATGTTATAGTCGCAAATCATATTTTGATCAAGTAACAAGCTGACACTCACCTGAAAATTGCAAAAAACGTAACAAAATTTGAATTTCGCGCTCTACCACTGCGCATTCACCTTAAACCATCTGCGACGATAAGCTCGCGTGGGACTGCCGAAACCCCGCAGTGTCGGAGCCGTGACAAATTTATTGCAGTTAAATCGAATAAAAAAAAATAAGAATATTTAATAACTTTTTATGCCTTAAACCAGAAGTGGACAAATAATCATAATTAAAAGTATTTTTTTTTCTTTTTGGCTTTGCACTATTCGTGCTTATTGCCAGTAACAATAATTTATTTGATAACAAAATAATTAAAAGTATTTTGTATGATTTTGCTCTAAATCAAGAAGCTTATAGATAAAAGTGGAGGCCACACTCCAAATAAAAAGTGAAGATGACTTGTGGCCTAACGCTCTCTTTCTAAATACATACTTAAGAACGAGACAGTGATATGTGTTTTCTCTTTTTATGTATGTATTTAGAAAGAGAGAAAGAAAGAAAGAAGAAAGAGAGCGAGAGCCCATTGTAATAGGTCTTTACCTATGAAATTGCCGTTTTGTATGAAAAAATTTAAACGAATTTTTTTCATGTATTTTTTATTTGTATTAATCGAAGTAATCACCCATGCAATCAATGCATCTTTGCCATCGCAGTGGCAGTTTATTGATGCCCTTCTTAAAGAAATCAGCTGGACGGGAGGCAACAAATTCTTCAAAGGCATTTTGTACTGCCTCTCGGGTATTGAATTTTTTTCCCGCCAAGAAGTTATCCAAATTCTGGGAAAAGTAGTAGTCTGTAGGCGCAAGGTCTGGTGAGTAGGGCGGATGACGGAGAGCTTCCAACCCCAGTTCTTGCAACTTGGAGACCGTCTGCTGTGCAGTATGAGGTCGCGCGTTGTCGTGCAGGAGCAGCGGAGACGAGCGATTGACCAATGCTGGTTGGAGATGTGCCAGCTTCTCCATCGTTGTGTTCAGTTCTTCACAGTACACATCTGCAGTAATGCTCACCCCGTTTGGTAAGAAGCTGTGATGAATCACACCGGCGCTAGACCACCAAACAGTGACCATCACTTTTCTAGGGGTAAGTTTTCGTTTAGGGCATTGTTTAGGTGCTGAACCAGGATCCAACCAACTTGCTGAGCGCTTGCGGTTATCAAACAGAATCCATGTTTCATCGCAGGTAACAATGCGGTTCAAAATTCCTTCATTTGTGTGTCTGTTGAGCAGTGCAAGGCACGTCTCGACGCGTACTTCGCGCTGACGATCATTGAGTTCGTGGGGCACCCATTTGTCAAGCTTTTTTACCTTGCCAATTTGACGCAAATGGACCAATACTGTTTTGACGCTAACGTCGAAAGCTGCTGCTAATTCAGCCGTAGATTGTGTATCATCAGCTTCCACAATCGCCTTTAATTCGTCATTGTCGACCAAAGTCTTCGGACGACCGCGAGGTTCATTTTTCAGGTCGAAATTTCCAGAACGGAAGCGAGCAAACCAATAACAGGTGGTGCGTTGGTTTGTAGTGTTAGCTCCGTAAACGTCGTTGATGTTGCGTGCCGCTTGTGCCGCGTTGCTGCCACGACGGTACTCATATTCCATAATTACTCGAATTTTTAACGTATCCATGATGACGAAAAAGATTGAAATGCGATGAAAATGTAACACTTATCAATAAACAAATGACTACTTTTGGAAAAAAAATCCATGTTTTTAAAATAAAATTAATTTGAAATTAGAATTCTTATCCAAACAAAAATTATTTTGATTTGAAATGGCCAGTACTGCAAAACGGCAATTTCATAGGTAAAGACCTAATATTTAGGGATTTAAATTTTCTAGCATCTTATATTATGTGACATTAAGTTCGGGCAAGTTATCGTTCGGACAAATGATGATTAGGATAAAAAAAAATGGTACTTTATATTATGGATAAAAAGTTAGGGAACAAATCAAATCAAATCATTTATTTGCTTGAAATATGGGTAGTTACATGAGGTGATACATACAATAATAAAAGTTCTTATGACCATATCCTACCTTAATAGGTGTGCAAATATCTATTGTACTAAAATATACACATTATCATAGGTTAATTAAATTAAAATGCACGCCTTCCTCCTATGGATGTAGGCAGAAAACTACAGAGCGCCACCAGTTCCGATCCTTACATACCACTTTTGCCTCGTTTACTACAACTATTATGATTTGACAAATATATACATATAGCATTTATTGACAGTTATTAATTTTATAATTTTATTATCCTTATTTTAATTAAAAATTTAATAAAATTAAATACTAATTACATTTATCATTTAAATAATCGTTAACTTTATAATAGGCTTTATTGATTAAATAAAGCTTTAACCTATTTTTAAATGCCCTAAGATTCGTTGCTTCCTTTATATGATTAGGTAATTTATTATATATTTTAGGGCCCATACAGAATGCACTCTTATCAAACAGCAGTTCTATGGCGTATTGCTCGAAGTGTACTGGCAAGCCTGGTACTTTTTAACGTTTCATATTTATTTATATTATTTCTAATGTCTAATGCTAGTTCATAAATATACAATGATGGGAATGTCAATATTTTCAAATTTATAAAATGTGGTTTACAAGTATCCGTAGGTTTTAATCCACAGATTGCCCGGATACACTTCTTTTGGGCTTTGAAAACTGTTTCTCTATCTGTGGCATTCCCCCAAAACATTATGCCATACCTCAGTGTTGAACCAACGTAAGCGTGGTAAGCAGATAGTAATGCACTTTGATTTACCACTTTACGAAGCATATAGATGGCATATGAATACCGACTTAGTTTTGTACATACTTGTTCAATATGTGTTTTCCATGTCATGTCTGAGTCTATGAACACAATAGATAACCACGGCCAATATTACTAGTTAGGTACTATTGACTGACTCTTTTTTAAATTTTCCTTCTCATCTCTCAGGAACACAACGAAGGCCATGTTCCTGGCACTAGAGGGCGCTGTGCGCTACGCCTCGGTCACCGACTACGTCATACACCCCGAGTTCAACGAGGACACGCTCAACACCATCGCACTCGTTCATCTGCACTATGACGAGAAAAAGTTTGACTGTAATAATATATTCTGCTTTGACTTCATTCATGTGACACGCACCCTATTTGCATAACACACTTTAATTCAGAATCCGAACATTTGTGAAGGATATTGCTAATCCATCGTTTCATGTGTCTGAAAGATTTGTGTGCTCAACAACGTAGGTAAATAACGCAATTGTTGTTGTTGAAATGTCAAATAAAAGCATACTGTTAGTGTGTTACTCAGTTACCCCACAGTTTTTCGAACGGAAATTGTCGCAAAACTTCACTTTTGCGATTGGCTATTGATATAATCATTCAACCAATCACAGAATCACAGCACAAGCACTTGACAACTTGTCACAATAATTTTTCACAAAAACTAACTACTGACTGTCAGTGGAACACCGCAATGGCTTTCAAATGAAGACATTTGTATAAATGAAGACATATGTCTTGCTGTTTTGATTCATTCATCAACATAACTAAATTAAATTATCCACTATCGCTCTGAAGCGCACTAAAATATTGGGTGGGATTTACAATAAATGTTAACCCCTGTATATTTAATTTAAGGCATAAAAAACCCATTTGCCAATTGCTCTTTTTACACCGAAAACCGATACAACATCAGCGATAGTTCATAAAATAATTTAGTAACTTTGATACATTAATCACCACACAGAAATATTTGACAGTTGATACGTCATTAACCATAAGCCACAGTGTTCGACTATGTTCGCAGGGGTGCTGATGGACTGGCCCCAGGAGTACGAGCAGATGAACAACCAGCTAGGCAATGCTTACGCTTTCGGCTACGTAGACGGTAAGTTGCTTTTGTTTGTTGTGTTTAACATCAGCTACCTTTATTTCTTAAGGCGAATATATGTAGCCCCTCCGAGGTACCCCCTCTGTTACGTCACTCCGCGGGGATGTAACGGCGCGCCCGGCCGAAATCGTGCGATTTCTCGCGTTCACTAAAACTACGATATCTCTGAAATTTCGCGTCGCAGCTCGACAAACCCTATGTCTTTGAAATTGTTATGAAATAAGCTATCTGATTATCTATAGTTTAGTACAGTTTTATCGTCGAATCTATTGTTGAATCGAAGTTGAAAGTAGGGTGAACTACTCTTTCCCAGTTTTTCGTACAAAAGTCGTCATATTAATAAAATAAAAGCATGTTTTTCCAAAGTTATTATTTTATTTTAACACATTATATTACAATAATCAATAAAGTTTACAGACACTTCCATACATATTTTACACACTGCAACTTACAAAATGCAAACGAAATACAAAAAAAACTCACACCGCGTCCGTTATCTAAAACGTTGGGATTGCGTCTTGAGTGCAACATTCCGTAATAAATTGTTGTTGGATGTTTAGCATGTGATGTTATATGCCTTTCCTGTTCTTTTTCCTACAGTCTGTGTAAGTTAGAGTAGGAAAGGTATACTCTCGACGGGCAATATTTGCCGTTAAATCCGACCGGAAACAAGAAATCTCCAAGAGAGTTCTTACCGACACACGCTTTTTGACGTAAATCTCCAGGAGATTTGTTTACCGTTAAGGACAGTAAGGTAGGACTAGCTATAAAATTGACGATAAACAACCGACTTCCAAAAAAAACACTACAAAGTGAAAAATAACTTTAATTTCGAAAGTCGGTGTCTTTGGAGCTGTAATTTAATTTTTTGTCACCGCCTTCCGAAATTAAAGTTATTTTTTACTTTGTATTGTTTTTTTGGAAGTCGGTTGTTTTTTTTGGAAAAAGTTTTTTTTTCATTTTTTAGTGGTTCATATGTGCTTACCCCTTCACAGCGTACCGGCGTGATGTTATGTTATGAATTGGTGTAAATAGACAGACATGAGATTTCAGCAATCCCAGTCCATTTGCTACCATTTATTGAGAAGTTCCGTTGCATATCTCCGAAGTTCTTCATCAGATCTTCACCAAATTGAAATAAGACCACTCCGAGAAAGTACTCTTCCAAAAAATACCCAAATCGCTTCGTGTGCCTATAAAATTTGAAGAGTTCTCTCTATTTCTCCAGGATCCCATCATCAGATCCTGACCCTATACCCTGTCAAACAAAAAAAAACCAAATCGGTCCAGCCATCTTCGAGTAATCAGGGAACATACATAAATAAAATAAAAAAAAGGTTCCGACGAATTGAGAACCTCCTCCTTTTTGAAGTCGGTTAAAAAAATTGCTAGCAAAGCTACACAGACTTGATTGGTCGTGATTGATATCTGAACATTATAAATGATTTTTGTTTGGGGTCGTTTTCCGCAAGTATCTAGTATTGAACATGAGTTTCAAAAAATCTCTTTGTATATAAAACTCTCAATTTGAATTTCATACTTATTTCACATCCTTTTGTCTTGTAGACCATGCAGCATTGGAGCAAGTGATGCACACAATGGAGTACGTCGATCTGAACGAATGTATTGAGTTCTACAAGCAGGAAGACGTAAGTGACACTTTCCTGTCTTTTTTTAAATTATTTTTTTGTTGGTATATTGGCGTGTGTTAGTGGGAAAACTATCCTGGTTTCACCCTATTTGAAAATTTGTTTTCAGCTCGACAGCCAGTGGATGTCCCCCACGGAGTACCAATGCTTCAGGAAGAAATTAAGCAACGAGAAGTGTGTTTATGAGTCCGGGATGACGCTCGCTGTTCATCACCTAAGGAGATGGAAACTGGTTTGTAAACACTGCTCCCACGCGGGCTGGCAACAACGCATTTATTGTCGTTTTCGTGATTATTTCATTAAATACAAACAAAATAACTGTTTTTTTTCAGCCATGTTCTAGATCATTGGTATTTATAATTATTTTTAACATCTATTCTTTAATAAAAACATTTAATCGTGCTGAGTAATGCAAACAGAAAATAATTGACGGTATGTCCATTTTTATAAGTAAATACCAAAAAAAAAATGCATACAAACATGTAAATAAGTGGGCGAACGCTCTTAACGGATATGGATAAAGTTTTGGACACTGGTAGTTTATAACCTGGATTAACATATAGGATACTTTTTATCCCGGTAATACGTTCTCGTGGGATTATTTTGATGTCCACGCGGGCGAAGCCGCTGGCAAAAGCTAGTTAAAGAATAATTGTGAGTTCAGTACACTCCAATTATTTTAAAACGTTATCGTAAGATTTAAAAGCACAATTTAAGGATTTATATTGGCAGTGTGGAAAAGATGAATATTTTTGTCTATACCGGATGATTTTTTTTACCGTCTGGAAAAAAATAGGGGTTAATAGGTGAACGGAGTAGAAGCCTATGGCACGGAAATTTAACTTTTTTTTTTTTAATTCTAAAATGAAATTAACCTATCAATAAATACTATTACTTATTTGTAGTAAACTTTTCATATAAAAATTAAAAAACAATAAAAAATTATAAAAATACAAAAAATCGACAAATAATATCAAAATCCAACTTATGGGCACCCTAATCAACGCGCAGAAATTATGAATGAATTCGTAGCGAATTTCAATCCTTTGATTGAAGCCGGCCGGGGATAGGTAACTAACATTTTTTTGCAGGCGTACCGCTCAAGTGTCGCCGCATGCGCTCCCCCTCCCACCCGCGCGCCCTTCGACCCGAGTACCGCGTCCCGCGGTCTCTCTCCAAGTCTCCAGTCCAGTGCGATTAGTCATAGTGTGACGTCGATCGCTGTTTTTTTCCGCGTGTGCTTCAACGTCCAGTATCTTGCCATGATGAGGTATTATTTTTTGTCTGGTGAAAATGTAAATGGTGCAAGGCGAATGTACGCCGACGAAGAACACCTACAATCCCTTAGACGTAACGGTATCCCTGCCCCCCGAATCCCTAGCACAGACTTGATACTCCGCACTTATCAGCGCGGTTACTTGACCATGGCCAGTTTCACCTTCCTGGTCATGCCAGAGGCAGAGGCCGGCCACCCTTATCCATACTCGTCGAAGACGCCATCCTGGAATATTTCCATCGACACCCGAGGAGGAGCACCCGGCAAGCAGCTCGTCGATTTGGCGCTCATCAAGTTCAATTCAGTGTGAATGTTTGGGCCGCGATAATACACGATCGCATAATTGGTCCAGTTTGGATCGAAGGTCGATTGACAGGGATAACGTATCGAGAAATTATACAGTCCGTTATCGACACAATGTTGGAAGACGTTCCTCTGCACTGTCTGCGGGACATGTACTTCCAGCACGACGGATGTCCAGCTCACTACGAGCGATCTGTGCGCGCGTATTTAGACAGTGAATTCCGTGATAAGTGGATAGGTCGCTGGTGGACCTGTGAACTGGCCGGCGAGATCACCAGACGTACCTAACGCCGTTAGACTTTTATTTGTGGGCTGAACTAAAACGCTTAGTGAGTGATTGTTATAAGAATTTAACATCAACAGGTTTGTTTACATTTCTATCAAAGCTGATCTTACAAGACGTCATTTATTTGGTTTACGGTTTCAAGACACGCGTCACTCAGTGTATCAAATTATTTGCCTACTAAAACTACATACAGCAAGGTGACGTATGTAGATACACGCGCAAATGTGTGCGTAAGAAGAGTGTAGAGATCAGCCGCGAAATTAATGCTAGCGTCTCGCTCACACTCTCGGCATGCTCCATTCATGAGCCGTCGCAGCTTACGCCCATTTACTATTACCTATTTTGCGTATTATTCGTTTTACGCGAGTGCCGTAGGATGTATTCTTTTTCATGTATTTTAAGGATATTCGGAACTTTTTCTATATCAATGGTACCAGGCAAAGGTTAGCGTATATGAGTTCTATTCTACTTACACAACATGTCATATTGTTCTCCAGACGCTAAAAAAAATCAGCCGGTATACCAAATTGCTTGTTCTATTGCACTTCTCCAGTCTTTTGTTATGTCTTAAGTTCAACTATGATACAGTGTCGCTATGCTGTTTTCCAGCTGGGCATAAGTGTGCTGGGGCCAGGCTGTGCGCTGCCAGCTCGCTTCATTGACTTTGCACGCTACGTGCCCTGGGTGCAGCAGCATATGGCCAAGCAGGCCCGAGCCACACGCGTGTCAAAGCTCATCCAGCGCGGCATGCATCATGTGGAGCGAAACTAGATTTACTGGAAGTATTACCTCATGCCGTGACAAAATATGACTAATTGTAGTAACTTACCGTATGTTCCGAATATTTTCTGCATCGGAAGTTTGTTTTGTTGTAGAGAGCTTCAAGGATCTATTGGCGCCCAAATGTTGACCAACAAAACTCTCTTGGGTATTGTAGGTTAACATTTGTGAAATTGTATTGAAATATCAAGATGGTGGCGTTAGTTCCGACTTAAGACTCCCGCAAACAGGCGCGGCGCGACAGTGCGACGTGAGTCCTGTAGGAAAAAAAATCCATGAAGTGTACATAGAAATTGTTCTACTAGAGTCGCATCGCACTGTCGCGTTGAGCTTGTTTGGGGGAGCTTTTAGGCCAAAAGATCCTTTTACCATTATAACAATGTCTTCTTATTGCAGAGACAACCAAAACAATGCATTTTTAATATTAGATACATCGGGTTAAAGTTCCTTTTCATTCATACAATTTTAATAAATACACTTCTTATTTGTGAAATTGTCTGTCCTAAACGACATTTAATTGTATGTAATAATTATAGATTAAATATAGATAGGTTGAGTAAGATTTATGACTATCCAATGCAATTTTTATAATAATTACGTTTAATGAGTACCAAGATGCCAATTTTTTTAAATATGTTGGAAATCATTACACAGGATTTGAAGAAAAATGCAGTATCTTATTTGTATGTAGTATTTTACTGTAAAAATATAAGTTTGATTAAAATTGCTTATTAGTGTTATAGGCTAGATTGTAGACAATTATTTAGAACCGGGTCTTTAAATAAAACCGGTATTTTTAACAAAGGATATAAAAGTATTTTATTTCAACATAATAAAATCACAAATAGTCTGCAGACCCTATCCTCCATAAACCTTCAGGCCATCACTACATGACACTTACCTGTACTAGCTATATCATAATGTATGCTACATCTTAGACTCCTGCGCATCCGTTTCCACTTACCGATACGCATCACGGCTGCGGGCTCGGCCATATCGGCGCGGTCTAGATCGCTAGCTAAATTGCTCATTGTTGCTCGTCCACTTAGAGTTAAGAGCAATACTAATGTACTTCAGCTTATAATGCCATGAAAGTATATTTTCTATTATGGATTCTTTATCGTCAGCACTATTGCAGATGCGACTGCTCTGGTTGGTGTAGCATTTTGCATTTGTACGCAGAAATCCTACTAATCGTACTAATATTATATTATGTGAAAATTTGTGTTTGGATATTAAGATATTTAGATGTTTGTTACTCAATCACGCAAAAACGGCTAAACGAATTTGGATGAAATTAGGCACACAGATAGTTTATTACCTGGATTAACACATAAGATACTTTTTTTCGGTAGTACGTTCCTCCCGGGGGAAGCCGCTGGCAAAAACTAGTTGTCGAATAAACCAGTTATTAATTGTTAACACCTTGAACTGCTGCGTCAGTCTAGTGGTCGCAACAGCTACTGCTCATCACGGAGTCCTTTCCCAGGGTTCGATTCACCGGTTGGACATCGTGGAACTTCTCAACCTATCTATGTGTAGACCGGAGTCTGCACACAGGTAGGTTATTCATCGTCATCTGCCTAGCTTTTTTCCCAACTATGTTAAATTCAGCTTCTAGTGTGACCGGATGCAGCTGAATACCAATATTTTGCATGGAGCAACTGTCTATCGAACCTCCTCAACCCAGTTACTGGATAATGCGATACCACTCGGTAAGACTGGTTGTCATAATTTTATAGGTTATTAGATGGAAATTACGATACTTACCAGAGGCATCATAGATACGTTTGCATTCAAGAGACATAGCTGAACAAACTGGAACACAGCAACGCTCAGCGGCAGTCAAAGGTGTGGTGGGAGTACCAAGTACCCTATGTACGGTGTCTGTATGGATTGAGGATCCATTTCTCATATTTAAACGCGGGTACTACCAATATTTAGTAGTAAATTACCCGAATTTGTAGGACCGATCCTGGAATTTACAGTAAAACCCTTTCAAAGTTACAGGTAGTTTAAGGTGGCTCCTCAATTTAGACGTCTGGATTGAGGAGCCACCTTAGAACTCGAAAACTAGCCGATAGATAATTCTGAAAATTTGGTAGGAATAAAGTGTATAAGCGTAATCTGTACAAAAAAATGGGTTTTGTACGGCTGAAATTGAAATTGAAGCTACAATGGTTTGATTAATCTGAAAAATCTATGAATTTTCTCGCGCTGTTTGTCGGAACCACTGAAGGAAACAGGTTTTTTGTATAATTTACTACTAAGTTGGTTTTAATTTGTAGTATGAAAATAAAATGCACAAGCTTCATAATTTCGGTAATACAATACATTTTATGTGGCTCCTCAATCCTGACGGTCTATAAAAAACAATAGTACGTAGCTACTAAAGTAATTGATCAAATCGAAGTTTAATTATGCCAATATTTAGTAGAAATTTCTAATATTGGTGTAATCGAACTTCCTCTATATTCAGTATTTCAAAAGGTATGGATAATTTTAATTTTCCATAAAAAATTTGTTTATGGGGAGGCCAAAAATAATTCAAACTGTGTTCATAAACAGAACTTTATTTACACATGAATCATTCTTCACCAATCAGTAGGTACTCAAATAAAGAACACAATAAATTAAACACAAATAATAAAAAAAAGAAAATTAAACTAAAAGCGGATTATCCTGAATGACCTTTTTTAATCTCTAATTCCTAAACATTATCTCTATCTCTATATTCTCTTATCTTTATCTCTAATCTCTTCTCTTATATCTATCTCAAAATATTATAAAACAAAGTCGCTTTTTTGTCTGTCTAAGTGACCGCGTTGTTCTCCTAAAATGTATTTATGACCTGAGCCAGGTCAAAGGATGAAGAAAGAAGGAGATTAAAAGTTATGGTTATATGATGCGCACAATAAACATTAACAACGCCAGTAATGATTAACATTTCACCCTGCATACCAAATAATTCATTCGACTGTACATTTACAAGTATCATTGACCATTACAAAGCAGTGACCGTACACGCTCTTCCCATGGTTTGGCGTCATTATCAGACATTACGCTGTCAGTACTAACCTCCGCTGTTTATGTGGGAATGGCACCCACCATCGACTCGAACGCACGTCACGATATATTATATGATCGTCATAGACTGTTCCGTACTTCAAAGGGGCCAACAGAACTATATTATTAAGCTTATGTCGTTTGTCTATCAGTAACAGCAGCAGGTAGACAGGGAGGAATCGTGTCGTGTTACTGTAGCTTCTACGAGTATCATGGCAAATAAGAAGAATGCAAACTAGTGTTTGTGGCTGAGAACCCGCAGTACGCTAGTCCATCTCACACGTGGCCGGTTTGTTGACGCATTAGCAGTGAAAAACATACATTAATGGATTTTACTAATTCTTGATTTTGAACACTGAAATATACATAAGTCAAATGAAAGGCTTACCTTGCATACATTTTACAGAAATAAAACAATATCAAAACTATAAAACAAGTTATTCTAAGACACATCCGTTCCGTGTGAACAAAACCATGGCGCAGTCTAGACGACCGGCATCGTCATCTTTTGAGCTTGACAACAACCCTAATCCTTGCTTACATACAAGGCAGAGATATTTTGCTTGAAAATTAAGAAATACTTACATAGGTGCAGATCACGATGTAAAAATATGGGACTCCTGTCTGAAATATAACTTTTTATTCTATTCTAAAACTACGAGTGTAGATTGAGCCAAAATGATCGCAACTAATTATAAAACAGTTAATTATCATTATCTTGTCTTCATCGCAACTTATTTGTGGTCGGCGCAACATGAATGTTTTTTTTTCCATACTTACTTCTTAATTAGTCGTCATCTCGGTGGGGGTGACCCCTTTCTAGCCATATCCACTTTGCCGAATGGCTACATTTATACTCAAAACTTTTCATGACATAATTTTTTTTTAAATAATTCCTTCAATTTTACAAGAACGGAAAGCAAATAATTTCTTTAGTCGAACTGTTTGTATATGACTCGCATTCGAGTTTCTAATGGAAATCATAATTCATTTCACAAAAAACTTTATCGAAAAATTCATTCTTTTGTCATATAGAAATATCATTAAAGAATTAATTCAACTTAAATACCTTCATAAATTGAGTCAATAAAAAATGAATACATAACAAACAATCGAAAACTCATTACAAATCCGAAACCGATAAAATCTATTGTAGCTGTTAATTATGATGTCATACATCAACCCTAAAACGCCGGCTATTAAAATAATTGTAAAAAAACCATGCGAGTTGGACTCGCACACGAAGAGTTCCGTACCACCATAAAATATTTAAGACTTCATTTTTTTTATTAGTATTTACTTCAGTAAAAAACGGGCAAAACACGCTGACAAAACACGCTCTTGCATATTTTACTATTTGTTGCATAGCTGTAGTAATTAGGGGCATCTATTAACCGAAGCTAAGAAATAACAGCCGCATGGGGTGACCGATCAGAAAAAAATACGCTTGCCGCGGTTGCCCTGTGGATGGGTGACCATCTTTACATACCTTACCCCTCCGTCGTCGTTGTGGGATGTCGATGCCCGAACGCTTGATAACCAGTTTTACCCAGTAACTGGGCTGTAGACGTCAGATAGGCGTCGCTTCATATAAAATACTGATATTCAGTTGCATCTGGTTAGATTGGAAAGCGACCCCAAGATAGACCAGACAAATTGATTGAGCGTCCCTAGTAGTACACACTCTGTGAAAATTTCAAGTGTCTACCTATTACGATCTACAAGATACAGCCCTGTGACAGACGGACAGACGGACTGTCGGACAGCGGAGCCTTAGTAATAGGGTCCCGTTGGCACCTTTTGGCTACAGAACCCTAATGAAAGGCGGGTCCGTTGGACCCCGCGGGGGAAGGAGATGATAACTCAAAGAAATGGGTCGTTATTGTCACATTATTCAAAGCCGTCGCCGGAGGAAGTATTAAGTGTCACACGCAGAGCTCGATAGTTGGGAGAGCGGGTACATTTCCATTGATACACGATATTAGTGTAATGTTATATTGTTAAGCGGTTATTAAAGCAGTGAGGCACGATATTTTATTACAGAAAAAGGTTATTTGTTAGCCCTCATTATAAAAGTATCGTGATGAAGTCCATGTTCACACAGACTTAAATTTATCGCGGCGGGATTTTTCGAGCACTGTATATTCAAAGCACTGTTTAGCGCCGAGATAGAACTTCAGTGTGTTTTTTCGTTGCTCTGGGATGCACTTTGTTGGATTCTCAATGCTCAGTTAAACACCGAGAGTTGAAAATACTATGTATTTCTACGTCGGCTACGTCGGTTAACGCGGCTTAACTCGACTTCTTCCTTTTATGATAACGACTTCCTTTCTCTATCAGTTTAATCGCATCAAAGATCGGTTTGTGAATCGATTTTCGTTAAAACGGCTTAGATGATATACATTTCTGAATACTTATCAGCCTAAATCAAGGGTACATAAGACAGGTTATTTTTAAGTACCCTTGATTTGCGATCTCTCATTTAGTTTTTAAGATTCAGAAATAGCCAGCCTCATTTCTGTTTTTCTAACCGCAGTATTACGCACCAATTACGTATCCACACGTTTAATAACTCTGTCAACCGTATCACTTAATTAGTGCAATAAAATATGTGATAAAGAAGTTGTAACAAATAATTAATGCAAGGGTTTTGCATCTTTAACTTTTTTTTTATTATACAAAATTGGCGGTCTTATTATAGCAAACGATTTCGCAGCGGCACGGCACCCGAAGTAGTTGACGGGATGAAGGAGTCCAGGCTCCTAGCGTGAGGTGGCTGCAGACGTAGACAAGAGGAATGATGGTCGTCCCTGCAGTGGGCTCAATAATACACATAAACTCACGCCATCTTCCCATGGGGGTAAGCATTTACGCAGATACTACAGAACGTCACCTGCAATGATCGTTACACACTCCTTTTGCTTTGTTTACGTTCATACATCTGGTCATACACGCACACCAGTTGTGAGTACTAAGCACTTGACCTTTCTGAAGAACATCACCAATAAGGTCACTTATATCCTCCTAGAGCGCCCCCTCCAGGGGTTTGCACTCAAATTTACTTAGTAAATACCTTTCACCTTTCATTAATCCTCTCGACAAAACCAAACCATCTAAGCATACTCAATCATATTATGATAAAAACAGGAGGAAGACTCGTAGCTAAATAATAACAGCCTCTGCGGATTGATGAAAGGTTAAGTTCTGCTTGCCGCGGTCGATTCGTGGATGTGCGACCTGACCGCCCGTAATGTATCGAGACTCCTCCGTGCCTCGGAAAGCACGTGAGGCCGTTGGTCCCGGCTATTTGTACATCTTTGACAGTTATTACGGGGAGTCGGAAGCCCGAATGTCTGATCATCAGTCTTACCTAGGCAGCCGCTCCATGTAAAATACTGGTATTTACCTGCATCCTTTACTGGAATCCGACCACAACAAAGTTTGGAAATTGCTATACAGATTGATTATTATAAAATAAATAATGTAGCAGTTCTCTCCTAATATACAAAATATCGTGTAATGTACGTCAACGCGAACAGCTCCATGGATAACAATGGTCCATACAACCTCCTTGTAGACCACACGGGATCCTCCGCTCCTTATAATTATAACCTGCGTATTCAAATAAAGCATTATTTGATCCTAATGAATGAAGCCTCGATAATATTATTGAACTTTCTATATTTAAAGGGTTTTTAATAGGTTTTATTTTTACAGAGCATTCATTGACTTGGGTGTAGGCGTGACTGGGTACCTTGTGATTTTGGATTCAATACTTAAACGCGGAAATGGATTTTGATTGTTAATTTTTTTCATGTGAACGATTTATTGACTAAAATTGTTCACCTTATACAAAGTTATGTATCTGAAAGGTGCTAGAATATTTAAGGGTGCATGCCATCGAAACGTTTGTGCTTGTATTCTTTTGTTTTTATTGTTTAAAAAAAAAAACACTTTATTTCAGACATGAACACATACATGAACAGTCCATAGGTTGGTTGTGATGGGTTAGTAACAGAAAATACTAAAAGTCTTTATTAGAATCGTTAGTAAGGACACAAACTGTGGAAGCACCATAGGTACATTTACGTCTCCGCCTAACTCTTGGGGAAACACAGGCATAACGTTATGTGATGAAATTATTATTTATTTACGTGTACCTATAGCTATTTCTACACAGTGACGTTGTATAGGATAGTCTGGCCTGTTAACAATCATCTTCAGGATACCGTTCCGAGTGTTACACAAGCGCTGTAGCAAGGACACTGAAATATGACGGCCCCATCATATTGAGCCAGCCAGCCAGCCCCATAATTTTATCCCAAGATTTTAATCTTCATTTCATTTATTTGCATACCATAATGTGAATTAAGTTGTTACAAATAGGCTTAAAGCTAAGATACAGTTATGGACCCTGTAAAGGCACAGCAACATAAGTGTGGATAAATAATTAAAATAAAATAAAATAAGTAATAGCATTTAGAATATGAATACTTCTTAATTAAATTAAATGTATTTAGATTATAAAAATTACACAATATTTATTGTTTATTTTATATGTGTGAATGTAATTGGCAAATGTAGAAGTAATCTCAATTAATTATTTACATTTTATTCCAATTCCAGTCACAGTTTATCATTCATGTATTCATTTATATTATAATAGCTTTTGTTTATTACTAAACATATTATATTTATTTATATTCTTAAGATGTTCCGGTAGTTTATTATATATTTTTATTGACATTACATAAATGTACTTGATGAATGCATTTTAAGTCGTGATGTTGGAATGTTTAGTCTGTTTTTATGTCTTAGAGTATGTCTATCTATTCTATTCTATTTATTCGATCTATTCTGTATGTCTTCTCTTACACAAAGCTTAGTACAAAGCTCTGGCACTTTGACTATAGGTACCTTAATACTGCCATAAACTATTGGGCCAGTGCTTAAACAGCATGTATCAGAAAGGTGTCACTATATTTAAGAGTGTGGTACAGAACTTGAAACTGAACAGCTTTTTCCATCGGACCAACATCGTAACCGCTGAAAAATGAGCACCCATACCAAACATTTCAGTCCGGTAGGTGTTCAGAATGTTGTATGAGACAGTTGATATTTTTTTCGCAATTTCGATGTTGGTTCCACAGAGGAAGTTGTTCGGTTTCATGCTCTTTACCACCACCTGAAGTATGACCATACCTTCCAGATATAAAACATGCTGTTTAAGTACAGGCCCAATAGTTTAAGACAATATTAAGGTATAGGTAAGTGCTTCACTTATTGGTTCAAGCTAACATATTAAGCGAACTTTATGTCAGGATTGCAAGGCGCCGTCATATTTCAGTGTAAAGACACGACAATGACAATAAAAACAAAAGAATATGAGTACAAACGTTCCGATGGCATTTATCGACATAAAAGTTTGCGTAGGAGATGCTCATATTAAGTTAAAAATATTGAAGTGAATGTCAGCTGTTGTGTCTACAGTGCATGCAAAATAAATCTAATTTATAATCCAATTTTAGTGCATGTCTGTAAAGACATGCACTAAAATTGGATTATAATTAGATTGATGATGTAAATCATAACCTGTCACAGTTTTGATAATGCTATACAGGGTGTTAAAAGATGCATCGCACAGCTATCATTTAAGCATACTGTATATCAAATAAAGTAACTTTGTTCAAAACTATTACTGAAAAATTACTTTTCTTTCTGGTGTGTTTGCTGTTTACGAAAGTGCACGACTTAAAATAAAACATTTGTGACTATCTCTGAAACCAGAAGGTTCTCATTTGTAGTCAGGTACAAGAAAAATCATAATAATGGGAGAAGCAAGTTACTATCGGCTTCGTTAAGGGTATTTTACACAAGTTATGTAACCGTCCACTTTATCTTCTACACATAAGTTCTAGAGAATACCAAAAATTTTACACATTATCAGGAATAACCAAACATTTGAGAGTCCACATGCGGCCGCTTGTACCAGGACGGACACCCAATATTAACGTTTATGGTCCTAATAAAGCACCTGTCCCACTGCGCGCGCCGCCGCTGACGTGGAAGCAACGACTAGCTGTCAACGAATTCTCGGTCTAGAAACGTAAGTACAAAAGATTGAAGGTCCCGTGTAAGTAAAAGGAATATAAACAGATTAGGATCGATGACGAATGGCTGCTACCTACCATGGATTCAGTACATTATCATGAGTAATTTTGACGCAGGGGCATTTTTATAATTTTTATCTATTACACGCTTTATATTATCTTCACTTGTATGTTTGTATGTTTGTAACCGACTCCTTAGGGCGCGATTTTGACCCACTTTAAACGGTCAGATTCCATTTAAACTTTGTAAACTTATCGAGGACCGATGACAATTCAATCATTTAAAAAAAAATTGAGAAAAATTAAAAAAATTAAGGAAAAAAACCTGAAAAAATCACGCTATAAAAACCAAACTAAAAAAGTAGAAAATACTTTAATTCAATTAAAAATCGTGGGGTGCTTGGCATTAATTGGTTATAAAAAATCCTCAAAAAGCACCCCACGGTTTTTAATTGAGTTAAATTATTTTCTACTTTTTTATTTTGGTTTTTAAAGCGTGTTTTAGTTTTTTAAACTATTATTTTTAAATACAAATTAAGTTATATCCATTTTTCCGCGTAGGTATTGCAATTTTCTAAGAAACAGCAGATTTTTACAGAGGGTCTAAAATCATGTGCTGAATTAATGGCTTCAGTTTGCGCGTCGATGCTGCCACCCTGTACATTAATAGTTGATTGCTGACTGTTCACACCGCGGCGCCGGCGCCGCGCGCCGGTGCGGTGTGAACAGGGGCCTTAGTCTGCTATTTTTATAAATTCGTCATTCCGACACGATCCCATTGTCATTCATTTGTAATTTTGCTAAAAGTTCGTAATCTGCTAAATTCATAATGGTCGATCATTGGTCAGTCAATGGTCTCGTAATAGAATTGTGTCATAATGGCATTTTCGTATTGCCATTATTATAAAACTCGTTAGTAGAAACGTTTTTCGAAAAACTACTACTGAATTTGAACATTTATTCATGCCAGATTTCATTTATATATATTTTTACATATTATTTATTAGTGTTTTATGCAATCTAAAGTAGTTGGAAGTTCGTAAATTAAGTCAGTCATTCACTTGTCATTATGTACGAGATTACCAATAAATGCCATTTCTTTCAATGGAGTGTCAGTGGCTGACCATTGGAAAGTCACAATGACGCCATTATATTAGTAGATTACCAAACTTGTCAAAATCAACAATTATGAAATCAATGATAGACCATTCTGACACTATTGTAATAGCAGACTTGAGGCCCAGGTGTCGCGCTCTCTGCTCGCCAACTTGTTTAAAGTTGCTAGCTCTACTCGCTTCTCGTCAATCGCTGGCGATGGGACAGGTGCCTTAATGTAAAGCAATAAAAATTAGTGTAAAGCGCCGTGATGTCCTTAAATACTCGTAAATAAGGTAAGTTATCGGCGTAAATGACAATTTGTCGGATTTAAAATGTAAATGGTGCCGCTTTTTATTTTTACGAGTTATTCGACGGTCATAAGTTGATAAATTAAATTGTTACTAGTGGTCGCCCAGTGGTCAAAATTTGACCATAATTCATTAGTCTTAATCAACAAAAATCAAAAATATTATATAAACTTTAACTTTGCCAAATTTCATACTCTTCCGTTCGCGTAATTTTCGTAAAAAGGGGTACAAGTATAGTCATAGTAATTTATTCATAAATAAGTAACTTGTATCTGAACTTGTTGTTGTGTTGTTTCACGTATTATATAGATCCTGTTTTATTACTTTTAGTTCCATTACTATAAAAAGTGTAGTAAATTAATAGGCTTCCGAATATACAAAGGGAGTAGGTATGTTTATAACTTTATTTGCCTCAACTCAGCCGACCGCAGGCCACTGCTGGACATAGGCCTCTCACAGACTGCGCCACAACGCCCTGTCCTCCGCCATCCGCATCCAGTGTGCCCCAGCCACCTTTTTAAAGTCGTCGGCCTATCTAGCTGGGAGGCGTCCCATACTACGTTCGCCCGTAAGAGCGGTCTCCTCTCCAGGACTCAACTGAATAGCTTCAAATCAAATCAAATGAAAACATTTATTCGCATATAATGTAGGTATTGTACAATAAAGTTATTATAAAAATATAGCGAGCCGGGTACATTCTGCCTGAGTTTTGGCATGCAAAATTTAACAAATAGGTAATGTCACCTATGTTATTATTTTTATAAGGTCATGAGCAAAATTATAAAATAGTTAGTAAATTAATAAATAATTTTAACAAGTTCAAATCGTGCGCAAAAGTGTATCAAATAATGTCAATAATATTAAACTGTTGAGATGTCACATTCCTATAGGGTCATTCAAAAAATGACTTATCGAATAATAACATTTCTTTATCAAAAAAGTCTTGAGTTTATTTTTAAATTGTTGAAGGGTGTCACTTTTTATGCTGTCGGGTAGTTTATTAAATATTATTGGGCCCATACAGAGAACACTTTTTTTAAGTTCTGTTTTATAGCCACCGATAATTAAGAGGTTTTTGTATTGACTTCTCACGGGACCCTTCTTGGTGTCCGAGACCTTAGCAAACAAATTTTTATTTGTTTTTACAAAAATTGCCATTTCCAAAATATATAATGACGGAAAAGTAAGAATTTTCAAAGACTTGAACAGAGGTTCACAACTATCTCTAGGTTTAAGACTACACATAGCTCCAACACAACGTTTTTGGGCTTTAAATATGTTATCTCTTAGACTGCAGTTACCCCAAAAAATTCTTCCAAACCTCAAGACCGATGCGGCCAAACCATGGTATGCTACTAAAGCAGTCTTTATGTAAACTTTTTTGCCAGGTTAAAAAGAACATAAGCTGCAGTGTTAACTTTTTACACACGCCTCTTTCAGCTTGCGGTTTCCACGTCAATTGATCGTCTATATGAATTCCTTCAATTCTGATTATATCCTTTAAAGAAACTCCGAGCATAGACCGCTCCATAGCTAGATCCTAGTTATACCTCTCATTACCAAATTGTCAAAATTGGTTTACATACAACAGCTTTCCGTTCATAGCATTAACCAAAATACAATATTAAGCTAAAGGGTTTAACATTCACGGACTTTTTATTACAAAATTCCGTTACTGATCTTTTCTAAGTAAACGCAACCTTTTTTTATAAAATACAAAGTGAGTCCATTATAAGGGGTCCCGCGGGCTCGTAAACATGTCATCGAGCGATTGTGGGTCCGGGCCCCGCGGACTCCAGCGAGGGGGAGTTGGCCTATCGCGACTGTTTATGTTGATTTACGGTTTCATGTTGATACGTTGCGTTTAATGTTGGTTTACGTAGATTAGTTGAATGTATGTGTTTTAGGGTTATTTGTAATTGATGGTAGTTTTAGGGGTATTTAATTGGCTAGTAAAAGAGTAAGCGGCACAGTTTGTGGTGATATTGCTCCAGATTAACCGTATATTGCATTAAAATCAAAATAAGGTTAATTTTGCCTGTAACCATTAGACATATAGACTCAGATCGTCAAACCTTCAACAGTACGTTTGTTTGAACATTTGACCAATTTCCCAGCGGTGGGATATTAAAGGCTGATAAAAAATAATAATAAACAGCAGGTATAATTTTAATATTTTCTCAAAAGGATGAAATTCAGAGGAAAGTTACATTTCTTTAAAAGTGATTACTTTGAAACTGCTTTCTTGTGGAATAGTGTCGTCCGATTGAATCCGGGCTTGTTCTCTTTATCTGTACCACTGACCATTGCCCAGTGCTCATCGTTCTCTTTATCTGTACCACTGACCAATGACCAGTGGTCATCGTTCGTTCAAACGTGTTCATTTCTATGTGAAACTATTACTTACTATTAGTAACAGTCGCCGATGGCTTTCGCACATCAATCATATTGTTCCATAAATTGCTTGATAGGTACTAGTAACTTTGAGTGTGAAGCTTCGCACTTAACTTATACATACATACCTATTGTGTGTGGTATAGTAACATTCTAGGTACATCCTCTTTACTTACAGGTAATTACAAAATTACAGTAGGTACCGACTTATGTAAAATATTGTAAAACATTTTAAAAGAGTAACTGTGACGTTTCTAGCCAATTCATCTCATTTAAGAAACTACCTGTACCCTTTGGAAGGACCAACTAGCATCAATTACACTGGTCTACACTGGTTTTGCCACACGAACTTTGATAGCTAATTTTGTTTTATCAATCTACCCTCATTATTAAATCACAGTTGTCAAAGGTCAATTAGCCTCATATTTGTTGTGATACGGTAATACTCATAACTAGTACTACGGCAGTAAGTTAACAGAAACGCTCACAAGTAAATCGTTATAAAAATATTTGTCGTTGAATTTGAACACTTTTTTGTGATTTATTAACCCTGTGGACATGTCGAGGAAGTGTAATAATGATCTTAACTCTTTTTGTTATGTCTGCGGAGAACTTACATTAAAAAAACAACGACGAAATTTTACGTATCTTGTGTTGGAGTGTTATCACCAATGTTTTGTTTTTTCTGTCGCCCATAAAGACAAATCCTGGGCCCCTCATGTCTGTTGCATAATGTGTGTGAAAAATTTCACTGACTGGAGTACCCATGATATGGACTGAACAGCGAAATAACTTTTCAGATTGCTATTTTTGTCTCACTGACATAAAAGGTATAAATTCCAAGAAAAAAAAACACAGTTATTTACCCTAACTTATCTTCGGCTATAAGACCAGTCTCTCATTGTAAAAAATTGCCAGAACGAATACCAAATTAGGATTAATAATTTTTTTTGTGAAGGCAATGGATCGCAATGGGAGTGGATTTTTGTATCTAAAAGAAAAATTCCCTAAAATAAGTGATGCAAAGATAAAAGAGGGTATTTTTGTTGGCCCTCAAATTAGGGAGTTAATAAAAGATTCAAGATTTGAAGAAAAATTAAGCGATTTAGAAAAATCTGCATGGAAGGCTTTTAAAAATGTTGTTGCAAATTTTTTGGGTAACCACAGGAGTGACAGCTACAGAGAGTTGGTTAGCGAGTTATTATTGTCATATCAAGCATTGGGTTGCAACATGTCACTTAAGATCCATTTTTTTGACTCGCACCTGGATTTTTTTTCTGACAATTTAGGGGCTGTCAGCGACGAGCACGGTGAGAGGTTCAATCAGCACATTTCTAATATGGAAAAGCGGTACCAAGGCAAATGGAGCCCAAATATGTTAGCAGATTACTGCTGGAAAATTAAAAGGGACCAACCAGAAGCTAAATATTCAAGAAAATCTTAGATTTATTAAGTCATTTATAAAATATATAACTTTTATTTACGAGATCTGTGTTTTTTCTTAATATTTTAAATTACTCAATAGAATAAAATCCTTGTCTAGCAAATTTTTTTTAACTGTTTGTTTTTTCTTACAATCACCAATTAAAGTAAAAAATATCATAAAAGTCCATTTGGCATGACAAAGTTAAAATTTTGTTGACCAGTGTTATTTTTTTTTGTAAATTTTGACGTTTTAAAGTGCCTTTAATTTGCCTAGGATAGGAATGGCTTGTGATTCATTCATTTACATTTTGCAACAATCAGATAACTTTTATCTGTGGAGTAAATATTGTTGTTTGACAGTTTTTGAAATAACATGTCACACTGTGATATTTATTCTTTAGATAAAATATATCTAACTATTGAAAAATCAGCGCTTTTATTTGCTAATCAGTAGAAAATAATTGATAAAACCTTACAGAACCCTACCAAATAAAAAATCACTAGAACATTATGCTTGAAGTACCTGTTATTAGTGTTACCTTACATACTTGTAACATCATTATGGCTAGTAACAAGTACAAGATTTACGACCCCAGCTGAACATATCCGAAGATCTTCGACGAGTCCCGATCGTGACCGATTGTTACACGATCGTAAGTGGCCACAATTTTTCATCATCAAGTTGTACCGAGCTTTATACATGTTTGATAAATGCCTACATACTTACCTACCACGTGCATTACTCGTCAAGTGATCTTGTGGGTCAGTGATCATCATATTAAAATTTAATATTTCTCCTATTCAAACTTTTCACTTAAATCAAAATTTAGTCATGTTCAACGTCGTTTTGCAAGAAATTTTATTTTTAAAATTTTCCAAAATTATTTAAATTTAACGAGTATCCAATCATTTATGTATTTAATTAAAAACAAAGGCTTCCAAAAGCCACCCCGTGTGGATCGCGTTTCTATACGAAAATGCGCCAATAAAAACTGCTAACACCAGAGGTGCGGCACCACACTGCACGCAAATTTCACACCACCCACCTGTAATTGATTCTGGCCCACCGGTTATTATTCAGGCGGTGATAACTCTTGATAAATGACGACTGTAATTGTGTATAATGCGAGTATCGTGTTCAATAGCTTTACTCAAATATTTATGGTTTCAGAACGATTTCGCGATCGTTTTCTCCTATATTTGCATTGAAGAGAGATATATCGTTGTTGTCGCGTTATTGTGACTAGTTCTCGGCTTTGTAAAATAATGTTAGATTTATGGCAGCCTGTGCGCAAATAACTCAGTTATTATGTTGGTCAGTTTGTCTGCGGGAAGTTAAGTTATAGTTAATTTAAGTGTTTCTTGTTTATTGGATCACTTTTGGTTTCTTTATCCCGTCGTGACGTAACAGTGGGCCATGGAAATTTATTGTGTAACGTGTGTTTTAAAGCATTTATTGAAATTAATCAATTAAGCAACAGACACTTACCTAGTCAGTAGTAGTCAGTTCAGAAAGTTAAAGCTCGATACCTGTCAAAGAGTAGGTGATCATGGAGTTTCTTCAAAACACACAAATTCAAGTTGTTAAAATATCACTGGCTATCACATTCGTGTCAAAAGTATAGGTAAATATTAAGACAATGTAAGTTTTTGCTCAGAAACTTTCACACAAATCAAAGGATCCGACCAATATACTTACAGAGTTCTTATTCAAAACCATAATGAAACTCATCATTAAGATAATACGGATAAACTACACATACTACTCATCCTTGGTGCGCTCTTGTGCAGAGTTCGGGCAAACTCTAGCAAGTAGCAACATCCTGAGGGCATTCGCATTGAGGTTGGATTGTGAGTACCTGAACCATTGCTGTATGGTTCACATACTGAACGACGAAGTTTGTAAAATGTTTATGTGAAATCGTTTTGATTGTATGTTTTATATTCAATCAAATCAAATTAAATCATTTCTTTGCTTGAATATGAGTAGTTACGTGAGGTGATACAATGTGTGATGTGACATACAATAATAAAAGTTCTTATGACCATATCCTACCTTATTAGGTGTGCAAATAACTATTGTAGGTACTAAAATATACACATTATTATAGGTAAATTAAATTAAACGCCCGCCTTCCTACCATGGAGGTAGGCAGAAACTACAGAGCGCCAGCAGTTCCGATCCTTACATACTACTTTTGCCTCGTTTACGCTCACACATCTGCACTCTAATTGCGTAATTAATACGCGATTAATCATAATCGGTTTCATTTTGACAGTTCAACAATATTCATTGCATTATTTATGTTGTTGAGCAGACATATTTTTCGAACATATGAAGCAATGGTTTAGTCATCTGTTTCAAAACGAAACAGATTTTAATCGTGAGTTACGCAATTAGGGTGCTGGTCACAAACGCAGCCGCGACGGTTGCGTGAAATATTTCTTACCTTAATCCATAAACAAACCTTACCTATTTTAGACAAATATTATTATTTGAGCCTACTATGACCCTACGCACGCCACGATAGCGGCGGTAAGTCCCCTCTTTGAGTAGTGGCTTGAGAGGCGGCACGGTGTCCTCACCTTCCGCCTGACGCAGGTCCTCACCGGATACGGTGGTTTCGGGAGGTTCCTGTTTCGGATAAAGCGGGAGGAAACGCCCGGTGTTTTCACTGCGAAGATCGCCCTGAGGACACGGTGGAGCATACGGTGGAGGTCTGCCCGGGTTGGGCGGGTCACCGCCGTGTCCTTGTGGAGACGATCGGCGGCGGCGATCTCTCGCGTCCGGCCCTTCCAGGCCATGGTATGGAGCGAAGGTGCATGGTTAGCAGTCACCTCCTTCTGCGAAGCAGTAATGCTCGCGAAGAGGGAGGCAGCGCACGTGAGGGAGAGGTAGTATATACGCCCTCACAGCCGTAGTCGCCGCGGGAGATGCCCTGGGCGTCGGGAATCCCAGGCTGATTCCCGGCCACCGTAGGCGCGGGCTTGCGGACGGCGAGTAATGGGTAGCTCGCTGTCCGGTAAGGACCACGCCCGGGTCGACAGCGCGTTGTGTTCCACGCACGCCTCAAAGAGATGTCAGCACCAACTGGTGGGGTCCGCAAGGGCCGATGCCTGCCAGGGGTGCGGGTTGTTCGAAAGAGATACCGCGGCCCCTGGCACACGGGCAACTGAGGGGACACGGGTGGGTTTTAGTCAGTAAAAGTCTGACACGCACTCCCGCTCCACCCAGAGCGGGAGAAGTTATTTGATGATTTTCCACCCAAAAAAAAAAAAGCCTACTATATGACCCTTTGTTGGTCGAAATAAACGTTTATTTGTTTTTAATTGTTTATACAGACAAACCATGGATTCCAATAGCTAATCTAATTTGAAACAGATCAGCAATCGTCGAAACAGGTGTCGACTAAGGCTAGGTTCACATTAGGTCGGACCGACAATTTTACCGTTGGCCAACTATCGGGCTATGGTGTTCACACTATAAGCTGCCGGTCCGACCTAATGTGAACACCCCCATCGTTATGCATTGCCTGGCTCGCCACAAACCAGTTCACTGTCTGTTGTTAGTTGGCTTCTGTGCACAATGGACGACGACGGCGTTCTGGTTATAACGTGGTATTTAAAAAGAAGACAGAAGAAAGAAAAAGGAGATATTAGGTGCACCCAATCATTGCCGATGCCGAGCGAAATAAAGTTGGAACATTTCAAACGTTAACGTTCTATAATTACTTTAGAATGTCTATTCGTTCCTTTGATGATCTGATTGCGAAAGTTAAAGGAAGCCGAAGAGCACGAAATACAAGATTCAGGCGAAACTGCTGGCGAGCGGTGCGTGAGCAGTGGGTGGAGTGGCGGGCGTTTGTTCATTGGCGAAAAAGCGTGGCAGTTGAGAGTATGTCATGCTCACTTAAATGTCTCACTGATGGTGGCGCGTGTGTTGGATCATTCGGTTCTCTACAAAATGGTTGAGCTGGATGGTGCTGATCCACGCGTCAAGTTCGTGAACGGGCGCCGTTGGTTGAAACTGGTCATCTCCTAACTTCCATGGCTTATTTTAAATCTTATATTTAGAATTGTTTTTTTTTTAATATTGTTCTCACATATAGACGCAACAAGAATCATGTTCCCAAGATTTTGTAATACCTAACATGATTTAAAAGAATGTCCTTGGAGTTTCTTGCCGGTTCTTCTCCATAGAGATGTACGTTTTGGAATGGGAAACTAGCTTCAACTTTCCAACTGATCGACTTTTTGACAATTCAAACGTACCTGTAAATGGTTTAATTGAAATAAATGCTTTGAGTTTGAGTTAGCCGCTACGAGCCTACATGTGTGAGCGGCGCTATACAAAGCAGTACGCCAATATTATGCCCGACCCGACAGAAATCGTGGCTGAATGTCCGGTAAATGTGTCATCGCCGACAGTTTTATCGGGTCGCCCTAATGTGAACAGCGCTGTTGAAATACAAATGCCAATTTGCTTCCGAAACCTTTGTTGTTCCGGTAAAACTGTCGTTCCGACCTAATGTGAACCCACCCTTAGTGGTGTCGAGTGTGGAGGCGACTTACGTCCGCGTGGGCGTCATCTGGACCAATGTCGGACAAATTGTGTAGAAAGCAATGAGCAGCCCCGTTCAATATTATATCGTCACTTAACGTTATTAAGTAATTCTGTATTATTTATCATGCTAATAAGTGTCGCCTTGCACCATAATGTCTGGTCTCCCGCTGCTTGGAAGTAGTCTGGTTTAGTGAAGCCTTTTGTGGGCTTAGGAGAAGTGATTATAAGGATTTCTATTTGAGATTACTGAACAGAATTAAAAGATTTTATGAAAGCAGTAAAGGATCAGGCTTATGACTAGGAATTGATTGGAAAATCAGCAACATTAGGAGCCGGGCTGGCGCGATGGCGGTCTAATAACGGCCACATGACACGTGTCACATTTTATCACCATTCATGTAATGATACAAACACAGTCTAGTTTGGAGGCCTCATGTATTTACTACAATCGACGCGTCCCTTCTTCGCACGGTTTTTACGACTTACCTTGAAAAACCATCGGTATTTCTTTATTCTATGTAGGTTCAATAAAAATGTATTATACACATAAAATTTCCGGAATGAATGTTTTGAATGATGGTGAAAGAAAACCACATCAAAATCCGTTGCGTATTTAATATTAGTGAAAACCTGGAAAGAGGCTCGATCCATCACAACTTAATTGGTCACTGAAGATGTTTTTCATGGTTGTTTTGTGTTGAACAAGATTCCACAAGGTATGTCAAGTCTTAACGCGTAGCCAGATGAACAATCGCGTCACCATGTCTTAATAAGACAGCTCAAATCATAATGATGCTATGTTTTTAATCTGATCACCTTACACTTATATTGGTGGCAGCAGGTAATGGATGCACAGAAAGTTCATTTTAATCAATAATTTCAATTTGAAGCGTGTTTAACGTAACTTAACATCCACGCCTGTGTTCGCCGAAGGGGTACACAGAGGTGCACCTATATTAACATCCGTACTCCGTGAAGTGTGTTTATGGTATTTAATTGTATGTAGATGATGACATATTAACATCCGTACTCCGTGAAGTGTGTTTATGGTATTTAATTTTATGTAGATGATGACATATTAACATCCGTACTCCGTGAAGTGTGTTTATGGTATTTAATTGTATGTAGATGATGACATATTAACATCCGTACTCCGTGAAGTGTGTTTATGGTATTTAATTGTATGTAGATGATGACATATTAACATCCGTACTCCGTGAAGTGTGTTTATGGTATTTAATTGTATGTAGATGATGACATATTAACATCCGTACTCCGTGAAGTGTGTTTATGGTATTTAATTGTATGTAGATGATGACATATTAACATCCGTACTCCGTGAAGTGTGTTTATGGTATTTAATTGTATGTAGATGATGACATATTAACATCCGTACTCCGTGAAGTGTGTTTATGGTATTTAATTGTATGTAGATGTTGAAATATTCATATTAGCTTCTACAATTCAATGGACTTGGATTGATTGTTATGTATGCACTGACTTATGGTCAAATTAAAGGAATTTAAAGAAAACCCTTCCCGCTACATCATAACATCATTGTTCCATGTTCTAGTAGGGAACAGGAACATGGAACAATGATGTTATGATAGAAAAAAATAAGTTGCGAGACGATTCAGCGTCACCGACCGACTAGAGCCGAGTATACCCGATTGAGCATCACTGACCCGAGCGTGACGGTTCAGTTTCGTTCACTGTTCAGAAAGAGCGAAAAGTGCGCGTATATAAATGTTTACTTCAAAAATAATGGAGAGAGAGCGCAGTAGCGCAATTGTAACAAGTTTTGAAAACCCAAATTTATCCGAAACAAAACTAAAGTTTTATCTCTTTTCACGATCATTGTCGACCGATAGAAATTCCTAAAACATTGACTCTAGAGTAGCAAAGAAATAAAGCTCTTATTAAATTACCCGCGTCAGAGCTTAAGATCGTAATCCGTTCGTGCAGGATCGGGGTAAATCGGGTGGAGCCGGGTCTCACTCACAGACAACAATGTGTTGAAAACGAAAGTGTTTTGTTGTGAGTAGAGCGAGTCAGTGAGGCGAGCCAGTTTCACTACTATGCTATAAATAATATTTACTATTACCACCACTGCACTGCTTTGCTGTATGAATGCTGGGAGTTAAGTGTACCGACGGCGAATTGTTTGCCATGTGTCGGCTAGTAAAGCAAACAATGCGCTTTGTTGGTATAGTCAGTGTAATTGTTACAGTTTAATAGGCCAAAAGCGCGCCTGCTGGTTGGAATCTCAAGAAAATCGTATTTGAATGTGAGGAATATGAATATGAAAGTGGCATGTGGCTTAATGACAACAGCCGCACAGGTCGATCCAGTGAATGGGTGACCATCCATTTCATTTTGCTACTCAATCACGCAAAAACGGCTGAACGGATTTGTATAAAATTTGGCACATAGATAGTTTATAACCTGGATGAATACATGGAATACTTTTTATCCCGGTAATACGTTCCTGTGAGTTAATTTCCGATCTCCACCCGGGCGAAGCCGCTGGAAAAAGCAAGTAGGAATATAAAATCTCTCGTATTATTATACAAAGTCGCATTGGTATTTGTGCTCGTTGTTTTTTTTTATCTTGGGCAAAGTTTTGTTTGGAAAATCAAATATGACAGAAAAGAGTTTGTAATTATGACTTTAAAAGCACACAACTAGTGATTAACCAATTTCTGGGATTGATCCGGATATATTCCTTATAATCAACTTGCTTATTTATCCACTTTGCTGTTTGTACACTTGCTTTTGCCCACAACTTTGTTCGCGTGGTATACATAATTTATAAACCTGCTATTTTGAGTTAATATTGATACGGTAATTGGATGTGAGGCAGCATACACTTTGATAATATAATAATGTTGGCACTTAACGTAACTAATAATTGGGCACGCCACGATCGCGGCGGTAAGTCCCTTCTTTGAGGAGTGGATTGAGAGGCACCACGGCGTCCTCACCTTCCGCCTGACGCAGGTCCTCACCGGACACGGCTATTTCGGGAGGTTCCTGTTTCGCATAAGGCAGGAGACTTTCCACTGCGAAGATCGCGCTAAGGATACGATGGAGCATACGGCGGAGGTCGGCCCGGCTTGGGCAGAGCTCCGCCGTGTCCTCGTGGAGGCGATTGGCGGCGGCGATCTCTCGCGTCTGGCCCTGGTTCAGGCCATGGTGCGGAGCGAGAGTGCATGGTTAGCCGTCACCTCCTTCTGCGAAGCAGTAATGCTCGCGAAGAGGGAGGCAGCGCACGTGAGGGAGAGGCTCACGGCCGTAGCCGCCGCGGGAGAGGCCTTGGGCGTCGGGAACCCCAGGCTAATAACCGGCCACCGCAGGCGCGGGCTTGCGGACGGCGAGTAATAGGTAGCTCGCTGACCGGTAAGAACCAAGCATGGGTCGATGGCGCGTTATGTTCCACGGGCGCCTCAAACAGATGTCAGCATCAACTCGTCGGGTTCGCAAGGGCCGATGCCTGCCAGGGGTGCGGGTAGTTCGAAAGATATACCGTCGCCCCGGCAACTGTGGGAAAATGGGTGTGTTTTAGTCAGTAAAAGTCTGACACGCCCTCCTGCTCCACCCAGAGCCGGAGAGGTTATTTGATAATTTCCCACCCTCAAAAAAAAAAACATAACTTATAATGCATTTTTTGGAGTACTATCTTTATTCTAACAATGAAAATCATGGTTGAAGACTTGTAACGGGCAGACTTACTGAAATTCTACAAGAAAAACCTGTGCTGTGGAATTGAAAAAATAAAGTAAGTGTGCTCATTTTCTCTCCTTTTTTATTATTCTCAATATTTGGCTACTTCGTTGACCTAGTGGTCGCAAACGCTACATTCGAGCATGCATTCTTGGGTTCGATTTCCGGCTCGGGCAAAGTGTTTTAGAGTTTTTTTTTTATCCGAGATTTCCCAGTAACAGCCTAGAGGCTGGATTTGTGGCTTGTTGATGGTAATAGGCTCGCCCTCTTTTACGTTCACATTTTGATTTTAAAGGATTATTTTAAATAAGAAAACATGGAAATATGTATATACACTGTCCGTAGTTATTAAAATAATCTAACAATGCAACGCTGATATAACTCGGATCTGTCGAGCCACTCGTAAACTAAACACATTTACATTATAATAAGTCGCCGGCTCCAACTAATATAATAACTCTGACTGTCACCCTCAGCTAATTAAATAAGGCTAGTATATTTACTGCCTCTGTTGTAGCATAGTCGCCAGTCTGTTGTACGGGGATAATGAGAATGGCTGCAAATTTTGGAACTTTATTCATTAAGTTATGGAATGGTAAGTAAGCAGGCGCCATCCATTTAATCGATGGTACGTCGTCACCGTCGAGCTTAGCAGATGCTTAGTCTACGGTACTGCAGATCAACTTAACCTATAACAGTCCAAAGCTGGACATAATCTAGCCTGCGCTCTCCCAGGCGGCGTCCTGCCGTCCTCCGCCTTCTGCATCCAGTCTGTCCCAGCCACCTTTTTGAAACTCGTCGGTCCAAGCTGGGTACTGAACTAAAACCTGCGTTCCTCTACTTGTGTTTTCCTTAGGGGTAGGAAAGTTAGAAGTTTCATAGAATGGGGGGCTTATCTTTAACTTGTTTTTGATGGTTTTCTATATATACCCTAGAAGTATATAAATATAATATAGTGACCTTTTCACTGATATTCTGCAAAAAGACCAGGTGAGTAGTACTCGCAACCGGTGTGCGTGTATGACCAGGGCCTCAAGTCTGCTATTACAATAGTGTCAGAATGGTCTATCATTGATTTCATAATTGTTGATTTTGACAAGTTTGGTAATCTACTAATAAAATGCCGTCATTGTGACTTTCCAATGGTCAGCCACTGACACTCCATTGAAAGAAATGGCATGTCGGCGACGAGACCCTATCTGGGTACATGGTTGCAAGTAGCGCAGAGAGCGCCATGTAATACTAGTTGTAAGTTTAACCAAATTCTATAAGATTTAGTGTAAGTTAAGAGATTTAACTCAATTTTAATTGATACTGTTTTCTATTAATTAATTTCATTATAGTTTAACTCTAACGATGATATTAGAACCTAATATGAAAGTTTAAAGTAAAATTTCAATGAATATTTACGAAAAATGTAAGGAAACACAAACTACGTAACATAATTACGTAGTTTGAAAATGAGGTTTTTTGTTTATGGACGGATTTTAATTATTTTTGTTCCAATAGAAAGATAGATACATAAAACCATTTTTGCCGTTAGAATTGTAAGAATCCAACCACGGGTTCCAAAGATATTAAGGATTTCGTAAAGTGAAATAATTGCTAAGTCATATTTTTAAGGTTTTTGTTCTAGAAACTTTTTATTGTATAAAGATAGGTTAAATATTGTTACGGTATATGATTAAGAATTACATAAGCTTTTTAAATATGTATAATTTGTAAAGATTGCATAAGGAATAATAAATAAAAAGGGGGTCCAAAGATTTCGGCTTAGAGAAAATTAAACGAAAAATTGAAATCGCGTGCCTCTATAAGGTAAAGAATGGCCTAGCCGGCCGTGTATAAAAGGAGCGCTATTTGCCGGCACTAGTCAGTCGCAGCTCAGCCACCGAAGAGGCAACAACAAGGAAGAAAACACAAGCCGAAATCTATGGACAAGACTAGAAAAATTCAAGAAGTGTTTTATTTCTGTTTCTATAAGAAGTCTCCGTAGCCCCGAGGTCCTTTTGGGTAGCCGTACCTAATTGACGCATTCAGGGGTGCGTGGTAGCGTGTGTCACCAGCAAGAACCATTAGGATTCAGCGAGTAGGGAACGCACGTCTAAAACATTGGGAGAAGTCCCAGGGCTGTGCGGGTACTGGTCGTATCTGCAACGTCCGCTACAGTTGGTCCTTCGAGCCGGATATCCCTGCCGAAATAAGAAGTCAGAAGAGCCCAGAAGATTAAGAAGATTCAGAATACAGCAAGATGCCGGTTACCAGGTCGCAGAAGGATGCTCCCTCACGTCCTACGTCCCGTCCTTCCGAGAAGGCCGCGACAGAAGAAGCTACAGGATCAGAAGGGGTCACGTCAGCGTCATCGGGAACTGCAACCACGTCGGGCACAAATACTTCTTCAGGTACAGCAACTACGGAAGAAACCACGACTACGGAAACTACTGAAGCAACGGTCACGACTGCGACCACAGCGGCTGATCAGAAGAAAGGCGCCGCACAGAAGGAGTCGACTAAGAAGACCCCAGAAGATGCCCCGGAAAAGAGTGCTCATGGTCCCGCCACGACACTAAAACCAAAGGGGGTCAGTCGGCGAGCCAGGTCCACGAAGACCACGAGTTCATCGGCCAGAAGACGCGAGCTGGAAGCCAGAGAAGAGGTAGCCCGTTTGGAGTTGAAGCAAGCAGAGGCTGCGGCCAAACTAGCCCGTGTCAGATTGGAGCTGGCACAGTGTGAAGATGAAGACTCCGTGGATGAAGACCTGGAAGACAGAACAGCACAGGTGCAGAACTGGATCCGAACATCCATATTAGAAGATGACAACATGGAACAACCAGAGCCGCGAGGTCAGCACCCTTCAGAAGCCCAGAAGAGGGTGAAGCCTGAAGAGCACTCCTCAACGAATGGAGCTACGATCGAGATTCAAGCGCTGACTACAGCATTGAAGGAAGCCCTTACCACACGAGGAGACCAAGCAACGCAGCCGAAGTATATTCACGAGTTACCCTACTTCGACGGCAACAGCAGCGAGTGGTTGGCGTTCAAGGTTGTCTACGAGGATACGGCACCGATGTTCAACGACGTACAGAATATGGCTCGATTAAGACGAGCACTGAAGGGCAACGCAAGAGAAACTATCAAGAGTCTACTATACTCAGAAGCCTCTCCATTGGAAGTGATGCAGGCCCTCAGAAGAAGATATGGAAGACCTGATGCACTGGTTCTAGCAGAGCTCGACAAGGTCAAAAGCTTACCGAAGATTTCAGAAAACCCAAGAGACATATGCATCTTCGCAAGCCAAATCAACAACAGCGTAGCGGCGATAAAAGGATTGAAGAAACCACAGTACCTGCATTCACCAGAGATAGTGAAACAAATAATAGACAAGATGCCAACAATTCTCAAGTTCCGATGGTACGACTTCACTGCGGCACAAGTAGAAGGCGAATTCTCCGATCTAACGCTCGTCTCCAATTTCCTGAACAAAGAAGCGGACAAATGTGGAGCCTTCGCAATTCCAGAAGAGAAGATCGGGCTCAAGAGGACTCATCGACAAGCGGCGCATTCAACGAAAGAAAAGGACTTCAGAGAGAAGGATTCAAGACAATCAGAGAAGACTTGCCCCATGTGTGAGGGCGAACACTTTCTCGTCGAATGTCAGAAGTTCCAGAAGGCGTCGGTACAAGATCGGTGGGCAATGGTCAAGAAGAGTCATGTCTGCTTCAAATGTCTGCAAGGGAGACACCGAAAGGAGAGCTGCAGGAAACCACCCTGCAAAGAATGCAAAAGGTGGCACCATCATCTGCTGCATGTCGAATCAGAAGACAGGACCTCGGGGAATAAAAAGGAGACACCACAAGAAGGATCAAGTGTCACGGCATCGGTGAACGCGGTGAATAACGCAAGGGCATACCTGAAGATAGTTCCAGTAGAAGTCTTCGGATCCAAAGGATCAAAGAAAATATTAGCCCTTATGGATGAAGGGTCTACAGTGTCACTTCTGGATGAGAAGGTGGCAAGAGAAGTCGGCGCTCAAGGGAGTAAGGAGGAACTAGTCATCGAGACAGTAGGAGGCAGGCTGATTACGAAAAAAGATTCTCAGATGATGGACCTTAAGGTGAAAGGAGTCCATTGTGGAACCAAGAAGACACTAAGAAGAGTCCGGACCATCGACGAGTTGAAGCTTGCACCACAGTTCCTAGACAGAAAAAGAATTGAAGATTGTCAACACTTGAAGAAAATCGCTAACTCTCTATATTATAAAGGGGAATCACCACAGCTGCTCATTGGTCAAGATAACTGGGAGCTGATAGTGACTCAAGAAGTAAGAAGAGGAAAACCAGGGGAACCAGTCGCTTCGAGAACAGGACTTGGTTGGGTGCTCCACGGATCAGACAGCGGCAGTACAAGACCAGTACACTTTCTGAACACATGTCTTCACGTCAACACACCTGAAGAAGAGATGCATCAAGCCATCAAAGATCATTTCGCGATCGAAGCACTCGGTGTGCTACCAAGAAGACCCACTACAGACTCAGAAGGAAGAGCACTCACCATTTTAGAAAAAACCTGCAGAAGACTTGAAGATGGTCGATTCGAAGCTGGACTTCTGTGGAAAAACGAAGAAGAACAGATGCCGGAAAGCTACGCTTCTGCCAAGAACAGATTGATCAACATTGAAAAGAAGATAGACAAGGATCCTCAGCTGAAGGCAGAATACAACAGGCAGATTCAGCATCTAATCGACAGCAAGTATGCGGAGGAAGCACCCAAGGGACAAGAAGACCCCAAGAAGAAATGGTACCTCCCTCACTTCTCCGTGATTCATCCCCTAAAGAAAAAGATAAGGATCGTCTTCGACGCTGCAGCCAAGTCAAAGGGAAGAAGCCTCAATGACGCTCTTCTGCCGGGACCAGACCTACTACAATCGCTCTTCGGAGTACTGTTAAGATTCCGGCAAGGGCCTCTAGCGGTGGCAGCTGACATCAAGGAAATGTTCCTACAAGTTCGCATCAGACCAGAAGACAGAGACAGTCTGCGATTTCTTTGGCGCGGGAATAATCGTGACGTGACACCAAAGGAATACCGGATGACATCAGTCATCTTCGGCGCAACGTCATCCCCCAGCACAGCAATTTACGTCAAAAACCGGAACGCAGCGGACTACAAGGAACAGTATCCAGAGGCCGCAAGGGCAATCGAGCTGAACCACTACATGGACGACTACCTACACAGCTTTCACTCAGAAGAAGAATTTAGAAGAGTAACAGCTCAGGTGGACTTCATACACAAGAAGGCGGGCTTCGAACTCAGGGGATGGGCAGCAAACCAACCCAAGCTGCTGCAAGAAGTAAACACAGAAACAACCGAAAGAACAGAAGTAGACCTTGGCGAAAAAGAAGAAAAGACGTTGGGACTACGCTGGTTCACTGAAAGGGACTCCATCGGCTTCAGGGCAAACCTACGGAACACGCCAGAAGAAATAGCCGCAGGACTTAAGGTGCCTACGAAAAGAGAAGTCACCAGCGCCGTTATGTCAACCTTCGACCCATTGGGACTAGCATCACCAGTTCTCGTTCAGGGCAAGACGCTACTCCAGAACGTTTGGCGGAGCGGCGTCGGTTGGGATGACGAAATAGAAGACAAAGAGTACGAGACATGGAAAACTTACTTGGAAAAGATGAAGCTGCTCCAAGACCTTCAGATTCCGAGATGTCTGGCGCCACATAGCACCGAGGGGGAGCTGCACACGTTCACAGATGCAAGTGAGATGGCGTATGCAGCCACAGTCTATTGGAGAACGGAAGATCAAAATGGAACCTACCACGTCAGTTTAGTAGCAGCAAAAGTGAGAGTCACTCCGCTGAAACCGGTATCCATCCCAAGACTCGAGTTACAGGCAGCCCTCCTAGGAAGCAGATTGGCACATTCCGTAGAAGAAGAAATGGACCTGAAAGTGATCAAGAAGACATTTTGGACGGACTCCAGCATCGTACTTTCCTGGATTAAGACAGACCCCAGAACTTTCAAAACGTTCGTGGCTTACCGCTTGGCTGAGATAGAAGATCTCACCAAACCTCAAGATTGGAGATGGGTGCCTACAGCACAGAATCCAGCAGATGATGCAACACGCGACGTACCAGAATACTTCGACTGCAATCACCGATGGTACACCGGACCCGATTTCCTGAGAAAAGAAGAAGCTCAATGGCCTGCGGCCAGAACTTTCAAGAAGGAAACCACCGGAGAAGAAAAGACAGCAGACATCGTAAGTGCAGCACGCAACACGCATCCCTCACCGGATCCTGAGAGGTTCTCGTCATGGAAGCGACTTTGGCGAGCCACAGCGAGAGTGTTACAATTCATACATCTCTGCAGAACAAAGGAGAAAGTCAACGTCAACCAAGAAGATCCCACCTGGAAAATCATGAAAGGAAAGAAGACGAAAGTCGTCGATAAGAGACATCAGTCTTCGAGAACGCCAGAAAGGAACTACATACCGTTGGACGTGGAGCTACTAGAGCAAGCTGAAGTTATACTGCTAAGAAGCAGTCAAGAAAGGAGTTTCAAAGAAGACATTAGGTGTCTGCAGCAAGGGAAACAATTGGAAAGAGACAGCAAGTTAAAGAAGCTCGACATAGCACAGGAAGACGGTCTCCTACGGCTAAAAGGAAGAATCGACGCGATACAGGGCGTAACCAGAGAATACAAGCGACCTATCGTGCTCGATAGTAAGGACAAGACTACACGACTGATTTTAGAAGAATACCACAGTCGTTTTAATCATGGGAATCACGCAACAGTTATGAACGAAGTGCGACAACGTTTCTGGATATTAGGATTGAGGTCAGCAATAAAGGCAGTTCAACATCAATGTCAGTGGTGCAAGACGAAGAAAGCAAGGCCGCAAGAACTACCGACGGGCAACTTACCTGCGGAAAGGTTAATGCACAGTAACCCTCCTTTTACGTGCACTGGCATAGACTACTTCGGCCCTATGACAATCACCGTAGCAAGACGTCACGAGAAGCGATGGGGAGCCCTGTTCACATGCTTAACAACTAGAGCAGTTCACATTGAGATCACTCCTTCGCTCTCGACCGACAGCATGATCATGGCCCTACGGAGATTCGCAGCAAGAAGAGGAATGCCAAAGACCGTCTACACTGACAATGGAACTAATTTTGTCGGCGCGAATAAGGAACTAAAAGAAGCGCTAGAGAACATGAAACAAGAAGACCTCGTCACAGAAGCTGAGAAGATCAGCGTGCAGTGGAAATTCATTCCCCCTGGCGCACCAAACATGGGCGGTGCATGGGAACGTATGGTGCGATCCATAAAAATCGCATTAGATACAACACTCAAGGAAAGGCATCCACGTGAGGAAGTACTCCACACCCTTCTCTTAGAGGCCGAACACATAGTCAACTCTCGACCTCTCACTCACATCTCCGAGAATCCTGAGGAAGAAGCGCTGACTCCAAATCACTTCCTCATCGGACGATCGTGTGGCGCGGCAAGAATCGGAAGCTTCACAGACAGCGAGCTGATAGGCAGGCCGACCTGGAAGGCCACGCAACGACTGGCTGATCACTTTTGGCAACGCTGGCTGCGAGAATACTTACCCACTCTACTACCAAGGAAGACCAGCGGAAGAATCAGCGCTACAGATCTAAGAGTCGGAGACATCGTGCTGATCGTCGACAACAGTCTACCAAGATGCACCTGGCCACGCGGCAGAATCCAGCAAGTGTATCCTGGGCCAGATGGGCGGATTAGGATCATCGATGTCGAAACTCGAGGAGGCGTGCTACGAAGACGCAGTTCGAGAGTGGTGCTGTTGGTGCCGGGAGTATCGCCGAGTCAAGAAGATGGTGCAACGCACGAGGGGGAGACTGTCGGCGACGAGACCCTATCTGGGTACATGGTTGCAAGTAGCGCAGAGAGCGCCATGTAATACTAGTTGTAAGTTTAACCAAATTCTATAAGATTTAGTGTAAGTTAAGAGATTTAACTCAATTTTAATTGATACTGTTTTCTATTAATTAATTTCATTATAGTTTAACTCTAACGATGATATTAGAACCTAATATGAAAGTTTAAAGTAAAATTTCAATGAATATTTACGAAAAATGTAAGGAAACACAAACTACGTAACATAATTACGTAGTTTGAAAATGAGGTTTTTTGTTTATGGACGGATTTTAATTATTTTTGTTCCAATAGAAAGATAGATACATAAAACCATTTTTGCCGTTAGAATTGTAAGAATCCAACCACGGGTTCCAAAGATATTAAGGATTTCGTAAAGTGAAATAATTGCTAAGTCATATTTTTAAGGTTTTTGTTCTAGAAACTTTTTATTGTATAAAGATAGGTTAAATATTGTTACGGTATATGATTAAGAATTACATAAGCTTTTTAAATATGTATAATTTGTAAAGATTGCATAAGGAATAATAAATAAAAAGGGGGTCCAAAGATTTCGGCTTAGAGAAAATTAAACGAAAAATTGAAATCGCGTGCCTCTATAAGGTAAAGAATGGCCTAGCCGGCCGTGTATAAAAGGAGCGCTATTTGCCGGCACTAGTCACTACACTGGGAAAAGTCAGGACGCGATAGCCGCCACTCTCCAAACCACCGTCAACGTCCTTGGCGCGTGGTTTCGAAAGTGGCGGATCGACATAAATCCGGATAAAAGCCAAGCAGTCCTCTTTACGAGACCGCGACGCATTAGACCTGAGCCCCCCCGTCCCATCTCTTTGTTCGGCAAGCCTATCCCTTGGGAGAAGCGAGCCAAATACCTTGGTGTGACCATGGATCAGCATCTCTCCTTCGCAGAGCACATAAAGAAGGCGCGCTCACGCGCCGCCTTCGCTCTCGGCAGGTTACATTCTGTTCTAAATGCACGTAGCAAGTTGTCACTAAAGTGCAAGTTGCGGATTTACACGGCGTGTATAAGGCCCATCATGACGTATGCGTGTGCAATCTTTGCGCACGCGAACCCCCGATTCATCCATAGGATGCAGACCCTACAGAACCGATTCCTCCGGCAAGCCACAGGCGCCCCTTGGTTCGTTCGGAACGAGATCCTCCATCTCGATCTGAAAATCCCCACGGTCAGTCAATTCATGAAACGCACCGCGAAGCGTTTCTTCGATAAAGCCGAAATTCACCGCAATCCCTTGATTGTGAAGGCCGCCACTTATGTCCCCAGTAGGATTAGCTCTGTCCGACGGCCGAGACATGTCCTCACCGACCCAGACGACCACATTACTCTCCTCCAGGAAAGCAATAGGGCCACCAGTACAGTTCGCACACACCGCACAAAATCGTCCTTCCGACCTCGCCGCCGAGGTCCTCGCGCCCCGCGAAGACCCCTAGTAGTATCGGCGCCTAACGTCGAGACCCCCGACCGACCCTTGCTCGTTGAAGCGCCAGCCCGCGCCGCAGCTGAGCCAGTAGCTTTAAATTCCCCACCTAATAATAATAATGCCAATTTTTCGATCCAGCCTGTCCCCAATAGAGATAGCTGTCCCCCTATCAGTGACGCCCTGAGCCGAGGTCCGTACCCCACAGGGGGTGCCCTCAGCGTGCAGTCGCTTAGTTTGTAAATTTAGTTTGTAAGCCCTGGCTGGAGGCGTTAAGATTAGTTTCTTAATGGCAGCCCCAGGAAAGCCCGGTTGAGCAGTCACGGCCTCTCAAGGCCAACTGCGAGATGCCCAACAAAAAAAAAAAAAAAAAAAAAAAAACGGCACTAGTCAGTCGCAGCTCAGCCACCGAAGAGGCAACAACAAGGAAGAAAACACAAGCCGAAATCTATGGACAAGACTAGAAAAATTCAAGAAGTGTTTTATTTCTGTTTCTATAAGAAGTCTCCGTAGCCCCGAGGTCCTTTTGGGTAGCCGTACCTAATTGACGCATTCAGGGGTGCGTGGTAGCGTGTGTCACCAGCAAGAACCATTAGGATTCAGCGAGTAGGGAACGCACGTCTAAAACATTGGGAGAAGTCCCAGGGCTGTGCGGGTACTGGTCGTATCTGCAACGTCCGCTACATGGCATTTATTGGTAATCTCGTTCATCATGACAAATGAATGACTGACTTAATTTACGAACTTCCTACTACTTTAGATTGGATACAACACTAATAAATAATATGTAAAAATATATATAAATGAAATCTGGCATGAATAAAGGCCCAAATTTAGAAGTAGTATTTCGAAAATCATTTCTACTAACGAGTTTTTTAATGATGGCAATACGAAAATGCCATTCTATTACGACACCATTGACTGGCCAATGATCGACCATTATGAATTTAGCAGATTACGAACTTTTAGCAAAATGACAAATAAATGACAATGGGATCGTGTTGGAATGACGAATTTATAAAAATAGCAGACTTGGGCCCCAGATGTATGAACGTAAACGAAGCATAGGAAGTATGTAGTACAAGTATAAGGAATCGTAGCAGTTGGCGTTCTGTAGTTTCTGCCTACCCCTATGGGAAGAAGGCGTGAGTTCATATATTGTTGTGTCCAATAAGGATTACAATAAATGTTTGGTTACTAACAAACCTTAGGATTTTAAAAGTCGACCTTGATATGCTATTTTCTCATAACTATAAAACGATTTTACTAATCGAATGTTCATCTTAATATTTAACGCAATAAATATTATAGAAACTAGCTCATTAATAATTAATTATTCCGATGTAATCTGTTGGTGTGAAGTCGTGAATAAATATTTCACACAATTATTCTATTTTTAGGTATTATTAAATACCTTATTATTGTATAAATAGTTTAGTAAAGTCGTTGCACCCGGCTGTCGTTCGTATATCTTTCAAATCAAATCAAATCAAAATATTTTAATTCACATAAGCCTACATGGGCACTTATGAAACGTCAGAAGCTAGGTGCACGGTTCCAATTTGTCGCATCCTATGGAGAAGAGCCGGCAAGAAACTCTATGGTTACTCTTTTAAAAATAATTTGCTTTTACAAAGTTTTCAAATTACATTGATAATAGGTATGGGAGAACAGTGCAGGCCAGTCAATAAGTACCAGGTACTTAGAGGAATGAAATACGAGTAAAGAACATAAAATCGTTTGTAAGGCCTACAACGTTCTCTCATTGACAATATGTAAAAGGATCTACATAAATAAAATTAACCTATTTAATCCAAGTGACATGATTTCCATGATAATCACTACTAAATATTCGAAATTAAAATTTATGTATAACATTAAATAATGACGAGAATATGTCAGAAATTGTAATAAATAAAAAGAATAAAAATTAACATTGTAATTTGGGAGCAGTTAATAGACTTTCACATAGTTATGCTGTAATGAGGTACCAGAGAAGCCACATGTGCAGAAGGAGTTCATGCCAAACTTCCCTGTCAGTGTTCTCTGTGTGTGTTCCCTGCCTTTAATATGCATTTTTGATAAGGGCACGTTTGATGTGAGTTTTAAACTTTCCATCGCTAAGTTCTGTAACCGACTTTGGCAACTTTTTATGGAAGCGGATACTGTTTATTAGAAATGACTTGCTACTTTTAGTTAATCTAAATTTTGGAATCACAATTTCATCTTTACTACGTGTATTTAAATTATGGAAATCGCATCTTTATTTAGAAATGACCTAAGTTTTTGCGAACATACAAGATATTTTCTAGGATATAAAGAGAAGGCAGAGTTGGCATTTCAAGTTGGTTGTATTTATTTCTAAGAGACTCGCAAGGCCCTATATTATAGTTTGCGCGGGTTGCCCTCTTTTGTAAAATAAAAATAGAATCTACTTCAGCTGCCGATCCCCACAGCAAAACGCCATAAGACATAATACTGTGAAAATAAGCAAAGTATACCAACCTAGCTGTGGCTACATCGGTCAACTGCCTTATTTTTCTAAGCTGCAAAAGCAGCTAAGCTTAATCTACTTGAAAGAGCTCTAATGTGGGCACCCCATTGTAGTTTTGAATGTCAAGTAATTCCTAAAAATACAGTTTCCGAAATAACATCTAGTTTCTTGCCATCAAGTTTTAAATTTAGACCTACTTGGGCTACATTTAATAATGAAAACTTAAGACCTTAGTGACCTTAGTTTTGTTCGCATTGAGACAAAGATTATTAGCCGCAAACCATTTCGAAAGAACAGCTACACTATCGTTGACATGTACATAAGACATCCGTATCTTTCTATCTTTTCTAAAAATAAGAGAAGTCTCATCAGCGAATAAAATTATATCCGAGAAGCTAGTCATCAGGTAAGGAAGGTCATTAATATAAACGAGAAATAAAAAAAGGCCAATAATTGAACCTTGAGGCACGCCCATCTTATTAACTAAAGACCCCGAGGACGTCCCGTTAACGTTTACTTTTTGATGCCTGTTTGATAAATAGGGAAGTACAAGATCAGCAGGTTGTCCACGAATTCTGTAGTGGTGTAATTTACAGATCACTGTATTGTGGTCAACGCAGTCAAACGCTTTTGAGAGGTCACAGAAAATGCTAATCGCATCCTGGGAGTTCTCCCAGGATTCCAAAATGTGACTGATGAGTTTTACTGCCGCGTCAGTCGTGGAACTGCCTTTCGTGAAACCAAACTGTCGACCATGTAAAATCCCATTTGAGCTAAATGTGACAACATCTGGTCTAGCATGATTTTTTCATAAATTTTGCTCCATACTATAAATTAGAGGGATCACTCTAGTAAGAGTGATCCCTCTAATTTATAGTATCAATTTTCAAATCGGGTAGTAACCCGATTTGAAAATTGGTACTACTTTACTATGTTTCATTAACAGTCGTTACGGGTAGTCAGCATCCCAAATGTATGTCAACCAGTCTTATCAAGGGGTATCGCGTTACCCAGTAACTGGGTTGTGGAGGGTAAATAGGCAGACGCTCTATAGCAGGTAAAAGGCTAGGCCGATTGATCGACTATTTAAATAGTTGCTTTACACCCAGACATTTATTTTAACCAGTGTAATTAAATTATTATTATAATAACAGTAGAAAACTAATAATACAGTAATGTTCACGGCACAGTCTGTCCGGTCTGTTTATTGCACTAAAAGGTTTATTTTGTTATGACAGTTTCAAGGGCCAATGTAACAGGGAAAGGTTCAACCTGCTTTTATATCCTTGATTGTAACGAATGTTATAACTTTATAAAATTCTGTGTGTTCGAGTGCATTGCCCTTGGCAATAATGACAAACGTCCATACAAACTGTCATCCCCTACTTAATCAATACTCAAATTTTATTTGCATTCCACAATGTGTACGTAGGTGGTAAATAAAATAAAAAATAGTGATCATTATGGACCCTGTCGGGCACAGCAAAAAATAGTAGGAGATGAAGCTTTAAAAAAGTAGCCAATAATTCCTTTAGGGTATGAATTTTCATCTAAGTATTCGCTCGAGCATCACTTCTAGGTAGTAGCTAACGGAAGACTCTCGTACAGTATTTTGTTTTTTATTTTTTACTTTTATACTTAATATTTTAATTTTTTTTTTTGTTAAGCATATTGTGTAGTTAAGTTTGTGTTATTCCTGTGCGAGTCTAATAAATACTTTTTCTTTCTTTTCTTTCTTTCTTTACACAAATATATTTATACACATTCTGTATTATTTAGGTATGCAAGGTATATTTTTGAGAATGGGCAGTAAATTTACCTACCTTATTCGTAGAAGCAGCAGGAAAACGTTCTTAAGAGTTGGAGTAATTGCTAACTGCATTCAAAGATTTTAGAAAATGGTACAGTCAGTTAGAAAAACTAGCCTGCTCTTACTGCCCCATCTAAAAAAAAACACCATATTTATCAGTGGCGAAGGGTAATTTTATAGTAGAGGTAAGCTGGAGCCAGGCAAAAATAAAACAATCTGTTCCTGAATATTTTCAAGGGATCGGCTAAATACTAAATTTAATACATGAGCGTAACATGGGTCGAATATTGCCATAGGGCATGCATCGCGAGTTTTAGTTTGTTCTCCACCGTACTCACCAGACATTACTGCCGCGCCGCCGCCGTCGTAAGACTGACTAACTAACTTATTCCTACAACGATACTGGTCAAGTATTTCTTACAACTGTTTGGATAAAACTTCAGCGGTTGACCTCCGCTAACATCGTAAAAACCCAGGGATCGTTCTTTGATTCCAGTCTCAGATAAATATCGAAAAATGACAGTTAATTGCTCCCTATAACCGACATCGGGAGTTTCGTCAATCATTACAGCCAGAAATTTAGCTTTATCTATTTCGTATCTAATGTGGTCTCGTAAAACGGATGAAATACTATGTATTAAATAATTTTGAATATCACTAGAGAGACCAGAAAACGCGGGGAACTGAATTATAAACTTCTAAATGGGAGTCTATTACTGAATCGAACTTGCTCAGATATAACAAAGCTTTGATAAAGGTACCGCGGTTATCGGAATTCGGACTTTCATCGTTGCCGCGAAAAGCTACTTCTTGTTTACCTAACTAAATAACGGTTTCAATAAATCGTTTAATTAAATTCCTATTACGATCTTCATGCGAATTTGGGAAAAATGATTCTATCGTATCTGTCCCGAACTTATGTAACTGTAAATAATTACTCATAATAATGAGTAACACAACACATAACAAAACAAAACAACAACAAAACAAAACACAAAACAAACCACAACAAAACATACAAAACAAAACAACAAAACAACAACAACAAAACATAACACAACAAAACAACACATAACAAAACATATTCGTAGCTTTATTAATAAATAAAGCTACGAATATGTTTTTCAGTCTGAACGTGTTTTTTTTACGATTTCTTCAGATTATTAATATAATAGGTCTTTACCTATGAAATTGCCGTTTTGTATGAAAAAATTTAAACGAATTTTTTTCATGTATTTTTTATTTGTATTAATCGAAGTAATCACCCATGCAATCAATGCATCTTTGCCATCGCAGTGGCAGTTTATTGATACCCTTCTTAAAGAAATCAGCTGGACGGGAGGCAACAAATTCTTCAAAGGCATTTTGTACTGCCTCTCGGGTATTGAATTTTTTTCCCGCCAAGAAGTTATCCAAATTCTGGAAAAAGTAGTAGTCTGTAGGCGCAAGGTCTGGTGAGTAGGGCGGATGACGGAGAGCTTCCAACCCCAGTTCTTGCAACTTGGAGACCGTCTGCTGTGCAGTATGAGGTCGCGCGTTGTCGTGCAGGAGCAGCGGAGACGAGCGATTGACCAATGCTGGTTGGAGATGTGCCAGCTTCTCCATCATTGTGTTCAGTTCTTCACAGTACACATCTGCAGTAATGCTCACCCCGTTTGGTAAGAAGCTGTGATGAATCACACCGGCGCTAGACCACCAAACAGTGACCATCACTTTTCTAGGGGTAAGTTTTCGTTTAGGGCATTGTTTAGGTGCTGAACCAGGATCCAACCAACTTGCTGAGCGCTTGCGGTTATCAAACAGAATCCATTTTTCATCGCAGGTAACAATGCGGTTCAAAATTCCTTCATTTGTGTGTCTGTTGAGCAGTGCAAGGCACGTCTCGACGCGTACTTCGCGCTGACGATCATTGAGTTCGTGGGGCACCTATTTGTCAAGCTTTTTTACCTTGCCAATTTGACGCAAATGGACCAATATTGTTTTGACGCTAACGTTGAAAGCTGCTGCTAATTCAGCCGTAGATTGTGTATCATCAGCTTCCACAATCGCCTTTAATTCGTCATTGTCGACCAAAGTCTTCGGACGACCGCGAGGTTCATTTTTCAGGTCGAAATTTCCAGAACGGAAGCGAGCAAACCAATAACAGGTGGTGCGTTGGTTTGTAGTGTTAGCTCCGTAAACGTCGTTGATGTTGCGTGCCGCTTGTGCCGCGTTGCTGCCACGACGGTACTCATATTCCATAATTACTCGAATTTTTAACGTATCCATGATGACGAAAAAGATTGAAATGCGATGAAAATGTAACACTAATCAATAAACAAATGACAACTTTTGGAAAAAAAAATCCATGTTTTTAAAATAAAATTAATTTGAAATTAGAATTCTTACCCAAACAAAAATTATTTTGATTTGAAATGGCCAGTACTGCAAAACGGCAATTTCATAGGTAAAGACCTAATATGTAAAACCCCCTTTTGCTCCATAAAATACTAGAATAGGAAAAAAGTAAACACGGGAAATAATACATTCTATTTAATTTACAACTGCCAATTAGCCATTGATATTTATCATAAAGAGAAACATTACAATGTTTAAGAAAATCATCGCGTCGTTTGTAATTTATAGTCATATCTGGGCGAGCACGGCCTAACATAATTAAGGGTTTCTAATTTTCAGAACTTAACCTTGAAAAACATGTTTCCCCACACAGCAAATAATCTCTTAAACAGAAATCTAAAGCTGTTATTGCTACCATTTTATACTAATAATGACTGTACTGATTAGTATAAACTGTAAACAAATACTTACTAATTAACTATAAACATAAAATTACATAAATTAATGAATTCAATAAATACAACAAACATAATGCAAATGTAAACAAAATAAAAAGTTATAAATGCGATTACGTCAAGCATCGACCACATACTATCAGTCATCCAACCGTGGTCCGAGCCGATCGCATCTCGGTATTGGTCCATCTCGTTCACGCGCACGCATTTTTTATTACTGTCTCTATCGTAACTCGGGACAAATCGGCTTGCTAAGCCGCTTAGAAACCGGGGTGTCACGTGACTGAAGTGACGTCATGACAACATTATTTTGTATAGAAATTGAATTCACGACAAGCCGGTCGCGCCTACGAGTTATTTTAGAGCATAATGTTTTGTTGTTGGGATATGAAGACCAAAATTTCATGTAGGCGTTTTGTAAAGTTTTAATTTTATGGTTTATTATATATGTCGCCGCGAGCGCGCCCTCTTGTAAAGATTATAATATAATCTTATGCGTAACTATTTATTATAATTGTAATAACACCATTAAGCCCGGTGCTCCTGCCCTTTGGAATATTATTATAACCATTTGCATGCATCAGTCTGTCCATTGGTTTTCTTAAGATCAACGCCATCTATTGGCCACGCTGTAATATAAAACTCGCAGAGTACTGCTGGTTTGATTATTAGATGAATAACTATAAAACTAATTATGATGCCTTAGTTAAAACTATAGTCACAATTAAAAAGGAATAATTGCTTTATTGTCTTTGGGCTTTCAGTCATTTGACACAGTACATTTGTTTATGATACATTGCTACCTACTGTGCCGAAAATGGCGCGGATTGCGAGTTTAATGATCAATAACTGATTGTTATAATTTAATATGAGAACTAAATCAGTTTCAATCAAAATTTAAAATTGATAAAGTAACAAGATTATTTTACACACACATTTATTTGTGAATTCCTGTTGTTTGATTAAATTCCTTGAAAAACCGGATATGTTGTAAAGTAGTGATATTTAAGTAATAAAAGTAATGACATTACTAATTAAACTTTCATCTTAAAACGCCATTGCATTTGTGATAACTAGCATTGTTTAATTATTAAAGAATTAACTCATAGCATTTGACTATTGTTAGTAAATTTTATAACACTTACTAAGTAATAAGATTCGGTACTCCTGTCTGTGCGATACGCAGTACTTCCGCCCACTTGGAGAGATGGAAAATAATGGCGGCCGGACGGTAACGCGATGAAAGTGTGTAAAAATGACTAAGATTATAATTGTGCAATATGAAACCTCTGTAACATAATGTTTTGATTTAAAAGAGTGTCCGTGGAGTTTCTTGCCCGTTCTTCTCCATATGAGACCTACTTTAGTTTTGGAATGGGCGCCTAGATTCCCTTCGCAACTCAAACTATCTGATTCACTGATAAATGAAAATCCTAAGTGTCTGTAAAAGATTTAAGTGAAAATAAATGGTTTGAGTTAAGTGTTGTGTGTGATTGAAAGCCAACTACCTATATACCAACGAAGAATTACACCAGAGACATCAGAGACGGCGTGCATTGGGTTTCCCGCCGTCTTATCAGAAGTGGGATCGCCCCAAGCGATCCCCTTCCGCTCATGCTTATGCCGGACATCCAAATTGCTCAGCCACAGGCAAGACCACTGAGATTTTTCTGCCTTTCAAAGTACAAGCCTGGTAGCAACATGACAACTGCTCATAATTTTATTATAATAATGATTGCCACGGGTGCGAGGCAGTCACAATGGAAACATGTTAAGGAAGACAGAAAAAATTAAAATTACTGCGAAGACGCACATAATGAACTTAGTTCTGATGCTATAAGTAATAATCCAGTAGCCTATAGTTGTGTTTCATTTATTTGGCTGATAGACGGGAACATGCTGTGACCTACTACAATATGATCACAACTGAGGCTAAGAACATAATAATTATGGCAAAATCTGTTATATTAGCGCTATGCTCAGAAGAGAAACAGTCAATGACATAAAGAAACAAATGAAGAAATTTTAGATGAGCCTCATAGTGCACTCACAGAACAACATGCTCAGCACAGAATGACCGAAGCAGCAGAATAAACAAAGGTTTGCCACCAGAAAATCAAACAAAATAAACGGACCATCGATGCATTGCTTCATCAATCCCGGGAAGTATTTTGTTTTATTATTTTAGTTTTTGTTAAAAGAACATGTCTGTTAGCAGTCCTGTGGCAAGGTTAAAGACTACTGTCACCATTTGCTTGACAACATGTGAGAGTAAAATAACAACACAAGTTAAATGACTTATCAAGATTACCTCAATAGTAGATTAATGTTATTTTTCCAATATAACCTGTAATGTGTCATAAGCTTCTTTTAAGAAATAGATTTCAAACTTGTTTTGATGAATTTGTGCTTGCAACATTTAACTTAGTACTTTTTGACAATTTCAAGAGTTGTAGCCTGCATTCGCACTGACTAGAAAAACATTCAGTAGACATGATTGATTACAGACTTGTCATAACTTAATTTTGCACCGCTGTTTGTTAATGTCTTACAAATTGCCTATAGCTTGTTTTTAGTGCAAAGTTCAGGACCTAATACACCATTTCTAGGTTTTGCATTGGTTAGTTACTTTCCTTATAACAACGCTAACTTGTTTTTCTGATTCACTTTAATCATTGGCAGAATGATTGATATTGGCTATTCCTAACATTATAAAAAATAAAATAGAATGCTTCGAGTAAGCTTAGTGAATGACGTAACAAATTTTATGTTACAATCATTCAATATTACGTCAATGTCACTATTCAAATGAGGTGTCATGTGTTTTTGTGTTTTGTCAAATTGTTTGGAATATAATCGGGTGCTATTTTTATTTAAATGAGAGTAGTGCCACTCGAAGGTAAAATCAATTGGCTGATCGTAATTTCATGAAATTCAGAGTTATGAGAACTTTGACCGGTGATTAGATTTTTCCAAATAAGTCTATGAATCTCCAAATTTATAGTGGATGTGTTGCAAGATTCATACAGAAACATTTAGTTATGAAATCGTTTTGTAAAAATATTTCAAGAGAAAACTATGAAATATAAAACAAAAGTTAACAATGCCAATACAGTTCGATACATTGAAGGAAACCATAGTTTTCAACATGTTTTTATGCATACAAAGCAAAAACTAACAAAGCACTCTTTTTTTATAGCACTTTCTGTTTAACTTTCTCTTGTACCTAATTTAAATAACTTCATCTACCTGTAATGATGTTACAAAACAATAGATTTAATTAATTAATTACTACTAGCTCCTACTAATCTAAATTATAGTAGGAAAATAATTATTTTCCTGCACTATTATTTATCTCCCAAACTTTTCACATTCCAGGATTTCCAGGTGATTGTCATATCAAAAAGAAAATGACAACCAACCAAATTACAAGTATATCAAAACAAAATTACTGTGGGCAATCATATAGCAACTTGAGCCTTCTAAAGTTCTATGCACCGAACTACTTCAGGAATGTGATGAAATCAAGTTGGAAGTCATGATCATCATCAACAAGAACAGCTACCTTCCTCATGAAAAAGCTGGCTGACCCAGACTTAAACACAGGGTTTTAGCTGACTAATACATTCAACTTGCAGAAACAAGATCTTCAACATGAATTGTGTATCGGGTGGTACCCCAACTCTTTTAAGAATCTGACAAAGCCACATAACAATGGCGGCTACCTTATCAAGCTGATTGTTGATCGAGATCGAATTAAAAGGCAACTCCGCTGCAGCCTGTCGAACAAATGACCGTGTCGCCGGCTCAGGAGTAACCAACTGAAGGCCAATTTGGAGCCATCAAAGATGACTGTTCCAGTTATTCAACACAACATAGCTAAAATAAAAGGTGAGAAGTTTTCAAACTACTTTCCACTCACTTTGCCAACACTGCTACTATGTTGTGACCAAAGCTAAATACAATAGCCAAGTTAATAGTACCTGCCTACATGATGCTCACATGTTATGCACTAAAGTACTCTTTGAATTATTTTTACCATCTTTATATTTTTGCAATTCTGCCTGTAACAGTTTATCCTTGTCTATTTTACAATAGACTAGAATTCATTATTATTGTACTATTAGTCTATTAGTATCTGTGGGGTAACTGATAAATAACTCAAAAAGTAATGCACACAACAAAGTATTAGTCTTCATCGATGTTAACTAATAATGATCACAACTGATAGTAATCTATTAGAAGCCCTTGAGGTAACTAATCATGAAAACAATAAAACTATTAGCAAGCCCTTGAGATAATTAATAATGAAATATTAAACTATTACATTTGATGGCACGGTTGGCGCAGCGGTTAAGCGATTGACTGCTGCCCTGCGTGTCGCGGGTTCGATTCCCGCACGGAATAAATATTGGTACCTATGACCTACAAGCAGTTGTTCCGGGTCTGTCTCTTTGTGTATGTGAGTTTCAATGTTTGTAAACGCACCCACAATACAGGAGCAATCCCCAGTGTGGGGCAATGTTAAAAAAAAAAAGTTAAAAAAAAAAATAAAAAAAAAAATAAGACCGGTTAACTTAACCGGCAATTCTCTCATGTTATCCCGCTGGGTCCACGGCGTACAAGACCGCCCAGAGCCTGGTTCCTTATATCCTGTCAAATACAAGACTTCGTGCCTGCCACGGAGCAATGGTCCTAAACTCCTTACCCTTTAATCCTATCAAATCAAAGACTTTGTGCCAGCACAGAGCGGTGTTCCTGATCCTATCCTAATATCCTGTCAAATCCAAGACTTTGTGAGACTACCACAGAGCATTACCTTCCCGTGAGAATGAAATTATCCAGCTAACAGCTGATGTTACTACACACTATACTAAACAAGTGTGCTTATGAAAAGTGCTGTATTAATGCATTCAAATACAAGACTCTGTATCACAGAGCATTACCTTCTAATGAAGATGAAACTATCCAGCTAACAGCTGATGATACTACACACTACTAAACAAGTGTGCTTATGAAAAGTGCAATAATAATGCATTCAAATACAAGACTCTGTATCACAGAGCATTACCTTCTAATGAAGAAGATGAAATTATCCAGCTAACAGCTGATGTTACTACACACTATACTAAACAAGTGTGCTTATGAAAAGTGCAATATTAATGCATTCAAATACAAGACTCTGTATCACAGAGCATTACCTTCTAATGAAGATGAAACTATCCAGCTAACAGCTGATGTTACTACACACTACACTAAACAAGTGTGCTTATAAAAAGTGCAATATTAATGCATTCAAATACAAGACTCTGTATCACAGAGCATTACCTTCTAATGAAGATGAAACTATTCAGCTAACAGCTGATCATACTACACACTATAGGTACTAAACAGAAAAGTGCAATATTAATGCATTCAAATATAAGACTGTATCACAGAGCATTACCTTCTAATGAGGATGAAACTATTCAGCTAACGGCTGATCATACGATGCCTACTACTACACACTAAACTTTACAAGTGTGCATATGTTAATGCCATAATAATGCATTCAAATACAAGACTCTCTGCATCACAGAACATTACCTTCTAATTAAGATGAAACAATTCAGCGATAAGCTGATCATACAATACCAACTACTACCCACTAAACTTAACAAGTGTGCTTATGCAATGCATTTAAATACAAGGCTGTATCACAGAACATTACCCTCTAATTAGGATGAAACTATTCAGCTATCAGCTGATCATACAATATCTACTACTATACTGAATTTAACAGTATGCTTATGTAAGTGCCATATGAATGCATTAAATGCTTCAGTTAAAGACGATGTAAGTAGACAGTAGATCTACAACAAGCCTTCAACATAAACTATTTCTACCAAGTCCTACAATTCAATGCATGTTGTAGGATAATAAAAGCAACAATAATCTGCCGACAAAATTTATGTCCACTATTTCAGATAACCACCAACTCAACTCTACAAAGAGGGAGGGAGAGGGCACCGGCAGGTGCAGAGCGCGCACCGCCAATCAGAACGGCCGTGTCGCCGCGAGCGCGCCCTCTTGTAAAGATTATAATATAATCTTATGCGTAACTATTTATTATAATTGTAATAACACCATTAAGCCCGGTGCTCCTGCCCTTTGGAATATTATTATAACCATTTGCATGCATCAGTCTGTCCATTGGTTTTCTTAAGATCAACGCCATCTATTGGCCACGCTGTAATATAAAACTCGCAGAGTACTGCTGGTTTGATTATTAGATGAATAACTATAAAACTAATTATGATGCCTTAGTTAAAACTATAGTCACAATTAAAAAGGAATAATTGCTTTATTGTCTTTGGGCTTTCAGTCATTTGACACAGTACATTTGATTATGATACATTGCTACCTACTGTGCCGAAAATGGCGCGGATTGCGAGTTTAATGATCAATAACTGATTGTTATAATTTAATATGAGAACTAAATCAGTTTCAATCAAAATTTACAATTGATAAAGTAACAAGATTATTTTACACACACATTTATTTGTGAATTCCTGTTGTTTGATTAAATTCCTTGAAAAACCGGATATGTTGTAAAGTAGTGATATTTAAGTAATAAAAGTAATGACATTACTAATTAAACTTTCATCTTAAAACGCCATTGCATTTGTGATAACTAGCATTGTTTAATTATTAAAGAATTAACTCATAGCATTTGACTATTGTTAGTAAATTTTATAACACTTACTAAGTAATAAGATTCGGTACTCCTGTCTGTGCGATACGCAGTACTTCCGCCCACTTGGAGAGATGGAAAATAATGGCGGCCGGACGGTAACGCGATGAAAGTGTGTAAAAATGACTAAGATTATAATTGTGCAATATGAAACCTCTGTAACATAATGTTTTGATTTAAAAGAGTGTCCGTGGAGTTTCTTGCCCGTTCTTCTCCATATGAGACCTACTTTAGTTTTGGAATGGGCGCCTAGATTCCCTTCGCAACTCAAACTATCTGATTCACTGATAAATGAAAATCCTAAGTGTCTGTAAAAGATTTAAGTGAAAATAAATGGTTTGAGTTAAGTGTTGTGTGTGATTGAAAGCCAACTACCTATATACCAACGAAGAATTACACCAGAGACATCAGAGACGGCGTGCATTGGGTTTCCCGCCGTCTTATATATCTATAGTGTGATTATATAAAACAGGTATTATTAAACACTACTGACAGTATCATATTCCGAAGGGAAGCCGACAGGAATCGTGTCCTTAGAGCGCTTCGGCCCTGATATTTATAATAAATATTGTAGCTATATCACAATTATGGTGTGGTTAGCCGACCTGTCCTGCAAATTGTTATAAAAATTACTCATTAAAACGGAGTAAAATGTCGGCATCTGCTAGCGCTATAATATACGTAAATGAGATCTGTTGGTAGCTCTGTGGTGACAGGTAAATAATTACAGTTTGGTGCTGACTCAGTTGCATAAGCACACAAGGTAGCGATGTGGACACAAGCGGAACGATTAGAGAAGCGGGTAGCGGGAGTATTTATCCTCATAATTACATAATAATCTCGCCTTTGTTGTAGACCTATATGTCGCCAGTTATTTAAAAAAAACTAGTTTTTGCACAGTAAAGGTACCTAAATGATCTCATGAATGAGAAAAAAACCTGGCCATGTGCGCGAAAAACACCGAAAAAATACAAGTTTCTTGATTGGAGACCCCTATCATTTTTAATTTTATTTAACTTTTATTAAATACACGCTGTGAAAATTTCAACAGTCTATCTATGTACTACGGTTCATGAGATACAGCCCGCTGACAGATAGACAAATGGAAAGCGGACGCTTAGTATGTAATAGGGTTCTAAAATATTTTTTATAATGTATTTTTTAATAATTTTCAGCTTTGGTCTCTGGTACTGACTGCAGTACAACAAATTGTTTCCGAACATTAACTGTGGCATACAGCCAACAGGGAGAATTTATCAATATTTTTAATTTACATTTTAATATGTATTTAGTTATTTAAGGACAACCCACAAAGCTTACACCAAAACTACATGTTAAAACACTTATAATCTTACAATTTATAGTGTAGCCTTAATTAAAGGCTGCCACGGCATGCATAGGAGTAAGAAATGCAGTTACAAAACAGATTCAAACTTATTTAGATAGATTGTTGCATGAAAACAGTTTATTGTTACATAAATCCGACATATAAATACAAATGAACACTTATTAAGTTCGATTGATCCAATCAATTTTGTTCGACGTTGTACCAACCATTAAAACGGAAAAAAATACTAAATCTATGTGAGTGAAAAAAATAATAAAAGAAACTAGGTACAATGTTCTTTTTCAGTTTTGTGATAATGCCCTATGCAGGACAGACTTGACTTTGTGTAAAAAGTAAGACACATAATATCTTCACTGGGTGAGTGTGACTGGCGACTAAATTGAACCTACATTGACCCAGATTGGTTTTAAAGCCAAACCAACCGATATCGAGACTAAAGTTAGTTAGGCACATTTATATTTATCTGACTCGGTAACCGCGCACAATAAATGTGACTGTTTATTATTTTGTATAGACACATAATATATGATCTAGGATCATACGGCGATGTTCCAGACTCATTCGTTTGAAGTGTTTCAAGCGTGAGCTATAACTAGTCAAATTTCTGACCATATTGCAGTGATATGACAAGTGCCAATGAAATTTTTGCTGCACTGATTCTAAACGACGTTTAAGTATTTCGTAAAATGGAGTCCAAACTATGCTGCAATATTCTAAGCCTGACCTGACTATGGAGTTAAAGATAGCATATCAAATCGCTAATGCTATACGCTGACTCCTATACCTTTACAATTCGGGTTAGACTAACGATTCAGTCACTTGCAGCAATCAATCAGTGTAACAGGTCATCGACCTTTCAACTGACATTACTCTCAAGGCTAAACACCTTTTAAAACTAAAACGTAACGTAAACCCAAACGTAACTTTAACTTTTAACCTCAACGGAGACGGTAATGCGATTAACCTTTTTAGTAGGACGGTGACAAACGTGCGACTTATCGTGTTTAGTTATAAATTGCCTGCCTTTAAAGTCGATGGATTAACTTGACTATGTCTTTATTTTACGTCTAAGATTTTTAACACTAGTGCACTTAGGAGCCATTTTTACAACAGCTTTTTGCTGTCGGGAACTAGTACTGAAAATGTGTTTCGATTCAACAACTTGTTGAAAGGTAGTAGTAGCTATGCTGGTCAAAATAAATTCATAATCATCATCATTTCAGCCAAAAGACGTCGACTGTTGGATATAGGTCTCCCCCAAGCTCCACCACTTTGACCGATTCTGTCCTTCCCGCATCCAGCGGATTCCTAAGGCCTTCACCAGGTTACCGGTCCATCTTGTGGGAGGTCTTCCAACTCTACGACTTCCAGTACGCGGTCACCACTCCAGAACCTTTCGGCCCCATCGGCCATCGGCGAGCAATGAGCCCTGCCCACTGCCACTTAAGTTTGGCAATTCTTCGGGCTATGTCGGTTCCATTGGTTCTCCTGCAGATCTCTTCAATCCTGATTCGATCACGTAGGTAAACTCCAAGCATAGCCCTCTCCATTGTCCTTTGGGGTAACTTTTACCTTCTAATAAGTCCTATGATGCATAAGAAATTAATTTTAAAAATCTCTGAAAAATTAAAGCCCCAATCCATTTACTAATCCTTAATATTCAGAATTGGTGTGACATCTCAAAAATTTACAATTTTCATCCAAACCGCTGCCTCTTATACAGCGTATCTCCTAACCTAAAACAAAACTTCACATTCTAGTAATAAAAAGTGTTCACCTTTTAACGGCGAATTAGCTGTATGTCGCGTCGAAAGCTATAAACACGTCAGAATTCATATCTGAGGCAGTAAAGTAGCTGACGGATCGCTACCGGAGCGAGTGCGGCGCCCCTGATAAATGTCAGGGGTGGCAAACACCGGGGACTAAGGCTGTTTGACATTATGTCTTATGTCAAGAAATTGTCATTATGTATTTATTTATAGTTAATTAAATCGGTACAACACCAATTACATTAATTTACATAAGAAATATACAAAGTGCTCACATAATATTGTCAATTAATAAATTAAATAAGGCCAAATAAACTTTAAGACTTAAGGGGCAATTGTATACAGTATTCTTTTAGTTCTTTTTGTTTTTGATTATAATAATTATGGGATTAGAAATCTTCAGATAAGGATGCTGGTACTAGAAGCTATCTATCATTCTTAAAATCCAAAAAAGTTGTCCGATTTTTTGACAACCCTAACTTTAGAGTAAGGCGCACACGATGACAATTATAGTATCTGACCATATTAGGGCTGAACTAAGCAAAGCAACTAGCCACAAATGTGACAAAATGATTAGTGCCTACAATGTCAGATTGAGTTATTTGTTAGTTAGCCTTAGAGTTAAAGATTATGTTCATTGTGGTAGCTAACGTTGAGTACGAGAATTTATTTAGGAATTTACTTTGACTTTGTTTAGTTCAACCAGTTTGAAAAAGGATACACGATGGAGTATTAATATTTTCTGTGAGTGTGACACAAACTTAGGTAAATGAAGTGTAAGAGCCTGAATTCATTTTTGATGCCACAAATACATATTTTCGACATAGAAAAAACGACAAACTGTCAACTAGCCACCGGATTTTTAATCAGAATTTATTCCACGATAATTTTACTACATTTTAAAATCGAATACAATAATAAAGTCAGAATACTTACCATTTAGGTATCTAAATTAGACGAAAGAAATGTGGCAATTTTTGTGACTCATAAACTCGTAATAATATAAGATTGTTCAAACCAAGTCCAAATAAAGATCAGTGGCTCTCTTACAAAAACACACTCATTTACTGGCACAACATGTTTCCAAAACAAGTCGACAGTCCTGCCTGCGCAGACGCATTAAACTTGCTAATTGTACAGCAATATAATGTTAGTTGTAAAACCTCCTTGATTTACCATCGCGCCATAACAATCGCTTATTTCTTATACCTTTAATATTTTATTTATAACAATTAAATCTGAATTTTTCCTCTTCTTATAAATATTTACTAGTTTGACATTTAAAACTTTTATTATCTTTAATTAATTTGTAGTTTAGTATTTGATGGCTGCAATCCATCATGATAAAGTCGTAAAAGGATAAATGAATAGTTATAAAACGTGTTTATTGAAATAAGTTGAATTTGGCTACCGGAATAAAGAGAAAATGCCAGCACAGAGGTCAAAGCAAAGCATCACAGCGCGCTACCTCGTCTTTGATGGCATTGTGTCCCACTGGAGCTGCAGCGGAAAGGCCTATCTTCTGTCTCTTAATTTTTCTCTCTCTTTTGCAATTACAGCCTAAAACTTTAAGTAAGCGTCTAATTCATAGTACCAGCTTCTTCTGGATCTACTGCGTCGCCGGTTCCTGTTGTTGGGAACCCAATCTGTGGCTACTGGTGCCTAATTATGAAGCGTTTTGCGGCCGATGTGGCCATTTCATTTCGTTCAATTCCATTTTAATTTGGCAGCTATGTTGCCTACGTCTGCAATATGCATTTTGGGGTCCTCTGGGTCACTCATCATTATTGTTAAACGATATTCAAAAAACATAACCCTGCCTTGGCAGTCGGGTAAAAAGGTTTGATTTCATAAAAAAACAGGCACCTATTTCCTAAGCTATTTCACACATAAAAATTAAGATCACACCTAACTACCGGCGATGATATTTCGTTAAAAACACTAAAAAAAAATTAGTTGAATTACAAAAAAACTGTCAATGGTTATCTCTGTCCAGCACAGCCCTATCTTCAGTCTCATCGATGACATCTGTCACTTACTCGTCCCTTTGTTGGGACAGCACTATTAGTTAACTAACTAATTGGTCCAAACGTTTACTTGTCTCGATACTGACGTTAAACGAAAGGGACAGTTTTTTGTCCATCCGACAAATTCTTTGAACTTGTCCTTTTTAAAACAAATAAATTGTTGGCATAGATTTAAATGAGCGTAAAAGACGTTGCTCTGATGTGACTTACGACATTTTGCCCCTATATGGGAACCTTCTAACACGTTTAGGATAAGAGTTTAAGATAAGATTCGGAGGGATACAGATGCATTGTTCGATTAATAGGTCTTTATAGAACATTATCTTTTTCTTTCACACCCCATTCATCTTTAGGCCTAATATGGTAGTTTTATCGTGGCAAGTCTTTTTTGCTTTTGTAGTGCATCTCCTTGAATATATTAGGTAGAAACGGGATTAACATGACTTTATGGGAATAACTAGATCGCTCATTGTCGTGAAAGTATTTTAAAAATACCCATTCAATATTTTTTTTAAATCAAAATCAAAAGTCATTTATTCAAACTAGGCTGAGAGTCAGCTCTTTTTGAACGTCAAAATAAAATTACATAAGACAGCCCCCCCAAAACGCCCGCCCTTCACCACTTCCTAGTGCTTTAGCTGGGATGATGAAATGATCCTTTCAATCAGTCACTTTCCCTCGTACGAAATTCCCAAAGGAACACAAGAACACATCTCATTGCATTTACAATTAAAATCAAATGAGACAATAACAGACCACCCACTAAGTGAAAATCTTTGTGTATTTCAGCTGTGCAACTGAAACATTATAAATTCAAATAAGAGTGCTGATTGTATTTCAGAAACTTGTGTCTAAAAAAAGCCCTTATGCATTCATTATAAACATATTTAATTGCTTACTGGCGCGGTTTCTTAACATACCTACCAACTGATGAAAATGTAGGTAAATACTGGGCAGTATACCTATATTGAAATTACCCTGCGTTTAAATTTTTCGTCGGTTTTTATTATATTATGTATATTTAGGTTAAGGTATTTATCTATGGGTCTTTGTAACCTGAAAATAAATGGTTTATTATTATTATAAAAAAAGAGCTGTTCCACAGGAGATTTTTTTTTAATAACTGCATTATTACAAGTCAGAAAGGGGTCCAGAATCATGTACTAAATGCCTGGTTCACAGAATGTGCGTCAATCTCCCTGCAACCAAAATAATGTATGTATGTATACGAATACCCTTACTGCAACAATATAAAGGCGCAAATGTCAAATTGTAAACACAACAATAGTCAACAACAAACATTACAAACGCAACCCGACATGTTGCGTTTGTACCTTGTGTCTACAAACATAATATATGATTATCCCACATTATAACATGCTTCCCATGGCGTGCACGACGGACAGACGGACGCAATGACACAGTAATGACGCGGTAATGAGCAAGAGACGCCGTGGGGCATAACCATGCCTTTTAGGGTTCCATACTCAGTCGACGATACTCATAAACGCGGTGCGACATTTATATGTGTCGGCCCTTAGCAAGCCACAGAATGAGGAAAAAGTCGTGACCAAGTTTTGAGTAAGAATATGAATGTCTCTATGAGTAGAGAAAGACCATAGGAACGAAGGATGACTGTGTAAAAGAGGATATGAGTAGGAAGCTGGTGACTGACCGGGACGACAACTAATAGAGAAATAAGGAAGAAAAATACATGTTGCGCCGACTTCAAATATATTGAGACAAGGGCAAGAATGATGGCTCTTACTAAGCATATGTACACCACCACCACCACCTACCTATTTTTTATTTTATTACGTATGTCTGGCTCTTACTTTTCAATTATACGACGGAAAATTCTAAAATATAAAATTGGAACCTAAGAAGCACTTACCACCAACAGTAAATTGAATTCAGTTCCTTTATTTCAAAACTACACCACACAAGTTCCGTCGTGTAGTATTGAGAAAAAGCAACCGCAAAAATAGCTTTATTTGTCACAGTTTCGAAGTTTTGAGAGGTATCTTGAATATTAAAGAATACAAATTTATTATTGTTGCCCATGAAATCAACACAGTGCTTTAAAGATTCATCTCGACTCTGGATTTTTTACCGTTTTTCCTTTCTGGTTCATCTAGAAAATAGTAATATATACGAGTAAAAGCACTGACTTGGTTTGATTTTCATTCACAACCTATATTTAAAACGCAAATAACAAATAGAAGTTCAGCAATAATACTTTTGCGTAAGTAACTAGGTACTAATAATAAATGATCGATACTTTGTATGTGTGGTGCAAACTGAAAATATAAGTTGGTTATTACTAAATATAAATTATGGTGGTAGGGAACCCTTAGCGCACGATTGCAACTCGCACTTGTCAGGTTTTTGTAAACCCATGTCAATTAGATCTCATTATATCTATTCTAGAAGTAAAATAAATGTGTGCGTGGGCTCGGTTTATTTACGTTGTAAGTTATTTAAATGTATAGGAAATAGTTTATTAGGCTGTGCCTTAGGCATTAGCTGTCATCAGGTCTTAAATTAAGGGTTACTTATTAAACTGACATTAGTTGCAGAGGCGTTATGTTCATAAGTTCGAATAAAAGCCTATTTAAAACTTATTTTCTCAGAATCTCAGAATAGACACTAGGCGCCCCATGGGACATATAAACATAACTGGTGAAATGTGGGTTTACTTTCCCTCCCCAGCAGGAAGGTTGGTGGTGAGGTTGACTGCATAAAGACAGACGGGTCTCGACGGTTCGACGCGATTCTGATAGAACAATTTAATTAAGTTTTCATAGTAATTGTTCTACTAGAGTCACGTCCGCGTCGTGCTGCCGCAATGTGACTCTTAGCCTTAATTCTAACTTAATTGAGCAGGATTCCTAAGTTATTAATATTACTATTGTAAAAGTAACTACCTAAGCATTATTTACCTACACTATTGAATTATACCTACTATATATGTGAACATTCAGAAGATCGTGGGGAAGAACTGAATGAGACACACACTGACCAGGAAAGCATGGCACAAAACGGAGGAGGCTGATACTCGGCAGTGGGTGGAACATGGCTGCCGATGATGATGATGATGATTTAGGATAATAACTAAAACATATCTTAGTGTTTAGATCTGCCGTGCTTTGTAGATGCAATCAGTATCAGTAAATAAAATAAAACATTACGCATCTGGAGCAAGCGTGGTGATAAAATGTCGAGCCTTCTCTGAACGAGAAGAGGCCTGTGCCCTGCACTGGGGCAGTAATAGACTGGTACTGGTGACCTTACCCTTGCGGTCGCATCATTATACATAGTTGGTCGATACAACAAACTAATTATAGTAATAATTATTCAAGCTTTCTTAATAATAATAAACATCAGGGCAGCCGGACATGAAGTTAATAAAATAACTATTAAATACGCGAGCATGACCTCTGCAGTTAATAGTAAAATATGTTACAGCATGAAGTAATGATGGTACATTTCAAACATATTCCGATCTATGATCGGTCCAAGCCAGGATTTACTCAAGCATTTTAGTAGGTAGTAGTAAAGCTCTTTGTGAATAACTCGTCCGGGAACTACAACCACCTTACCTATGTCCAATTTTCCACTGACAATCTTTACTGTGTGACTCTTGATGGAATGAATACGATCAGAAGCATCGTCATCGTCAATTTGCCTTCGTCATTTTATAAACCGCCGAACATTTGCAAACGGATGGCGCCGTTTGTATGTAATGTATCACGAATCACACAATCTGCCGACGACATAAGTAACAAAATAAGATTAAATTGAATAAAACTCAGACTAAGGTCCATACTTTTTAGGTATTTTGATGTTATTTAGCCAAAATAGGTTAATAATGTTACTTTTCACAATTTATTATTATTTCAGTCTATTTCACTGTCACCACCCAGTGTCCCTGAAAGAGACAGTCCGTTCTGGCAGCTATCATTTTCAGAATGCTGTTGTCACTACTATGCAAGCGCTGTAGTATGGAGGCCGCTTTCTTTCGCCTGTGCGGCCCTCCGCGAACATTCCCGAAGCGCTACAATGCCATGGCAGTCCTAACAGCATCCTAAAAGCATTATTGCGCATTATTTTTTGTTGTGCAGTACTTGAAAGTGAAGACCAACTGGACTCTGAGGGTCGAGAGGTTGGAATCGCGCCACGACGTCAACTTTAAGTCATTCGTGGTACGAGTTCCAACGCACCATCTACAGCACTGCTTGAAAGAGGACTTTTGGCCGAAAGGTGTCGTATATCGACGTTTCCGGGGACGGTTACGTGACACCTCACAGCAAAACACGATGCCGACGACTTTACGTGTTTAGTTATAGTTTTAAGCTGTTTATTAATATGTATTAGTTTGTTATTATTGTTTAAGAATAATTTTGTGTATTTTATCTATGGGCCTTAGTTGCCTGATAATAAAGGGATTATTATTATTATTATTATTATTAAATTGAACACGCAGGAAGCTCGGCGCGTCCTGCGTTGTAAGTCTTTTTAAACCTTTTAGCCTTTTAAATTGACAAAAGGTGGGTGGGTTTTGGTCAGTAAAAGTCCTGCTCCACCCAGAGCGAGAGAAGTTATGTGATAATTTCCCAGCCAAAAAAAAGACAACATTCTGCATTTCTTAGTTGTTCCCCAAAACTACCAATACCTCAGTTGTGCTGTAACATTCTAAAGAGAAACTGATTTTATTGGCTTCGGCATTTTATTGGCATTGGTACATTTAATGGCAAAACATTTCATTGGTGTCGGTACGTTGCAGTACATTCACAATTAAACCGATCGTCGTTAACCCAGTCAGTTATACTCGTCGATGAAACGATAACGATTTGCTGGTACATTTCGATTGCCATTAATTGTGTAGGTCACAGTTTCCCAAACGGCTAGACGGGGTAAAGCGCATCCTCAGACTACCCTAGGTACTATACATATATAGTCGGGTGTAGTTTAAATCTTTCGATAACTTGTTTCACAATATTAGGCCTGTACCAATAAACACAACCTGAACCCCTAAACATTCCATGGTCCTATATGGGGCACCGGTGTGGGCGCCTACATTGAGGTGCCAACCAGCCCGCAAGTTGAGGGCGTGCCATAGGGTCATGGCCATCCGGATGGTCCGGGGATACCGCACGATCTCCGGTGAGGCGGCGGGCCTCCTTGTCGCATTGCCGCCATGGGATCTGAAGGCATAGGTCCTCGCGCACACCTGGGAGTGAAAACGCGGGCGTAACTCCGCTGCCGCGAGAAATCGCGGTACAGCGGACAGAGCTCCGGCGGGATCTCATGGTGACATGGAGAGTGCGATTGTCGCAACCCAGTGCTGGGTACGCCATGATTGCGGCGGTAAGTTCCCTCTTTGAGAAGTGGCTTGAGAGGCGGCACCGCGTCCTCACCTTCCGCCTGACGTAGGTCCTCACCGGACATGGTTATTTCGGAAGGTTCCTGTTTCACATAAAGCGGGAGGAAACGTCCGGGTGTTTCCACTGCGAAGATCGCCCTGAGGACACGGTGGAGCAGACGCAGCAGGTCTGCCCGGCTTGGGCGGAGCACTGCCGTGTCCTCGTGGAGGCGATCTCTCGCGTCCGGCCCTGGTCCAGGCCATGGTACGGAGCGAGAGTGCATGGTTAGCAGTCACCTTCTTCTGGGAAGCAGTAATGCTCGTGAAAAGGGAGGCGGCGCACGTGAGGGAGAGGCAGTATATGCGCCCTCACGGCCTTAGTCGCCACAGGAGACGCCCTGGGCGTCGGGAAACTCAGGCAGATTCCCGGCCACCATAGGCGCGAGCTTGCGGACGGCGAGTAATGGATAGCTCGCTATTCGGTAAGGACCAAGCCCGGGTCGACAGCGCGTTGTGTTCCACGCGCGCCTCAAAGAGATGTCAGCATTAACTGATGGGGCCCGCAAGGGCCGATGCCAGCCAGGGTTACGGGTTGTGTGAAAGAGATACCGCCGCCCCTGGCACACAGGCATCTGAGGGAACACGGGTGGGTTTTAGTCAGTAAAAGTCTGACACGTCCTCCTGCTCCACCCAGGGCGGGAGAAGTTATTTCATGATTTCCCACCCAAAAAAAAGCCCCCTAAATTTATCTGGCATAAGGAGAATGCCCAAAAAAACTCAGTGTTGATTAAAACACAGGACAGACCAACGTCTGTCCTGTGTTTTAATCAACACTGAGTTTTTTTTTTCATTTTGAGAGAAACTAATTTGACATTTGATATCTACAATTAGATATCAAATGTCAAATTAGTTTCTCTCAAAATAATCACCATAAGCGCCACAGCGTGCACAAAGCAGCAACATTACAAACGTCGAATAAAGAGTTCAATAAGAAATGCAACATGCGGTTATGTAGCGCATATTCTACGACAGCGTAACGAAAGTCAGTTAGCACTGAGAGCGCTATTAAAGCTTATTTCAACAAAACAAGGACAAATGCAATCAATGAATAATTCAATTCAAAAAAACAAAAATACAAAAATCGTTTGAAAATGTATGTTGAAAAGTTGTAAGCATGCAACCAGCTTATTTTCTAGATTCTCTCTTAGTTGATCACGATAATATGTTAAAGTGAACTATTTTTTGTAATAAATATCTGCCTACGCTTTTTACATGTATCTTTTTATATACTATACTGCTAACAACTTTTAATTACATGAAGTAAGCAAGAAAAGCATTACCCATTATTAAAATACAATATTAATGCCGATTTTTTAGAAAAAAAAACTAATGTTGGGTAAAATAACAAACATTCGTGTTTGTTCTATAGAATCTGGGTTTACTGCCCATGCATTTTTGGGCATTCTCCTGTTACAGTACACCTCTGCTCAACTGTTCCTAGATTACAGACGTAATAATACTATATTATTTTTTCTAGAACAATGCTTAATCATGAATCTTGATTTAGAACAAGATTTGTACCATATCTGTCGGATTCGAATCGAGATTCATGCGTCGCATCAATATGAAAGTCAGTTTGTTAGTCGGTCCTTACTACAATATGCCATCGAGTGAGTTTCCTCTCATTCATCATAGTGCCGGTGTTCACGGACGCTCTATTTGTCATAGTTTGTCAGATCGTGTATACTAGACTTTACATTATACCAGGAGCTGATAAACGATAGGGCTGACTCATGACAACAGTTGGTTGATTCGATTTGACAATGAAGATTTTATCGTTCTATCTACAATATAGGTACTATATTATAATTGAATATTATAAAAGTGTAGACACTTTGTCACCAACGGATTTACATGAAATTTGACACAAAGGTAGACCATGACCTGGGTTATGACATAGAATGATGTTATCCCCGTCTCGTGCGCTCCCGTACGATAATACATTTCCGACCTTCAAGCGGGTGCAGCCGCGGACAAAAGTTAGTCTTACTAGTATTATAAACGTGAAAGTTTGCATGTTTAGATGTTTGGATGTTTAGATGTTTGTTACTCAATCAAACAAAAATCGCCAATAAGATTTGGATTAAATGTAACACGTTCCCGTGGGATAATATCTGACCTTCAAACTGACAAAGCCCGGACAAATGTTAGTATTAAATAAACAAATATTAACGGAAAGCCATCATATAGGACGATTAATTTTTAAAGAAAAGTTAACTAAATAACCCCACCGTCTGCATTATTAATTCAAGTTTGAAAAATACCAAATCATTTTTTTTTTATTGCACTTATATTAATCACTTAATCCACAATTTCACCTATAAATCTACTAATCTAATACAAATGATATTCGATGTTATAAATTGTCTCCTACAAGTTCAGTACGCATGTAAACTTGATCCCTCCTTAACCTTCCACGACTAGGAATGTTCTCTTAATGAAGCATTAGTAGTCTTAATGGTAGTTTATGTGGAACTACTAGGCACTATGATCTGTTCCAAAAGAATCTGACGGAAATGTAAATAAAAATACCAGAAAACGTACCTGTGGATGCCAATTTATATTGTCACTTACGAATAGAGATTTGGATAATTGAATACTTACGTTCAAATCTTCGTAAAGATGTTTTAAATTTGAGGTTAATTTTACAGCTTTGATTTGCGTCTATGATTTTTCAATTACAATTTAATATGCAATGTTATTTTAACAATCAGTTTTGGAAATGTGGTGAAATATAAAGCCGAAATCTTTTTAATACAGATGAATGTTTTCCCAATCCGTTTAGTGAGTGATTTCGTAAGTATTTAACCTGAACGTTTTTGTTTTAGATGAGCTGTCGTGGCCCAGCGGCTAACGGCTGCAACTTAAGTGTTGTAGGTCGTAGGTATAAAGCTAGACATGCGCTTTACTTTATTTAAATTATTTCATCGCTGCTCTCAAAACGATGAAGGAAAACATCGTGAGGAAACTTTTCTGTTCTAGAAACAAACATTCGAAGATTTGTGACGTCTTACAACCCGCTGTGGGCCCGCGTGCTGGATTACAGCCCACTCCCTCCTAAAGAAAGGAGGCCTGTGTCCCAGCAGTACGAACATTATAAGCTAATCATGATGATGAGGGTTTGTTTACGCTTCCTTCAGATACATTTTGGCACATACTATAGTGCTAATGATCCTTACCCTTAGGCACCAGACGAGAGAGAAGAGTGAAGTGAGGTGCGGGACGGGGGGCGAGTTCAGTTACAATGTGTATAATTTCACATATTGTTATTAGGTACCGTCAGGTGTTCCGTGTGGTGCCGGACGTAAAGAATAGCACCATCCCATTTCTTCCCGTGGGTGTCGTAGAAGGCGACTAAGGGACTTACTAGAGAATGGGCAGCAGCGTTCTCTATGCATTTGACCACCATACTGCGATCGCCAACCCGCCTGCCAAGCGTGGCAATTATGGCAAACCCCCCTTTTGGGTTACGCTTATGTCCTGTAGTGGACGTCTTTCGGCTGAAATGAAGACCGTCAGGTATAAAGTAGGTGACTATTTTATTGTTAACTTTTATTAACCACTTAAACAACTGTCTTTGGAGTAGGTAGTGGGCAGTTTTTCATAGTAAGTACTGCAATGATTATTTGTAATGATCTGAAAAACATAACGCCTAAAGGTGGATGTATAATTCTTAAAATATAATTATGACGTGTCATAATCAAAAGTCTTTATTTTCGCTGGCGCACCCTTACGATCTGGTTTACCAAGATGACTAGTAACGCACTGTGGGACCTGAAGGGTCTCTCAAGTACCGGGGTCTAATAATGAAACACTTTTGTGCATGTAATTGTTAATTATATCGTTTATTCCACGCGTATGTCTTTACAGCTCTGTGCCTGACAATAACTTATCTCTTCCGAAACAAAAACCTAAGCTAAAATATTTGAAAGATTGTTTAGGTGTCCCTGACAGTTCGAATGTGACGAAGCCATTTCATGGCCTAGCGGTAAGACGATAAGGTTGCCTTTGGTAAACTACCAACCTTTACAACACCATATCACCATTTGTCATTCCTGTTAAATCCTACAACTAGGCTCAACATACTTGGCTTCGTGTCCAAGAAGGCTAAAAGTGCTATGATCGATATAATACTATTACCTATTTTCCGCAATATGAGAGCAAAACAGTCTCGACATCATATTAAAGTTCTTCAAGTTCAAATAAGGTAAAATCCAATACGATTTATTGCGTTTTATTTACATAGGAACATGGTAATGAAAGTCTAGCAATCGCTGCAGTATAAGGTGGTTGTTTTGCTGTCGGTACACGATATTAGGGAAAGTTGTGGTCTGCGGCTGAAACTGAATCCGTGTGTCGATGCTAACGGTACTCTAGGGATAGGGATGTGGATCATCACATCATAGATTAGAAAACTCAAGAATATTTTTGATCAAAGATGAATCTTATTAAGACGTTTGATCTAAGTTACAGGGTAAGTTTGTGAACACTCGAACAGGGATCACAACGGAACCAAAAAAATCAATCATTAGTGATTTGGTGTTAAAACCGATGTTGATTTTTTGAAGTGTTAAAACTGCATTACTGAATTATTATTTTTCAAACTATAAAAAAAAAATCTATTTGAATAGATTTAATGAGCATTAATCAGTCAGTAAGACTACTATAAAATCCGCAGGTGAATGATTTATGTGATTAACCACGAAATCTGACAGTTAAGTGACAACCCTAACCCCTCTCCAAAAGGTCGTCATGCTCTGTGACATCCTTACACTACAGGTCCCAGGTTGTAGCACCCCTGGCCACAGGATAGCAGGCCACAGCGCACATACATTCATTGGCGTGACACTCCCGATACCTTTCCAATACAGACCCGATAGCTGCGTGCGCGCAATAATATTAGTGTAATAATGACGGTTTTCACGAGTCCTGAATCGCGGTATCCCAGATTAAATACGACACAGAGACTTGCAATACAATTTTGGTAAATTAAATTCCAGCAGGCTTGGCAATCTTAAGTGGAGTTGCTCTTAGAACGGGAGGGCGATGGGGCTGAAAAGTTTTGCCCCCGTCAAGGTGTGACGTATTGGTGAAAGCCGCGGGAATTCGCAGGATGCAGAAGCACAGTAGCAAGCAGTGGAAGTTTTCCGGTATAATGATTCACTAGACAACCAAATATTGCTGTGGTTCGCAACTGGATTTTTTCATACCTTGGCAAGACATTAGTATAAAATGTGTGTGAAAAAAAATAACATCCATTTCCGTTGGAAAATCTGTTTATTAAAAAAATACAAATAAAACTTAGTTTGGAACAGAATCATGTTTTTAAAAATTATTCTTAAGATTTTTTAGTTCGTTTGGCTTGTCTCTTATAACTAACTGTACGATGGATGATCTCGTTTTAAAGTCCAACAAAAATCTGCAAGCATTCTTGACGTCCGTTTTCTTCACTTCGTCTTCTGCATCTTTTTTCTTCATTAGAGATTGCGGTGGTGGGCAGTCGTCAGTATGAGGAAGCGGTTTAGTTACTGATTCCACATACACAATTTTATCTCTTGGTTTGTAAGGATATCCCTTCAGTTTTTTTAGACAGAAATAACAGTCCGTAATAATTATGATCTTTATGCTCCCTCCAAATTACAGGTTTAGCAAATGGCATTGCTGGGTGGGTACATTTAGCCCATCCTCTTAAATAGCGTACACATCGTAAACAAAAATAACTTGGTGCCCAAGGTCTGTTAATAGTCTCGGGAATTTTTAAACCAAAATCCAAATTGTAAATGTTATTTAGTAACGGCGTAGGCCGTTCTCGATTTGAACTTGAAGTAAACTCTCCACAAATAAAACAAAATTTAAAAATAAAACAATTTTTTAGTTTTTTTACCACATATTGCCACTTAAAAGTTCTCTTTGCACTCGTTATTGTGTTCTACCGTTTTGAGTTTCTATTTGACTGTTATTTTATTTAATTTTTAACGTTTAATTTAAATTCTAGTAATAATTTTAATTTTGATTTTATTTTTTTATTCTTATTTTGTCTATGATTTAATGTTTTGATTGTTTAATTTTTTTATTCTCATTGCGACTATGATTTTGTTTTTATAATAATTTTGATTCTAGTAATTAATAACTTAAATGTATTTTTTTATTCTTGTTTGGATTATGACTTTGTTTTTACAAAATGTTTTGTCCTTTGTTTCTAATTCATTTCTTTATCCTCATTACGAGTAAACAATCTTTTTAAAAAACGTATATTTAAGAAGCTATTTTTTAAGTGCTGTGTACACCTGTAAGTGACAAATTCACCATAACTCTGTCCAAATGTGATTTTCCTTATGTTATTGTCTAGTGAATAAGTCGTTGGTGTACCTTTAAATAAATAAAAGAGAGAATTTCAACATTTTCGACTCATATTGTAATGTGTATGTATAGAACACTTCTTTAAAACCAAAATGCATAAGAATGACCAAAACAAAAATTCGTCACAATCAATCATAACCCAACGGGTTATGATTGATTGTGACGAATTTTTGTTTATAGTTAGCAAATTTATAGTTTTTCATTTATTTAGATTTTTTTAATTATTTTTCTGTTAATACTTATACATGAGAGATATCGAAAATATATAATTGGATTAACGGCAAAAAGTCGTATTGACCAGTGTTATGTTCACATTCGTGTAAATGCGTAATCCTACTATTCTACTAATTTATTATTATAAATATGAAGGTTTGTATGTTTGTTACTCAATCACACAAAAACGGCTGAACGGACTCGGACGAATTTTGCCACACGGTAGTTTACAGATAGTTTAAACTGCACCTTGACAGAAACGCATGAAAGGCAAACTCCGCAAATGGCTGACATACCATCGCAACTCCCATGGTACACGACATTCTTATTACTTTTAGTACAAGACATTAATATTTAGCATTTATATCTATTATCACTCTATCATTGTCTTAGTTTATGTATTTTATTAATTCCGTTAATTATAGTTATGTTTATATATTTATACGTAATAGGTTCAGCTATTACTTAATTTTTTCGTAGAAAAATTCTACTTACCCGATATATTAGATCACACGACGAGCGTCTTTGCGTCACTCTGAAAGGTAGGGCTGAAAACCAGCGCAGCGCTGTTGACAATAAGTTCATCCGAAGTCACAGCATTTTGCTGAGCATCTACCTATTCTTGCACAGATGCGACGCACGGGTAAATTGTTATTATATTTGTAGTCTGTTTGTAACAAAAGTAGTAATGTTTGCACTCTGATAACGGCACTTTATTTTTGTTGTGATTGATATTATATAATTGCCAGTGTCGTAACGCAGATCCATTATTATCTATGGTCCCCAGCTTTTACATTAACAGTCAATGGACAATATTGTAAAACTTTTTCTACCTGAATACGGGGCTTTTATCTGCGTTGTATGTGTCTATTTTAAGTATCTGTTTCATTATATTTTTTGTTTGTTTGTGCAGAATAAACATTTTTTCTTTCTTTCTTTATAACCTGGATTAACACATAGAATACTTTTTATACCGGTTGTACGTTTCCGTGGGATAATTTTCGACCTCCATGCGGACGAAGCCGCGGGCCAACGCTACGGGAAAATAAAAGGGTAATTATCTGAAAAGCGACTTAATTACTGGTCGGTAAAGCGAAATAGTTGCTGGATGCTAAAATCGCGATGAGATAATAGAGCGGTGAACACAAGAAAAACAACTGTAAGAATTATTGCTTCCTATTCACAATGGAGCATCTCTGTTGGTAGGTATTTTTCTGGCTCACCACTCCGCTACCTCGCACGACTATGGTGAATCTTTAGATATCCGTGTGTTTGCATTGTATAAATTACCTGGAGGTAGCTCCCGTTACCTTTATATATTGTAATTACGCTCCGTGTAGCACAGTTTAGATATCCACTAAGTTGGCGCCTAGGCTGGGGCTGAGTTACTGCCTCGGACAATGTTCAGTGAGGTTAAGGTTACTCCTAACATTACTGCAGTAGCTTCTTCTTGGTCTTCTTGTATGTAAAGTGGTTGTATGATGGGGCTATACATACAGCGCGTTTCAGAAAAGTGTGATCATATTTAAAGGTGTGCTACAGAACATCAAATTGTGCAACTTTCCCTATGAGAACAACATCCTAATCGTGAAGAAAATACCATCTAAGTATCCCATACACAAATTCAATATCTACTCGACACTGCAAATGCTGGTACAGCTGATTATTTTTCCACAATTACGATGTTGGTCCCGCGGAGGTTATTCAGTACCACACCCCTAAATATGACCACACTTTTCTACCAAATGCTGTATAGCGTTAAGGTCTGGGTTCTATTAAAAACAAGTCGAAAATAGTTTACAAAATATAGTTTAGCGGGTGTATGGGTAACTGTTGAGCATGGAGTGTTGGGTTCGATTTTGACGCTGGACTGGAATCAATTTTATTTTAATGTAAACTTTGACGTTCAAAGGTGCCTTTTATGTGCCTATGCTTTAACTTTGGAAAAAGTGTTGCTGGGGTTTTTTCCAAGAGTCTAAAATCTGTTTTTTTTTTGTAATATTCTCGCGTTCTATTACCATCAAAATCCAAAATTAATTTTCATTATAAGGAATTTCTCAGTAGCAGCCCGGAGTCTGGATCTGTGCCGGTTGATGGCAATAAGTTTGCCGCCTATTACATGGTACATAATCATAACTCATAATAAAATGTGGGTGCACTGAGCACACCTTCAGCCAAAGGGAAACAAAAGCGTGATGTTATTCCACTGCTGGGCAGAGGAATAATTTGTCTTTGATAATAATAAATACATTATTTTTAAAAATAAGACCTTTTAATATACTCATAAGGAAATCTGCTTTAAATGCAAATGATGACTTAAAGTCAATATGGAAGACATCTACATAATTACAATAACTTATTGAATGGGTACTAAGTGCTTCGTTAATTAAACTAGGTAATAAGAAGAAATAACTTATTGTCTTGAACTATAATCAATTCATTTTGATTATTAACCACGCATAGTATTTCCGCAGAGATGTCTCCTACTACTATGTAGTGTAACTAAACATGAGATTAAATCTAGGACGCATACCCAACGAGGCAGGCAGATGTATTCAAACTCAAACTCAAACTCAAAGCATTTATTTCAATTAAACCATTTACAGGCACTTTTGAATTGTCAAAAAGTCGACCAGTTGGAAAGTTGAAGCTAGTTGCCCATTCCAAAACGTAGATCTCTATGGAGAAGAACGGGCAAGAAACTCCATGGACACTCTTTTTAATCATGTTATGTATTACAAAAACTTGGGAACATTATTCTTGTTGCTTCTATATGTGAGACAATGTAAAAAAAAAAACAATTCTAAATATAAAATTTAAAATTAGCCATGGAAGTTAAGAGATGACCAGTCTCAACCGACGGCGCCCGTTCACGAACTTGACGCGTGGATCAGCACCATCCAGCTCAACCATTTTGTAGGGAACCGAATGATCCAACACACGCGCCACCATCAGCGAGACATTTAAGTGAGCATGACATACTCTCAACTGCCACGCTTTTTCAAGTCAACGTACATCAAAACAATATAATTATTATACGGATGCATGGTACTCACATTTACAAAGTTTAAACAAAATGCTTCTAAATTATACAAAAATAAAGTTTGCAATGTATTTGAGAAATTAATCAAATTTGATTTCCAAAAAGAAAGAAAAATATTTAATATCTTTTGAATTTTTTATAAATAATACTTAATTAAGTCATAATAAAAACTTATTCGTAATGTCAGAAAATAAAAATACTAGGAACAGAAATGTTCATAATGTCAGAAAACAAAAAAGGGAAGCATCTCTTCCAAATATGAAAATTTTAAATAGCAAGCCCAGGTGCCTGTGGAGTCGGACCAGCATTAAGCCAAGCATTTTTATCAACAATGTAATCATCTAACTTATAATATGCTTGTCTACATAGTGTGCGTTTAATGCATAATTTAAATTTCTTTTCATTTAGTTCAAGAATATCGGCTGGTATTTTATTATAACATTTTACACAGTACCCCATAAAAGAAGTGTGTACTTTAGACAATCTGAAATGTGGTTGATCTAATTTGTTCCTATTTCTAGTATTAAAATTGTGCCTGTCACTTATCTTACTAAACAGATGTAGATTTTTACGAACGTACATAATGTTTTCAAAGATATATTGACAAGGTACCGTCATGATGTTAATTGTTTTGAACAGTTCCCTAAGAGATTCGCGTCTGCGTAGGTTGTAGATGGCCCTGACAGCCCTCTTTTGCAGAATGAAGATCGACTCAATATCCGCAGCACGTCCCCATAGCAAAATACCGTAAGACATGATGCTATGAAAGTAACTAAAATAGACCAGTCTCGCGGTATCCACGTCTGTTAATTGACGGATCTTCCAAACAGCGTAAGCGGCAGAACTTAGCCGCCCTGCAAGTGATGTTAAGTGAGGACCCCACTGTAGCCTTGAGTCAAGCGTGATTCCCAGGAAAACCGTCTGTTCGACGAATTCTAGTATCTCCTTATTCAATACAACGTGACATTCACTACTTCTAACATTCGGTAACGTGAATTTTATGCATTTAGTTTTCTTTCCATTTAATACCAAATTATTTACAGTAAACCAATTATGGACCTTAACTATAGCGTTATTTACATCGTCAAGCTCCTGTGCATGTCTCTTAACTTTAAAAATCAGTGATGTGTCATCAGCAAATAACACCATTTGTAGTCGGTTTTTAAGTAAATGAAGTAAATCATTTATATATACTAAAAAGAGGAACGGACCCAATATTGAGCCCTGCGGTACACCCATTTTGACTTTTAAGCCCAAGGAATTCACACCGTTTATTTGAACTTGCTGCAGTCTATCATTCAAGTACGATTTTACCAAGCTAAGCGCAAGTTCACCCAGTCCGTAATGCCCAAGTTTCAAGAGAAGTGTTTCGTGATTCACGCAATCATATATCGTATATCTTTAACCGACTTCAAAAAAGAGGATGTTCTCATTTCGGCTGTTTTTTTTAATGTTTTTTACCTCACAACACCGTTATTTATAAACCGATTCGAAAAAAAACTCTTTTTTTACCCGACTGTGCCAGAAGGGGGGTTATGTTTTTCTAGTGTATGTATATATGTATGTAAGTATTTATGTATATGTATGGCACGCACAGAGCGTGCCAAAGAAATATTATCAAAACCTATTGAGTGAGGTAACAAAATAAAGGGTTTCATAAATAGGTCTCATTAACGTCAAAAAGAATTATATTAACAAAAAGTGTGGAATCAAAAAAAATATTACATAATCAAAAAACCCGACTGCCTCAAAACTGAAATTTTATAAAATAAAGATGGAAACAAGAAACTTGTTTTAAAAGGATGACTATTAGACTGAATACTATAAGCAATCTCAGGCAGTCGGAGGCATTGTAATATTATCATATCATATTGTAAAATTTTAGAAGATTTTTGAAATAATTTATTTTGAAGGCGAACCAAAATTAAAAGTAACTGCAAGAACTGGCAAGCACATTATATTCTATACCTTCACACATACACATAACATGCTCTATGAACCACAGATCATAGCTTAACGCACAAAAACCTATAAAAGCTAAAGAAGTTCTGCGTTCATTAAGTTTCTAAGCACAAGGCAGAGCGCCCATACAAAAGACTTCAACGCGAGACGTCACTTTGATTCTGTGAATGTCAACAAATTTTATTTTGCACACATTATTATTTTATTGCTTACTATACTTAACTTGTTAACTCATAAAACTAAGTGTTATATTTTAAGTTTATAACATAATGTATGTCGACGCAAGGCTAACTTAAAATTTAATAGTATTAACTTTAAGTTCAAATTTAACAGTTAATTAAGACTGAATACGTTCTTATTACAAAACGCGAGTTTGATTGTTGTAATCAGTTTACTACTTTTCAATGTAAAAAGTCGTGTTATGATTTGCGGTTACTATAACAGCAAACCATAACTCAAAGTTTATTCAAACTTAGGTTTAAAAACAAGTTATCTATTGTTAAATAAATTTCTTGATTAATAAGCGAAATGTATGAGTTTCAAAATGATTTTTGGTTAATTTTTGTTTAACGTAAACAGTTGATTGAACTATTGTTGGTCAAGCGAAAAACATGGCGCGTGTTTAAAATGTTTAAACGTTTTAAGTAATAGAGAATTAATTCAATGTTAAAATCAAGTGCTAAAAATAGTAGAAATTATTATTTTAGATTTTAAGGCTATTTTTAAATTGTGTTTACTAGTGCTAAGAATAAAACGTGAATTTATAAATTGGGTGTATTCATTTTTGCAATGAGTGAGTCTAACAGTGGAGATGGTGACAACAGCTCAGCTGACGTCACCATTTCTAAAAATCCGAACGGTCCCGGTGCTCCGTTACAAATGTATGTTTTAGTTCTAGAATAACTCGCTTGTTTTTTAAAGGGGTGAGGGAAGATTTTGTGTGCTGATACTTTTATTTCGAAATAGAAAATAATGTATTCTGTCGCCGCCCATTAATATTTTGTTTTCATGCAACTATTATTTTATTTTGCATACAATTTTTTTTAAATCATTACAATTAAAAATCACTAGCAATTATGGACCCTAGAACCATGATTGACAGTGTAGCTTGCAAACACCAAACCAATGGGGCAATTTTCTTTAAGTTATTAGTCTTGTTTTGCATAGTACACTTAATCAAGTAACTTAAGTCTTTGCTAAATCACGTCATTATAACTGATTATAATCTAGAGCCACCCACATACCCAGTAGGGCCGACAATAAACCATTTAATTCTACCAATAAACTTAACTATAAAAATACTCCAAAAATCCCTTCTACCTAAGCCACACACAAACCGCCGAAAGTTAGGAATCCCTCCTGAAAGGTATGAGGTCGTTAGGATCAAGTTATGCTAGGAATGTGTAACAGTCTGGCGCTGGCTAGACCAGACGCAGCTAACGAAGCAAAAAGTAGCAGAGTGGGACCACCGCTGAGATGTGTGATATGTTGTATCTATAACTGTGCCATTACTTTATACGAAGCTTAGAGATATCAAAGGGCCTCAATAAAGATTATAATAAGTGCAATACCATCCTATTACGGTCCCACTGCACGGCAAAGGCGTCTTCTCATACAGAGAAGGCACGAGCATTGATCACCATGCTAGCTCTACGCGGATTAACGAATTCAAAACTTATATAAACTATATAACGTCACGATGTTTTCCTTCACTGATGTCAGTGATGTCTTAGATTAACTTAGAAAGTACATTTAAATTGAAAAAGTCGCATTGGTACTTGCTCGAATTTGAACCTTGAACCTCGTGCATGAGAGGCAATGCTTTCAAAAACAAGGCCATTACTGCCTATGAAAAATTAAATGAATTACAAGTAATGACGATGATCAAAAAGGAGGGTACTATTCTCAAATAGTCCCCTCCGGACTCCGACGTCATCTCAATGACGGCGTAGTAGCAATCCGGAGTCTGGATATGTCCGGTTAATGCCAGTGAGCTCAACCCTTGTTACATGGGACGTAAACATAACCGGTGACATGTGGATGATATTTGCCACACATTTATGCTGAATCCTTCGCAAATATTGGTGTATTGTTATGTTATGTCATTGTGACATCCACCAACTCAACCTGGGCGCGCTCCCTCTCGTAGACAGGAGGTCTGTGTCGAAGCAATGGGAACATTATATGCTGATTATTTGAACACAATAGTCTCGAAACACTTATACTAAATTACCTATTAGATGTGTTCATAAACCTGTGTATTTACTAACCCTGACTCACTGATTATCATGAACAATAGTTGCATTTATAGTTATCCTCCACAAATAACACAATTTAATCGTTTCCTATGATCGTAATGTTCACAGACGTTATAACTTTATAGCTGCAACAATATTGATGATGTGGCCACTTCCACGTCTTTTGTTTTAAGGCTATAAGATAACTTGACTGGTCAATATAGAATGTTAATTTAATGTATATGTACCTACTCTTTATATTAAAGGCATACAAAAACCCAAGATGCACAGCCTCGAACAAAAGCAACACTCAAAACTGTCCCCAATTATACCTCTGTATGCTATGATATAACACTTTTTTTTGCAATTTCAATCTTACACGCATGACTTAAAGTGTTTTTTACAAAGCAATGTCCAAAAAGACTGACTGAAAGATAACTGACGATACTATTTGACACCTGCGCACATTGCGCCCTATTTATGCGGACGTTTTTGAGACACTGATTGTGTATCTTGGGTTTTTAGTATTTCGATGATTAAAGGTAAACCTTTAAAAAGACTAACACAATTGTGCACTACAATCTATACAATTTATATATAATATTATAAAGCTGAAGAGTTTGTTTGGTTGAACGCGCTGATCTCAGGACCTACTGGTTCGAATTAAAAACACATTTTAGTGTTGGATATCCCATTTATTGAGGTGTTTAGGTTATGGGTATATAACATCATGCTAAGACCCTTAGGAGCCGAGCAAAAAGAAAAAAAGTCACGAATACAATGTACTCGCGCGGGGAGGCGATTCGATGCGACGGGGTGGGTCGGTGGAGGTCGGGGCAGCAAGAAAGACGGGCGAAAAATAGTAAGCTGGTATTATAACGCACTAGCTTCTGTTTGCGACTTTGCAGAAGCTAGTGTGTTATAATACCGGCCTGCTATTGTTCCACTGCAGGGCGTACTTCTCATACAGAGAAGTAACGAGAATGGATCACCACGCTTGCGCAAGACGGATTGGCGATTACAGACTTAACCGATAAGTTCGGGATTCCTGACGAAGTATTCCGTCACCGATGTCCGTAATGTCCAAGATAAACGTAGTACATATGAATTGAAAAAGGCACATTGGTAATTGAAGCCCCGCCTCGTTCATGAGAGGCGAAGTGTAACCACTAAGTCATCACGACATTTATGTCCTATTAATCCCATCTAATGAGAAGGTGAACCTATTGCTATAAACCGGGCGTAAACCCAGACACCGGGCTGCTAATTGATTATTCGTAATGAAAATACCCAATAACACTTTTCCCGAACCGGGGTTTGAACCTCAGCTGCCATGCTTGCAACCACTGATCCACAAAGGCAGTCGATACTAGTTGTTTGCGCAAGATAATTTCTATTCGATTCTAAAAGTCCAAATAAACAAACAAAAGCTACCTAAACGATAGATCTACACAATCTACACATAGATTCTTTTTAACTGAAGAGTAAAAGTGCATGTGATAACCAGCCGTGCGCCCAATAGGCGTACCTACTTATAGGTAAAATGACAAACTTCTATACAAATTTTCAACCCTTTAGGGGATGAATTTTAAAAATTCTTCCACTTCTCTTATTACATATAACTCTAAATTAAACAAACATTTGTAAGTAGTATGATTTTATTTTATTTATTCATCCTATTACCTTGAGAAAGAAAAACTGACACGGCGATGATCAGTAAGAAAAAGATTTAAAAAAAAAACAACCGCACTCCGAAATTATAGTCATTTTTCACATTTTAGTGTTTTTCCAGAAGTCGGTTGTTTTTTTTTTTGGAAAAACTTTTTATTTTTCACTTTTTAGCTATAGTAACTACCGCACACCAATTCGAAATTTCATCATCCTCGGTGTCACAATAATGCATATATATGCGATCGCAGCAATCGCGGTTGATTTGCTGTAATTTTTTGAAGAGTTTCGTTGTCTGTCTCCGAAACGCATCATCAGAACTATATGAAATTTTAATGAAACCATTTCGGATTTACTCCTTTTGAACAAAAAAAATATATTTTTCAAATCCGTCTTTATATGACGGAGTTATGCCCGAACATACATAAAAAAAATATATATAAAAAAATATGTAAACATGTCGAATTGATAACCTCCTTAATTTTGAAGTCGGTTAAAAAAGCTCTTGTGCTAAAATTTCAAGCTTCTGGACTGCCGGTTAAGGCTGTGCGTTGGGACAGACAACGCACAGCCTAACCCGAATGAATGAACTTGGGATCTTTATAATAACATCATACTACTTTGTACACCTACATTTTGGCAAATAAATTACTTAGTTACTTAATGAAAACTCTCCTTACCTGCAATAACATTCTAAAAAAAATACTCGTCTATTGCAGCGCGCTCCAGCGTGTGTCCTATAATTAGCACATTATGACACATTGCTCCTAACTGCGGCACTAACATTCAGACTCCTTCGTTAAAATGTTTCACATTCTGACACATACAACCTCCTTTCAGTTTCCTTTGCACAAACTCGGCCACAGCTTTCGTAGAAAAGGCTTTAATAAAACCTTCGCCGTACACGATACATCAATCAAAAAAATCATTCTCAACTATTTTCCTTTGCACTAAGTTCATCGCTGTTTAAATTTAGAACAGAAGTTTTGAAAATAGTAGAAAACCAGTAATGTATGTTTTTTTCTAGATGGGATAGTTTCCTGCCAGTACTATGCAGGCGAAATGCCGGTCCATTCGGCGATGACCGTCAGTGGATGCTGTGGCCGCGTCGTGAACGGACGTCGATCGCGTATCGACTATCTCCGAATATTCTATACGTCGCGAGTTCAAACCCGTGTGTGAAGTGAACTGTGATTTGAAAACAAATCTTTTTTTGTACAATATTTTGTTGTTAAATAATTTCCTAAGTACAAGTTTCAGCATTTTGTTAAAAGACATAAGTTTGATTATTACGTTGAATAAACTGATAACAGCGCTGAAATTATCACCAAAACTTTCGTAAGTTGTTTTCTTATTTTGTTTATTAAGACTTATTTTATTGTTATACCTGAATGACTAAATAGTGCAAATTTACTTTAACACTAAGAATAAAAATGAATGACCTTTAAACTACGTAAATCGATGAAAACCTGTATCGTCGGACAGTTAACTTTTGTAGATTGAGCAAAAATAATGAACAACTATTTCCTAGTGAGATTATTTACCAATAAACAGTAGTCGCCCAGTGGTCAAAAATCAGTCATAATAAAAAAGCTTTTTACTTTCTTTCTCCATATAAACTAACTGTTCCAAATTTCATATTCCTTCGTCCGCGTGATTTTCGTAAAAAGGGCTACAAAGTTTTTGGTTCACGTATTTATATATAGATTAAGTTCGTGCTGTAAGTTATACAAATATATTAAAGATTTAAAATAAAATACTTTTGTGAAAGTGACAAAATACGTTTATAAGTTTAAATCGACCGTAATAACGGCAATAGTAAATAAAATTCTACGTTCACAGTTTGAACTTAAATAGTTTTTTTCCTAAATAGGGTTTCTATTGATCTTTCCCAATACTAAATGGTTGTGTAAATCTGAAATAGGGCCGAATAATCGAAATCTCAATATTTATCAATGTGATCTATTAGGAATATGATTGTCATTAAGTAGTCCACTAAATAAGACACACTGCCAACATTGCCCAAGTAAGATAAATCATTACGAACACAGAACATGGGCCACAACTAGATATTATATGTTAATTCCGTCACATTACGCCTCTGCGACTGCGTTCTCTATTGCAAACACTTGGGTCCGTATCGATTAGATATTATTCGATTATATCGTAACTGAGATCCGAACAATTAGCGAAAATAAAGGCTCGCTTAGATTTGGAGAATATCTTTCTCGTAGACAGGCGATTGGATCCTTGCGAGTCTAGTAGGCGAGACTCGCAAGGCATTTATGTCATTTATTGTGTTTACACTCAAGCTTAGAGCAGCAACTTGCTTATGACTACAAATGTACAAACTTTAAAAAGTGACCACAAAGTTTACATTTTGACAAGTGTGTCAACTTTTTCCTTTGATCATAGAATAGTAGAAATCAAAATATTTTCTTTCACATAAACCTATATGGGCACTTATAAAAGGTCAGAGGCTAGGTGCACGGTTCCAATTGGTCATTTCCTATGGAGAAGAGCTGAAAAAAAGCTCCACGGTTACTCTTTTAAAACCAATTGGCTTTTACAATGTTTTCAAATGACCTGCTGTGTCACTCACTGCCTGCTTGTAGTGGTCAACAAGTACCAAGTACATAATAAAATAGATGATGGTCTTAACTTTTCGTCTAGACTTTTACTCAGTTAACTTTTTGGTTTCTTTTGACATCTAGATATTCGATGCAAGACACACGCCCCGTGTAAACGAGATATTAGAGGAGGTGGAACATTCGTGGGAAGTGAATATTAGTTATTTTAAGTGATCTAGATTTAATTTATTTGTAAGAGTTATTGCAGTTGTCAGCGGTGGCAACTTACTAAGTGGTTCTAATATTTTACGTGTCTAGCTTGATGTGCCCGATAAGACAACCAACGCAATAATAAGTGATTTATAATTATATTTAAAAAAAATAAGTACCGAAACAACATAAATAAGGTTCTCGAGGAAAAATAGTTCAGTAAAAAAAAAAAAACTGATATAAAACTCACTTATTTGAATAACATTGTTCTTGACCTGAGTGTACTATTATTGAGTCTTAGGCTGATACGGCACAAGAAGATACGAACATAATAATATCAATAGAATAAAAATATCCTCCGTCATCATAAGTTCGTTCTGCTTCCAAAAACTTTAAACCAAAAAACCACCAGGTTTTTTGGTTTAAAGTTTTTGGAAACTTCTCAAAATGCGTAGGAATAAACACCATTTTATTCCCACGCATATTGAGATATTTTGGCAAGTCCCTATTCCATTATATCCACCAAATCTATTACCTACGCTGATTGCCATAAAATGGAGTATATTATGAACTACCTGTGTTACCCCCTAGTTCGTATGCAATCCGGGATAAACAGTAGCCTATGTCCTGATATGACAGATAGACAAAGTTACTTTTATTTTTATAATATTAGAACCTATGGATTAGTATGGATATACCCAAGCTGAATATGCCACCGAATTAGATGAGCACTAACCCATCACGATGTAGGACGCATCTCTGTAACTTGCTACCTCACATGTCGTCACCAATCTTGAATGTATACGTACTACACTCAATCGCAGACAGCTACAGATATTAGTTGCGATCCGAAGTATTGCAACCTGCGCGTGTCGAAATACTAATGATGAACAAACAGCGCGGGCGCCGGCCATCGGCGCACTCTTACTAGATACACTCTTAACTGTGAGTATACAGGGCGATTGGTAATCAATATCTGTGTATCTTCTACTTAATAAAAATCTTCAATTCATTCATTCACTGATAGGTAACACACAGCCTAAACCGCTGGGTCTACAAGCATTATATTCTGTACAAGAGTTCCATAAAATTGAAGCAGAAATTAGCACTTAGGAAAGGTTTTGGTCAATTCATATCCTCAGGGATCATATTTTGTATAAGGCGCGAAACAGACGATCGAAAACTTGTCCGCGGACAAATCACTTTTCGTTTCAGTCTGTGTAACTGCGGTGTTTTTCTACACTACGCAATGGATTTTGATGATGACTATCATTTAGAGAATTTATTCCGGAAGGTTTATGTTGCTTATGTACGAATGAATCCTCCGAAAATAAATTACTCAAATAAATCCTCATGCCCCTGTACAACGCACCTATCTACGATGCACAATAGATCGTGTTATGTTCGCTGCTATCGCTCTGAAATACAAGAGGTCGATGTGGTTATTTTGTAATCGTTGTTTGTGGCGCTTTTGATACTTTATGTAGGTATAAGATACAGTATTCTGGCGTTCTAATATAGCATATCAGCTAGGTGATCTCTGTGATTGAGCCTTCAGTTTAATGGCGATAATTACTATATAACCACCTTGACAGAAGCGTGCTTCTTCGTGTCGATAGCACGACGATGTATAAAACTTCGTCATTTCGGTGGCAGCGCAGTCATCGCTGTGACAGCATTTTTTTGGGGCACCGAGGGCAGGATCGAACATAGTTTGCGCCACAGCTCCGCATTTACAGTCTTCTGCCGTACCATCGCGGTAGCTTCACTTCGCAAGGTTGTAATTGCATCTTCCCACTTGGGTTCGGAGGTGATATATTTTTGCTAGCTTCCGTTGTTCCGCTCCTGGGCAAACGCCTATTGGGCTCGTCCCGCCATCTCCTATGTGGTCTGCCGGGACCTTGCCTCACTGTCACAGGGCTCTAGTTCCGTGCTACTTGGGCCCACAGTTTGTTTGGCATGTGGTAGACATGTCCTGCCCAGTCCCATTTAAGTTGGACAGCCTTTTAAGCCACCTCAGGTATAATTGTTTTAAACCGCAGTACTATGTTTTAACACGATCCGTTAATTTAGCGCCCGTTTATTTATACCGAGCTCTATTGATCTTCGGAGGCGACTAATGAAATAAAATAAAACCTCAATATCTAAGGCACGATGTTGTTCCATATAACGTGAGAAAATGATTTCTAAGGCGCCATTTTAATTTGTAATGCATTTAAATAAAGAAATGCAACATTCAATGTAGATGGTTATCCAATACGGAAAGTGTTGGAGATGCGTTATCTATGCAAATCGGAGCAGTAACATTATCAACATCCACTCGCATTCCAACGTAATTAAGTCAATCGCATTTCTTAATTATACAAAACTGCTTGAACGTCAAATCCACTCAAGACTCTCTGTATGCTTTAGTAGTCGCAAGTTGGACTGCTGAGCATGGTGTCCTGGGTTTGATTCCGTATAGACAAAATGTTATAGGGTTTTTGTTTTAGAGTTTGTCAGTAGTAATCCGGAGTCTAGGTTTGTGAAAATAACACGAACTGATTGTGGCAATAGGCTCGCCCCCTATAGGACTGAAACCTAACTGACGAAATGTGGCTGTACTCTTACACCTCTGCCTAACCCTTTGGCAATTACAGGCGTAATGTTATGTTACATTAAAAATGTTTGAAATAGTGACAAAATTACATTAACTATTTGTGTTACATATAGTTTACTTAAATGCTATGTGAATCCCCACTCAGAGTACCAATTTCTGACAATAACAAAAAAAATCGACTCAGTAGATTGCCTCATAGGTCTGGTGGTCACTAGCATCCCTAGATAATGTGGGGTACCGCGTTGGATTCCCAGGTCGAACAAATTGTTAATAGGTATTTCCTTATAGAGTTTTTCAGTGACCCAGAGTCTTATTTTGTGTTCGATTGATGACAAATTGTCGATAGGCTCGCCCCTTATTCCATGGAATTTAATCATTACTGGTGAAATGTCCATACTATACAGGGCGCGAAGTTCTTACAGTACAAATGAGATTCTTATCTTTTTAGAACAAAAGAATGGAGCACTTTGGGAATAAGCCAAGTAAAACACTTGAGAAAACCTGGGCTGATCCAAAGTCGCTAATATACGGTAACTAATACTCATTCCTTCTCTGTATGAGAAGAGCCCTTTGCCCTGCAGTGGGCCAATAACAGGTTGCTATTTATTACTATCAGTAAACCCACAGACTACTTCTCATTGTAATACTTTACTTCGGAATATGATAATCTAACTTTTCCCGAGTCCGCTCGCGATTCCCTGTCGCGATAAACTATGGAAGTAAAGTCGTGACCGACTCACTAATTCTATTTATGCCTCAGCCTGGCTCCGAACCTGGGACGTTTCGTATCGCGTTTCTCTCGGAATCCGTATCTTTGTTGTGTAGTGGTTTACAAGCTCGGCTTACGATTGAGGAAATTTATGGGGCTTGGGTTCGATTCTCAGGCTAGGTTGAAAAGTGCCTGTTTTATTTTGAGCTGGATTAAGGCCATAAAGTTGTAAGTTGCTATGGTGTAATTTCGTATTTCTATAAATAGTTATTCTTCATCATCATTATCATCATCTCGGAATCACCCACAGCTGAGTACAGGGCACCACTTTGTCTGCCACAGTTACCTACTTATCGGTTCCGTGCGTCTCTCATCCAGGGGTTTCCCGCGACTTTGACGATATCATCAACCCAACACGCTTGTGGACGGCCCTGGTTTCTTTGGTCTAACCTTGGCCACCATTCTTGAATATTAACTTTTTTCACATTGTATTTTTTATTTTTAAATAGTTATTTCGCTACTTACTACTACTACTTGCACCGAGTGGCACGTCGGTATTTAACCGGTTAACAAGTATTACTTTCCTTCAAATACAAGATTCACAATTCATGTAGATATTATTCATGTTGAGGTTCCTGTTAAATGTTTTGAGGCACTAATAGACTTTATTTTAACATTAATTCATTGTGATTACTTACCCTTTCGCACAAAGGTATCGGAATCTATAGTTCATTAAGTGGTCAAACCTAAACTTACTTATCTATGTTTTCTTCCAAAATCGTGAGAAAACACAAGTTCATCTATTAAATGAATAATAATCAATTCCTAAAGCGAATAAAATACTTGTAACACAAATACAGTTACATATTTAATATTATCCTTATCTATGCTAATTTCCTATGGTCGCTAAACGGATCTAAATATTGCTAATTAATATTTTATAGATCAGCTAAATGTTGCAGATACCTGACGTTATTTATGTGATTTAATTATTAGACATTTGCATACGTTTTATTGATAATAAATTATTGTAAGATAAATTATCATCACCTTCTTAAGTTCAAGTAATCTTGTGAATTGATCATGAGGAATTAATCACAGTAACAAAAGTTTCCAACTTGCTATTAAAATATTTTACCTTTACTCTAGAATCAGAAAACAAACAAAAACACTTTACATTTAAAATGTTACTTCATGTCGCAATAACTTGTTTGTATCATAAAAGCATGGAATTATTATGTACTATAACATACTAATTCCATGCTTTTAAGACACAACTATTAATATGACAGCGGTCAAAAGACGCCTTTATGGTTTACAGAACTGTATTATCCCATTATTTTAACAGCTCAGTAGTATTTTAGGTTGATAATTAATGCTTCGCCTAATCACCGTAAAAGCGGCACTAAATTAATTAAACACTTTAACAGCTATAAATAATTAAACAAATTAGAATAAAGTTGATAAGGAAGACGCGTTAATAGCCGGAGTGTAAACTGTAACAGTTGTCGGCATTAATATTTATAAACTTGAGGGAATATTATGAATATCGGAAGACGATCAATTTGTCGTGAGAATATTATACAGCCGAGTCGGAGACACGGAATATTACATGGGTACTTAAAAGTTCCTGCCAGGGTCGCGGATTTGTTCGAAAGAGTTACCGTGGCCCTGGCACTGGCAACTGAGGGAACACGGGTGGGTTTTAGTCAGTAAAAGTCTGACACGCCCTCCCGCTCCGCACACAGTGGGAGAAGTCATTTAATTTTACTTAAAGTTATTAGTCGATTTGCACGAATTTACTCGCCTAAATCGGGCGAATCGTCAGCTCCTGATAAAATAGTATTTTCTATAAGCGACTCGCATGAAGTCAATTTGTTTGTGGGCAAATTGACAATCGGGCAAACAAAAACGTTAAGAAGCCAACGATAAGTTAAGGAAAAACAAAAACGTTAAGAAGCCAACGATAAGTTAAGGAAAAAAGGCCACCAACTTTACTACATGAAATACAAAACGTGCCAATTGCCTAATACGTACTTCTAGAATTGTCAATTCACGCTTATGGCGCGATAAGGTAAGATACAGATATACAAATGGACAGAGTTACTTTCGCATATAAAAATCAACGATGGACTTACCTACTAAGATCTGCCTTCGCAAGTGAACCCAAAGTGTAAAGCTAGTCCACACTAATGATATTCACCGGTCAGTGTAGTTACCTGTAATAATAAAATTAATTCCATGTCATAGTTTGCGCTAGTTTGCTCGTAATAAATCGACGTGTTACCATTATGTGCGCAGATTGTACATTATATTAAATTAATACATTCCTGTTGGACAGAATTATAATTAAATCTTTGTGATTCTGATATGTTCATTATGATTTATGGAAATTAAGTCGAAACTAAACTTATGAGAATTCCGTAAAATACTAAAATAAATAGATACAATGCTCTTTAATGTAACCGTAACAATTAGTTAAAAATAGTGCCTGCATCATTATGACTATATATTAACCACTGTATTACGTACAATTTTCGTGACTAGAACCGAATTGTTCAATCTCAGCATTGACTATGACGTAATCAAGTAATAATAATGACGAATTAATTTATCTAATTTAATTATCTAACAATAATTTCTAATAATGTATAAACGTATTAACTTAATCTAATTTAATATATAATTTGTAATACCTACCTAAAATACCTACTTAATTTATCTTAGTAATAACAATATATCTGCTTATTTATGACATGTAGTCACTATGGGTGAAATGTATTTGTGTGTACGTACTTATACAGTGCCTGAAATAAAAATGATTTGATTTTGATTTTTGATAAATCTAAAAAATGATTGATCCTAATTTCAACTCCAGCCGCGTTTAAAAGGAAACCCATTAAATAAGAAACAATTGTAAATGCAGCCAACCATTTGAGTATCCCAGGACCGGTCGATGTGGTGACAGTTGGTGGGGGCCAATCAGACGTCTGTCGGTTAAAATGGTGATAATGATACAGACAGCTCCTTGTCAAAACTATCATATGAAATAAATCATCTTCCTTCCCTTATCCCAATTTATTTGTGGTCGGCGCAACATGTATTTTTCCTCTCCTTTCTGTTCACATCATCTTTCACACAGTCCATCCATCGTATAGGCAGCATCAAATGTGACCTTGACTGAATTCTAACTAATCTTTAAGTGGTATCTACTTCCGTAATTTTAGGTCATTTCCCTCGAATATTTGTTGTACTGGCCAGAAAACATAGCACACGGCTTTAAAAAATGTCGGTCATCATTATCATCATCATTTCAGCCAAAAGACGTCCACTGCTGGACAAAGGCCTCCACTAAGCTCCGCCACTTCGACCGGTCCTGTGCTTCGCGCATCCAGCGGATGATGAAAGTTGATATGTTGACGTATTTTATTTGTAATATTATTTTCTTGTTCGCAAGTATGACTAGATCGTCTAACGATGGTTTTCCTTGTTTCGTTGTACGTTATGGAAGCATTGCACTTATTCCTCTTAACACATTGCCACAAAATGGTCCCGTTTTTTATTGTCTTCTTTTTGTAATATACAGGATAAGTTTGTAACCAGTGCACAAACTGTAACCATGAATTCAGCATATCATTGTAAGCCCCCCAGTACAGAAATTTTTCGTCGGTTAAACAAAAAAAAAACACTTTTTCCATACATTTTGACCGCGTAGGTATTGCACTTTTCTATGAAATAGCTGATTTTTTTGTAGAACTGACGAAAAATTTGTGCGCTGAGGGGTCTAGAATGATATGCTGAATTCATGGTTACGGTTTGCGCACTGAATAAAAACTTTTCCTGTATTTCTTTGTGATACAAAAGAGTGACAGTCCCTCCCTCTGACGGAGAGGAGACCCGTGTCCCAGCAGTGGGAACTTTATAGGCTAAGTATGTATAAAAGAGTGACAGTACTGTACGATGTACGTACTGTAGGACTTCGAGAGTCCTAGGTAACCGGAAATATGATTATAAGATAATATTCGTATAAATATAAACTTCACGTTCATTCCATGTACCTACTAGACCTTTACAGCTCCGCGCCTGTTAATCCATTTTTTTTCTCTGAATCAAATCTTATTCTATCCTAAAATCAAATGAAGGAATTATTCTAGAACGATCTTCTTGACAGTTCGGCCATTTCATTACCTGCCTGTATTTACATAAAGGTTGCATTTGATAAGCAACCAATATTTACATGAGCTACGCCTAACCTTGAATAAAAGGATTAACGTGGTCATATATCTGCACAAGACTTTTATTCACAACATTTGAAGAGTCAGGAGACACCTACTTATATCTTTAAGAATGTTTACCTAACGCTGGATAACAATATAACAATATGAGGTCCAGCTCTTAAATGAGAAGGCTCAAGTCAGGATAAACGAATCAGTGACACTACGACCAGTGTCAGTAAAGTTAAACATTAATACGTGCTAACGTGCACCTGTACAAACTAGTTCTGTCCTGCTTGAACCACATCACGTCAAAACCAACGAAAAAGACGCGACGTGGCCTAATGCAAACAAATTGATGTGACAGTTCACATAATTCCAGAAGAGTTTAGTAAAGAAAACCTTAACATGAAAATCTTTTGCTCCATCGGACGGCATTAAGTCAGAGGGAATGAAAAGGTTAAGAGGCTAGAATGCCAAAGTTCATTGAAAACAACTTAAATGACGCTCATACTCCAGAGCTAAACTCTTAAAAATATGCCTACTCCTTTCTCGTTCCTTTCCATTATACATCAGCCAAAGCTGATGAAAACCTGTGGGTCCTCATTTATAAGCTTAACCAGTAATGTCAATTCAACACTATTTGCAAAGACTGTGCTCCTTTAGCAAAGTTTGTTGCGGCTTAGATTGAGTGTGTCCCCCCCCACCCCTCTAGGTGGAACCACAGTTTTCAAAACTACTTAACTCGCGTAAGCACTTAACACACGTAACTACTTTCTGGAGTATGTCCATGCTAGTTCACTGTAGCGAACCCTAGCTAGTGAAGACGTAGTTGTGTTGTCCTTCCCTCAGACTCTGCGTGGCTGTGAGGAGTATCACCTGGTGACCAGGTGTCGCCTCATACGCTCACAATAGCGTCCGATATTTTCTCACCATCACATAAAATAAACACAAAGGAAAACGCATTACTAAAATGTAACATTAACCAAACTAAAATAATGGACTAATAAAATGAAGTTTACGTCTAGTTGACACTGACTTGCCAGTAAGTGACGGCAAAGAAAAAAAAAGTCTACATCATCATGAAAGGGTTTTAATCTATTTACATGCACAATGTTCCGTGTGGTGCCGGACGTAAAAGAATAGCACCATCCCATCTCTTCCCGTGGGTGTCGTAGAAGGCGACTAAGGGGCTTAGTAGAGAATGGGCAGCAGCGTTCTCTATGCATTTGACTACCATACTGCGATCGCCAACCCGCCTGCCAAGCGTGGCGATTATGGCAAATCCCCCCACTTTTGGGGGAGGCTTATGTCCAGCAATGGACGTCTTTCGGCTGAAATGACGATGATGATGACATGCACAATGTCCCTGAACCAAATCAAATCAAAATATTTTATTTCACATAAACCTGCATGGGCACTTATGAAACGTCAGAAGCTAGGTGCACGGTTCCAATTTGTCGCTTCCTATGGAGAAGAGCCGACAAGAAACTCCACCAACTCCACTCCAACTCCATTTAATTTTCTAATAGCATAATTTACATTGGAAATTCGTCTTATTATTTGAAAAGGACCTTTATAATATACTTTTGTCTGTTACTCGCCTGGGTGTATAGACCGTGACCAATTGATTTGGCACAAAATTCCTGATAATTCCTTCATAATATTTTAGTTTACATACGAAGAAATGGTTATGAGATACGTTTATGTATTTTACAACCATAAATACACCACAACACGCACAACCGAACCAACGCAACACCACTACAATTTTTTCCATACGTTACTCGCAATACTGTCAGTTTGAAAAATGATCAATCCTACCCTTAGAAAAAATGTTTCTTCGAATTAACGAAGTGCTGCTAATTTAACAAAGTACATTAAGTTGAAACAGTAGTGTAAATATCATAATATATGTATGTAGGTACTATGATTTTTAACCGACTTCAAAAAAAGGAGGAGGTTCTCAATTCGACTGTATTTTTTTTAAATGTTTGTTGGCTCAGCTTTCGACTGGGTGAACCGATTTTGACGATTCTTTTTTTATTTGAAAGCTGTTGCTTCCCGTATGTTTTCATTTAAATTTCATATAGATCAGATGATGCGTTTCGGAGACAGACAACGGAATTCTTCAAAAAATTACAGCAAATTAACCGCGATTGCTGCTATCGGATAAATATGCATTGTTTTACCCCAAGGATGATGACATTTTGAATTGGTGTGGGTTAAGTACTATAACTAAGAAGTGAAAAATAAAAACTTTTACCAAAAAAAAACAACCGACATCCGGAAAAAACACTAAAAAGTGAAAAATTACTTTAATTTCGGAAGTCGGTGACTTTGGATATGTATTTGAGTTTTTTGTCACCGCATTAAGAACCTCCTCCTTTTTTTGAAGTCGTTTAAAAATCAAGTCAGTTGTTTTATTTTGGAAAAAGTTTTTTTACATTAATGTTGGTGTGTTTTAAGTTGAGACCATTGCGATAAAATTCACATTCATTTTGAGGAATGCTCATTTTGAGAAGTGCTATTTCTAGAAGTGCTATTTTGAGAAATGCACATTTTGCGAAGCGCGTATGTAGCGTCAAGTGCACATTCTGCGTCAAACCCCCGAGATCCCATGCTTCGTGTAGGCAGCATGGTCTTAGGCGCTGATTATACTCCATTCATCGTCTCATTTAAAATACACCAACTCCTTCCAGCAATACTCTTTCCTGGCCAATCACAACTCGAAACAAAAAGCTGACCTTATCTGTCAGTAGATAGCGCATACACGGAGATATTATGTTAATACACGGAACCAGTTCCTCCTATAACACATGCGAGCTAGCACTCGTCGCTAATGTTCATTAATTTATTACTTGGACTTGTCACAACATGCCTTGTACTCAGACCAACAGGGGCGGATCACACGACGCAAAATAATTGTAATCAAAGTTTTTTTTGGTGTTTGTAATAACTATCTAATGGTGGCGGATATTACAGTCTGAAGTTGATTATTATTTAACTAGTTTTTTCCAGCGGCTTTGCTCGCGTAAACCAATTTACACGAAACCTTTTAACCTTCCATAAGAATCATTCTGTCTATTGGTGAAAACCGCACGAATATCCGTTCAGTAATTTTTGAGTTTATCGCGAACAGACAGACAGACGCTGCGGGGGACTTGGTTTTATATTATGTAGTGAATGAAAAATATAAATGATTAAACTAATAAAATACTTATAGTAAAACAAAAATTATAAGGCGATTGATTTCATCGATCAACCATAGTTTTATTTTCCCGAAAAAATTAAACAGAAATCTTTGGTTGTTCTATCAAGTTCAATGTTTGCAATCTCTGACACAGGAACAACATCTAACTAATGTTCCCGTAACGTGGGTGAATTAAAGCGATCATTAATTAAAGAATGTGTGGAAACAGAAAACTGATGATTTGTAGCTTTTTCCGGCACTTTTAGTAAAACGATTAATAAGATTACATAGGTAAATTAGGTTATTTCCTACTTTATTTTTGTTGATTTTGGGCATGTGGCATTCTTTTGGTTTTTATTAGCACAATCTAAAAGTCATAGACACAATAAAACACATAACATGACATCACGTCTGTAAGGGTATATTTTTTTTTTTTGAGGATGGGAAATCATCAAATAACTTCTCCCGCTCTAGGCAGAGCGCCTTTTCCTTGTCCTTTTCAGCCTTTTGCTGACAAAAATCCACCCGTGTTTCTTCAGTTGACTGTATGTCAGGGGTCATGGTATCTCTTTCGAGCAACCCGCACCCCTGACAGACGCATGTAGGGGTTAAGCAGAGGCACAGTTGGTTCGTGTTTCAGGGGCGAGCGTTTTGCCATGAACTGGGCACAAATACAGACTCCGGACTACTACTGATAAATTCTACATGGAAAAACCCAATTAGACTTTACCCCATCCGGGAAACGAACCCAGGATCTCATGGTGGACCGCTTGCTACTTCTAGACGAACGACGTAGTCGAAAAACATCGAACACAAATACCAGAAAATACAATAAAGAGGTTGACAACATTTTGGCAACTTAAACATGAGCCATGCTCTTAATTTTATTACTAGTCATAAAATATTAAACATAGCTTCGGCAATAAAAAGTTGACTTTAAAGCAAGTTCTGAATCACTCCCACCGTCAATTAAAACTACATAAACTTCCCATGGACGGTTGTATAAACATTACATAAACATCATATGTCCATACATTTGCCAAACTTCCAGATCAATTAACTACTACATACTCTATGTTGTTTACTCTATAATTAATTCTTGGAATTAATCGAAATATAGAACCACTATTTTAAGGTGACATCACGCTGCTTAAGCGACGCGATTAAACGAGATCTATTTAATTCTATAAACCTTGAATTCATTCATTTACTGACAGAAAACGCACCGCCTCTAGAATGTATGATTTTTGCAAAAGAGTCCCTTAAAGAAATTACGAAACTGAGCACCAAGGGAGAAAGTTTGAAAATTAACCCCCTGAAGGGGGTTATATGGGGTATAAAAATTTTTGAAGAACATTTTCATTTTTGAAGTTAAGAAGGTGGAAGTTGGTGCTTAGACGTGTCTATTATAAGTAAAAGTAAGTTGCATCATCATACCACAAGGGTGTTGTAGAACGTGCGTTGCTGGCAGCAAAGGGGTGGACTCTCTGATGTGTTGGGAGTTTTATAATGAGACTCCAAGTATGATATTAATTAGGTATAATGAACCTTTAAAAAGTACAATAATTGAGTTCTAAAATCGACATAACTATAAAGACCGGTGTCGTCGACTGATTCGATGAACTGAACGCTATGTGGGGCGCTCCGACGTTCCGCGAAGGTCCGCGCGCGCGCGCTGCTACCGCTGCGCGACGCCGCGCTCCCTCCGCCCGTGCCGTATGCGTGCGAGTGATGTCCGTGTGCACGCACACATGCAAGGCGTCAACAGGGGATAGATAGATAGGAGATGCAAGTTAGAATGGAAGTTCTTCATTTTTCCGATTGGAAATCCCATCGGGCACATAGGTAGGTAATTTGTAATATTAGTAGGAAACAATTGACGCTTTCCTTGTTAGGGTTGTCTATGTCTGTCGCTTTCAACGGCTGATCACAGGCATTGTGATTGATCACAGATTATTATTATTGGCACAAAGGTTGACGCTTCCGCCAAAAGCTTTTTTTTTGCTTATATTTGGATACCGGCGGTTGCCAGAAATCACCATACGAAAATATTACAATTTATCTGCAGGTTCCGTGAGAACTTAGCCTAGACCATCAATCTCTTTTCTCTGGTCAATCTATTGTCAATTTGATTGGGATAAAAAAAAACAACCGACTTCCAAAAAAACACTACAAAGTGAAAAATAACTTTAATTTCGGAAGTCGGTGTCTTTGGAGCTTTATTTGAATTTTTTGTCACCGCCTTCCGAAATTAAAGTTATTTTTCACTTTGTAGTGTTTTTTTGGAAGTCGGTTGTTTTTTTTTGGAAAAAGTTTTTATTTTTCACTTTTTAGTGGTTCACATGTGCTTACCCCTTCACAGCATACCGGCGTGATGTTATGTTATGAACTGGTGTAAGCAATACACAGAGATGAGATTTCAGCAATCCCAGTCCATTTGCTATCATTTATTGAGGAGTTCCGTTGCCTATCTCCGAAGTTCTTCATCAGATCTTCACCAAATTGAAATAGAACCACTCCGAGAAAGTACTCTTCCAAAAAATACCTAAATCGCTTTGTGTGCCTATAAAATTTGAAGAGTTCTCTCTATTTCTCCAGGATCCCATCATCAGATCCTGACTTGATGATCATGGGACCACCTGGGAAGTATACCCTTTCAAACAAAAAAAACAAAATCCAAATCGGTCCAGCCATCTTCGAGTAATCGGGGAACATACATAAAAAAAAATAAAAAAAAAAAAAAAGGTCCCGACGAATTGATAACCTCCTCCTTTTTGAAGTCGGTTAAAAATAAAATATATACGTTCAAACTAACATGAATTTTACCAAGATCACGGATCGAACTGATGCGAGATTGATTATCTAAAAATCAACATTATATCGATACCGAGTAATGAGAAAGAAAGTGATATATCGTGCGGAAAGTTTTGAGTAAGAATGTCAATAACTATAAAAGTAGGGAAAGACCAAAAAAATGATGGATGGACGGTGTTCACACAGTCCATCCATCGTTTCTTTGGTCTTTGAAAAGTTATAATATGGCTAGAAACGGGTGATTACTAAGATGACGAGTAATAGAGAAGTGTTGGAAGAATAATATATGTCACGCCAACCTCAAATTAACTGGGATAAGGTTCAAGAGAATGATAACGAGGAGTAGTAGTCCCTTGCAGGACTCACATTTTCTTAAAACCACAGATCTTCAAACTTCTAACCAGCAAACTTGAACTCGTAGCGCTGTAAACGCGCTGCATTCCGTATAACCGAGCTTTATCCGACCAACGCCCGCGCAGCACCAACTCACGAATTCACGATGTCCCATTGTCAATTAGTGTGAACTGACACAATCTAAAGTAAATGCGTAACCTTTAGACACCGACTAATACGCGCGACAAGTTATGTCTGGGCTGCCTTTATTAATATCCTCACAGGACACGTTTGTACCATTCATATAAATTGTAGAATAATATTGGCGATTGTTGAATTATTTAGTAGGTGCGACTAATGTGGGTACTGGAGTTTTATGGAGACAGATATTGTGTTGGTATAACAGTGTTTATTGAATTAACTTTAGCCTCTGACATCAATCATATTATTATAAACCCAGGAATGTATAATATTATTATTGGTCGATGTCCAAAAAGGCTCGACTGGCTGTTCATAATGGTGTGCTGCTCTATGTTTATGTATGAAGTGAATGTTGGGTGTGGCAAAAGAGGCATGAAATAAATGCTGTGAAATACATTTCTTGCGAAGCATGTGTGGTGTGACTATGAATGATATGATAGAAAAGACAACGGTGCGGTTTCAAAGAAGTTGTAGTAACTAAAAATGAAAAAGAATATGTTTATATGGGTCTGGTCATTTTGAGAGGATGAATGAAAGGCGACTAAGTAAAGGTTGGATGGTAGTGATGCTCGCCATCGCCTTGCTTGTATAACCAGATTTCATCATCATCATCACCCCAGCCTTTTCCCAACTATGTTGGGGTTGGCTTCCAGTCTAACCGGATGCAGCTGAATACCAGTATTTTACATGGAGCGACTGCCTATCTGACCTCCACAACCCAGTTACTGGGTAACACGATACCCCTTGGTAAGACTGGTTGAAAGACTTGTATAACCAGATGTATGATGAACGTAAACGAAGGAATTAAGCAATATGACATCGTAGCAGGTGGCGTTCCGTAGTTCCTGCTTACTGTAGCGGTATGATAGAGGAAAACCACATCTTGCCACATAATACGTTTAATTTTGCAACAGATATTTAAAAAAAACACCAAACATATAAAAATATAAAAAAGGTGAAAATTGCAGGTTAGGATTTTTTGGACGAGTGAAGCTTACCCATCAAGCGATTGCAATCGATTAAATCTAGGCCAATGCTCGCAAAAGTAAAGGTACTTACGATAGAACACTAAGTCAAACCGTGTCTATAGAATCTAGCTCAAACAATAAATTCGTACCACCATCGATGGCTCCCAAATCTGCTGTGCGGGATGTCACAAAAAAACAATCGGCAATATTTTTTTCGAATCGAAGTTTAAAATGGAACAAAAAATATGAGTACAATTTTCTTTAAAAGTTGTAACGGTAATCAAAAAAGTTTTAACCGTAGCGGATTTACGCTACACTACCCCCACGGGAATAAGGCGTAAGTTTATTAATGTATGAAATATTTGCTTCGATAAACGACCGACCAGCGACCAATCTAATGCTCGTCCACTCGTGTATTCAACCACTATATAGTTGCATCGTCAAAGACACAAGCTAAAATGAAAGAGATATGTGGTCAATCAATCAACTCAGCCTGTTGCAGTCAACTGCTAGACACAGGCTATGGCATCAGCTGGCCATATTGGTCGGACGACCGATGGCCGATGATGGAGCAGACGAGTCCTGGAGTGGAGACCGCGTATCAGCAAGCGTAGTATGGACACTCCCCAGCTAGATGGACCGTCGACATTAAAAAGGTAGACTGGATGCAGAAGGTGGAGGACAGGCTGTTGTGGCGCAGCCTGGACGGGGCCTATGTCCAGCAGTACCTAGACTAAGCTATTCTGAAAATGAATTACCTAGGTACGTATTAACTTCTACATATGACACATAATATAAAGGTCTACAGTAGATATAAATACGGCCTTCGATAATTATATTCGCAAACAAAATATCAAATGGTTTTATTTCAAACTACGCCTTACGAAACTCGTGTCCTGCGCCAACCTGACGCGCAGGCGTTGTCGGGTCAATATCAAGAGTCACTGCATCTATTGAGATACGATTTACAAGTTACAACGTTCACAGAGCTCCCGGTAAGGTGGCGGTGAACAACAGCATTAAACTACTATCGATTTCTATGATAGTTCATACAGTCTGATTGTTACCTTTTTATGCCTGAACGGGTTGCTCGACCCCCCCCCAGTGGGTTCCCGCATTGTCGTTGCGGGGGGGCTCAGTAGCCGTGGTCCGCTCCCACGGTGAAGCGAAGAGGAACCCAAAGGTGGGGCCGCTCGTCAGGGCTTTGGTCTCCAAGCCGACGACGTAGCGGCCAAAAAGTAGGTTGCGGTGAGGTGCACCGCAACTGAGGCGGGCCGCGATGTCGAATGGGAGGCATCGCGGCTGAGGGTTACAGGCTGCGGCGGAGGAGGAGTGCCGGTACTTTTGAGTAGCGCTCTTCCCTTCCGTGGCCTGGACGGGGCCGCCACCGTTTGATGGCGGACGCGGTGGGGCCGCAGGGGAAGAGGAGTGTCGGTATAGCGTTGGCCGCTCTCCCTATCTCCTGCGGCCGAGAAGTGGTAGGCGGCGGGGCCACTGTGCTGACCCGTCGCAGGGGGCCAAGGGAGCCAAGGGTGCCAGGGTAGTCTGGGGCTCTTGTGCTACTTGGTTCCTGGGGTGGTCACGGCGTGCCATGTGTCCTGGTGCGCCAGACTGGTGGGGCCCGCAAGGGCCGATGCCTGCCAGGGGTGCGGGTTGTTCGAAAGAGATACCGTCGCCCCTGGCACACGGGCAACTGAGGGAACACGGGTGGGTTTTAGTCAGTAAAAGTCTGACACGCCCTCCTGCTCCGCCCAGAGCGGGAGAAGTCATTTGATGATTTCCCAACCTGAAAAAAAAAAAAAAAAAAAAAACGGGTTGCTCGACATACTTATTACATAAGTAGTCAGTTTCAAACCCCGCGCAGGCGCAAACGCGGGCACAAGCTGGTCACGAATAGTTTATACAAACGAAGGCGATGGTACTGCTAACAATAGCTTCTAATCCATCCATAATCATCATTCTCCTGCCCTCATCCCATGTCTTCTTCTTCCATACTTCCTTCTCTATTAGTCGTGATGACTCACTCCTTTCACACTCCCTCCTAACCATATCATCATTCACACAATCCATCCATCGTTTCTTTGGTCTCCCCCAACTGTTATTTGTAGCCATCGACATTCATACTCAGAACTTTCCTCACGACATTTTCCTCATTTCTCCATATCACTTGCCCATACCATAACAACCGATTCAGACTTCCTATAATCCACACATAATATAACCGAAAAAGTTAAGATAAAATAAATTTCAGAAATAATTTAAAATAGACTTTTGCTAAAATAACATACCCATCTATCTACCAGGGGTGTGGGTTTTTCGAAATTGATACCGTGGCCCCTAGCACTCAGGCAACTGCGGGAACACGGGTGAGTTTTAGTCAGTAAAAGTCTGACACGCCCACCTGCTCTACCCAGAGCGAGAGAAGGTATTTAATGATTCGCCACCTAAAAAAAAGGTACCCATTTTATCAAAAACAGACAGACAAATACGACAAAACAATGATTTTTTTCTCAGAACTGGATTCTAAAATAACTATGAAATTAAATCAAGATATCGTTCACATCCTTAACAAATGAATAACACTAAATAATAGAACTGTCTCTAACTAATTTATATTGAAGCAAGGTGTCACTAATATCTGCGTCTAATAACTCGACAACAGCCGCCCCACAATACATTACCATCTAAATAAATCTTGTGTTAAATCAGGACATAAGGCAAGTAAGTTCAGAAGGCGCACCCACTGGTTTTATGGTTTGTCGTAAAAATATGCTGCAACAAATGTGTTGGGACCATAATGTGCACCCACAAGTGTGAATAGATGACCCAAAAGTCATACTGCTGGCAAGTTTATGACAGCAAGACTACGTACCCGTATAGGTAACATGCCTCGGTTTCATATTGTGTTGACTGGAAAATTATAGATTGATTTAATGTTTCAGTTTACGTCTGTACAATATTGCGATGACTGGTCTCTCTATAACTATTCTGTACAATGACACTGCGACAAAGTGCCCTGATAAAGAGAGTCGTATAAACTCGTCCTACAGTAATCTCCGAGAGTTCAGTCCAAACACAAGCCCCAGTGATTGAGGTCCAGTGATACAGCATCGTAGTTATGGTGGAGATTAGAGCTCCGTAGTGGTGACCCGATCCGTTGTGCTAATAACGATATCGAAGGAGTAGGCGGACGGTAGACAGTTGTTTCAGCAAACTGGGAGTAATGGAATCGTCAAACAAATTAATTTAAAAAAATAATACCATGCCTGTTATGTTGTTATCGCTTATGCTCGCGGTTTCGCCCGCGTGGTGGTCGAAAATTAACTCACAGGTACGTACTACTGGACATAAAAAGTATTCTATAATCTACCCATAGGTCATGGTCTATACATTTGTCAAACATTAATAAATCATCCGTAGAGACATGAAAAAGTAATGTACAGAGTTGCTTTTACATTTATAATAATCTAGTATGGATGTAATAGGGGACGAGCCTTTTGTCATCAACAAGAGACCAACCAGGATTTGGTTTGACTGAGAAATTCCCAAAGGAAGAATCCAGTAAAAACTTGACGCATCTGTGGGGAAGCACCATACTCTAACGCAGCCAGTGCGATGGCCACTAAAATATTTCTGTCACATAAACCTCCATGGGCACTTTTGAAACGTCAGAAGCTAGGTGCACGGTTCCAATTGATCGTTTGCTATGGGGAAGAGTTGGGAAGAATCTCTATGGTTACTCTTATACAAATACATAATTGGCTTTTACAAAATGTTTATACGTCTGTAAGGACAGTGTAGGCCTGTCAACAAGTAGGTACTTGGTACTTAACAATAGTCAAATAATAAAGTTGGTGAAACTCCACGTCGTAAAATATATTTTGTTTACTTTCTCACAAAATTAATTAATGTGACCTATAAATGAACACATTTATCATTAGAATCAGTACCGGAACCACTAATCGTTGCCCTAACAATCTACCAACGATAACGCCCCCAAGCTTACTTACAATTAGCGACCCAGCGTGATATCGAGACCGTAAATCTGATACCGATACCAACTTTCTAGTCGACATGATAATCAAGCGATACGATATATAATCTGTGGTGTATTTACTGCGTCGACAGATGGAAATGTTTCAATTTGTGTAAATCTTAGCTTGACTGCCGTCAGGACACAAAGTGCTGTGATAAGTAGGGCTGCTTCGATACCGGTACTATCGATGAGTACTTCAAACTTGACATCGATTCGGAGTATCAATACCTAAGACTGCGTCGTTGGTCGAGTGGTTACAAGGACTTGGTCACAAGGACTACTGCTAACGAGGTCCTGGGTCCGATCCCTTGTTCTCAGTTGATGGCAATAAGCTCGCCCCCTATTATAAGCGAAATGTGGGTGTACTATAGGCACAAATCTGCGTAATCCTTTGAAAAGTTTAGCATAAGTACCGAAGAAATTACTACTTTTTGAAATTTAACTCAATCAGAATCGGATACGAAGTCAAAACTTCTTTATTTCTGACGGCACGGTTGGCGCAGTGGTTAAGCGATTGACTGCTGCGCTGCGTGTCGCGGGTTCGATTCCCGCATGGAACAAATATTTGTATGACCTACAAGTAGTTGTTCTGGATCTGGCTGTTTGTGTATGTGAGTTTAAATGTTTGTAAACGCACCCACAATACAGGAGAAATTCCTAGAGTGGGGCAAAGTTAAAAAAAAAATCTGACAGAGAGTAAGTAATGTAAGAAATTAAGAAGTTTAACTTAGAAATAACGGAATAATACGGCGTATGATTGTCTCACTGAGTTTTCGAATCCTGGCCACTTTGTGTAAATTATTTCATCACCTCTGCTCTCAAAACAGTGAAGAAAAACATCGTGGGAAAACCGGTTGGTATGTCCTACTAAAAAAAAAATACATTTCTGAAAACTATCGAGTAGGTTCTAGCTTGTCTAGTTTCAGATCAGCCCTAGTGCTCATTGTGTAGTACATAAAGCGAGTACATCTAATCTAGCTGATAGCGGAGCTCGTTCGTTAGCTCGCTGTCACTATCGAGACGGATCGATAGATCTCTACCGGTTCCTCTGAGGGTCAGTTCACACCAAGACGCGACGCGACGCGCACTTTTTAAAATAGCGACGGAATATCTAACTCATTTTTCACTACGAGCGCGAAAGCGTGTCGAAGCACGCAGCTGAGATGCACCGTGTTGTGCAGCCCTTATACCTTATGGTGAAGTAAATAAGATCGATTTTGTATCGTGATCTTAAAAAGTGCGCGCAGCGTCGCGTTGCGGCACGTCTCGGTGTGAACTGACCCTAAGAATAGAATCATAGTACGTAATTATTGTCAAATCTACGAAGAGGCTTTACAAAGCTATAACCACAATTTGATAATCAATGTCAGGCAAACTTTGATTCGCGACCATAGCACATATTATGTATTAAAAGAATAATAATCTTTAGAATTATGATGCGTCATTATGATTATGATTGAATCTTAAAAAACATCAATACTTCTCTCTAAATTAGAATTGACAAATCTAACGTCACGAAAAAGTTTCGTTGTTATCACAACTTCATATTTCATGGATTAAAATCAAATAATTAAAATTGACTGACGTTAATTAAAACATTCTCTCAAAATTAAGAGGGAGCTGAATAGAGAGCGATTGATAAAAAAGTATTTCAGCCTATCGTGTTCCCACTGCTGGGACACATGCCTCCTCTCCGTCAGAGGAAGTAGACCGTAATCCACCACGCGGGGTGGTAGATGTCACATGTCTTCGAATTGTTCTTTGACACGATGTTTTCCTTCACCGTTTTGAGAGCAGTGGTGATGAAATAATTAACACAAAGTAAAGCGCCTGTCTTCCGGGAGGGTGACCAGCAGTCCCAAGGTGGGGTCGGGTTTATCGTTCATAAGTCCCTTGTGAGCAACGTGGTGAAGATCGAGAGTGTGTCGACCAGGGTGGTGTTCCTTATACTCAGAATATCCGCAAGGTATTCGCTGAAGGTCATACAGGTTTACGCCCCGACCTCGTCACACCCCAACGATGAGGTAGAGACCATGTATGAGAATATTTCTGGAGCCATGCATGGTTCCAAAACTCACTTCACCGTTGTCATGGAGGACTTCAACGCGAAACTCGGCAAACGAAGCGATGATGAGTTGCAAGTGGGGCAATTTGAAAAATTCTGGAGTGGCGACCGCGTACCAAAAGACGTAAAGTTGGAAGGCCTCCCACAAGGTGGACCGATGACCTTTTGAGGGCCGCAGGATTCCTCTGGATGCGGGAAGCACAGAACCGAAGTTGCGGAGCTTGGGGGAGCCCTATGTCCAGCTGTCGTCTTTCGGCTGAAATGATAAAGTGAATGAATGAAGCGCCTCTGAATGAACCTACGCCCAACCACTCGTAAGTCGTAGGAATACATAGAGCAGAATAATCCTTATTATGTACCTGTACCCACATAAATTACAGATATAACATAATATGTGGAAATACAGACGGTTTGTTCATACGAGTTTGAACTTACAGACGTTATAATTTCACGCCCACTCTGCAGAACTGATTCGATGGAACACCGTCTATCAACGACTGAATATATATTATATTTAGGTACCTAATAAGTCGTAAAATATTTAAATAGACTTAAGTCATGGTTTATTAGCCAATTAATTGACTGAATAATTAAGACTTCACGGTTTGCTTCAACAGTATACAAACATAGGTATCTATTCTAAATAATATGAAGTTATGACTATCCTTAATTCCCACAGACTAAAAATAATATTTAATTTATTTCGACGTAGGTCGTAGGTCGTTAATGATATTCAAAGAATTTAAATAACAAAACGAGCTTGTCACATCTATGTCTGATTTTACTAAATTAAAACAATGCAATTATGCTGAATGACTGACAGAAATACTTAATCATTATTTTTGTCAGCGTGCCTACCCTAGGGTTATTCATTTTTTTTAATTAGCGTACACATCCCACTGCTAAGCAAAGGCCTCCCACTAGATTCTTCCAGGGCTACCTCGATCCAAACTTTGCAATACGCGTCTAGGTCGTCTTGCCACCTTTTCTGAAATATATTTTTAATGGTGGAGGAAACAAGGCTATTACCATCTCTGTCTCTCAGACGAAATTCTGCGACCTGAAAATATAAAGGAACATGCTCTACAAAGTTAACCTGAATACTCTCCAGGCACAGCAACCGCCTAGGTTGGACGTTAGTATTTATTTATACGTAGCACTTCTGTGAAACTATCAGTAAATTGAGTGCAGCGATTGTTTGCGGAAGCGGCGCCCGCGCTGCAGCTAGCAAGTTGGCGGGTAATAGATGACATCAATATGTAATAACGAGCCTCTCCAGACGATGCGTGACTCACTGCACACAGAGTACGATGTTACTGTATACCAAGATGAAAGCCATTGGTTACCTAGAAATGTAAGGAACTGCATTTTACTAAAAGTCAGATGAAAGTCCAGTTTCAGAAAATTTTCCGCTGTGATTGCATAACATCACGCCTGTATTTCGCAAGGGTTAGGCAGGTGTACCTACCTATAGTTTACCACATTTTGCCAGTTATATTTAAGTCCCCAGTAAAAGGGGCACGCCTATTGCCATCAACCGGGCACAGATCCACACTCCGGGCAGCTACTTAGAAATTCCAGATGTACAAACCCAATAACACTTCGCCCAACCTGGGAGTCGTCCCAGGAGGCCAGCACTAGCTCAGGAGTAGCGCCTGCGACTAGACCCACGAGGCCGCTGCCGCGCTGGCAATAGTTTACCAAAATGTGGATAGCCATAAAACCTTAAAATTAGGTTTTCGGAACCAGGTGAATATCTTAATAGTAACTGTGATTCAATAATTATTATTACAAGTTCTTCCGTAGTTTAATATAAACATAGATTCTTAGTCATTTGAACAAATATTTATTTCCAAAAATAACCTGTTTTATCAACCTAACTACCTGCTTTGTAGGAATTTCACATAAATCATAAAATATTTCTAGATCTTGAGCGTGAAAATTATGCGTGTTATTTACTTAATTAAATATTTTAATTATCTCATTAGCATTTATTAATTAACTGATTAGTCGGTTTCGGTATAAAGCTAGGTATGATATTGATACCGCTACGATCAAAAATATTTCATCGTAGCCTTATCCTAACTATGTTGGGGTCGACTTCCTGTCTGACCGGACGCAGCTGCATACCATTATTTTACATGGAGCCACGGCCTATCTGATCTCCTCAACTAAGAAACTGGATAACACGAAAGCCGTTGGTAAGACCGGATTTTTAGGCTTCTGACTACCCGTAACGACTGTCAAAGATCTACGAATGACAGCCGGTACTGACGGCCTAACATGCTTTCCGAGGCACTGACAGGAATACCGCTAGAATCAATCAATCAATCAATATCCTTACTAATATTATAAACGCGAAAGTTTGTAAGTATAGATGGATGGATGGATGGATGTTCGTTACTCTTTCACGCAAAAACGGCTGTACGGATTTGGATGAAATTTGGCACACAGATAGATTATAACCTAGATTAACACTTTTTATTACGGTAGTACGTTCCTGCGGGATAATTTCTGACTTCCACGCGGGCGAAGCCGCGGGCGGAAACTAGTGAATAAATTGCGAACGCTATGTAGCGGCCATCGCAGTTTAAGAAACCCTAGCTTGATTGTCGATTGCCGTCAGTTTTCCAAGGGAAAATTTCACTAAAACTTTTTCAGGAGAATCTCAAGCGTAGTAAAGTGGTAACTCTAAGTCGTGCTTGGTGAATTACCAATTAAGTAATTATTAACACCCAGATTTTTTTAAATCTAGAATGTGTAATTCAACCGGTCTTCACAATAACGGAATCTCAAAATTATGATAGAATAAAACAAAATCAAAAATTATAAAAGACATTGACTGTCAGTCTGACACTGATATCTTCATCCAAAAGCGGAAACGGGAAATTTATTGCATTCATAATTGATTAATAATTTATTAATCAAAAGGTCATGTCCGTACGTAACGTTGCGGTCTACGAACAGATTCAAGATGGCGGACCACCCGTTGTTAACGACGCTGTGGGACGACTGTTTTTTTGTTTAATATTAATTAAAATATTACTTTTTTAATAAGCTATTTAAATGACAAGCTAACTGTGTAAGAATGACAGAGAGGCTATCTATAGTTTTTGGGTAATCTAAGATCCCAGTGCCGGACAAGGCTGGACCGCAGTTATCGGCACAGTTGCAGGGTGGCAAACTGAAGTGGCAGTGGGATGGTGGAACGGATTATGGAAGAACTGATGGCCGATGGAGCAGACGAGTCCTGGAGTGGAGACCGCGACTCGTTAAGCTTAGCGGGGCATGCCTCCCAGCTAGATGGGGCTGAAACAAACTGGATGTGAAAGTATATACTGCAATAATCAAGCAGTTTATCTGTGGAATGTGGCTCAACTATGGATGAGTTCTTTTTAATCCCTTATCTCATTATTCTAGTCAGTTGAAACTACATCTTTTCACCGCAACTAATTTCACTTGAATATTTTCTGTTCTTGTTTTAAAGGACATGGCCAAAAATTGTATGAGCTTGTACCCCAGAATGTAGGTACAGATATAAATCTATGTCATATAATAGTACCGACTTTCTTTATATTAAGGTCTAATAAAGTTGCTTTTTACTTTACTGCTAAGGTGTATTATGTACATTAATATGTATGTGTATATGTATGTGCCAGACGTTTAATATTAATAGTATTTTAGGTGATGCCATGATGATACAACTAGAAAGAGAGGTCTCAATTCCGAAATGTGTTTTAAAAGCCATAAAAAACAATGTTGTGCTCAATTTTCCTTTTCCTTGAATTGGTTGCAAGGCATCGTCTTATACTGTCTTAGCAGGTACCACAAACACAGCTATGAGATGATAACTCTGATGGTAAAATAAGAACATATTAGGCTAGGATTTGACCACGGCGCGACGTGAGAATATGGGGTTAATAATACCTCTCGTAAATATTTTAGTAGGCGGCACAGAATGAAAGTAGAACTTACCTCAAAAGTTAAGCACTCCTTTAAAAGATCAGTCACATCAGTGGATAATGATGATATTACATGCCACCTGATGCGTTCTCTAATTGTGATACCACAGTTGACACTCGCTTGTAAAAGGTCCATTTTCCGTAAGTATCTATTACACAGTTTACAATAATTACTAGTGGAGCACGCGCGTGGGGGCTGCGATAAAATTTTATTTATTTATTTATTTATCATATATAATATAAAAATATATATTATGTAAACATATAAGCGAAAAAATTTACACAATTCGAACTAATACCGAATGATGAAGTAAACTGGTGCAAACGTTGAACTATTATATTCTATTTTTCGTATGGCAAGTAAAGCCGATGTCGACTATTCTGCCAAAGTCTAAGTGAATTGGAAAAATGAACTAACAAATTATGATTATTGTGACAATTGACATTTGTCGGCGGTGTTGCCATAAATGGATTTTTTTTATCCGTAACTGCACGAACATATATAAAATAAATCATAGATGGTTCAATTTGTAAAATTATAAGAAAAGATACAAAAAATATGTTTTACACATTTAGGTCAAAAATTATTTACGAGTATATTTTAGACCTGCTATGCGTATTCTTTTTTACTTCTGATGCGTTAAGTTATTATTTATCCCTGTTCTGATTTTTATATGGCAAAATTAAAAGGTATTTTAGAGCAAAATCAAACAGAAAACTTTTAAATATGATTATTTCTCCACTTCTGCTATAAGGCATAAAAAGTTATTCAAAGTTCAAATTAACTGCAATAGGTAAATTTATGATAAACTCCGTGGGGCACGTTTTGTCCATCTCCTTTAAAGCAAATAAATATATTCAATTTTATTCATAAACTCAGTTTTCAATCCTTACCCCAATACCTATTTCCTCTGTAATGACAAAGTGAATGTTATCAAAATTTTATTATCATTCTTACCTCGAGAAGTCAAGACCTTTAATATTTTTCACATTACATTTACATTTCTAATATTTCATTCTGTTAGCATACTGTATTTTTCTGCTCTGTGTCATTGTAATTTTCTTCTAATTGGCAGTAAAACAGCGCCAATTTGGAAAAGTCACCAAATAAAGAGTAGCTGGCCTGCACTGTGGCGCTTTCAATTAATTGTATAATCATTAAGTTTACGAGCAGCCGACACACTTGATTGGCTTTTAATGAAAGCTTATGGGGGCGCGTGGGCGTTAGAGAACATAATAATTATATGTAGGTGTTACTGAGAGATCGAAGGTTAAGCTACGCTTTACGCAGTCGGCTCGTAGATGGGTGACCATCAATTACATAGATATAAGAAAGGATCCCTAGGAGGAGGACCTACCTAAATAGTTCTATAATTGTTCTTATCGCTAATAAGAACAATTACAGAACCATTTCATTGGCCATTATCATTTCGAAGGTGCTTGACGGTTTGCTTAACACTCGGCTGCATAAATACTTAAATTTACATGATACCCAGTTTGGTTTCAAAGCCGGTCTCTCCACAGTAACAGCTATATTGTGTGCAGACTGTCAAGTACTACACTGATAGAAATACACCCGTGTTTGCTTGCTTCTTTGAGTTGTCGAAGGCATTTGACTTGGTTCGCTATGGGCAAAAACTGCAGCAAGCGTCAGTGCCAAACAAACTGATCCGTAACTTTCAATACTGATACAGCAATCAGGTCAGTTTGTTCGATGGTCGGGGGCTTACTTTGAGGCAAAGGGGGCTAACCTCATCGAAGCTCTTCAACCTGTACGTTAATGCGCTGATAGAGGGGCTCAGCAGCACGCATGTCGGTTACCATATTGGAGGTGTGAGCCTAAACAATATCAGTTATGCTGATGAAATGGTTCTGCTGAGCGCCTCTGTCTGTCAAGGCTGATTGGCATTTGTGAAAAGTATGCAGAAGAACATGGTTTGTTGTATAACATGAACAAGAGCGAGTGCATGGTCTTTCGGGCCAGGGGGAGGTGTCCTGATTACTTACCGGCAATAAAGCTCAACGGATGCCCTCTTAATAAAGTTGATACGTTTAAGTATCTTCGACATTTATTAACCTCTGACCTGAAAGACGATGCAGACATTTAAAGGGAGCGCAGGGCGCTGTCTATTCGTGCGAATATGATAGCCTTCAGATTTTCTCGGTGTTCGAGGGGCGTCGAAATAGCCCTATTTAGGGTGTTTTGTACGTCCTTTTATGTGGCAGTCTGTGGATGGATTACACACGGAAACAGTACAGCGCTCTACGTGTCCAATACAACAACGCGTTCAGGGTACTCTTGGGGCTGCCTCGCTTCTGCAGCGCATGTCGATTGTTTCCACGCAATCATGCGCAAGCGGTGCACATCCCTTGTGGGGAGAGTGCGGGCCAGCCGCAACAGTATCTTGAACGGTTTTGCTGAACGTTTTGACTGTCAGTACGTGAACCACTGCTGCATGATTCACGTACTGGCTAATGTTAAGATATTATTTTAATTTTGTTTATATTAATGTATAATTTTCAATTTCCATGTAATTCTATAATTTGTAAAAAAAAAAAAATAATCTAGTTTAATTGTCTGATCCAATGTTGATTGAAATAAATAAATAATAATAGTTACGGTAGTCAGAAGCTCAAAACTATGACAGCCAGTCTTACCGAGGGCAATCGTGTTACTCAGTAATTTTGTAGAGGTTAGCTAGGCAGTCTCTCCATGTACAATACTAGCATTCGCTGCAGAAGCCAACTGGAGGGGTGCTCAGCTTGGTCAAACAGCGCTGTGTCCTCGTCACGACACTTGGTACGGGTGCTGTCTCACTCCCGGCCGTGGTTCACTCCATGGTCAGAAGCGAAAACGCGTGGGATGCATTCGCCTTTTTTGCAAAGAAGTGACGCCTGCAAGGGATCCAGCGGAAAGAGAGAAAGCACACCTCTCACTTCACCTACACCAGAAGAGCAGCCGGGTGTCGAAGGGTGCATAATGATTCCCGGCAACCATAAGGAGGGATGGGCGGCGAGACTTGAGTTATATCGTTGCTCGAATATTCAGGCCAAAAGAAATGTTGCATACGCGCCTTTAGGGAGGACGGTCGATCGTGGCATCGCGCATGACCGGGAAGTTATGGCGGGCTGATTACCTGTCGGGGTGCGGCGAATGTGCATGTATTTCCCGGGTCCCCGACATACGGTAGTAGAAGCAACAGTGGGGTTTTAGTTGGTAGGAGTCCGACATAACCCTCCGTTCTCCCCTGACGGAGGAACCATGAAAACTTCCCAACGGAAAAAAAGCAGATTGATTGGCCAGTACACAATACACACATTATTACAATAGTGTCTATAACTTCCATGATCATCCAATAGCAGTGACTCCAGGTCGCGTGGGCTCCTCGCTCCCACCTCTCTGCTGACCTCCTAATACGACGATATGATTGATGCTAATGTATCGGCAATGGCGCCCACCGCGCCATAAACAAGACGACGACTGTTACGGTGATGTTAATTAATTTACATTTAAATTATATCAATATGGACTGAACGGAATTGGGTTAGAAGTTTATGATAGATGGTGAAGGATGGCAATTAGAAAAGTGAGATATGTCAAGAATATTTTTGTGTTATTTGGAATATGAAGGTTATTTTTATTACTAGCCAAGCAAACCCATTTTTTTCTATCGTTTTAATGGTAAATGGTACACGTTTAAATCGGTCAACAGGACCTCATCCAAATACACAACAATATAATGTTGTGAAAACCACCACCAGCCCGTCGGGCCTTTTGCTTTTCTTTTCTATTTCTAACACACCTAGTACACACAACAGGTTTAATACAAATTAATGTATTTTGTTTTCTTAGTCAATATTTAATTGTAGCTGGTCAGACTAAAAGATGACCTCAACATGTCCGAAAATTCTAAAATAATGACAAAGACGTAATAAAGCTAAAAATACAAACAATAATATAAAGTCTTGCACTAAACATAAAATGATGTATATCTTAATGTGCAGGTTGTGACGGCATGCCATGTCGGTAATGAGTGCCTAAAACTTCAATAAAACGCGATTGTTATTCTATGGTCATCTCCAAATTGCGAAATTTTGTGTGCACAGGTTGTTTTAGGAAAACGGTGGAATGTGACTACCCTGGTTTACTTAGTTCTGTTATTCTGTCTTATCTTGAAGTAATTCTCATCACCTTTTTTGAGAAAATTGTAAATTACGTAGGCTATTTGGCATGCCCAGATAAATAATTTACTGAATGGTGTAGGCCTTGTGTGACCGTTTCTCCTTTTCCAAGGTAAGGACAACTAAAATTACATTGTCTTTATGGTCAGAACTACACAAAAACCTTTTTCTTATGTCCACACTCCTGAATTAAACAAAGCTTAGCCATGACAAACAAAGCAGTCAAGTTTTCGATCAGATTTCCCTTGGACTAGGAAAATTATAAATCTGCCTAGCCTTTTCCCAACTAAGTTGGGTCGGCTTCTACGAGTAGTACCGGATAACCGAATATCAGTACTTTTCATAGAGCGAATGCCTCTCTGCGCTACATAACCCAGTTACTGGGTATTACGATACCTCTTTGTAAAACTGGGTTATCAGCCTTTTGGGCTTCTGAGTATCCGTAATGACTGTGAAAGATCTACAAATGACAGCTGGGACCCAGAGCGGCTTTGATATGTATTGGACTATCAACAATCAAGCATGAAGTCTTAAATAGTCCGACTTAAGTCAGTGAATCAACCGATTATCTCCCAATATGCCCCAATATGGCAGTAAGCATATAATCCGCATGACAGGCGCGGCTCATCCGATGTAATCGGATTATTGTAATATTGTGATAGTATGGCAGATAATCTCCACTCATTGCCAAATAGACGATTTGGTGTGCGAGCTTTATCATTTGAATCATAACATTATTATAGTTTTTTAAATGTTTCTTCCAAACGCCCGATTTGAAGGTTTGTAAGGTCGTTAATCCTAAAAGAAACCTCACTTAACATTTTACGTACCTTAACTCATTACATTATTCTGCTAAATTTAAAAATTTTGGGCTAAATTACTGAGCTCCAATATATATTTTTTAACCATGAATGTTCCACTGCTGGGCGGAGGCCTCCCACCACTCTTTGTTATCCAGAGCGGCCAAGGACCAATATTTCTTAAAAGAGTCCTTCTCTCTTCCCGCCACCTGCGTCTGTCCTGTCTGGTTGACATTCGGCAAATGTGGTCAGCCCAATTCTATTTAAGCATGGCAGCTTTCCGAGTTATTCGTTATTTTAATGATGGCACTAATACTTGTATTCCTAACCCGGTCCAATAAAAATCATCACATAATATTTTATTTTCAATATTCAACTTTTGAACTTCTATGCTGGTTCTTTCCGCTTAGCTTAGTCTACCCTTAGTAGCCTTTTACACACAGACACTCACGGATGGAGGAATAGGCCCAATCTTTTACATCTTTTGCATAGGAATTATATTCGTTAGCAGGACTTAGCACCTGTAGAACAATTTCTCACCCACATTAAAGGGTCACGCGCCATTTCACAGCCGGCTCATTAACATGATACTACGCTCAGATTACGATATACACGCACTGCGCAAGTTTCCGTGCTATCTCACGCACTCAGCTGAAAGGGCATGGAGGGGTCAGGAGTAGGTAGATAACAGAGACCAAACTGTGCCATGGCGTTTATCTATGTGCATACCGATTTTGTACGAGCTTGCAAATGGACTAACATGTTGCAGGTTAACGAGTCGAAAACGAAATAATTATAACCGTGAGTGGTTCCGGCAATCATATTTTAATCACATAATTATAATTGGGGCGAGCATATTGCAATAAATAAAAAAATTATAATTCATTAGTGGTTCTACAATGTTTTCATAAGTTTTTTTTGTAAAATATTAAGCGGTGTTAAATAATTTTCTTAAAATATCGCCGTTCAATGCACTCTTTTTAAACCGCCTTCCATTAAACAAAGGCCTCTTCTAAAGATTTTCATATCTCTCTGTCTCTCGCCCGCTGAATCCACTCTAGACCAGCGGTTCTTTTGACGTCATCTTCATATCATTTCGCAATATTGCAATTAATCAGACACAAATCAGACCAACCTGCTACTTAGAAATTCCCAATAGAAAAAGCCAATAATACTTTGCGCAGTCTAGGGCCTAACCCAGAACCAGCAGTACACGACTGCTTTCCACCTGCAGACCAGCGTAGCAGCCAATGAGTGGACAATGAAATCTTGGTCTCTGTGGTATATCTACTCTGTGACGAGAGCGCCTGAGCTTGTATGGGACATAAATAGTAACTCTAGTGCTATCCGCTGTACCGGTGTCACACAAGGTACACACAAGGTCAATGTCCCAGTTTCAGCAAATTAATTATAGCGAGATAATGTGGTATTATTCGTAGTATATATAGTATTATAGTAGTTAGTACTGGCCGAATAAACTTGGTATCTTGTGGAGATATTGTGAACCAGTGTTAATGTACCAGGGCTCTGTTCTAATGGTTCCACTTTCCCCTCATAAACAGCTACTTGTTGACTTGATTGTGAATGAAGTGCTTGACGGATACTATTAACTTAACGTAACTTGAAGTAATAAATCAAGTGGCTTAAACAACTTGAACAGCTTGTTACTAACCGCTGCGCGCTGATCTAGTTGTCGAAAGCGCGGCTACTGAGCATATGGTCCTGGGTTTGATCCTTAGGTTAGGCAAAGTAGTATATTAAGTTTTTTCCAGTAGCTCGTGGTGAAATGATAACAGCTGCACGGGTCGATCGAAGGTTAACCTACGCTTGCCGCGGTTGGTTCGTGGATGGGTGATCATCCCTTACAAATCGAGACTCTTCTGTGTCTCGGAAGGCACGTTATGCCGTTTGTCCCGGCTGCTAGATTTGGTAGACCTTTGACAGCCGTTAGGGTAGTCAGAAGCCCAAAAGTCTGACCACCAGTCTTACCAAGGAGGCGAACCCCAACATAGTTGGGAAAAGGACAGACAGATTGACTTTATTATGACTAGCACCCTGAAGCTGAGCCTGAGCTGTCAGGAGCAGCCTGCGTTGCTGTTCGCTTGACGGCAATAGGATCCCACTTGTTACAGGCAATTTTAACATAACTGACAGTTGGTCCAAATGTGGGATTAGGGTCTAATAAAATTAAAATAGTTACAAAAAGATATATTGCATTAAAACCAACGATGTTCCGCTCAGAAGTCGTTATTATCTCAAGAATGGCATCGGATACGAGTTTGATATTTAATGGCTGCCATAAATGTTATTTTTTGTAATGAAGTGAGCGGCCGCTCGTAAATAATATGGAACTGCGTCGTAAACAAATCATCATCGGCGCGATACTCTGTCATAATCCAATCACATAGTGTAGGCCGGCTGCACACTCACGACTCAACACATACTGTAGGCCAGCTGCACACTCACGACTCAACCCACACTGTAGCCCGGCTGCACATAACATCACGCCTTGTTTCCCCGAAGGGTGAGGCAGAGGTGACCCTATAGTGTACCCACATTTCGCCAGTTATATTTAAGTCCCATGTAATAGGGGGCGTGCGTATTGCCATCAACCGGGCACATATCCAGACTCCGGGCTGCTACTGAGAAATTCCACATAGAAAACACAGTAACATTTCGCCCGTTTTGCGAGAATCGAGCCCAACACCTCATGCTCAGCAGTACCGCTTGCGAGGACCAGACCAACGAGGCAGTCGCACACTCACGACTTGACACATCAAATATGCACCATTCACTCCGTGTTCCATCTTTTGTAATATTTTCACGCTTAATAATTCATCGCAGCTCACAGACCTAAATAACAAGCTGCCTGGACGCTCGATGCCTGGATATTGCGAAAGGCCATCTCTTCTTTAATCGGTCCCTCATTACTGTGGGTTGTTGTCACCGTGGTCGCTTTAAACGGACAATCTGCCTCCATCGACTCCGGACTGAAGTTGCTATCACCACCTGCTGAAATTTGCTGGAGACGTAGATTCTTTTATTTGGTTAGATTAATTGTAGAGCCCAGATAAATGAAATTGTCCACAGTAACGATGCCTTGGATCTTCAAAGAGGCAGATGATAAATAGGCCATAGAGGCTTCTCTATCATCATCATCCTGCTGCCCGGCAGTTTATTTAGGCTCGAGGCATCATGTTTTGTTCTTCCATACATCTCTAATAGCTATCATCACTCTGTCCGAAATGTAAATGAAACTCATACGTGTTCAGAGCTGTAGCTCTTGTCATCATCATCTGCCTGACCTTTTCCCAACTATGTCAGAGTCAGCTACCAGTCAATCCGGATGCAGCTGAATGCCAGTACTCTACATAAAGTTACTGCCTATCTGACGTCCATAACTCAGTTACTGCGTAAAACGATACCCCTTAATAAGACTGTTTGTCATACATTCGAGTTTCTGACGACCGGGACCTACGGCTTAATGTGCTTTCAAAGGCACGGAGGGTCTTGGCATGTAAAGATGGTCGGCCATCCACGGACCAACCGTGGCAAGCTTAGCTTAACCTGATCAATAACCCGTGCACAAAAGCCCCGTACTTAGCTCTTGTATGTTATATACAATATTTTGTGCCATCTCGGAACACAAATCTGGTCCAGCATCACGCGACGAGCTAGTTATTTCTAATAATTAGAAACGATTGCAACTAGAATTATTAGTTGAGTCGTGTTTGTTCAGAGATGTGACGATAATCCCAGCAGTGATGGAAGACTGAGCTGATGCTAATGAATGAGCTTCATTTCTCATATCGAGTAGCTTCTGCTGTGAAATTAACTAGAACTAACTGTGCAGTAGATGACACAGCTATTAAAAAAAAAATGGGGTGGACCACCACCCCATTTTTTTTTTAATAATGCGAACTCAATATTCATAGTTAATACAGGACAACGTCTGTCGGGTCAGCTAGTTGTTTTATAGAATTTCGTTTCACATAAAATATTTCTCACATTTTCATTTCATAGAATAATCAATACGCAGAATGCTTACTTTGAATATTTTTAAATCACTGATTTTTATTTCACATAAAGTTTAATGTTAGTATAATTATATCATATAATGACAAATCAAATATTCTTTTTCCTTATATTGTTTATTTATCATAAAACTTATTACCAACAATAACATTTTATTATTGATTATGTTTATTATTTTATTCTTATTATTGTTATTGGTAATTTCTGTTAGGGGTCTCAGTTCTAACCAAACCTCAGCTTGCATGCTGCAAGCGAACATGCAGCATGTCAGCAAGCATGCAACATGCAGCGTGCAAGCAAATATACAGCATGCAAGCGCAGCATGCAGCAGGCATGGTTTCTGTCACGACTCCGGCGCTGCGGGGCTCCAGCGGTCCCACGCGAGCTTATCGTCACAGATGGTATTCACGCACACCACCGCAGCTTCGGCCTCAGCCGCGGCGGCGGACGTTAAAACCACGTGCTCCTCAGTTCGCGGGCCGCCTCGCCCCTCCGCGCCTATGCGGATTTAAATTACACTCTGGGGGTAGGGCAAACAAGACTACGTGGAGTCGGTTTTGCAGCGATTCATTTCTGTCACTAACTTTTGTAGCACAACATATTGACTTTTTAAGACAATATTTTAATTCGTTGAAATAAAAAACTTTTTCCAAAAAAAAATACAACCGACTTCCAAAAAAACACTACAAAGTGAAAAATAACTTTAATTTCGGAAGTCGGTGTCTTTGGAGCTGTATTTGAATTTTTTGTCACCGCCTTCCGAAATTAAAGTTATTTTTCACTTTGTAGTGTTTTTTTGGAAGTCGGTTGTATTTTTTTTTGGAAAAAGTTTTTAATTTTCACTTTTTAGTGGTTCACATGTGCTTACCCCTTCACAGCATACCGGCGTGATGTTATGTTATGAACTGGTGTAAGCAATAGTCAGACATGAGATTTCAGCAATCCCAGTCCATTTGCTATCATTTATTGAGGAGTTCCGTTGCCTATCTTCTAAGTTCTTCATCAGATCTTTACCAAATTGAAATGAGACCACTACGAGAAAGTACTCTTCCAAAAAATAGCTAAATCGCTTCGTGTGCCTATAAAATTTGAAGAGTTCTCTCTCTTTCTCCAGGATCCCATCATCAGATCCTGACTTGATGATCATGGGACCACCTGGGAAGTATACCCTTTCAAACAAAAAAAACAAAATCCAAATCGGTCCAGCCATCTTCGAGTAATCGGGGAACATACATAAAAAAAAAAAAAAAAAAACAAAAAAAAAGGTTCCGACGAATTGATAACCTCCTCCTTTTTGAAGTCGGTTAAAAATACCATGGATAAATACACCAAACAAACAATATTCGTTAAATAATAATTCTACTGTTTGATAAATTTGTTAAACAAAAAAATGTGATTAAAAATTAAATGAATTCTGTTTTTGTGAAATATGTTTCATTCAAGTAAATAGTCTTTGAAACAATAATATTCGAAATAAAAATACAAGGACCAAATATTATATGAAACATTTTCTGGGAAACTAAATTCTATGAAATTTCTGTCTGCGAAACAAGGAGACACCGGTAGAAGCTTTGATCAAATGAATGATGAACAAGAATAAATAAATCAACTAAAATACTGTGTTAATAATAAATTACGGATTAATTGAAATTACAAGATTATTCTAGCAAATTAATGAATAAGTCGTTAAAACACTTTAAGCAAACTAATTCATATGTGACTTCCTGGGATTTGACACATAAATAGACTAACATTTAGTAAACAACCTAATAGCAAACTACATGTGTTGTTTTGACCTTTTTCGACTTATAAGTAAAGTCAAACCTCACCCAAATGATAAACAATAACATTACGAATGACATCACACCGGACATCCCCAAGGATTGGGCAGAGGTGCTTCTATAGTCCAGCCATGTTAAGACACTTATATTTAAGTCCCATGTAATAGCGAGCGAGCCTATTGCCATCAACCAGGCACGTATCCAGACTCCGGACTGCTACTGAAAAATTCCAAATGGAAAAAATACAAATAAGACTTACCTGACTCTGAGATCGGATCCAGGCCCTCATGCTCAGCAGTAGTATTTGTGACCACAAGACCAACGGGGAAGTCTAAATAACATGGATAAACAACACATACATAAACATCACACGAAAAAAAGGGATGCTTCCAAATCCACTTGTGGTTAAAAGTCGTCAGTTTATAAGCAGCCTTATACATCAACAGTAAGATCACTCCAATCAAAACGAATCGAAGCCGTTTTTGTGTTAACGGTGACATTAACGGTAACACAAGCAGACGTATCGAATGTATTAACAAAAAATACATATATTTGTACAAAAATCATCCCACAAGTGTAATGACATACATATCAAATATGACATGTGAACATCGAATGTTGACATTTGGTAATTGAAGTGGACGGTGACAAACGTCAAACAAAATAATAATAAGATGTTTATGATTGGTCAATCACAGCGAGATAGCGTATTCAAGTAGTAAAGTGTTCTCACGGTAGTCTAGGGCAGTAATGAAAGAACCGACGTACATACTATTAATTACTAGAGGACTTAGCAGTTGTATTTAGTCCATACTACATTTCACCAGTTATGTTCAAGCCTCATGTAATAGGAGCTAGCCTCTTGCTATCAACCGAGCACAAATCTACACTCCGGACTGCTACTAAGAAATTCATGAGAGAAAAACCAAATAACACTTTATCCAAACTTTTAATCGCAACCAAGACCTTACGCTCTGCAGCAGCGCTTGCGCCCCATAGATCAACGAAGCAGTCTATCTATACTATATAACTATTTATACATGTATCATAAAGATCAGTTCATATTCTCGTGATAACCTTGAATTTTCTCCCATTCAAATTACGACCAATTAGAAACCAGTAAAATGTTGGAACTCCTCAAATTGGCAACAACTTCATACATGAATATATAAGACATAACCTTCAGGGGTTTATTAGTGTGAAGGTAAAATGAATAGCCTCTGTTGAATTGCCAACCTGTCTTTAAAGCTATTCAAATGAAATAGAACAGCACAGAAATAAGATATAAAGTTATAATAATGGTAGAACCGGTCAAACTTGGGGGAGGCCTTTGTCCAGCAGTGGACGTCTTTCGGCTGAAATGATGGTGATGATGATGATACCTTGGTTTTTCTGAAATAATATTACTTGTTTTAATTTCTGAAACCATCAGCAATAATTACGTGATCCATACAAACTTTCATCTCTTATGTAACCACTTTGCGGAATGCATTTAAAAAAATCTGTCATTGGGACTCACCTTAGTTGTATATAAGAAACTCTTGTCCAACATCTCCTTCTTCTAGACCCAGCGGTTCAGTCTATGCGTTGGCTGTCAGTGAGCGAATGAATGAATTTGAGATTTTAATTAAGAGTAAGATGTAAACTGTATCAAGCAAATAAAAAATGCTATGACTACCTGAATAAATATACAGACTCATATTTTATAAATTAACTGAGTACCTACCTATAGTTATGTAATTACGAATTCCATGTACAAATAAAGACTTAATTCAGAAACTTATAATGATAGTGTGGCAGCCAGGTTCTCGCACATAAATTATTATTTATTCGTTTTTACGATAGTTAGTTATATTCGTTGTGTATAGTATAGCCTGCTCGATACCCGTCCATCTCGCTTTAATTCATTTAATAACTAACTTATCTGAACACCTGACAGATCCATAAAGTCTGTATATTTTTTCTAGGAACCATAGACACGTAATTACTATCTTTTATTTGAATTCATCGAATGTGCTTCGTGTTTAGACAACTTTATTAGTGCCTTCACTTACAGTTGAGCAATTGAGTTGGAATTTATTTTAAATCGTAGAAGAGTTATTATCTATTAGAAAAAAGTTATTCCGTATATTTAATTTGTAAATGATATTCATTAGCTCCCAGGTATGAACCTACGCATGAAAGTTATTTCATACAAATTCTTCCTTTAGAGATGTTCTAAGCACCGGTAACAGAATGCAGAACCTACTAACCTGCAGCGTAGTCGCGTTACCATTAATTTTGGCTATTCAATAATCATTGCGTTATTTATCGAGCAGACGAAAATTAAAAAATATGGTGCAAAATTTCCTTCAAAATCGGTTTGTAATTGAAAGAGTGGTACGTAATTGGGGTGTTTGAAAAACATTTTGAAGTACAGGATCTTATACATTTTCTGAATGCATAATATCACAATCACAACAATATCATGTTTTAAATGAAAACCTCCTTCTTATCCAGTCAGTCATGAATATCAATTTAAAACTAGATTCCAGTTGCGATTAGCGTGAAATCTATTAGACATAAATAGAAATTCACTGAGCTACGTTCTGTACATACACTCGTGAATAGCAAACTACATGTATTACTCGTATGGCTCTAGGTACCTATAAACGTTCAATAAAAGGACAATTTTGAAATGGACTGACTAGACAATTTAGGTAAACTAGAAATACATAACATCGAATAGCGGTAGTCAAGTTTTTAGAGCGAAAAAAACTCAGAGGTCAGTTTCTTTTATAGTCCAACCATAATCTTGGTCAGATCATGTGAAGACCATATAGATTGGTGTCTGGAATGGTCTTTTGAGGAAAGAACCACACAAAGTGAAAGAACCACACAGATTGAAAGAACCACACAGATTGAAAGAACCACACAGATTGAAAGAACCACACAGATTGAAAGAACCACACAGATTGAAAGAACCACACAGATTGAAAGAACCTGTGCAGTCAGTGCACGCATTTATCAGTTACTAGCTTTTGCCAGCGGCTTCGCCCGCGTGGATGTCGGAAACTATCCTCCGGGAAACTACAAAAACTACAAATCGGTTTAGCCGTATTTGCGTGATTGAGTGACAAACATCCAACCATCTTCACAAACTTTCAAATTTATAATATTAGTATAATATATACCTACATTCGCGAGCAATAGACTGGAATCACTTCTTCGTCCGCTGCTCGAAACATATTTTTACAACTTCTACGCAATGAACTATGGATTGTGGCATATCATTTTAAAGACAAATCATTTAGCTTCCAATCTCTTTCAATATCATAACTAAAGATTTTTCACCTTATGTCATGGAACGTAAAACAAAAAACATCAATTTTTTAAACAAAACACCATATTGTTTGGTAGTCTGCCAGGGGTGCGGGTTGTTCGAAAGAGATACCGCGGCCCCTGGCACACAGGCAACTGAGGGAACACGGGTGGGTTTCCCACACAAAAAAAAAAATTGTTTGGTAGTTCTGAAACCCTATAAAAAGGAGGCGTTTATGAAAATTGATCATCAGTCCAATATTTTACGTCACTGGGAATACTGAAACTAAAAGAAAATGGAAACCACACCTATAGAAGCCGCTCAAGTCGTCATCCTAATCCAGCAAGGATTGTCTCAGCGTACTATCGCTCGACAGCTTCTTTTGAGCCAGTCTTGTGTCTCGAAGGTATACAAGAGGTTCAGAGAGACTGGAAATTTAGTCCGGATCTGGACGACAGCGATGTACTTCGGTGAGAGACGACCGATTTATTGTCACCTCTTCTCTCCGAAATCGACAACTGACCGGCGTGGATGTCCAGCAGCAGCTCAGAGAAGTTAGAGGGAGGGCTGTCAGCGAGTGGACAGTGAGGCAAAGACTCAAAGAAGTGAACTTGACCCCAAACAGGCCAGCCACGGGACCTAAATTGTCTCCAGCCCATCGACAAGCCAGGCTTCAGTTTGTACGCGATCACTTAGATTGGGATATCGAGCAATGGAGGCGAGTCCTGTTCTTGGACGAATCCAGGATGTGCCTGTATGGTAGCGACCGTCGACAGAGAGTCTATAGGAGACCGGGCAGAGCGATTTGCATAATGCTGTTTTGCGGAAACAGTGGCATACGGGGGTGGGTCCTGTATGATGAGGGCGGGGATATCTATTGAAGCAAAAACGGAGTTGATATTTGTACCTGGTGGAGGTCGGGGAGGGGGGCTAACCGCAGAAAGATACATGAACGACATTCTGCTAGGCCATGTGCTCGCCTACGCCGGGCTTATTGGCGAAGATTTCCTGCTAATGCACGATAATGCCCGCTGCCACACCGCTGCAGTGAGTAGACAGTACCTTGCAGAAGTCGGGATTCCCACACTCGACTGGCTAGCCCTCAGCCTTGACTTAATTCCGATTGAAAATATATGGGACGAGCTGAAAAGGCGGGTACGAGGAAGATGTCCAGCTCCCTCGTCAATAGAAGACCTGAAAACTGCTTTAGTCGATGAGTGGCAGGAAATCCTACAGGATTCCATCGGGAAACTCATTCGGTCAATGAAAAACCGTTTACAGGCTGACATTAACACAAAATATTAAGGGGTAAATAACATAAATTGTAAATATAAAAAAAATATTTTCATATTACTTCCTATTCATTTAGACATCCACAACTTCAACCTATTGCAATAATTCTCTAAATTTAAGTAGAAAATTTAAATAATTTTAAATCTTTTTGATATTATTTGAAAGCTAACAAAATTACCTTTCAGGTGATATACCAAAATCCACAGCTTATTACATAAAAATTGTAAAAATTCCCTTGAGCAACGCGCGATCCAGTGATTCCAGTTTATTGCTCGCGAGTTTATATATGGTGTAGGAAGTAGGACTACCTGTACCCAGCGGCTTCGCCCGCGTGGAACTCCAAATGTATCCCACTGGGACGTACTACCGGGATATTAATATACAATACAGGCTCTAAACTCTCTGAGTGCCAAATTTCATTCAAATCCGGTCAGTTTTTGGGTGAAAGAGTAACAGACGTCTATCCATCCTCACAAACTGATAATATCAGTAGAATGGTAGCACAGGATCACGCAGCTCCACTCACAACATACGAAGCCTTCTATGTTGTCATAGCAGGCTAGAGTGATTAGACTGAACTAAAAGGACTAAGCATTCTGATTGTTTCTGATCGACCACTGACGTGTGTTACCGTTAGCAAATGTGCAAAAAGTGGAGACACACAGAACATCGGCTGCTCTCGAGTGAGTGCAATGACCTCTGTGAGAGAAGGTCAAGGTTTGTGCTCAGATGGAGCAAAAACGCTGTTTTTGTGTAAACTAATTCATTTGTTAATCAATTACAATATATTTTTTCTAATTGTTCACTATCTGTTTTTTTTCACCATATGTAAACCCTTTTATACAATCGTACTCATGTTTCAACAGACCCCATTTTACAATCGACCCCCAACAGTCCTTTAATTAACAATTAGTGACTTTCCTACAAAATATCTTCCAGGTTATAGGAATACTAATATGAGAACTATACTTTACAAAACAGATATTACACACAAGGATGTGGTAGATGTATGAGTATCATTGAAGTAACGACTGTAATAAACAGTGTTAATATTAGGTTAATTAGTGGCGCTACAAGAGTGATATAATAATAATTTACCAGCGAGATAATATCTTAAACGTTGTAATTAGCTTGTAGCTACACCGGTACGCGATGTTGATTGTATCTAGTGTGTGAACGTCTCTTGTTGATCTACAAATCTCAGTGTAATAGCAATTAGGTAGACGAATATGTCTGTATGTATGACAGAATATCACTGTGTAGGAGAGTCCTGATCAGATCCTCGTTACGTAAGAAGCCCAGTATTAAGGCCGCGTTCGCACTAAAGGCCACCGACTGTCTGCGTCTGAAAAGTGACTACAAAATTTATGAAAAACCACTTCAGTCACCGACAGAGTGTTCTTAGTTTTTCACGCATTTTCACCAGAAGGCGGCCTATACACTTGATGTGGACGCGGCCTAAGGATTCAGGTTGAGTTAAAAACTATTCAGGCATAATTATCGAAAAGTTCGTGAATGAATACTAAGTCATAAAAAACATTTATTTGGGATGCCACTGAACTCCTCAATAGCTACTATCTCTGTGTCCGTACATACTAACAACATCACGCCTGTTTTCTCCAACGGGTTAGGCAGAAGTGTACACATCGCATCCACATTTCGCCAGTTGTATATAAGTCCCATGTAATAGGGGGCGAGCCTATTGCCAGCTACCGGGTTCAAATCCAGAATCCAGTCTGATGGAAAAACCCAACAACGTTTTAAAACCCGGGAACCGAACATAGGACCTCATTCTCAGCAGTAGCGCATGCTACCACTAGACCAACGAGGCAGCTGAGTAACATCATCAGTCTATATGAAACCACAGAGTGCATAACACTCAGTCTCATACCCACCATGCTCAATATAACCTGACATTACATGTTTTTCTTCGAATCGCGATGGAACTGAAATAAATCATACAAACTGTCGTGTATAATGCGCTACATTTTGTACGTAGAACTGGTATCTGTGGGCACGGCAGTGGAGGAACAAGTTCGGGAATGACTTACTTTTATACCTTGACGCATCGTCATAAGCCGTAAGTCATTTATTAATTTGTTTAACACAGGTGCAGTAATGATGCCACCCATTCCGTCACCGCTACCAGCACGCCTGTATTCCCGGGAGATTAGAGATAGTGATGTATTTATAGTACCTATGCACAAAAATCTTCTTTTTGCCAAATATGTTGAGGAGCCGTATAGAGAGGCGAGCTTATTGTTAACAATCGAGCACATATCCAGACTCCGGAATGCTACTGAGAAATTCTTAATAAAAACACCGTTTTAAACTTTGTCTGATCTGGGAATCATACCAAGGGCCCCCACTTCAGCAGTCATGCTTACAACAGGGGCGCAAAGCTGGAAGAAAACTTTCAGATTTTTCAGACCAAAACATTTCCTCGTGAGGTGGCGAGACGACCGGGACATGTACCGTGAGAGCTGGTTTGCAGCGGGCAGACATCCTGGAAGGACTTGGGAGAGGCTTGCCCAGTAGTGGGAACACAACAAATCTCTAATTTTCTAAGAACTTGGCCCTACTCACTAATATTTTCAGTAGAACGGTCGTGTGATCGTATCCACTCTCTCAGTTTTTGTGCCATTTAATAACCGCATGCGACAGTCGTTATTAATAGAGATATCTTTATAAGGCTCGCGGCTATTTGCTGACCATTACTGCGTGGAGATGCTGCATACATTCGAGATAATTTCTCGTAGCCTACAGCTGAGTATTCACTGGGCGACTATAATAATATTGTAGCAACCACGTGGTGTTGCTTGAGTCTTAACTTGTTCAAACAAAACACTAACGTATGTAGAAATTGTAAATGAAAGTTGATGTGTGGAATGACTCCCAAAACATAAGACTGTCGCTCCACAGCCGTCTCCACTGAACGCAGCGACCGCGGGCGGCGCGGCGGTTGGCCCTTCACTACTCCAGGGATCTGACAATAATATAATTTAAGCGTTAAAAATAGTAGGCAGACTATACATGCAATGTTACTTAAGTATTATAAACGAAAGCAGTGTATTTTTGGTGGTTTTTGTTATGTGAGCGCCACAGCCACGGTAGTGAAAATCAAATTTTCTTACGGTTTCTTAGGTTGTTTATTGATCATAATATGATTTGCCACCGTAACCTAATGTATATTGAGGATTTTAATATGTATTGCCAGAATTAAAATCATCAATACAACTTGCTAACTTCAAACTAACCTATTGAATGACATGTCATATTTTCATGATATTTAAGGCCATTCTAACTTGGTATTTGAATTTGGCGCTACTCGGGCGCCTTACGCCTTGATTGCTGTGTCCTTTAAGATACAAATTCAGAACTAGTGCATTGGTGCATAGTACCTTTGGTTTGTTGTCAGAAGCCCTGGTTATCCTACTTCTTACTATCCCTATTAATATTATAAATGCGAAAGTAACTCTGTCTGTCTGTCTATTACGGTTTCACGCCTAAACCACTGAACTGATCATCATGAAATTTGGTAGTGATATAGCCTGGGATATGGAGAAGGAGATAGGCCACTTTTTAATGCGATAACCGATATCCACGCGGGCGGTTTGTCGCCACAAGCTTTTAATCTTATACATGTGAAGGTTTGTATTGTATGTTTGTTACTCCATCACACAAAAAGTGATGAACGTATTTGGATGAAATTTGACACATAGGTACATAACTTAACCAGGATTAACACATAGGATACTTTTTATCCCGTTAATACGTTTTCATCGGGTAATTTTGGACCACCACGCGGGCGTAGCCGTTGGTAGGTTTCTAATTAAAACATTTGTTCAACAGTCGTTACAGTTCCAACGTGTCATCCATATCAGCCCTAAGTCACACAGTGAATACCCAGCTTTAATGAACCTCATCCTGTATGCGGACTTATCGCCGTTCCATTTACTGCGCGACATATTTATACAAACTATCGTTCAAGTTAATTCGCGCTTAATTACAATCGTCGTACAAAGTTAGCAGACCCTTACCATTATGTATTCGACCAGCGGCCACTAACCGCCGAGTTATGGACCAAATAAATGATAACATTTGCCTGTAAACTCTAATACATACACTAATAAAATGTTCTATGTAAATAATGTGCGATTATATAAATTATTAAAGTACGACCACACAGTAACTCAGGCGACTTTATTAGCATTCCAAAGAAATAATAATAAATAATGTAATTATTAAAATTGCATTATTATAATATAAACATGGTTACGAGCAATATATTCAATGCAATTAGCTTACAAGAGCAGTGAGATTTGCATTAGGCGTTGGGCCACAAAAACACGGTGTGGCCACAAAAACAGCGATCTGAGCGGATCAGCTGAATGATACTATAAGATGCTGTCAGTTTTTGTTTGATTTATGTTTGTCTGATATTGGATGGATTCAGAGGTAATTTACTTGCGGTGCAAGGCTAAAGCTTTAATAACATGGCGATCATTATTCTGTTTATGCTATAAAAGACACTCAGATAAGTAGTATGTTTATTTTTGAATGTCCAACTCATTAAGGTACGTAATTATCTGACATAATTTAAGCAATGATCCAAACTTCTTACCTGACAAATCTTCGCATGTATAGGTACACACGGCTACACATCAAGCTATGCATTTCCAGTATAAGCTGATCTCGCATTGTATAGCTTGATGTGTAGCCGTGTGGTAATAGATAAAATTAAAGTGTCTGTTTGAAATGTCAAAAAAACAGCCGTTTACTAAATTCATATGAAAGTAACAAAAATATAGTTTTTAATAACTTCGTCGGTTTGTTTTTTTCCGGTTAATCACCAAAACGACTTGGCCGAATTTGACGGGGCTTTCACTGGCAGATAGCTGATATAATAAAGAGTAACGGCTTTTGTCCCGGTAGCACATTCCCATGGGATAATTTTTGAGGTCCACGCGGGTGAAGCCGTGGGCACCGTACAGCTGCCGACTATTGCTGTTGTGTGATTATGATTACTATAGATCAGATTTGGTTTTGTTCTAATTTACTACCTTAATTTTATGTGCACGTGTTTCTTTGTGAAAAGAAAAATAAGCTCATTATTATTTGTTTCCTTTAACTCCGCTCTTCACTTGCACCACCCGTCACCCAATAATTACAGCACATCATTACACGCCGGCTGTGATTCAGACATCTCACGTTACAGTACCGAAGCGCCGCCGGCATCGGCACTACCAACCTAAGCATAATTATAGGAAACTGAGATCGTCTAGACTTGCGGTATATCTAGACACATGCAGGCATAAATCATTTGGTGATTGTTATGAAGACAGATTTTGAAAGGTTAACGTTGAAAAAGCTACTGCTAGCTACTACTGCAGATGAAGAGAGATACAAAGTATCCCAAAAAAAGGGGAAAAAGAGGACATTTAGAAATTCATACAAAGAATCTATTTTTAAAAGGGTACATTGCGTATTATGCCTTAATCACTTACAGTGCTCACAAAATTAATTGGAGTTCCGATTTAGATATCACGATTATGAGGACAACCGAGAGTTTTCAACAATTCGGAACGCTCGTGAACGTGCTCACTTTGCTCATTCAACGTCAAAACCTATGTACACCATATATGACTTGTATACATACTTATAGCTACCTTATCTAAGGTAGTTTTGAGTTACACGCGATGAATTCAATTCGAGCAACATCTACATGAACACGCGAACATATCACAACCTTCTAGAAGCAGCCAGAGACACAAAAACTACGATAATCATACGTCTGTGTCTGACTGGAAGGTTGATCTCATTGGACACGCCTGTTGCGGCTGATCGACAATTATTACATTACACGGATCAGGCCCAGTCGTGGGTAGCCGTGACTGTATTGCTCTAGCCTTTTTTGTAATTATTGATATGGCTCATGTCACCTTCTTGAACCTCAATGACGATTTGTGGTGAGCAAACCTTTACCTTCAGTCAACGTTCATAATGATATCGTCGCGGGACTTATTCACGCACTGCATCTGCAACGCACTGCTTAGCGCTAAGAGTTGCAACACTACTGCGATCGCGTTCGTGTGATCATCATCTGATGATGTCAACGTGGGATTATTGCGTTGCACAAACTCGGAATAACACAGAACTTGATTTTGATAATTTAGCAATTTTTTATTGGTTTTGTTTGTGTATTATCAACTGAAGAAATAATCATTCCTAAGGTAAACGCATATGGCCACAGCTGTTGATGTGGTAATTTTAATCAAACTCAAAAGACATTTAATCAAATTAGATTGAGAATTAGAACTTTTTGAACGTCAAAGTAAGATAAGACAATCCCCTAAAACGCTCGCCTTTCATCACTTCATAGTGTTTTAGTTGGGAAGAACAAGTGGCGCATGGCGCAACAAACTCCCCAGCGGCCAGCAGCCCAGCGGTCTGGTCAGTTGCCTGTTCCTTTTTCTTTGCCCTCCATTGGAACTGTTTCAGCTAAATGACATTTTATTTATATACAAAGAGGTGGTCAAATAAACTGGTACTTACTTTTGAAAGCAATTACTTTGCAAAATATATATTTATATAATAGGTCTTTACCTATGAAATTGCCGTTTTGTATGAAAAAATTTAAACGAATTTTTTTCATGTATTTTTTATTTGTATTAATCGAAGTAATCACCCATGCAATCAATGCATCTTTGCCATCGCAGTGGCAGTTTATTGATGCCCTTCTTAAAGAAATCAGCTGGACGGGAGGCAACAAATTCTTCAAAGGCATTTTGTACTGCCTCTCGGGTATTGAATTTTTTTCCCGCCAAGAAGTTATCCAAATTCTGGAAAAAGTAGTAGTCTGTAGGCGCAAGGTCTGGTGAGTAGGGCGGATGACGGAGAGCTTCCAACCCCAGTTCTTGCAACTTGGAGACCATCTGCTGTGCAGTATGAGGTCGCGCGTTGTCGTGCAGGAGCAGCGGAGACGAGCGATTGACCAATGCTGGTTGGAGATGTGCCAGCTTCTCCATCATTGTGTTCAGTTCTTCACAGTACACATCTGCAGTAATGCTCACCCCGTTTGGTAAGAAGCTGTGATGAATCACACCGGCGCTAGACCACCAAACAGTGACCATCACTTTTCTAGGGGTAAGTTTTCGTTTAGGGCATTGTTTAGGTGCTGAACCAGGATCCAACCAACTTGCTGAGCGCTTGCGGTTATCAAACAGAATCCATTTTTCATCGCAGGTAACAATGCGGTTCAAAATTCCTTCATTTGTGTGTCTGTTGAGCAGTGCAAGGCACGTCTCGACGCGTACTTCGCGCTGACGATCATTGAGTTCGTGGGGCACCCATTTGTCAAGCTTTTTTACCTTGCCAATTTGACGCAAATGGACCAATATTGTTTTGACGCTAACGTCGAAAGCTGCTGCTAATTCAGCCGTAGATTGTGTATCATCAGCTTCCACAATCGCCTTTAATTCGTCATTGTCGACCAAAGTCTTCGGACGACCGCGAGGTTCATTTTTCAGGTCGAAATTTCCAGAACGGAAGCGAGCAAACCAATAACAGGTGGTGCGTTGGTTTGTAGTGTTAGCTCCGTAAACGTCGTTGATGTTGCGTGCCGCTTGTGCCGCGTTGCTGCCACGACGGTACTCATATTCCATAATTACTCGAATTTTTAACGTATCCATGATGACGAAAAAGATTGAAATGCGATGAAAATGTAACACTAATCAATATACAAATGACTACTTTTGGAAAAAAAAATCCATGTTTTTAAAATAAAATTAATTTGAAATTAGAATTCTTACCCAAACAAAAATTATTTTGATTTGAAATGGCCAGTACTGCAAAACGGCAATTTCATAGGTAAAGACCTAATATTTTGCAAAACACGGTACGACAAATTGCTCTAAAGTCCTTATTGTCAGCTTGCATGTATGGCGCCAGGCTTAATAGTCGAAGACGTGGACGAGAAATCACAACCTGCTTGTAAGTTCCACATCAGACATCTAGTTAGTTTATGTGATCCTGGTACATCCATCTGTACGGACTGGACGCGCGTTGAACCAAAAAACACAAAATCAAAATCAAAAGTCATTTATTCAAACTAGGCTGAGAGTCAGCACTTTTTGAACCTCAAAATTACATAAGACAGTCCCCAAAAACGCCCACCCTTCATCACTTCCTAGTGCTTTAGCTGGGAAGAAGAAGTGGCGGAACAAACTCCCCAGCAGCACAGCTGTCTGTTAAGTTGGAAGAATATGATTCTATACAATAATAGGTAAGTACTCGTCATTAACATTCAACAACAAATGAAAGAAACATAAAAAAAATGGTTTATACAGTCAAATAAAATAAATAATGATATGAAGTAACTCATATGACCTGTCAGTAAGTAAGCTAATTCTGCTGAAAGAACACAAACGTTGTCTTGAGTTTATCACAAGGAACAACAATTCTTATCGTTTAAGTAGTCGTTGATAAAATAGTATGCCTTAGAACAAAGGTTGGATTTTAATTTAGCTTTAAAAGCATTAATTTATAAATCTAGCAAAGAAGAAGGAAACTTGTTATAAAAGGTTATACCAAGCCCAACAAAAAGGGGTAATGAACTTTATGAAGCCGGTGAAAGGGAGCACGTAGTTTGTCCTTATTTTATGAATATCACTGTTTTTAGTGTATAAGTGTCTATTTTGCCTAATATATAAGATGTTAGCGAAGATGAATTGCGATGTCACCGTGAGAATACCAATATCTTTAAAAAATCTCTCAGAGAAACTCTAGCACCTAGTTGGTAAATTGCACGAACAGCCCGTTTTTGAAGAACAAAAATATTGTGAATGTCAGCAGCTTTGCCCCACAGCAGAATGCCGTAGGACATAACGCTATGAAAATAACTAAAATAGACTAACCGAGCTGTATTACTACTCCTCAGTAATTCGACTTCGAGGGACTTTACAACGCACTCTCCTTAGATTTATGTGCGCTGGTTATTTCGTTTCGTTTTCGAGTACAGTTTTGTCGCGATCCGATCAGCAATTAATTTACCTTTCAGTGTTGAGTAGTTACTGGAGGGATTATCTGTGATAGGTGTCGTGCCTGCCACAGTCGCGTCTGCTAATCAGGGTGACAGTGGAGGTGAGGAGTTGCAGAGTAAGTTGGGGGGACACTTCCACTGTCGAGGAGCTTCAAAGACTAATTGACATTGATTTTAGTGGTTGCAAGGTCGACTGCCGAGTAATCAATAAAGACGGGACTTAACATTTATATTTACGTAGAAAATACGCTAATCAGACAGGCAGGAATAAAATGTTGTTATTTTATTCCTGCCTGTCTGATTAACGATAAAATAACAACAATTCTGTGTAGCTTAAAAAAAAATATAGATAGTGGGAACAGTGCAGAAACGATTCCTAAGAAATAAATCTGCATAGTACGAGTCTCTTCTTAGATTATAGTCAAACCGTATGGTTCTAATAGCTTATTCCAGTCTGTAGATCAGCCAGCTGCAACTGACTGAGATCTAAACGCGGACATAATAATTTTGTCCGCATTTCGTCCCAAACGGTTAGTTCGCAGTAAATACAATAAGGTCAGTAGTAGCGTTCAATTCAGGAGTCATCGAGAGCAATAGTGTTGTACCGATGCCTAGTATTGCGAAGTGATCGACGAAAGTCGCGTTGTGATAAATATAGACCGTGTGGACAATAACCACGTGCTTACTGATTTCCGTGATCCGCGGAGTCCCTACAGTAGTCTGTTGCGAGCCGTAAATAGTTTTTGGACAAATGTTCGGCTGTGTACAAAAAAAACCGAACTTAATGCTAATTTGCTGTCAATTGGATCACGGAAATGACATTCTCGTCACCTCTGTCACTTCAACCGTGTATTGTTTCTTTCTTATTCTCGATATATTATATTAACGCCCAAAACTCGAATACGTACTTGTTAATGTTTTTTTTTTTTTTAATGAGGTAGCGGTGGTGGTGGGTCTGTCTGTCTGAACACGATAAACTCAGAAAATTACGAACGAATTTTCATACAGTTTTCACTAATGCCAGAGTGACAAGCAAGCTTTAGTCTATTAACCATCACGGTACGATCTTTAGGAGCTGAGCAAAACGAAAAAAATCAGAAACAATTCTAAGCAAAAATGAAGAAATGCACAAAGACAACGTTGCGGGCAGAAGCTTCTTTAATTAATAAAAAAAATTGCCAGTTTATTTAGTTCCTACCAATGTTTTTCAGACCCAAATTACCTCTTTCCAAAACTATCTCAGATAGGTTCACTAGCAAACGTAGCAACAGACAGCATTACGCACACTACCGGAAATACCTCACCGTTGTAAAGCAGGATAATCGTAAAACATTCGAGCGTTGAGTACTCTGGACCACATCCGTATTATATTTGACGGCAGTATTCATGAAACGGTTTCTATGGTAATGTCCTGTATGTTCCAACTTTCCCTTCTGTTCAGGCAGACACACGGACATGGGAACTGAACAGCTGCTAACATGCTCGTTGTAAGGTATGGTAATCATTCAGTCTGTTGTTCTTTAGTGTAGACGTAGTGAATACTTACTGTCATTATGTTGAGAAGTAGGTACACCCTCACCACCGTAGGGTCGATTATTCAAATTTCAAATTGAAGTGTATATTGATGGTGGCTAAATGTGGTGCACTTGGTTAACATGGACCGTGAAAACTTTTGGTGACAAAAATTTTTTTGCTCAGACTTATCATCTGCCTAGCCTTTTCCCAACAATTTTTTGAAGACAGCTTCCAGTCTAACTGAACGCAGCAGGCGGCAAGCAGGCGTGCAGTTTACCTACTTAATGGAGCTTATTTCATCAGCACAGTTCTCATACCGTGAATGAAAACCAAAAACATCATCTGCCTGCCTTTTGACAACTATGTTGGGGTCAGCTTCCAGTCTAACCGGATGCAGCTGTATGCCAGTATTTTACGTGGAGTGACTACTTATCTAACCGCCACAACCCAGTTACTGGGTAACACCGAAAGTCGAACGACGCGTAACGACTGTCAAAGATCAACGAATGACAGCCGGGACCAACGGCTTAACGTGATTGCCGACACACGGGGGTGTATGTAAAGATGGTCACCCATCAATGGACCGTCCGTGGCAAGCTTAGCTTAAACAGATCTATTGACCCGTGCGGCTATTATTAATTAGCCCCGAACACCTGCTCAGACATCTCAAACCCTTTTCAAATTGTGCGTCAAAAGCGTCTTTTATTATTCTTGACTTTCTGGAAATCCTTACACTTTTCTATTTTGAAAGATTCTTCTTTGTTAAAATAAAATACAGCGCATGTAAAACTCCGGTTCCAAAGTTATAAACAGTACACGAATAATGACACGTGTCCGTTCCCGGTTTACAACTTTTACATCACCGTATCGAATGTCACCGCGAATAACGATCGACACCCGAGTACTCGAGATCTGACCAAAGTACCGAACAGATTGATTGACGTCACGGTAACGACCGCGTCCCGGCGATCACCTCCAACTACCGGCGGTCAACTATAACAACACGCGCTAACCAACGAGAGGGTTTTTTTTTTAAGTAACTTTTACGAGGTTGGCGAACGCGGAAAATATAGGTTTGGCATCAAACTCTTTTAGCATTCTTGTTCTTCTAAAAAATCTCTTTTAGCAATCAGCTCAGACTCTCCGTATCTATCCATATCTCCCCCCCCTTTCTAGCCATATCATCTTTCACTCAATCCATGCACGTGTTTGTGGTTTTCCTCTCCTCTTTTAGCCATCCACATTCATACTCCAAACTATTCTCATGACACGGCACTGAAGGATTTGATACTTAATGGAAATAGAGTACGCTACTATATTTTTTACTTTTGAATTAATGATTCAAAAGTAAAGAATTTAGTAAACTGCTCTTTAAACGTCAAGAAAGTACCACAACCCAAGTGATTGACTAAACCTCATCAGTGTACTAGAGCTCTTACAGTCAGGTATAAAGTGTAACGAGCGACACATCTCAAGGTATACGGCAGTAAGTCAACATGTCAGGTATAAATCGATCGCCCACACTATAGCCACTGTCGCTACACTACCTCTGGTGTGGGCTAGCGGTTGATGACTAAACTATAGAGGGACTGATAATTGAGATAACAAATGAATGGCTGATAATCACATTACAGGTAGGTAATTAAGTTCTCTGACGTAGATAATTTTAGTCGTTTGTTCCTTGTCACTTAATCGTTTCTCGAAAATTTTGCAGAAATGTATATTTAATTAGTTTTTTGGGCCCACGTGGTGGATTATGGCCCCGTCCTTCTCACAGAGAGTAATTTAACAAAAAATACTTATTTATAAATGCTTTTATAGTGTACTTAAGTTGTTGAATTATAACGTGTGAATTTATTGTGACCATCTCCTAATCGCATTCATTATTCAAGTTAGATAACTAAATTCTGAAAATAATTATTAAGGGTATTATGTTAATAACTTTCTGTACCTTATCTACGTAATATGATGTTGAGAGCAAATCTCAAGTCCCAACAGTGGGACCGTTGTAGGCGTATTATGGTTTACATGAATTTACAACTTTGAAGCCCAAGTACAATTTAAGTTTCTCCTGGCTAACAAGCAAGCTACTTGATAAGCACTTGACATACCTAATCCTAATCCCACTGGCGCCCGTTCATTCCAATGGAATCATTTTAACTCTAATCTCTAACTCTCTCTAACTGGTAAATCCGACACAGACTACTATCAAAGCGAAGTCGTCTCCGCCTCAATAGTAAACAACTAATGTGATTCTTCACCCGCACTTTGTCACAGTTCAGAACAAAAGTAAAGAATTCGATCCAGTTCAATAGTCCGACAATGACTAACAACGAAATGGGAAACTAGATTAGTTCAACGGCTTTACTTACTATAAATCCGGGGTATTTTGTAAGTCTTTGTGAAGATGATCTCTGGCTTTTACTGCCTTTGACTGCCTCGTGTTGGTTTAAAGATTGAAAGCGTGCTGCTGGGTATAGCATCCTAAATTACATCCCCGCGTCAGTCAGTGTTATTGGTGGTTTTAACAGTGTTATTGGGTTAACAGATTTTTTACTGTAGCAGCCTGATGTCTAGTTTTTTGGCCGGTTGATTACAATATGTTCAGCCCTTATTAGGTGTATAGGAGTATTATTCATAACCTGCGAATAGTTACACCTCAGCTACCTGATCCCTTCAGAGAATACAGTTGTGTTATTTCTCAAACAATACAACAAACTAACACACTTTGTCTACAAGTAAGAAGTTAGTTTCATCGAACTCATGGAGAGGCATCAATTCAAAGAGAGTTGAACGTGCGATGAGCCGATGAGTCAGCGATACTGATCGGAAACTAATTCGTCTCGGTTACGAACATTATGTCACAACTTATGGAGCTCGGCTGTGTTTTTCTTCTAGCCACAAAAGGCTGGGAATCTTTAGATGTTGCTTCATCGTGGTGCAATCACCAATCCACCCAGCAAGATGCGATGGTCACGGCTTGCATACAGAAGCTCACGCTTTTTTCGCATGGGGGTAGGCAGAAAGTACACAACGGTTAATTTATACAGGGTGGCAAGGACATCGATGTATCGATTAAACCGTAACCATGAAATTAGCATAAGATTCGCACGACCCTTGGCAGTAGATTGCTTTTGTAAGCTACCAAAAAAAAGCTGTTTTGTAGAAAACTAAGCGTTCAAAATGTGTACCAAGCGCTTTGTTTATAGGAAACATGGTTATCACAGGGAAGAAAGAATTTATTATCTGCAACGGATACATCCTCGCTACGTCATACTGTCGACTGAACTACGAAGGCGGCGCGGCGCGGCGGTGTATGCAAACTATTACGATGGATATGTCGGTTGAGTACATCATTGAAGTATGTACCATTGAATTGCCTAAACTTAAAACTATATTCATAACGTTGTATTGGAGTAATAGACAGCCTGATGTATTCTATAAACAATTAAAACAAATTCTTGAACTTCTATTTAAAAAAAAAAAATATAAAAAAAATCGTATTCGGAGGTGATTTCAATGTAAATGTCCTGGAAAATAGCTTGCAAACCAAAACATTATTAAACTTAATGCTAGAACATAACTTCATCCAATGTATTATAAAACTAACACGAGTGCTAATGTATGGAACAGTTAGCCTATTTTTCATAGGCGACGAAAAACTGCAACGCTGGGAGTTGATACTGTATGAATTCTCGGTAGCAGGTTGCGCTGTGTTGACCCTGCCGTCTTGTATTTTTATCAATCTTTCAATAATTCTCCCTCCGTTCCTATTGCAATTCTCTGCTGGATATGCACAGGCCTATCCCAAGTTTGCTCCAATACAGGTGTGTTGGATGCGAAAGCCAGAGCAGAAACAGGTGGTTCTGCTCCGGCTTTCGCATCCAAAATTGCTTTCTACCTCCTTTTTAACAACGGTGGTCCACCTAGCTGTAGCCGAGCCTAGCCTAACCTTTTCACCACTCCAGGAGTCGTCGTTAACAGCCATTGATAAGCAAGGCTGGGCCACTTCAGCTTGCAACCATGCAAGCTCAAATATTCTGCGTATATTTTCAATAAAGACCACTTGCTACGAGCCGCGTATCTTGCAGACAATCTTCCATTCATTCATCAGCTGAATGGGAGCAGACGGAAGAAGCCATTAATTGGTGGAAGCTAACGCCAGTTCAATGTGAGCCAGTTATAGCCACAATTGAGCCGCGGCTAATGCGCTAAGTGGTTAATCTCCTTGAGCGGTGAGCGCCGCAATTGTTATGTGGATGAACAATCGCAGTTGCCAATGTTGGGTCCTGTTCACACTGGGACTCAACGAATTTTCATCATTTAGATAATATTTTGTATAGTGTACTTGTAATATGAGCAGGGATGGGAAACGCATGTGACCAAGATTTTGAGTTTCTTACCCGCTCATCCCATAGGTACCTACTACGCTTTGGAAAGGACAACTAGCTTCATCTTTTTTACTGACCGACGCGCGTTGACGATGCTTTGAGTTTTAGTTTCAGAGGGATATAAATGTATATCGGTGGTTGGATTGTTAGGGATTACATGAAAACAGAGTAAATGATAACGTTACTGACAGAATGGGAAAGGAAAACATACTGCACTGACCGAGGCAGGCAGAAGAAGACAAACTCCAGCGCCATTTGCTTATAAATTCAGCCTTAGGTTGTGAGTATTTCTACAAACAAGCAAATCGTCATTAAACAGGAAAAGTTTTTATTCAGTGCGCAAACTGTAACCATGAATTCAGTATATCATTGTAGACCCCCCAACGCAGACCTTTTTCGTCGGCTATACAAACATTATACAGTTTGCGCAATGAATAAATACTCTTCCGGTATAGACACTTTTGTATCAAATATAATTTGTACAAAAATAAGCTCTCCTAACATGAAAATTAAAAGTTAGTTTCATGCATGCTTTGTGAACCCTTTTCAGCAAAGTTTATGCACCCGCGTCTTTTTTTCATCATCATAAAAAAGTAGTGTGCACAGTCCTTTAACATTAGCAGTTTGAAACATCATTGTCAGTGGTGTCATGTGTGGATTAAGATGTTATGAATGAATGAGTAATAGCGGCATGATTCAGACGTTCATATTCCGTATTTAGATCTAGGATCCACAATTATCAAGTGTACGTACTGTGATGTGTGTGTGTGTACATAATATGACTGATACTTTCTGGAAACAGGTCTATACTAAGAAATGTACTGAGAGCATTTTCAAATTCACCAAACAATGAACCATTATTAAAGCCCATGGTCATCAATAGATCGATTATGAACCCTACAGTGTTCACGTTTGACCTTCATACGTTATTTATTTAAGGATTATTTAATACCACCGAGTTATGCTAATATTATCTCAAATCACTTTCACAAGAATCGTTTACATAGTGAATGCTTCGTTTGCGTTCTTACCTATGTGCCAGGGCCTTTTCATCCTGTTTAACTTTAAAGACAATTAAATTATAATAGACTGTAAATTAACACGGTGGATTACCACCGTTTTAATATAATTTAATTGTTATTTTATTTTATTTAATCTATTAAGATTCGATACAACATACAATTATGTTAAAGAATGGACAGTAATTTCGGTAAGATGTTCACCTCTACGAGTAGAGTATATAGAATAGTTCCAAATAAACTTAACAGGTGAGTTGATGGGCGTTGAGCTCACATCCATACAACTTAATTGGAAATTGACAGTTAAAACATGGCTTTTCGAATAAAAAAAACCACGATAGAAAAGACGAATGTTATCAAACTACACAGTTAGAAACTAATTACAACTCCACTGAAACGTAAGAACTTTGAAAATAAAAAGAAAAAAAAATGAAGGCTAATCTGAGCATAATGAGTCGTAAAGAGCAATCAGAGAGCACAACAAGCAAGCGTTCACTTGTAACGCTGCATGCTGTGCGGATCACCCGGCGCGGGCGGCGCACAGGGCCGCGCGGAGGATCATTATCATTACACACTCGTTTGTAGGGCTGCCACTAATTGATACATCGGAAGTACACAGTACCATGACACAACGGAACTCAAGCATGACTGACGAATGACAATCGCAGCTGTGAAGGCTCCCGTAAACAAGCGCAACCCGATGGTGCGTCGCGTCGGGATGGATGTATGGATGTTTGTTACTCTTTCACGCCAAAACGGCTCAATAGATTTGGATGAAATTTGGTACACAAATAGTTTGTAGCCTGGATTAACACATAGAATACTTTTTATCCCATCAGTATATTCCCGGGGGATAATTTTTGACCTTCACGCGGACGAAGCCGCTGGCAAGAGCTAGTATTTCCATAAAGTTTTCTTAGTTAGAAATGGTTCTACTAGAGTTGCGCTGTATCTACTTTAAGGCGTGCAAGTATGACCAATTGACCATAAATGTAGGGGATATTATTTAGCAGGAAGGTTTATATTTTCTTCGATGTAAATCCAAACAGGACTGAATAGGAGACTAATTTATTTTATATTTTAGAATAATTGAAAATCTATTTTTTTTTACACTGATGTGTAAATATCGGTTATAGTTTTTACAACACATGACATTCACACCTTGTGTCATTGAAGGGTTTGTGCAGAGGTGTACCTACCTATAGTACACCCGCATGTCGCGTTATGTTTAAGTCCCATGTAACAGGGAGCGAGCCTATCGCCATCAACCAGAACCAGGCACAAATCCTGACTCCGACCAGCTACTGAGAAAATTCCAGAAAGTAAAACTCAATAACACTGTGGCCAATCGGAGAATCGAACTCAGGACCTTGTGCTCAGCAGTATTACTTGCGACCAAAGAGGCAGTCTAGTGCCGAGTTTTATTTGTCTTACCATCTCACATGAATAATAGACCGAGGCTACCTCGGGCGTTTCTGTACTTGCCAACATAGTAAAGTAGTACCAATTTTCAAATCGGGTAGTAAGAGTGATCCCTCTAATTATAGACCTATATCTGTGCTTCCAGCATTGAGCAAAATTTATGAAAAAATCATGCTGGACCAGATGTTGTCACATTTTAACTCAAATGGGATTTTACATAGTCGACAGTTTGGTTTCACGAAAGGTAGGTCGACGACTGACGCGGGAGTAAAACTCATCAGTCACATTTTGGAATCCTGGGAGAGTTCTCAGGATGCGATTGGCATTTTCTGTGACCTCTCAAAAGCGTTTGACTGCGTTGACCACAATACACTGATCTGTAAATTACACCACTACGGAATTCGTGGACAAGCTGCTGATCTTGTACTTTCCTACTTATCAAACAGGCAGCAAAAAGTAAACGTTAACGGGGCGACATCCTCGGGGTCTCTAGTTAGGATGGGCGTGCCTCAAGGTTCAATTCTTGGTCCTTTTTTATTTCTAGTTTATATTAATGACCTTCCCTATCTGATGGCTAACTTCTCGGATATAATTTTATTCGCTGATGACACTTCTCTTATTTTTAGAATAGATAGAAAAGATACGGATGTCTTACATGTCAACGAAAGCCTAGCTGTTCTATCGAAATGGTTTGCTGCTAATAATCTTTTACTCAATGCGAACAAAACTAAATGTCTTAAGTTCTCGCTACCAAATGTACCCCAAGTAGGTCTAAATTTAAAACTTGATGGCAAGAAACTAGATGCTATTTCGGAAACTGTATTTTTGGGAATTACTTTTTTTTTTTTTTTTTTTTTCAGGGTGGGAAATCATCAAATGACTTCTCCCGCTCTGGGCGGAGCAGGAGGGCGTGTCAGACTTTTACTGACTAAAACCCACCCGTGTTCCCTCAGTTGCCCGTGTGCCAGGGGCGACGGTATCTCTTTCGAACAACCCGCACCCCTGGCAGGCATCGGCCCTTGCGGACCCCACCAGTCCGGCGCACCAGGACACATGGCACGCCGTGACCACCCCAGGAACCAAGTAGCACAAGGGCCCCAGACTACCCTGGCACCCTTGGCTCCCTTGGCCCCCTGCGACGGGTCAGCACAGTGGCCCCGCCGCCTACCACTTCTCGGCCGCAGGGGATAGGGAGAGCGGCCAACGCTATACCGACACTCCTCTTCCCCTGCGGCCCCACCGCGTCCGCCATCAAACGGTGGCGGCCCCGTCCAGGCCACGGAAGGGAAGAGCGCTACTCAAAAGTACCGGCACTCCTCCTCCGCCGCAGCCTGTAACCCTCAGCCGCGATGCCTCCTATTCGACATCGCGGCCCGCCTCAGTTGCGGTGCACCTCACCGCAACCCACTTTCTGGCCGCTACGTCGTCGGCTTGGAGACCAAAGCCCTGACGAGCGGCCCCACCTTTGGGTTCCTCTTCGCTTCACCGTGGGAGCGGACCACGGCTACTGAGCCCCCCCGCAACGACAATGCGGGAACCCACTGGGGGGGTTGGGAATTACTTTAGATTCAAAATTGCAATGGGGTGCCCACATTAGAGCGCTTTCAAGCAGATTAAGCTCAGCTGCTTACGCAGTAAGAAAAATAAGGCAGTTGACTGATGTAGCCACAGCTAGGTTAGTATACTTTGCTTATTTTCACAGTATTATGTCTTATGGCGTTCTGCTGTGGGGATCGGCAGCGGACGTAGATTCAATTTTTATTTTACAAAAGAGGGCAATCCGCGCAATCTATAAAATGGGGCCTCGCGAGTCTCTTAGAAACAAATTCAACGAAATTGATATACTTACTCTGCCTTCTCTTTATATTCTAGAAAATATCTTGTATGTTCGCAAAAACTTAGGTCTTTTCAAAAAAAGATGCGATTTCCATAATCTAAATACACGTAGTAAAGATGAAATTGTGATTCCAAAATTTAGATTAACTAAAACTAGCAAGTCATTTCTAATAAACAGTATCCGCTTCTATAACAAGTTGCCAAAGTCGGTTACAGAACTTAGCGATGGAAAGTTTAAAACTCACATCAAACGTGTCCTTATCAAAAAAGCATATTATAAGATAAAAGACTACGTTGAAGACAGGGAAGTTTGGCATTAATTCCTTCTGCACATGTGGCTTCCCTGGTTCCTCATTAACAGCAAAACCGTGTGAAAGTCTATTAACTGCTCCCAAATTGCAATGTTAATTTTTATTCTTTTTATTATTATTATTTTTTTTTTACAATGTCTGACATATTCTCGTCATTATTTGACATTATACATCAATTTTACTACCTACTATTTATTTTCAGTGATTGTCATCGAAATCATGTCACTTGGTTCAAATAGATTCATTTTATATAGGTAGATTCTTTTACATATTGTGAATGAGAGAACGTTGTAGGCCTTAGAGACTAGATTTGTAGACGTTTTTCTCTTCTGTATTTTCATTCCTCTAAGTACCTGGTACTTATTGACTGGCCTGCACTGTCCTCCCATACCTATTATCACTGTAATTTGAAAACATTGTAAAAGCCAATTATTTTTAAAAGAGTAACCGTGGAGTTTCTTGCCGGCTCTTCTCCATAGGAAACGACAAATTGGAACCGTGCACCTAGCTTCTGACGTTTCATAAGTGCCCATGCAGGCTTATGTGAAATAAAATATTTTGATTTTGATTTTTTGATTTTGCCATTCTAGAATAAATGAATCCGAGTTTCCTATAAAGATGTTAAGTCCATTTCTTACGTCATGATAAATTGCCAACTGAAATCTGTTAAAATTCGATCTGTGAAATCTAGTGTATTGCCATCCCTGAGAATCAGACGCACGCAGCCGATCGGAACGAGCCGACGACGGTCAACAAATATTTTTGTATGTAACGTGAGAGAGTGTTCACTTCTATGAGAGAGAAGTATGTGACTCGTATAATTACTCAGACCCTGTTTGTTTGTATAAATACAAACAAACAGGGTACTTGTACTATTTTGTAAAATACGTTAAGGAGAAGTTGCTTGATTACGGTGTTATGGAATTGTTTTGCTTGTTTGTTGTTGTTGTGTTGCTTATTGCATATATTTGATACCTAACTATTATAATATTATTTTTGATTGCATTAACAATCAAAAACGAATTTGTTTTGATAAATAAATAAAATTAAATTTCACCAATAATTATCTTTTAAAATAATAATACAAATGAATAGTATACCTATCTGTTACCTACACCATCATCACTCTCCTGCCCTTATCGTAATTTAGTAGTGGTCGGCGCACCAGGTCTTTATCTTCAATACTTCTCTATTAGTCGTCAACTCGGTAGTCAATCATATTATCATTCACATAATCCATCCATCGTTTCTTTGGTGTTCCCCTACTCTCAAAGTATATCTATTACAATCCAATAGAAACTGTTCCAATGATCAACTCATTCCACCAAATAACTTAGCATTCATAGTTAGCGAGTGATTCAGCAGCTCTATCATAAACTGTACCTACCAGCACTACTTAATACTGAGCTCAGCTCAATATACTGCGCTCAGTGACACGTCGAGCTCGAGTTACGACTGATTGTGGACATCTGTACCCGGCTCCGAGACCACGACAGGACCTGGGTTACTTTCATTCCTGTATCTGCGCTATCTCCCACTACATTCAAATTAAATCCAACAATCTGTAACAAATGTATGCATGAATGGTAATGACAGCACAGGAGTGAAAGCGAAAAGGACACTGGGCAAAATTGTATAGTTGAGTAGTGGGAATATTTTCATCATATAACAGTTCTGGCCTGTCTACATCATCATTCAATTTCGAATACGAATATAAATCCAGAAAAAAATCTGCAGTTTCATTGAAAAATTGAATACCTACGCGGTAAGAATGTATGGAACAACAAATATTTTCAAACAATCGTCAAAAAAATTCCACTCAGGGTGTTCAGAATCATGTAGGTAATGAATCTATGCTCACAGGTTGTTCGTCATACATGGACATTGCACACCAGGTTGGAATAAACACTAACACAAAACAAAAACTATACGTACAACATAAATAAAAGTTACTTCTCGTTTCTGTCTGTATGACCGCGTTGTTTTTCTAAACTACGCAACAGATTTCGATGTGATTTCTACCATCATTTAAATAATTTATTCTGGAAGGATTATGTTTCTTCATTTAGATAAATCTAGCTATAGTATTTTTTTTTATTATAACGCTACGTATGTTGGTGTTAATACTAACTTCGCCTTAACTCATTTCACGTATATTCCCGCGGTCACCGGAATATGTCATATTTCGTTGGTCGCCGCCCGCGCTCCGCCCACCTCTCGAGTTTTAATCATCTTACTGACAGTTATGTACCAAATGAAATTATAACCTTTTTTTCGGTTTTATTATGAGTGTTTATCAGTGGGAACTTGTAAATAACCTTCAATTTCATGATCTTGTACCTAGATACCTAGTCAACGCCTCGTTGACAGAGCACTGTTGAACCTGCGTTCGACTTTCGCGTCGGGCAAAGAGTCATTGCGTTTTTACACGCTTTATATTAGCTTCACTTGTATGTTTGTTTGTTAGTTTGTATGTTTGTTTGTTTGTATGTTTGTATGTAACCGACTCCTTTGAGCGCGATTTTGACCCACTTTAAACGATCAGATTTCATTGAAACTTTGTAAACTTGTCGAGGATCGATGACAATTCAATAATAAAAAAAAAATGAGAAAAAAAAAATCACGTTTTTGTAGTTAGCAGAACTAAAAAATAGAAAATAAATAATAGTTTAAAAAACTAAAAAACACGCTTTAAAAACTAAACTAAAAAAGGAGAAAATAATTTAATTCAATTAAAAAGCGTGGGGTGCTTGACATTAATTGATTATAAAAATACCTTAAAAAGCACACCCCACGCTTTTTAATTGAATTAAATTATTTTCTCCTTTTTTAGTTTAGTTTTTAAAGCGTGTTTTTTAGTTTTTTAAACTATTATTTTCTATCTGGAATTTCACAGTAGCAGTCCGCAATCTGGATTTGCGCCCGGTTGATGGCAATAGGCTCGCCCCTGTTAATAACTGGCTATATGCGAGTGTAAATAAGCTACACCTCTACCTAATCATTCTGAGAATAAAGGCGTGATGTTAGATTATGTTTTGTAATATGAATCAAATCAAATCATTTATTTGCTTGAAATATGGGTAGTTACATGAGGTGATACATACAATAATAAAAGTTCTTATGACCATATCCTACCTTAATAGGTGTGCAAATATCTATTGTACTAAAATATACACATTATCATAGGTTAATTAAATTAAAATGCACGCCTTCCTCCTATGGATGTAGGCAGAAAACTACAGAGCGCCACCAGTTCCGATCCTTACATACCACTTTGTGAAACGTTGTGTACAACCAAATCATGGAAAAGAAACTTGGAAAAATTATAGATACTAAATTAATATTTTATTCGATGCTCCTAAGGTATGTATCACGGGACTCATGAATACCTCATTTGTTTCACCATCGATTTAACTTCCATCGTTAACGACCAGTGGACATTCTTCTAGTTTTAACTACACATCGCGTAGTCATCGAGTGTAGGTACCTCCCGGCCTACCGGGGCCCGCGGCGATGTTCATAGTTTCATAATTAAACATAGCTTGATTCATGATTATGGTCCGCAGTGGAATATGTTTGAGAATTCTTATGGTATGTTTGTTAATTTTTCTGAAATAACTTTTGGTTCAAACTATATTTTATTTGACATCAAATTGTTTCGATGCCGATGGGCTTGCGTTGTGGATTTTAGGTCAAATCAAGATTATGAGTATTTAGTAAGTACCTAGGTATTAAAAGAATTATCGCTGAAAAATTAAAACTGGTAATGGGGTTTTAAATAAAACAATGGTTTCAGATTGAGGTTTTATATAAAAAAAAGCCATTTTCGTACTGAAATAACGATACATTAATGAAATTAAGTTATTTTAGGTAACATTGTTAATTATTTGAATCATAATTATTATTCTTCGACTAAACCTAATAGGTACATAACTATAAACATTTAACAAAAAAACAACGTTCTTCATTCATGATCAGATTAGAGTAGTATAAATGTAGCTAATAGTAAAGAAATTATATCGATATACAATGATTTTTTTACCAAATTTTATATTCATTGTCATAATTTTAAGAACATTGCCATTCCTATATAGTGGCTATAGTGGCTGGTAAATTATGGTAATAGTAGGAATGGTAATGATATTTTGCACTTCCTTCAGATTTACTCCCGTATTAACTACAATACCAAGGTGTTTAATATTTTAAAACTATTTGAACTCGATTATAATTATGTTGGCATCATAAATACTTCAACACAATAAGTAATTTTCTCTTAAAAGCGTGAATGGTAATGAAAAAAAAAATTACTAAGCTTAAAATCTCGTCTTGATAAAATTTCCAAAAAAAAGTTGCATGGATTCATCTTGTTCAATGTTCGTTGGTCGAATTCGGGGGAGGCGGGGTGAAGTACAAGAATTTTGCTCGTTCGTATATCTACCGGCGGTTTTCCCTATTTCAATCTGCATGAATGGTAATGAGTTATTTTTTGTTTAAGAAAATGTTTTATCTCCGTGGACGTAAATAAAAATCGTAAATAACTTTTAAATAGTTTTATAGCTTTATGTGTACTTTAAATGTTTCATTACAATAATACATAGTGAAGCATCAGATTATTTTGTTAAATCCAGTCAATCAAAAACAATATGTTGTGCACGGTGTGGGTAATGATATTTGGGCCTATTTTTTATTTTGGATGTACTTAAACAGCCAGTTACAAAAACAAAATGTGATGGCAGATATACCTTTTTAACCTACCTCAATAAAAAATAAAATGTAGTTTCTTAAGAACGTGTAGATTTGTGTATTTTAAGATGAACATGTGATTTGCACGAAATTAGAGAAACACCCAACTTCATCCCAAGGTGTTCGAAGCACCTATAAATATGTTTCAAGACGAAAGCAATACAGGTTATCTGATTGATGGCTGATTACAAAGTCATCATGGTGTGAATAATCCTCGAATAGATGGCCCATCTCTTCATGATAATGCTAATCACGCCTGGGAATCTCACTGCATCTCACTGAATTACTGGCCATATCTTAGAGAGGTCAGCTGATAATCTCCACTCACACCTCTTTCTGATTAAATTATAAAGCAAGGTCTTTATAAGTAAATGAAGTAACAAATTAAATAAGTTGTTAATTTACGTGACAGCTCGTGATAGTGTTGCCTGATGCCAGAAAAAGTATCGATACTTTTGTGATGTTGAAGATTTATGTGGTGATATCGATGGGGTCTTTATTTGATACTCAATTAGTTGTATAAGTACTAATTTTAAACTTTCTAATTTTATTATAAACCGCCTTGGGGTTTGCTAAAGAACAATGAAGCGCAGCATTTTAGGTGATAAACGAACCGACAGAATACGAAATACCACAATCGGGAATCCTAGACATAGGCAAAAAGGCTGCCTGACTAAAATGGAACTAGGCGGGTCACGTCAGCCGCATGCGCAGTAAACGCTATGCAATAGTCCCCTCGTTGAGGATACCTGAGGGTCAGGCCTTTACTCAGCAGTGGGACAGTGCAGGCTTATTTGAAAATAAAAAAATATGAGCGGAACTGACATTGCAATTACCAACATCGACGTTGATGGTTTCTATGCCGTTCATGTTTAAGCTCTTGGTGGATAGTATGCTTTCGCCAAGAGCAGCCATCACTGTGTTACCGTGGTTGGGGTAACAGATCTCGGCGATAGTCGTAAGTCTAAGTAAGAATTTCGGATTTATCTTGTGAGAACCCTTCTATATTAATCGAGACTACGCACAGAGCCAGTTTACAATACAATTTTTATAGGAACTATTTTATTGAACTGATAGGTACTTCGTAACATAGCATCTTCTTTGCCACAGTAGAAACTGACGAAGCAGTTTTACGTTCAGAGTTACTGATTACTATTACACTACTGAAGTTGAAAATATCAGGTTATCGATAATATCAATATTGTACGTAACATTCTGCCTCGAAAAACGTGACCGCTTATAGGTATATCTGGGACCCAAAATTCGGAAAAATAGAAGGAGGTATGATGATACAGAAAGATGAACAAACAAAAGAACAAGACAATTTTATCGATATCAAACATATCGACTACTGTGCAACACTAATCCAGTACGAAGTAGGTTGTGAAGAGGCTTGAAAGTGCAGTAAATATTGTATATGTGGTGGTTAATTGAAATCTTTCGTTGGACAGATCCGCGAATATACGACTTGAGGTCTTAATGCAATATTGTTCACGTGCGGATAACGTATATTTATGAGCGTATAAGAGTGTTTCTTATTAACACGAGTGCTTCCGAGACCTAAGTACAATCGAATAGTTCTATATTATGACTACATTTATATGTTATTGATAAAACTTCGTTGGTCCAGTAGGCGCAAGCGCTACTGACTGCTGAGCATGAGATCCTGGGCTCGATTCCCAGGTCAGGCAGTCTTATTAAGTTTTTACATCACGAATTTCTCAGTAACAGCAAAGGTACAGAGGCCAGCACATCAAACTACCATAATCTGTAAAAAAATATTGATAGAGTTTCAACTTTATTGCAAAAGCATAAGGTTCATGTTCAATTAGGAAAATTTTACAGTTTGGAAAAGCTTGATGTGCTGGCGTCTGTACACCTCTGCTTAACTCATCGGGGAAACCAGGTGTGATGTCCTGTTATAATATAACAATAATTTAATGTAATATTAAGTAATTATTATGTAATAGAGAAACTTTTGAGTAGGCCTATGAGGTGGATAGGTTATAAGAGCAGGGAACGACCAAAGAAATAATGGATGGACTGTGTCAAATCAAATTAAAAGTTATTTATTCAAACTAGGCTAAGAGTCAGCTCTTTTTGGACGTCAAAAATTACATAAAACAGTCCCCCAAAAACGCCCGCCCTTCACAGTTGATATTGCTAGAAAGGAGGTGAATACAGAGATCAGGACTAATATAGGTGTAATAAACAAGAAGTAAAACCACGTAAACGCAGGAGGAAAACGCAGGAACGCAGGAAATGCGCTTGCGACCACTAAGCCAACCCTGCTACAAGATACCGCCGTGTGGCTTCATTACCAAAGGCTGTCACTTCCGCAATCACTCGATTGAGTCGACTCGTAAAACGACGAGTTTTCACTCGGCAATTAAAACTAAAACTTGTTTGATTACTGCTTGACTATTAAATTAACGATAAACTTTTATGGGGAAGACTTCATCAACGTTCAATCGGTGTAAATCACTTACTTCTGGTACCTCCTTTATACGGTCGACGGTTGAGTTCACACCACATATACATGATACCACTAATGGTTCAGATTCTCAGGTACCTATTTATCTTTTTGTATGGAGTTAGTTTTGCTATCATCATTCGCCTGCCCTTATTCCATTTTACTTAGGGTGAGCGCAACAAGACTTTTCTTCCACACTCCTGTATTAGGCGTCACCTCGGCATCACCCCCTTTCTAGTCATATCAACTTTCACACAGTCCATTCATCATTTCTGTGGGTTTCCCCTACTCCTATCTACATATCCATCCACATTCATATACTCAAAACTGTTATTATTCCAAAAATACCGCAGACATTTTATTTTCGCACTGTTGTATCGTCAAACCAATGGTAGTTATTTGCTATGATCTTCCATAACAGAGGTATTATTTCAATAACATCACGACAGACATGATAAGTACTAGGCTTTCATAAAACTATAGGTAGCAGACAAACCCCGCATATAATTTACATACGCAGTACCAGTACGTAAACCCCGCATATAATTTACATACGCAGTACCAGTACGTAAACGCACGGTTGACATAAACTCGGTTTTCTTAATAGCATTCTCGTGTCGGACGCGAGTAATGAGTAATAACGAATACTGCAGTGCCAGTGTACCAGGGGCGCAGGCCACGCCAGAGATGGTCGCTTTATGAAGGCAGGGTAGGTGGTCGCTCATAAATGAGGAATACCATTGGTTGTTGAATCACTGCGCACTGCTTGGGAGTCGTGTGTGGTCTGTAGATAAGGTTTAACTAGGCTTGTCACCTGTGTTTAGTACTTTTACTCTGTTTTAAAGGTGGGTGAACATAACTTTGTGCTTACTGTAAAATAATTTAATGAACTTTTTGGAAATTTTGCGTAATCACCCAACAAAGAGAACTGTTATTGACTGACGGCAGAATTAAATTGCCCATCCTATTGATGACACCAATCTGCTTCACCAATGAAAACAGATTGGTCTTTTCTTTTTAGGAACCATCCAGCTGCAATATCTTTTGCGGATCCCCAATATATATGACTCGAAGTGAGCTAATAAACGAACAACGAGACGTTCGTTTCTTAATGTTGGTGCATGAGGCAGTAACGCCGCACTTACAGATAAAAAGAACATCGGACACACCTCCCATACTCACGTGTGTAAGAAATGTTTATGCTTTACGACGAAATGGAATGAACATTAATTATTTGCTAACACGAAATGCTACTCTACGAGTATGTTCAATGAAATAACAAAACGGGCTAAAGAAAGTACAAACGTTAAGTTTATTTGCAGTATAATGGCCACCTGGCGTTGACTAACATGACTAACTTCTGGCAGACGAAGCTCTAAATATTGATCGCATGTATGTACAGAGGCGCATACATGTGTGTGTGCTTAAAGTATTAAATAAATAAGTAAATAAACAATTGACTACGAAGCTCTAAATATAGACTAACGAGACACTAACCACTAAACTTCCAAGCCATGTTCAAGATCTAAGTCTCAATAAATTTAAATCATTCATTAAACGTAAGTTGTGCCTGAAAGCCTTTTATACCGTTAAGGATTATATTGAGGACAAAACATCTTGGGATTGACCTGCTCCAATTTTTGCATACTGAATGTTGTTCTTTTGTTTTTTTTCAAACTTATACTCTTCGACATTTGATTATTATTATATACACTTTGACATGAATATTTACTTTGAGAAGTATAATATTATTATTGTTTTAATTATTGTGAATGTGAGGACTGTGTGGGTCATGTTTTGTTTTGTGTTTCATCTATTTCTCAGTTAGTTTTAATGTTAATCTGGCAGTTTGAGTAATTTATGCGGCCTACCCAAATGTCCTTTCTTTGGTATTGTTCGTCAAATCTTTGAGCTCCTCAAGTTCTGAGTTGAGCTGCATGATTATGATAAATGCGTGCACTGATTGGACAGGTCCACTCAATCTGTGTGGTTCTTTCCTCAAAAGACCATTTCAGACACCAATCCACATGGTCTTCACATGATCTGACCAAGATTATGTCTGGACTTTAAAAGAGACTGTGACCTCTGAGTTTGTTTCGGCCTTTCTTCTCAGAGTAGTCAGATAGGAAACGCCGACCTCATCTAGTTTAAAAAAAAATATGATTGACGTGTAAAAGTGTTTGTACAAACCTACTTACAGAAATAAATCATTTATCATTTTATCATTTAACTACAGACCAGTGTCCGTAAGGTTACATCCGTATGAATGTCGACTTAGTCAATATTTTTACGGACGTAACAATCTGGATCTGGATGTTCAACGCACGGTCAGCACCGACAATTAAAAATCGAACACTGTTTTTTCGACGCGCAGCGACGCCGCGCACTGCACCGTGATAGGTTCTCAATGCTCGGTTCAACATCGAGAGTAAAAAAAGTCCCGTAAAAATAGCTCATTGCGCACATAGAAAGTCACGATCGGACAGTCGCACACCGTATAATGATAGAGTTGACGCTCTGCATAGCCTAATTTACGACCGGGTACTGCACATCCCCATTTTTCCTGTCGTAAGTCGTCTTTAATGGTTTTTCCTCTGATATTTTTCCTCATAAAGAAGTCTGTCAATATATTTAAATCCTGAGCTAAGCTATAACTCAGATTTATCTCGTACCTACTAAAGCGTCTGCTTTATGCGCACCATCTCGAGTCACTCACGTCGAACTCATGTCGTTCAGCAGCCGTGTCGGATGTTTTGTAATAAACACTTATTAATGACGAATTATACGAAATTAGTGAGCTGCGACGCCTCACACGCAATGCGAAAAATACGAGTATATGTACGAGTATTAAGGTTTTATATTATTTACGATAATACTCAAGTCGTTAATCAGATATTAATAATAAATGCGATGCAATTATGCATCCTGCATGATATACAGGAAAAGTTTTTATTCAGTGCGCTAACTGTAACCATGAATTCAGCATATCATTCTAGACCCCTCAGCGCAGAAATTTTTCGTCGGCTATACAAAGGGGGTCTAGAATGATATGCTGAATTCATCCACTGGATAAAAACTTTTCCTGTATTGCAATGCTGCTACTGTTTTACATAAATATAATATGTCAAAAGTGGTAATTACTGCTAATATTAATGATACTGCAGGAATTGTGAACGAAATTGTAATATAATCACCTCCACCTGCAGAATAAAACTAAACCCCATTCCATTGAGTTACAATCGAAGTTCTAATGACAAATGAATTGGCACAAATGCAATATAACAAAATGTCGAATAGTAACGTAATGAGAGAATGATTGACGATCGCAAAGAGATCGTATCGACTTGTCATCGCACCATTTGTTATGAACTAATAGACGTCGGGTAGATAGATGCCCTGTCAAAGGCACCAAGTCGTGCAGTATACAATCGTAAGCTCAACAACCAGGCAAACAATAATTATTATTCGATAGCTAAGAGAAAACTGACATAGGAAACAATTAAAATTACTTATTTATTTTACTTAAAGACTCCTGCAGACAGGCTTGACGCGACGGGAGACGAAATTCTGGTAGAACACTGAAGTCGCGTCGCGTACGCATCAGGCATATTTATGGGAGTCTGAAAACGGTCAAAGCCGATTTCATTAGTTAAAGACACGCACGATAGGATAAGTACAATAAGGAGAAGTATAGAACTACTCGACAGTCATACGCTCATCTCACAATACTCCTAACATACTGACAAAATCTTCTTCCATTTACTCGCAAACACATCACAGTCATGCGTCCAAGAGAGCGTTGAGCACAGAGTGTTCATGGGACAGGAGACTGGGCTCGAGCGACGCCGATGTGCGACGGTTCTATGTTGGGATCAGCTTGCAGTCTAACCAGATGAAGCTGAAAACCAGTATTTTACATGAAGCGAGTGCCAATCTGACCTCCAAAACCAAGTTGCTGGGTAACACGATAGCGCTTGGCAACACTATTTTCCAGACTTTCGGGTTTTTGACTATCCGTAACGACTGTCAAAGATGTACAAATTACAGTCGACAACAACAACATAACGTGCTTTCTGAAGAACGGAAAGGTAGTGGCAATATTATTCTGTGTGTATTACAATTTATTGTGCACAAGCATTGCCAAGCACAAGTAAAGCATAGTAAATTACACATTAACGACTGCAAACATTGTGTATTCGAGTAGGTAATATTAATTATTGTGATTTATGTGCAAGACAAGTGATAATTTACCATTAATGTTATGTATCTGTAGTATTAACATTGACGTGTGCCCTTGAGCAGGTGTGGGCGGGACAGGCGGCGGTAATTGAAAATATTATTGTGTTTATTGTGGGAATACTAGGCTTTTGGCTTGTCAATAAGTTCCACATTTTATAACTAGCGACTTGCCTCTGCTTCGCAAGGTTGTAAGGACTTCATAAAACTTCTGTATCTATATATAATAACCATCCAGAATACAATCTAAATGATGGTGAAAACTGCATCAAAATTTGTTGCGTAGTGTAAAGTTCAACGCTGATATAAATAGACATAGATATAGTAGTTTCGTACGCTTTCGAAACGTATAGTACATCACGGAAACTTTAATATCGCGTATAGGTAAGAAATGGAACTCTTTGATAGTGTTTTCTGATAACTATAACCTGGAAGTCTTCAAGTTGCAAGTGATTGGGTTACTTCTAGGCAAGCTTGCACCATCGTCGACCACATCCTCACTTCTCAATAATATGAGCCTATTTCTACTCTGTAGCTCCAGTGGCATCCCGAGGGCATTGTTGGTAGAGAACTACATATTACTGTATGTTTCAAGAACTGCGCAATCGAAGTTTGTAATATGTTGTGGTGAAGTCTTCTTAATTCTATTATTTTAATTGTGTATTCTATGATGCTTTGTTGATTAAAATAAACGTGTATTACTATTGGACCTGTGAACAACTATCAATCTCCCTTGCTTAGCAATGGAATATTGCAAACTGACAATAACAGCTACTGAACGAATAATAGCTACTAAAATCTATGAGTCGCCTTTAAATGTCTCAAAAGCAACCAGTTCCGTGCGCGCATCTGGCTCGCATGTCTACGGCTCATCCGCGTGTGACATACGACCGCAGCGGTCGGCATGGTCGCAGTCAGAAGTATTGCGCGACTGGACGCTAACGCGGCTAGTCGTAAACTGACGTGACCATAGAAATCTCTTATTATTAAGATTTCTGTGGACGTGACGCTCTCAAGCTGGACCGTAAAACATTAGGACAGGGAGACCATCAGCTGAAGGAGACTAAACGTTTTATCGATCCCTAACTTTGCTCAGGAGTGAAAGAGCACAGGCTTACACAAACAAACTCTAGCCTTGGCTTTGCCCGCTTGAAGGCCGGAAATATTTCCACCGAAACGTACGACCGACCGGCATAAAGAAGTATGAGTGTAAGTAGCCCTAACCCGGCTACTATACCAAATTTCATCGAATCCGTGCAGTCGGCGTGAAAAGCTAACAGAAAGTGTTACTGTTGCATTTATAATTTTAATCGTATGGAAGTCTCCAGTTTATAATCAACTAGCTGTTGCCGGCGGCTACGCCCGCGTGCAGTTCGGAAATTATTCCACGGGAACGTACTACCTACCGGGATAAAAAGTATTATATGTGTTAATCCAGGTTACAAACTATCTGTTTGCCAAATTCGTTTCGCCGTATTTGCGTGATTGAGTAACAAACATCCAAACATCTTCACAAACTTTCACATTTATAATAGTACTAGTTTCCGCCCGCGGCTTCGCCCGCATGAAAGTCGGAAATTATCCCGCGGGAACGTACTACCGGGATAAATAGTATCCTATGTGTTAATCTAGGTTACAATCTATCTGTGTGCTAAATTTCATCCAATTCCATTCAGTAGTTTTTGCGTGAAAGAGTAACAAACATCCATCCATCCATCCATACTTACAAACTTTCGCGTTTATAATATTATAGTGGGATTATTATATAAATCTAACTAAAAAACTGTGCTCAAGTAGTTACAACCAAGAAGAGTATTTTAAGAATAAATGATAAAGTTTAATAAGGAAACTTGAAACTATCGTATAAATCGAAAATAAATTTGATTTTGTTACACCGTATTTTTAAGCAAGAAACTGTCAACTACCTATAACAAAAATACGATTTGTTTACCTTTATTTAAGTACCTAAACCTATGGAGTATAGAAGGGAGTAGGGAGAGACATGGTGACTAATAGAGATGTATGAACGAAGAAGACTGCTGTGCCAGTCACTAAGTAATAAATTGGAATGGAAATCGATAGTGATGAAGTTTCCAGAATCAGTTAAGAATTAATCTTAGACGAACTCAATACATCTTAGGACTCGAAGAGGTCAAACAGAAAAACAGCCTCCGGAAAATAAAAAGGTAGTATTTAAAGAATGCGTGAAGTCGGTTTTGCAGCGATTAATTTCTCACTACATTTTTTAGCACAACATATTGATTTAAGTTGGATAATTTGATTACACTAAAGCTATTTAGAACTTGCATTTTGGGTATTAATGTTACTATTTCAGGGAAACAAGATTTGGTGAACAAATTAAATAATTTATCCATTTTGGTAGGCAAAAAGAATATAAATACAACACTACTATTTTACTTGGTACTTGGTGTTAGGGTCTAAAAATGATTTTTGTGAGCATTTAAATTGTACCCGTATTTAAACACGACGTCCTCCTAAATCCCATAGCATGGTGACACCCTACACGAATAATACACTGCTCTGAAGCGAATTTAACGCGTTCGGCGACGCTCCACATACTCTACAATACGCGAATATCGTCGTAACGCACTGTATGCAGCCACTGAAGCCAGTTGCTGATGTCGGGACAATACAATAAAGAGATGCAGTAGGACAACTCGAGAACAGTCCATGCGAAGATGATTATTATTGAGGACCAGTGGGTTCGTCCCCGCATTATCGTTGCGGGGGGCTCAGTAGCCGTGGTCACCCTCCCACGGTGAAGCGAAGAGGAACCCCAAGGTGGGGCCGTTCGTCAGGGCTTTTGTCTCTAAGCCGACGACGTAGCGGCCAAAAAGTAGGCTGCGGTGAGGTGCATCGCGACTGAGGCGGGCCGCGATGTCGAATGGGAGGCATCGCGGCTAAGGGTTATAGACTGCGGCGAAGGAGGAGTGCCGGTACTTCTGAGTAGCGCTCTTCCCTTCCGTGACCTGGACGGGGCCGCCACCGTTTGATGGCGGACACGGTGGGGCCGCAGGGGAGGAGGAGTGTCGGTATAGCGTTGACCGCTGTCCCTATCCCCTGCGGCCGAAAAGTGGTTGGCGGCGGGGCCACTGTGCTGTCCCGTCGCAGGAGGACCAAGGGTGCCAGACACGGGGTCGTCTGGGGCCCTTATGCTATTTGGTTCCTGGAGCGGTCACGGCGTGCCATGTGTCCTGGTGCACCGGTGAAAGGGGTTATTCCCCTCCGAGGAGGGTCCGGTGACGGACAGCCGCGGCGGGTTCGCGGATAAATTGCGCGTTCCCGTGTTCCCGCTTCAAGCGGCACTGGAGGACACCGTGGAGTTTTAGTGGATTACAGTCCCACATAACTGCGCTATCTCCCAGTGGTAGCGTATGTTATGGGCCACGTGATGTGAAAAGATTGGAGACATATACGCACACGCAAATATATACAAACTTAAACCCACGTCATCTTCCTCAATAACGAAGAAACGATGGACAGATTCTGTGTAAGAATTTGATAAGGTTAAAAAGGGAGTACCTACTGAGATGACGAATAGAGAAGTATGGAAGAAAAATACATGTTGCGCCCGTATATTCCCAGTCGCCCCCGCGGGGATTGCCACCGGGGGCAAATGGGAAAAAAAAATCCCAGTCGCCACCGGCGGTGACTGGGAAGTCATTGCCCCCACTTCAGTTTCGCTATACATTGCATTGTTTCTTGTGTGTAAATAGTCAAAGAACTGCCACTAACTTGGAAGTAGCGCTCGCCGGCCGCTGCCGCGGCACCGCTCGCTGCGCTCGCTCGGCACGCGCGCGTTTGGTCACAATTCTAACCTAACCTAACCTATTACCTACTTGATGAGCCCTGTCAGCGAAGAGTCCTGTCGAAGTAATCTCATCCTTGCGCTATTACTAAATAGAAAACCTATTACCTGTATCATCAGGTAGGTAATAGGTTAGGTTAGGTTAGAATTGCGACTAAACGCGCGCGTGCCGAGCGAGCGTAGCGAGCGGTGCCGCGGCAGCGGCCGGCGAGCGCTACTTCCAAGTTTGTGGCAGTTACTTGACTATTTACACACAAGAAACAAAGCAATGTATAGCGAAACTGAAGTGGGGGCAATGACTTCCCAGTCACCGCCGCCGGTGGCGACTGGGAATTTTTATTCCCATTTGCCTCCGGTGGCAATCCTCGCGGGGGCGACTGGGAATATACGGTTGCGCCGACCACTAATATGTAAATTGGGATAAGGGCAAGAGAATGATGATGAATGATGGTTGTCATGGCATTGGAAGATAACGATGACTGTTATTTTGTCGAGCTTAAGAAGTGGGTCTTCTGTCCTTTATGCTATAGTCAGTAACACGCGACTGAACATAGACCGCACCACATGGATACTTCGACGTATGAGCTGCTCGTGTGTCAGCGGTTACAGTAAAATGACTGACCTATATTATACGTATTTACATTATTCAGAGCGGTCATTGGCTCGTAAACAAATTATCGTTAAATCCATGTTATGCGGAATTCTCGAAATTCAATTTATTGCTGAATTCATGGAATTTACATTGGTATTGTCGTAAATATCGTATTTGACAACATGGGCCCTTCATGAATGATCATGTTTTGTGTACAGTTTTATTTTTTGTTTGTGGTCAGTTTTTACTTTATTTGTATTGTATACAATGTATTGGCATGGCAAGCTGACATAAGGCAAGTGATTTAATTTTATGTTCAGCCTCGTAATGTTATTACTTTGCCTAGCTAGTTTTGTATAGAATCAAGTGTATCTAACTAAACAGACAGCTGTGCTTTTGAGGCTGAGGATTGAAAAACCACCATCCGCACTTATAACCATTACTTCTGTAAACGTTAGTTAAACACCATTTGTCTCATTCATTCCTATGAAACATACGATTCAGTGAAATCATTGACAACGAGAGTTGTGCAAGCGCCGGCGCCGTGCTAAGTGAAGTGCAAACGACGCACAGGCAGTCTGGCACGATACACTCACGACTAATACACACAGCTGATGCACTGACATTGAACACTACAATAATATGTTAGGTGTTTGCAAGAGGAATAGTTCTGCGGACACATACAAAACTGCTTACAAATTAATACAGTTGGCAGCGATGCTGGCTTAATTGCTTGTGGTGCCTTGCCTAGGGTGCGTCAGACTCACCTATATTTATTTATTTATTTAAACTTCTCGCACACAAAAAAGGTACAAAGGCGGACTTAATGCCTTAGGCATTCTCTACCAGTCAACCAAGGGTGGTGCAGAGATTAGATGGCAGGTGCTTTGGATGAGAGGAATGATGAAAAAACCTATAAAATATATCATAATGAATTATAAATAATATTACATAAATAGGTTATTAACTAATAATACACATACATGCATACATATCTACTATAAATATACAGGGTGATTGGTGATTTCGTTCTTTCCTTCTGTATTTCTTGGAATTAACGCACAGAAGGACTGGCAACTGGGCCCTGGGGCGTATTTCCCATTTGCGCATTTTTGTAGTTTGTACACACGGCAACACATCAAGCTATTCATTTTCAGTATAATCTGATCTTGCATTGTATAGGATTTCCGTACAGTGCAAGATCAGCGTAAACTGGAAATGTATAGCTCGATGTGTACAATTATTTCTTGTAGATCTAGGTTCCGCTTCAACTATTGTTTTTGAGGCTTAATTTCTTGCCAGACATAAGTATATTTTACCTTTGTTTTTACCTCAGAACTTTTATTATTGTATGTATCACCTCATGTAACTACCCATATTCAAGCAAATAAATCATTTGATTTGATTTTTTTTTGTATGTAGGTTAGGTACGAAAAGGACATTATGCAGTACGGGAAATCAATTGTTAATTGCAGGTCGCATAGCACGCCACGCCAGCATCAACGATATTATTCGTCGAGCCCTTGTCACCGCCGGCGTACCAGCTGTATTAGAACCAAACGGCTTGGTACGTGACGATGGGAAGAGACCAGACGGCATGACGTTATTGCCTTGGAAGGTGGGAAGACCTCTGGTGTGGGACGCAACTTGTGTCGACACCCTTGCGCCATCCCATGTTCCTAGCACGGCGGGCTGTGCTGGCGCCGCTGCTGCTGTTGCTGAGACCCTCAAGCGGCGTAAATACTGTAACCTTATGGATAACTACAGTTTTGAGCCGTTTGGGGTCGAAACGCTCGGGTCATGGGGCCCGAGTGCACGTCTCCTCTTTAAGGAAATTTCTCGCCGGCTGGTCGACACTTCACGAGACCAGAGGGCTGGGTCGTTCTTTGGCCAAAGAATTAGCATTGCCAATCAACGTGGCAATGCTGCCAGTCTTCTGGGCACGTTTCCTGATGACAGCGATGCGGAGGAATACTTCGACGCCTAAGTGTCCTTTTGTTTTTTGTATTTATTTTGTATATCGTAGTACTAAAATATATATAATGTAATTTAATTAATAAATACATAATTGTTAATTCAATTGCCACACTACGTCTATTTGCCGTATTATAGCCATTTCATAAAACTGCCAATGAAAATTTAAGTGAGTAGACAAATTTTATAAACAATTCTTTACTCTGACTGCTTAGACGAAGCCTTTACGAAATCCATAACGTCCGGGGTTTCAGAAGAACTTCCACATGAAACTTACGACACATACCCAGCCTGTAGTTGGTTGTATCTGTGTATCTGCGGTCATCTGCTTGATATGCAAGCCACGCAGCACTCATATAAGAGATATGTAGGGAAACGACCGCCTCTAATGACACCAGGCAGTTGACGGTCTGACCTGTGACAAAATATGTTGAGAGGTTTCATGCTAAAGAATTGTTGCTAAAATAACGCGAATGAAAAATATATGATTTTCCAAATTAATAAATATAACAAACTGCTTCATTTACCTCATCGTCCTCTGGGTTTAGTCACCAACTGGACATGAGAGACTGGACACGCGTGTGTCCAGTTGGTGAAACTCAAAATTTGTATCACTTATTATTTCGTCATCTGGACAAGCTCTTAAGCGTGTCCACATAGTTAAACTTCAACTAAATCATTTTAAATTTCGCCAACTGGATACACGGCCGCATTTTACCCGAATTCATGACAAAGTACAGTCATGCAGATTATTGGTTTGTATCACAATCATCATCGGCCACTAAACGGCCCACTGCTGGGAACGGGTAATTTTGTATGTCATAGTAAAATAATTCACCATTTGTGAATTTATAACGAAATGCTGACCTGACGAACTTCGTACCGCCTTAGAATCAATAAATACTGTCTTAACCTATCAGCAAAACATCTTGAGTCATTGCGCATGATCTCCTACCTAGTTATGACAACCTCATACGTCGAAGGACTAAAGCGTTTTCTAGCTGACTTACCAATATTACGTGGCACCTACCAAGTTATGAAAACCTAGTACTTCGAAGGCATAAAGCGTTTTCTAACTGACGTACTTGTGTCAGGTGTACTTTTACCGAGTTATGACAAACTGGTACTTCAAAGGCATAAAACCTTTTCAATTACTGACATACCTATGTTGTAAGTTATGACAACCTGGTACTTCGAAAGCATGTAGAGTTTTCTGACATACCTATGTCAGGTGTACTCTTACCGAGTTATGAAAACCTGATACTTCGAAGGCATATAGCATTTTCTAGCTGACACGAAAAATGTATGAGAAAATGAATAGTCCTAATATTTTTATTTTTTATTTTTCCCATATTTTAATATGTTTTCTGCTATTCGGGGCGGAGACAAATCCAACAAATCAAAGATCATAAAAATCGGTTCGCTCGTTCTAGTGTTAAAAGTGGTGTAACGGACCCGACCTTGTTTTATTTACATAGATATGTTTTTGACAGTGATAGTATTCGAAAATCAATATCTCTATGCTTGTCTATTATAATCTTCAACAAGTAGTCAGTTCTATTACCTACACCTTTTTGTATTCCCGGCGGCCGGCGACTAACAATGACGTCTGCTCTGATTGGTTAGAGCGGGTGATAAATTTCAACCCGGTAACTCTTTGATAATAATTCGTTATCAGTTTACTCAGTTTCGTGTGTGCATTAAATGCAGTATTTGTGCCATTTAAAAGTGCCTCTGACTGTACTATTTTTTGAAAAATCAGGGGGGGTTCAGTTGGCGAAAATATAAAATTGATTTATTTTAATTTTCAATATCTGTACATGCGTAAACATTTTAGCGTGTCCAGATGACGAAATAATAAGGTAGCAATTTTGAGTTTCACCAACTGGACACACGCATGTCCAGTGTCTTGTGTCGAGTTGGTGACTAACCCGTCCTCTGTCTAGCCGTTTACCTTTTATGTTGGGGTCGGCTTTCAGTCTAACCGGATGCAGTCGATTATTCAGTACGTAGTTTATATTGAGCGACTCCTACATACGCACATGAAATCAATCAATTCGACAAATCAAAATATTGAACTCCTTCATTTCTTTGACCCCGTTTCATTTCAATGTAAAAAATAATGGCACTAAAAAAAATCACCGTATTTTTGTGTGTTAAATACAATAACACCAATTTTATTTTTTTCCAGATAGAATTGCGAAACCGGACGCTGACTGCACATTGCGCAAAATTCACAATCAAAACAATGTAGACTGGAAACAAAATTACTCAAAATAACAATGTGCCATTAAGTGTGGAGCCCAGTGATCGTAAACAACGTGGGCCTGAACTAAAGAAGTGACAGTGAAAATGTGTTTAAAAAGATAAAAATGGCACAAATAATTAGGATGTGAAACATGTTGGAATGCGTGCGCGGCGCGAGCACTGTGGTACGCGCGCCGGCCGACCGTGGACTAGCACTGCTGAAACAAAACACTGTGCGACGAGTTGTGTTGCTGCTCGGATTGCTGCACTGTGCGAGGTGAGCTTAGACAGTATCTGCAATAATAATAATAATGTTCCTATTGCAGATAAGGTGGGAAAGATTTCTTTCGAAATAAGCAATCATCTTTGAATATATTTTGTCCTTTTCCTCCTGATTATTTATATGTGTGTAGGTACAGTTTAATGTTTCATTATGGTGGTGTTTGTTTTGTGTGCTTTTTACCCTATAGCGCGGCAACAAAGACAAGTTTATGTTTTTCACGTGCATTAATTATACCCTCGAAGCATGAAGATTTTAATCCATGTCGTGTCGTCTAGGTCGCGCTATGGTTATAGGTTAGGTTTCGTTTTTAGTAAATCGTAAGATGTGGACAAGAGAGGTAGATTTTAGACGTCAATAAATAATAATGTCTAGCAAAATAAAGTTTTGTACCATAACCATGTGGGGTATTAAAGTAAAAACAGGTAGGGAGACGATTCCAAAATAGAACACATTAAAAGATTGAAAATATAAACCCCGACTGCAACTAAAACGTTCAATACCATTTTTCAAGCAAGTGGATGCAGTTGAGGCACCAAAGCCAAGATTTAACTAAAATTACTGCCACTATCTGCATCCAGACTGCTTGAAAAGTGATATTGTTTTGGACTTTTTACTTGTAGTTGGGATTTTGTCTTTTCTTGTCTTGTTCTTGTGTTGTTAAAAGATTCAGTAGATTTACCAAAACACGATTCTTACGAAAGGAGAATGCCCACGGCACTATGGACAAATGTACTCATTTCAACATTTTTGTGTCTTCATCAAATCTTCTTCAAAATACTCGATGACGTATCTAAATACTTCCTCAAAAAATTCAAAACAATCTACAACGGAGTTTCCGAGATATTTACAAAAATAAAAAAACTTTTTCCAAAAAAAAAACAACCGACTTCCAAAAAAACACTACAAAGTGAAAAATAACTTTAATTTCGGAAGTCGGTGTCTTTGGAGCTGTATTTGAATTTTTTGTCACCGCCTTCCGAAATTAAAGTTATTTTTCACTTTGTAGTGTTTTTTTGGAAGTCGGTTGTTTTTTTTTTGGAAAAAGTTTTTATTTTTCACTTTTTAGTGGTTCACATGTGCTTACACCTTCACAGCATACTGGCGTGATGTTATGTTATGAACTGGTGTAAGCAATAGACAGAGATGAGATTTCAGCAATCCCAGTCCATTTGCTATCATTTATTGAGGAGTTCCGTTGCATATCTCCAAAGTTCTTCATCAGATCTTCACCAAATTGAAATGGAACTACTCTGAGAAAGTACTCTTCCAAAAAATACCTAAATCGCTTTGTGTGCCTATAAAATTTGAAGAGTTCTCTCCATTTCTCCAGGATCCCATCATCAGATCCTGATTTGATGATCATGGGACCACCTGGGAAGTATACCCTTTCAAACAAAAAAAACAAAATTCAAATCGGTCCAGCCATCTTCGAGTAATCGGGGAACATACATAAAAAAAAAAAAAAAAAAAAAAAAAAAAAAGGTTCCGACGAATTGATAACCTCCTCCTTTTTGAAGTCGGTTAATGACTATTTTGAGGATATGTTCAAACACAAAATGAACTGAAAAAAGGGTTTAAATGGGTTTACGAGTAAGCCTTGTGCCTTAGAAATACATTTGAATAAAATCTGTAGCAGTTTGGCTATGTTAGGTGCCCAGTTACTGGTGACCACCTCACAAATCTTACTGTTTTAGATTTTGGGTATCTTTGTGCTTCGCAATCTTAGTCCCACATTTCATTAAAACGGAAAGCATGTAAGCAAACATTATATTATATTATATAACATAACATCACACCTGTATTCCCCAAAGGATTAGGCAGAGGTGTAGGTAACTATGTGTAGTAAGGTTCGCCAGTTATGTTTAAGTCCCATGTAATAGGGGGCTAGCCTATTGCTATCAAGCGGGCACAAATCCAGACTCCAGGCTGCTAATGAGCAATTCCAGATGGAAAACCCCAACAAGACTTTACCCGACCCGGGAATCGAACCGAGGACCTCATGCTCAGTAGTAGCGCTTGAGACCACTAGACTAACGAGGCAGTCAATGTTATATTACTTATATAATGAAAGTAATAGTGTATTACTTGATAGCCGATTGCCTTAGTATTTTATCTAGATCCTACTCAAATCATTGATTGCAGTATGTATCATGAAATGGTCTAAGTTAGTATGAATGGCAGTTTCCTGCTACAGCTACACTAGGCTTGCATAAAAAATACATAAAATGTTCATGATATTATCAGGAATCTCCGACAACATGAGTTTGCGTATAGGTGGCGTAAATCTCAAGGAGCAGTTGAGACATCGCCCCACAATCGCACTCGGGGTGATAATTATATCACAACATAATACAATTGTGAATATTTGTACACAAAAAGTCCTGTCTTTAGTAATATACAACAAACACAACACATACATGGTGTAGCGGCGAAGGAAGTATCTATATTATTTTCAATGGGTTTTGGAGCAGTAGCCGAGGAATTAAAAACTCAAACTCGACGCATAACGTACCAAAACCATCAGAAAAAACATTCTGGTTGACCGTTGACATGACAGAATATTGAAAAAGTATGACAGAAAATAAATATAATGTCAAAAAGGGTTGTACCTGTGCTAATAAAAGAAACATTCGATTATTACTTGTTCGATTGATGCAGATGAAAATCTTTGTTTTTTTTATCAACGTGGGTCGAATAGTACTTATTATTTCTTGAGACGTTTGAAACTATTCCGATTTCAAACCAACAATAAATAAAAATATGACTTTATCAATGGATGCCAGTTTGCGGTGCTCACCACACACTATCGTTTCGTCCGTCACATAATTGAGTGAAAATAAAATATACAGATGTACCTACTACCTACCTATGATTTAGTTTTATGGGATATTAGAAACTGATTTATTTATTTTATCTTGCTAATCAATACAGAATCGATATAATTTATGGGCGATATCATATAATCGATATCAAATAGGTAGGCACATTAAACGCAATAGAAAAATGGACATCCCTAATAACTTAATTTGACAAATGACAGGAGATTGTAAAAAAAATGGCGTACTTTACAGTCGGAGACGTAAAAGTACTAATTATTGTTCAAAAAACTATTCCATTATAAATATAATTTAAGTCCTCTTCAAAAAATATAAATATATTTTAGATATTTCATACTGTTCAACTTCTTGAGACACAAGACATTTTTCAAGAGTACTGTCCATGGGCATTCTCTTGTTATTGACGCTGTGTACTTCTAAAAATAGCCTAACAATCAGGTTATGACATAACATCACGCCTATATGTCCCGAAAGGTTAGACAGAGGTGTTACAGCAGGATCTAAACGACTACACCTGTATTTTGCAAGTTAGGTTGATGACGATAGACTCGCCCCGTGTTACATATGTGGGACTAACTAGGGGACGAGCCTATCGCCAGCTATCTACCGGACACATTTCCAGAATCCGGGCTACTACTGAAAAAGAACAGATGGAAAAACCCAATAACACTTTTCCTGAAGTGAAAGAACCCAGGACCTCAACTTTAGCAGTAGCATTCGCGGCCACTAGGCTAACGAGACACTGTAGCTAAATTCTGAAGCATTTAGGTTATAAATTTGTAATTTAACAAATATTTGCGACGAACTGTGGGAAATATGGCAACAAATTTGTTAGTATTTAGGCGCTACACTTATTGCAGCTAAGAGGAAATGCCTCGCATGCCGGCTCCCGCTCGTTAAACGAGCTATATTTCTAGCTCTAGTGTTACTACTGAAATGAACTGTTCGAACGCATTTGGTCCAGTCATAGAATTACCCAAAATGCACTCAAGCGCATGTGCATAACGTGTGTGTGATGTGAACAATATAATTATATTGGAATACGGATGTTCAATGTACTAAATGTGATTTTTTTCTTAAACCGACTTCAAAAATAGGAGGTGGTTCTCAACTCGGATGTATTTTTATGTTTTTTACCTCAGAACTCCGTCATTTATAAACCAATTCAATCAAAAATATTGTTTTCGTAGGAAAGCGGTGGCCGACGGTTATACAGGCGTCATGAAAATCTGTAATTTTCAGCCAGCATCTTACATTAACGTGTTAAAAAACGCTCTGTACGCTCTGGACAGCCGTCATTGTGTGTCCGTTTATCGGAAACTTTAGATAAAGAACAGCCTTAGAGAACCAGATGCCAAAAATGGTATTGATGACGACAATCCTACTAATTTTATAAGTGTAAAAGTTTGTGAAGATGTTTGGATGTTTGTTAATCAATTACGCAAAAACGGCTGAACGTATTTGGGTGAAATTTGGCACACAGATAGATTATAATTTATAACCTAGATTAACACATAGGATACTTTTATCCCGGTAGTACTGTCCCGTGGAATAATTTCCGAGCTCCACGCGGGCGAAGCCGCGGCCGGTAGCTAGCCATCAATAATTAAACAGTCTTCAGTCACTATTGCAAACAAACCAACAACTAATACACAGGAATCATCCAAATAATGGCACACACTTTAATAGCAAATTCTTTCCTTATTTAACCTGTCGCTGTCGGACCGACCGGTCCAAAAACATAAAATCCGATGTCGTCCAGTGGAACGGTTCCTTAAATAAAGTGCAGTCTTATCGCGGACTTGCTCATTTGTTTGTAAGTTATGAACTTATGACACTACGACACTTCTTATTCCGAATATTATTAGCACCTTTGTGCACTAAAAGGTTAAACTGTGAGTTTTATGAAACATTTAAATGCTTTCGCGTAAAAGGCGTTCTCACGCCTTTAGAAACCTATTGATCCCGTATTTAGTTGATTACATCACTACACTGACTGATCACCACACCAAGGCTCGCGTGCAAGACCTCCTCACTTTCAACCTTTCCCCGCCATTCGTGGTGAGTGACAGATGACATTGGTGACAGCAGCAAACTCACTACTTGTGTGAGTAAGACAGTGTTTACATATCTATTAAATACAGTCGCGGATGGATTGTCGAATTCGTTGTATTACAAAACAGCTGCGTTACGTAAAACAGCTGAAAAACGTTCAGCCGGTTTGCCATTGCACTTCGTTTAACAAAACTGCTACCACGCTACGTTTAGACGTACTTAATACAGAATGACTTATCTGCAGTCACAATAAGCGTTTAGTGTTTTGTCTAATGCAGAATTTGTCGCAGTGACTCAACAAGCGCTATTTCTAAGTTGATCGCAGTTACTTGGCTATTTAGTATTTTTAGGACTGACTTCTATAAAACTGATGACTTAACTTTTATTGAATTGTCCTTTAAAACACGGTTTTCACTTAAGTTAGGGTCTACTTTCACTCATATTAGTCATTTATGTATTTCTGTTGGGGACGCCAATAATGTTGTTATGACACAACCCCCCGCGAACAACATAAGTTTGAACCAAAATCTACGATCTGACGTTTTATTTCATGTTGTTTTACATAACCTCTAACCTTAGAACTCGCTGCATTGATAAACACAAAACATTTATGCAATCGTGCATGTTAAAGTTCAGGAATTATGTAAAACCACTAATCCTCGTTCAACTATAACAGAGCTGTTTTGTAAAATAACCAGTGGTTTTGTAAAACATCGGATTCGACAATCCATCTACGACGGATTCACTACTACGCACATTTTTCAAGGAAAAGAAGAAAATTGTTGAAGACTGATGTAATAATGTAATGTGTGAATATTTAAGTGATAGACTTATAAAGTCATAACTTATGTACTCGCAACTTTAATTTAATTTGACCTATTAATTATTAATACATCTCTTATTATTACCTGTTTATATTATATTTTATTTTATATTAATTGATTGTATTTTAGATTTTAAAAACCAGTAAAAACCTACATGAATTTTATAATATAGTAGTTTTGCTAAATGTTTAATATTTAACAAATGTTTCCTCTCTAACTTACTTATTTTGCTGTGCCCGACAGGTCCATATGATTTAATTATAAGTTTACCACCTAAGAATGCCTACATGTGGAATGCAATAAAGTATTGAGTATTGAGTATAATTTTTTTGCAAGTTTCATTGTTTCTTACGTATTTATTTGGGTTTGACGCAAAATGTGCACTTGACGCAAAATGTGCACTTCGCACAATACGCACTTCGCAAAATGTGCACTTGACGCAAAATGTGCACTTCGCACAATACGCACTTCGCAAAATGTGTATTTCTCAAAATAGCACTTCTCAAAATGAGCATTTCTCAAACTGAGCACTTCTCAAAATGCGTGTGAATTTTATCACAATGGGTCAAAATAAAAACACTATGCTTTTTTATTATTTAGTCCTAACACACCAACAGGAATGTAATAATCTTCTAAAATAACAACACGTAAATTAATACGATAAGTATCCTTAAGCACTAAAGACAACAGCTGGTATAGAATCACTATACATAGTTTCAGGACAAAATAATAATATATGTTTATTAAAAAAATAAAGACACATGCAGTGCACAGCATACCTACTACAATGAATGGGCGGAGTACCTATATTATCTGCATAGCTGACGTGTACTGAAAATACATAATCAAACATTTCCTGAACGTGATTACTTTTTACATCTACTTAGGTGGAAAAAATTGTGCATTTTTTTTTGTATGTTAACGGTTTTTATTTTGACCCATTGTGTGTCTGCTCATTTTGAGAAATGCTCAATTTGAAAAACGCTCATTTTGAAAAATGCTCATTTTGCGTCAAGTGCACATTTTGCGAAGTGCACATTCTGCGTCAAATCCATTTATTTCAAATCGAAATCTCTCAATTTTCACACAACTACACACCCTTTATTATAAAAATAAAATTATTACTTTTTATCTTAAATGTTAAACTTGTTTTAAAAGCATTAGCAGTCTACTCAGCAATTGAGCGAAATCAAATTATCAAAATAAACATATTCATCATTCAAATCGTATGCTAATGTATTCGGGTACCTACTTATCAAAGTTATCAAAACAGTAGTTACGGCAAATTATCTTTAATCTCACAGTCACTACCTTACCGATGGTAAACACGCTACCAAATAACATCACTTATCAGAATTCACGGTTAAATAAACCTCAAATGACTTAAACCATACATCAACTTTTAATAAACCATCGACAAGAGATTGATCGAAAAAACACAAAAGGAAACGATTCAACAAAAGGTAGTAGGTACCTACCAACAATACCATCGAACCCCGTAATTACAGATAATAAATCCGCAAATTGTCGATCGAACCAATATTAAGTTTACAAAAAACAAACATGAACAAATCTTTGTGAACATCAAACCTATCAAGCCTGAACAATGATGTGAATAGTTATATATTTGTCAACATGTTTTTTTTTTTACCAAATTAAAGTGAACGTGTCCGTTGGCCCAAAATTGTGGGTTGAAGACTCGAGCGAGAGCCGGGAGCGGCCAATTATGATGTTTTTGTAGTCTGTAACGGGTGCTTGTTAAAAGTTTTTCGTGCGTGTACCTGCTCGCAAGGATTCACTGCACTGGTATATGATTCACAACGATCCCTATCTAATTTCCATATTTTAATGTTAACTACCCTTCGGATATTAAGTATAAATTCTTTGCTCACATCCTTCTAATCACACACTGCGATATAATCTTAAGTATCTGCATGTCTGTAAAATTGCATCACAGCATATGTAGCTCGCCCAACAATTATGTCGAAAAAGCTATCGATCTCAGACATTCGCATTTTATGAGCCATTACGAGACATTTGTTCAATTTGTTCTGTTCACAGAGAATGATGGGAGAACTTTAACAGCTCCACAAAAGAGCATTCTTGTGATGTAACTCGACGCTGGCATCGAAGCCCATCATTACTGCCAATCCTTTTAACTAAACCACATAAGGGCAGTATGAAATCACCTTTAATTTTCGCAAGTAAATAAAACTAGACCCTATCCCGTTGGACTAGAATTTAAAATGCATTGTTACTAGACGTGATTATGACAGTCGATCATTGCCGATTTCATATTTAACAGCCTCGCCCATTCGCCCACGAGTCCGTATCCGCCTTTTCGTATAAAGGCCGAGTTAACGTTCAGATGTGTAGGCTTTAGTTGGGGCGTGTTAACGTAAAAATACCGTGGTAGATGAGAACGAAACAGAACTGCATCACAAACTAATATCACAAAAGTTCAAATCAATAACATCATAACAAGCAAATACAACCGCAGATGTTATTGTAATAGTCATTTAGATTTAATGTTAGGAATGGGTCTTCTGGATGTTTTTATTCTCTGGTTGCACAGTGGGCTGACACTGGTCAGTTGTTATGTATGGAGCCACAGAGGTGTGTGACGCAACCTTGTTAGCGCGTATTACTACAATACATTCCTTCACTATAATAGACTTTTTATAGCAACAACGGTAAATTATCTGATTCGGGTTTAAATTAGATGATGGCGCCGAGTGATTAGCTGCATTCTACGCCAACAGTTCCCAGTAACATTTAAGCGAACAATATTTTTTTCTGTATAACTTGTCTGGATCATCAATAGCTGTTATTTGCTATGATTCCGAGAAATATTATCTTTGAGACGAGGAAAGGTCGAGTTCTATAAGAATCTAGAAATTTAGTACTTATTATTTACTCAAATAATAAGCGACGAATTGAAAAAGGAGTGGACTGACAGTTTGAGTGATTTATTCGGCCTACCCAAAGGTCCTTTCTTTGGTATTGTTCCTCGCATCGTTGAGCTCTTTAAGTTCTGAGTTGAGCTGCACGATTACTGATAAATGCGTGCACTGACTGGACTGGTCCACTCAATCTGTGTGGTTTTTTCCTCAATAGACCCTTTTAGACATCAATCTACATGGTCTTCACATGATCTGACCAAGATTATGACCGAACTTTAAAAGAGACAGTGACCTCTGACTTTGTTTTGGCCTTTATCATCAGAGTAGTCAGTTAAGAAACGCCGACCTCATCTATGTCGTTTAATGAAATAAGATTGACGTGTAAAAGTGTTTGTAAAAACAAGAAAACAAAATTCGCGTGTGGCACCGCGTCTTGATACAAGAGAACCTTCTTAAAAAAAAAGAGAGAAATTTGATGTGAGAGGCAGAAGACAAAGAGAGTTATATTTTTCTTTTCTCTCACACGAAATGTGCCAAAATTATGGTGCATCCTTGAAATTGCACTCTCGAATTCTCGATTCTCTTCCAAAGCTACCTTCCAACCAAATTATCGATAAGCAGTATTTGAAATTCCCCAGAACGAACAAAGTAACAGGATCAATAATAAAAAGTCTAAGCCAATTTCTATGAACAACAAAAAACTCGGCGACGACGCTAAAATGGCTAGAGATAACGATGCTATTAGCTCACCGTAGACGTCTATAAATTTCCAAGCCCTTCTGAGAACAAGACACTCAATCTAATAGCCTTCGATTTTAACAAATTGCTAATTCGACTTGTCTACAATTTTATAAACATTTTTATTCATTATCATCATCTTCTCCCTAAGAAACTATCTTTTGGAAGGGGAGACGAGAATCTACCTACTCTATTGTGTATCCTACTATAGTAATATTATGAATGTGAAAGTTTGTATGTTTGGATGTTTGTTACTCAATCTCGCCAAAAACGGCCGAACGGATTTGGATGAAAGGACTTTGGCAAAATTGAATGGGCTTGTAACCCAGAATGTACAGATATAAAATCTATCTCATTTAATAGTAAACTGATCTTCCACAAACAAAATTATAAAGATGCATATTGCTCAGCAATATGGGACAAAAAATATGAAGGTTTGTTAAAGTTGTTTTTTACTTTACTGCTAAGGTATTTTATGTAGACTTATGTGTATATATTGCTAGGCGTCTAATATTAATAGTATATTAGGTGATGCTGAAACAACTAAGACGAGAGGGCTCAATTCCGAAAAATGTTTTCAAAGCCATAAAAAACAATGTTGTGTTCAATTTGTCTTTTCCTTGAATTCGTTGCAAGGCATCTTCTTATACTGTCATAGCATGTAACACAGACACAGCTATGATGTTATTACTGTGATGGTAAAATAAGAATCTAATAGTCTAGGATTTGACCAGGACGCGACCGACGTGAGAATATGTTTGTGTATAAATAATACCTCTCGTAAAGATGATTTTAGTGGGAGGTACAGAATTATTAAAGTAGAACGTGCCACAAAAGTTAACCACTCCGTTAAAAGATCAGTCACATCAATGAGTAATGATCATGTCACATGCTGCCTGATGGGTTCTCTAATTGTGATACCACATTTGACACTCGCTTGTAAAAGGTCCATTTCCAATTCAAGTTTTTTTTGAGTCGAGCAATTTCTCTGTATCCTCATAGGAAAAAGTTTTCAGAAAATCAGTAACTTTTTGCTTCCAACTGGGTTTGTGTAGAGGGTAAATATTTTGACCGTTGTTTATAACATTATATAGATAGTCCCCTAGGTAGCAGAAGAACTTGTGGGACAAACTTATACGGAAGAAAGTAGTACTGCACACAGTACATTTCTTCGTTTATCTTTTAATGAATGCGAATCGTAGACTAGCTGCTAATGCTTTTTTAGGACTGTATGCAGAACGAAAGTTAGTCTTATAGACAGTACATCCCACTTTTTGAATAAATCGACTGTAGAATCGACTGTCGAAAGGGAAGACCCGCAGCAATCTTAAGTATGACCCGTTGAGCTCTTTCTGTCTCTATCAAGTGGGTTTTAGCAGCACCTCCCCAAGAGATGATGCAGTAGTCAATAAGCGACTGACACAAGGCATAGTAGACCATCTTGATGGTATGAAGGTCGGATGTGTTTTAATATCTATGGTGTGATTATAAAGCAGGTATTATTAAACACTACTGACAATATCATATTCCGAAGGGAAGCCGAGAGGAATCGTGTTATGAGCTAGCCTCGGCCCTGGTAGTGTCTCTTTTTACTTTTTCAATGTTTTTCAGGATTATGGTTCAGGGTATTATGAAAAACTATTGCAAAACTGGGTTCAAATTGCTTTCGCTAATTAAAATGTAAAAATTAGAAAACGTGACGTTCAGTTGACACGGTGTTGTCACTCATTTTTATTATTATTATCTTGAGTGTTCTTTTTCTCAGCTCTAGGCTGGTTTAAGCTACATTTACGGGCCAAAACCAAGTAAACGTAGCGAGTGGTGAACTTTATGTTGAGAGTGTGTTTTCGTCCAACTGCATAAATTTCCTAACGATTCTGCATGTGTTTAGGATGTCTGCTTTATTATTATTATTTATTAGTTGACATATATCACAGAATTAAATACTAAATATTTTATGTCACACTAGCTGACCCGTGAGTCGTTGTCCTATCAAAAGTTAATACAACAAACCTATAAAAAAGGAAATACAGTTTTCAGGAATCTGTTAAAATTTTTCGTTCCAAAAATACCTAACTCAAACATTTTAAAACAAACAATAGTCAAATCGGTCCAGTGGTTGTCGAATGATGCGCTTACAGGGAGGTAAGCGAGGAGACCAAAAACAACTGCAAATATTTTTGTTTCACATAAACCTACAAGGGCACTTATTTACACTTAGGTATGCGGCAAGAAACTTACGGTTACTGGTGTACAAATAATTGGCTTTTGCAATATTTTAAATTGCACTGTTAATAGATATGGGAGGACAGTGCAGGCCTGTTAACAGGTACTAGGTTCTAAACAAAATGGAACATTACTAACAAATCGAAGCATCCCTGTGTTGGTGGAAACTTTTCGCTATGCAACCATATTTTATTTTTATTACACACTGAGACTGAATTAAACTGATAACCATTAAAATTCAAGTGTTTTTAAGAAACTCTACCATTAAATAAGATCACTTCCGAATACTTTAAAATACAATAATATCGTTGAACACAGGCCACAGTCGCAGCGTGTAGCTGACGTCACACGCGGTCGGCTGAACATCTCGCTGTTAACGACTCCTCACCAGTTACAACCAAATTAACTGCCTTTAATAGTCGACGAGCCTTTGAGGTTAGGGGAACACCACACTTTAAGCTAAGATACGCTATTGGAAAATTGGTACAAAATATTGAAAAAAGTCATGTAAATTAGCAGCGAACCGCTAGACAAAAGACGAATTATATGTTTATTAAGCCTCAGTAAACTAAAAAAAGCTCAGAATTAGTCTATCCTTGTTAAATTATCTCAAAATCAAAGCGTTCACCCTTTGCCCAGGCTTATCCCTTTTCATCTGAGGTTGGCTTCCCTCGTCATTCATCGCCAGATGTTCCGGTTCTGGGTCGTCAAATGTTCCGGTTCTGGGTCGTCAAATGTTCCGGTTCTGGGTCGTCAAATCATTCACTTGGGCTTGCTTGAGGTCGTTTTTGACGACAGATATCCAAGTGAGAAGGGGTGTACCTCGCTTTTTTGGACCTGGATGCATGTAGATGGCTTGCTTAGTCATGTGTTCTTAGTCAGGCCTTCTCATTACATGGCCATACCACCTCAGAATCAAAGCATTCATGTCAATGAAACCATTTAAGTACAGGTACTTTTGTATTGTTAACGGAGTCGGCCAGTCAGAAAGAGTTTATACACAGATGTAATACTAAGCCATGAAAAACAAACTTATCTAGTAAATGAAGCCAAGTCTCGCAACTCAGTTCTTCTACCGTAAAATGTTGTGAGATCTATGTAATACCAAGTCGGTTAATTTATTCAGTCCTTACTTAAGGTCCTTCTGTGTTAAGTTATTACGTGACTTACATGAAAACAATGTATCTCACAAAAGTAATACATATTGTATTAAATTAGATTGTTTAGAGCGATTGCCAAGTCAATCTATTTATTTAAAACATAAAAGATTTTTAATATTGATATGGTCACTTTACGATGTTGTTAGGTTAGCTAATGAGAATAGAATAGAATAGAATATTTCTTTATTTTGAAAAAAAAAAACATATATTATATGTAATTACGTAATAACTTAAGACAGAAGGACCCTTATGTAGGGACTGAATAAATTAACCGACTTGGACAACTAATTAACCGACATGGATCTCACAACATTTTCCGGTAGAAGAACTGAGTTGCGAGACTTGGCTTCTTTTACTAGTTATGTTTTTGATGGCATCTCATTTCTTTTTGTAGATATACATTATACATATATACAGGTACAATGATTCATTCACTGCAAATTTAACTTTGTAATGCTATATATTTATATGGGATTACAAAGTTATTTATGCAGTTGGTGTATCTAGAAAACAGGACCGAAATTGCAAAATATTTTAGTTTTTTCTTAATTTATACACTAAACTCTAATTGTATTCTAAAGAAGCTTCTTATGTCTGCTAGAAGTGCCTTAGAGTTTTGATGACCGGTCAGTAAGTGAGTGAGTAAGTGACAAAATTAAGAAACTTTGACTAGTTATAATTCTGAAATTACTGGTTCAAATTGAATGAAATTTGAAATATACCGTGTTTATACAATGGCTGCTTGGTTACTAAAAATTCAAACTTCTAGTTTTATCCACAACTAAGTTATAGGGGGTCGAAAATGGCCTGAACTGCTTCAAGAAAAGAATGGTACCCGGCCGTGCCCCTTTTTTGCTCGACTTATAACCTTCTGTAACTGCGGTTGTGGAGCTGTTTCAAGTGGCCGAAACACAAGCCATTTCCATCTTTCGCTATAAAATGTCACTGCGTTCGTTCCCAAGCTTCTCAAGTCAAAAACAGATTTATCTGTCAAATAGAAAGCGCTTTATGTGCACTAAGACCTCTCAAAACTTTGGCTAACCTGTTAGTAGCCTTTCTGAACTATTCCAGATAAACACTAATAAGCGCTAACAAGCACCAATAAGTACCAATAATAAATCATGTAAATGTTTGCTTTGGCATCGTTTTTGGACAATATATTCAATATCAGTTACCTGCAGCCGCTGTACTGTATTGTTCCCATGCTACTTTCACCCCATTGTCTAGAACATAGATACCTGCAGTTGTTAGCAAAACTATTTGAACCGGCCCAGATATGGGGTAGGAAGTCTGAATGTGAAGCCGGTAAATGTAATGCACCTGCATGACTGTGGAAGCGCCCTAGGAGGACATAATAAAGTGACCTTATTGGCAATGTTCTCCATAAAGATCAGGTGCGTAGTACTTGCAGCCGCCGGCGCCGGCGCCGCCGCGCATGCGTGAACGTATACGAAGTAAAAGAAGTATGTAGTTGTATCAGGTGCGTAGTAGTTGCAGCCGCCGGCGCCGGCGCCGCCGCGCATACGTGAACGTATACGAAGTAAAAGAAGTATGTAGTTGTATCAGGTGCGTAGTAGTTGCAGCCGCCGGCGCCGGCGCCGCCGCGCATACGTGAACGTATACGAAGTAAAAGTATGTAGTTGTAACAGGACACATTCTGTAGTTTCAGCCTACCCCATGGGAAAAAGGCGTGAGTTTATATATAAATATTTGTATGAATGACGCGATTGATTATTATTTTCTTCTGGAAATACATCTCTATTAGTTACAGAACTATACCGATCGCAATGACAAGACCATCACTGCCGCAATGATACGAACTTCTCATGATATTATTATCTATTCTTTTTGTTTATTGCTCAATGTACACACAGTTAAAGGCTTTCACAAGGCTAAACTTGTGAACACATGACTCTGTTAGGGCGCAGCAAGTAGGAACATTTATGTTATAGCCAGGTTACATTGCATTCTAAATAATTTCACAACATAGATTAGTATAATTTTAGGAACTTTAATCTCTTACTATTTTTTTATTATTATTAATTATTCACATATATGGTAAGTATAACTTATAAACTAAGCCCCACAAAACCGTAGTAAGTAGTGTTTGACTGTGGGGTCGCCCTTTTGGTCACAGTTCTAACCTAACCTAACCCATTTAATCGGGGGGCCCCGACTTAAAAACCAGTCTGGCCTAGGACAAACTAGTTTGGCCTGAAATCGGGTTTGGCCGGTAACATAGGAACTTTAAAGCTTAGCTGGTACATTTTACTTAATCATCATCATCATTTCAGTCAACAGACGTCTACTGCTGGACATAGGCCTTCTCCAATTTGGGGGGGTTTGCCATAATCGCCACGCTTGGCAAACGGGTTGGCGATCGCAGTATGGTGGTAAAATGCATGGAGAACGCTGCTGCCCATTCTCTTGTAAGTCCCTTAGTCGCCTTCTACGACACCCACGAAAAGAGATGGTGCTATTCTTTACGTCCGGCACCACACGGAACTTAATAATATTCTTAATTTACTACATAAATAAAATCTATGTGATGGGACCAAGAAAAGTTCTCATCTAATTTTATGCCAAGGTAAGTTACACAGTCAATCTTTTCAATAGGTCTACATTTACAGTCCAGTAAGTTATTATAGTGGCATACATAATCATGGGTAAATAAAGGTGGAGTCGCACTATGAGGTCGCAAATATGGCAATGAATTAACATTAATTTAGTTTTATCAGCGTTTAATAATTATAATGCCACTGTCATGCGACCATTTTACAACAGCGTCTTTATATTGCTGTACCCGCTGATAGGTATCGTCTCTGTTAACTCCAGAGCAAAGAATGCACAAGTCACTCACAAACATATACGCTGAAAAATGCTGTACTACTCGGCACAAGCTGTTAATATGCATATGATAGCAAATTGGTCCGCATACCGAGCCCTGCGCCACCCCACCCCGCACCTCGACTCTGTCACTCAGCGCGTCCTGCACCTTCACACGATAAGAGCGCGCGGTGAGGTTATCAGTGAGGTTCTTCCACCCCGCACTCCCCCATTGCATTGAGGATGGTATCAGATTGCAAAGTGTCGAATGCTTTTTTATTTTCAAAAAATATTGTTATAACAAATTTATTAATCCTCTAGGTAACAATTAATTTCGTCCATGAATTCAGTTAACAGTGTATTTGTACTTTTCCCTTTAAAAACCCGCGTTGATACTCGTTAATGATGTTATTTTTTTGGTAGATAGGTACTTAATTGGTTGACGATATAATTTTCTATAATTTTATCTATAGGTACTACATGAAATTTATATAGGTCTGAAAAAATTATTTATAATTATTAAATTATTATAGGGCGTTTTGGGGATAGTCTCGTGTCATTTTGACCTATAAAAAGTGCTGATTCGCAACCTAATTTGTATAACTGAGTTTTAAGTTTGAACATAGAATAGCTCTTTTCTTGCTTCGCTTACAGTACAGCGTAGTCCTAATACGGTGTTAAATGTTAACTGAGCGGCGTGTAATGTAGTAATTTATTAAAGTTTAACGTTGTAATGTCGGTAATAATGTTCGTAACAGTGTCGGTAATAGGCTTAGAGATAATTCACTCGCGCCTTATAGTGTAAAAGAATTTTCAAAATCGGTTCTGTTGATCCAGAGATTACCCCCTACAACCTCACAACCTCACAAACTTTACCTCTTTATAATTTTAGTATAGATTAAACTTCTATGTGAAAGTTGAAAGAGACAGGTTCTTTACAATCATTAAGTATTTACCTACAAACTAGCAGACCCGACCGACGCTGTCTTTATCCAGACTAAAAATTCCATTGAAATAAACTAAACATTTTTTTTTAAGTTAAACGGTTTTCATGAAAATAATGATGTAGATAATGTACTAAAAGCTAAAAAATAATTCGGTAGGTCCTAGGTACCAGTCATCACACCACTTTCCTCATCAATCTAGGGCATTGATCAGACAAAAAAATAAAATCGTGGGGCGCGTGAAATTTCTATCAACAGTCAACCGCTCCTATCCTATTTACATGTTAACTCAGGTTATGCTACGCTCCATGATTTTAATTTTCTATTTAGTTTTATTTTATTATTATTATTTTTCATAGTGTAGGTTTTAATAATCAAGAACTTTCATTTGATACCCATATTGAGGGGGTTGTGAAAAAATATGTAATCCACCATTTTGTACCGGCGGCCATCTTGGGTTTACAATGATATTGATTAAATTAAATTGTATTGTTAACAAAACTAAAGGTGTGTACCAAATATCAGATCAATGTGCCAACAGGAAGGTGATACAATTTCAAATACTAAATTTGACCCAATATACAAACAGGGCAAGCTAAATAAAACCGTTTAAAGAACCGTTTAACGCGTTAATAATAAAAGTCCGTTCAGGTTTTGCTTAATTTAAAAATGATTTGGGACGCTTTTTGATTTTTTTTTCCATAAAAACCTAATTCGAATTATTTACGAACATTTTAAAACAAAAACATCAAAATTAAGGCTCCTGCAGACCGCTGCGACGTGACTCTACTAGAACAATTTCTATGAAAACTTCATGGGAATTGATCTACTAGAGTTGCGTCGCGCCGGTCTGCGGGAGCCTTCAGTTCAGCCGTTCTCCAGCGACTGGCTAGGTACCTACCCAATAACCAGCATTTCAATTTTATTTATACAGAATAGATATAGATAGCTAACCGATCAGTAAGATAATCTGTACCTTTTGTCAAGACTCATGTCTGTGGTTGATGGGCCAATGTAAGTAGGTACCGAAACTTGACACAACATGTGATTGAATTGATCAAACACTGTGTAAATTAAATGCCTCTGTTCAGTTCCTGTTCAATACAAATTACTTTAAAATTATTATTAATTATTTGATTATAGCTGGCTACTTTATTTGTCTGTGCTCTAAACGAGTTTTATTTATTCTCTTTGTTCGACTTTTTTTCCTTTTGAATGAATACATTGTGCTCCAGTTCCTAATTTAGTAAATACATAAGTATATTACATACGTATAATTCGAACAGCCTTTTTTTATTTCCAACCTCAATTTAATATACGAGTAGGTACTTCAGCAAACATTCGTCACCATCTGCCGAGAGTTTTCATATGTAGGGGTCGGTTTCCAGTCTAACCGGATGCAACTGAATACCAGTATTTTACATGGAGCGACTGCCTATCTGACCTCCACAACCCAATTACTGGGTAATACGATACCCCTTCGTAAGACAATGTCAGACTTTCGGGCTTCTGACGACCCGTGACGACTGTCAGAGATACAGGAATGACCGCCGTAGGCACGTCAGCAAAGATTCGCTTGTTTAATTAAGTAACTAATTAGTCAAACAAATAAAATAACGAAGTGCATTATAACTTTAAACATAGCAAGTAGGTGCTCGTAACTAAACCATAATACACACAACCTACGACTACTGAGTGTAATGGCTTCCCATTACAGTAATGACGCACTTATCAAATTGATCGTTTGCTCAGTGCCGTGTTACAGCGGCTAGTTATGATGACACTCACTGTAACGAGTGCGATGCAATACGGACGCGATATCGACGGTACATCGACGCGATAGGCTGACCATCTCAATGTGTCACATTACATTACGGGCGCCCACGTAATGTAATGTAGTAAGGGTATAAGGATTGTTGTACATTATGGCGTAACGCGAAGGATTATCATTTTGATTTCGCTTTTTGGATTTGAAGAAAGTAAAGTTTTGCACTTTACAACTTAGGTCACAGTTACAGACTAACATAACAAACAGCGCGCCTTCCCCAAAGGGTTAGCCAGAGGTATACCTTCAGTACACCCACGTTGCACCAGTTACGGTTAAGCCCCATGTAATAGGGAGCGAGCTAATTGCCACTAACCGGGCAAAAATCGAGACACCGCTACTGAGAAATTCCAGATGGAAAAACCCAATAACTTGCCTGCACCTTAATCAATCCCAGGGTCTCCTGCTCAGCAGTAGCGCTTGCAACTATTATTATTGCAAAAGTAACACGTATTGTTACAGCGCAGTGCACAGCCACGCTCACTGTTATCCAGTTAGTCAGTGTATAGCTTTCCTGACAGTCTATGAAGACATTCATTGTGTCAATATAACGCATTACTCGTCATTAGGGCTGCCAGGCTGCCACTACCGGGCTATGGCATTTTGATGTATTTTTTGTTGTGAGTTCTTAATAAGCTTTCATTTAAAGAATTGTTAGTGTATTATTCTCTGGGAAATCTCATTGGTTAACCAATTATGTTATACATCTGTATTATCAAAAAGAAGATAAAAAACCAAATTCCATTTCAGTTGTAGCGGTATGACTTGCCGTCTTATTATAAAACGCGATCTTACTTTCGTTCTAACCTAAAGCTTTGATTCAGTTTTTACATTTCCAACTTTGTTTCGATTTAGATTAAGTACAAATTGACGACTTACTCCGGTGCTAAGTTTTTTTTAAATAATTTAAATAATAAAATATATTTTTTTTTCTGCTACAAATAACACTAGATACTAAAAAAAAGAATGGACAATAATATTACAATACATTAGTGCTAATTTGTAAAAACATTGGGTTCTTAATTAAAAAACTGACTTGGTCGTTTAAACCTAATCTAAATAAAAACCTTGTGTTGTGAAAGCTGAAAGCCAAAGTAAAAGATATACCTACCCTCTGGTATATGTTTTATTTTGGCTTTACGTAGACAAATTCAACAAAACCAACGAAGAGATGATTAGATTGTGTGAAAGTAGCAAGTAGCAAGAGCCAATACTGAGATGTCAGAATCAATAGAGACGACATTTACGTATAGAACGCCGACCACAAATAAAACGATGAATTGATAAATTCACTCGAGCCATCGGAGTCCATTGACACCAAAAGCAAGCGGCTTATCCTGCCATACTCTGTTGATCGCGACAGATACATCAAGAGGCGCCACAATCACACAATTCTACCAACAATATGTATTGACAACCCTAATTAATTCAATATTTATAGTTCACTTAAGAGAATGAAGTGTAACGCGTACACTGTATGCCAAACGTAGTGGCCCAACGACAGGTGCCACAGTGACGTATGTGGTACACTGGCGAGCAGGCACGTCGTTGATATTACACTGCCGAGCAATTCATTTGTTGTGTTCAGCCGCTTCCGAGTGGTCTAAATCGGCCGGATGCTTGGCGCTTTGTAGTGGGACGATGGGCTACTGAGAATCTGTAGGATATCAAATAAATCCTACACCTGCACCCTAATTGCGTAACATGCGATTAATCATAATCGGTTTCATTTTGACAGTTCAACAATATTCATTGCGTTATATACGTTGTTGAGCAAACACATTTTTCGAACATATGAAACAATAGTTCAGCCATCTGTTTCAAAACGAAACAGTTTATGATTAATCGTGAGTTACGCAATTAGGGTGCAGATAGCATCATGTCTGTATTCCTCGACAAAACCAAGGCAGAAAGGCTTGTTCGTCGATTTGCACGGATTCACTCGCCCGAAGCGGGCGAATCGAACCTTTTACACGTTTACAATTGGCACGTTTTGAATTTTATGCATTACAGTAAGAACATTCGTTCTATTTTCTCCTATTATCTAGTTAGAAAAATACAATTTTCTCGAACATGTATCCTTTCACTAAGGAAGAAGGTTTAGGCTGTGTGTGGTCTATGACTGAATTAATATAAGATTTTTATTAAGTAGATGGAAATGGCGATTCTGCGGTTTTTGTTTGACTGAGGGACGCTAGATAAAAAAATCTCTGTGAATGTTTTACTTCATCATTAACCCACCATTTTTGAAGGCACCTATTTCATTGCTAAAACCATGTAATTACCGCACCTATTTGGCCTCAGCCTTAGCCTTCACGTCGTCTATGTAAGGCCACGCCATGCGCCAGTACATAATGTAGAACTAATAGCGGTCGCTCCGTAAAACTGTCATTATCATTATGTTTTAAATACGATTATTGCATTAGCGCGCTCCGTCGACGGGTAGCGGACACATGGCGCGGACGCGGGACCAGTCAATATACCAATAACTAGCGAGTTATCAAATAATAAAATTGTGAACAGACTATTTTTATTTGCTTTAAAACATGGTATGCACGGCGACATATCAAGCTTTACTTTTCCAGTATAAGATGACTTCTCATTGTATAAAAAGCCTATACTACCTGAGGATCTTACTTCTGAATAGATCGACTGATGTAGGCTAAAACCCCTATAGCTAGGTTCCCGATAGTTAGGTGATGTGTTTTTTTTAACAGGGACCTTTCCTCCCTTTGTTTTATTGCACCATCCCGGTTCGACTCCGACACGCTAACGCTCGCCACTATGTCCGCACCCTTCACTACATTGTGACATTATAAGCCAATTTTATACCTCCGACATTGATTCTCCATAACTTAGATCAGCTCCAGCCATCAGCTTGTCAGCCCGTATTAACATCAGCATAATTTACCCACGACATGGAAACTCTTTAGCAGTAAGTGTTATTGTGTCTATTCGACGATTATATTATTATAATGACAGTCAGGCGCATGTCGCCCAGTAATGGCGGAGATCAATAATAGTGTTTATTACAGATTCGCGGTCTACGAATATTTATTGTTTAGTGTTGACTCACAAGGGTGTCACATTGTGGTTGGTCCGCGGAAGGTGTCTGTGCCCAGCTGTGTAGTGTTCGGTTTATTGGACGGTTTGTGTGGTCCTCGTCTTAGATCGGTGGTTGTAATACTATGTGGATAAGGAAGCTACTGCTCATCCTCTTGACAGAAGCTCTTAAAAGGTAATTTTGCGACTTTCAGTTGACAATGTTCTTAGAACAGATTTCGCTCTACCTAAGATAAATTTTAAGTTAATCTTTGTTTATAAGTATCGAATCTATCAAACCATTTCCCAAATGCAATCAGCTGATACCAGTATTTGACAGGAAGCGACGGCCTATCTGACCTCCACCACGCAGTCACTGGTAGCACGACACCCTTTGGTAAGACTGGTTGTTAGCCTATTGACCTCCACCACGCAGTCACTGGTAGCACGACACCCTTTGGTAAGACTGGTTGTTAGCCTATTGACCTCCACCACGCAGTCACTGGTAGCACGACACCCTTTGGTAAGACTGGTTGTTAGCCTATTGACCTCCACCACGCAGTCACTGGTAGCACGACACCCTTTGGTAAGACTGGTTGTTAGCCTATTGACCTCCACCACGCAGTCACTGGTAGCACGACACCCTTTGGTAAGACTGGTTGTTAGCCTATTGACCTCCACCACGCAGTCACTGGTAGCACGACACCCTTTGGTAAGACTGGTTGTTAGCCTATTGACCTCCACCACGCAGTCACTGGTAGCACGACACCCTTTGGTAAGACTGGTTATTAGCCGTTTGGGCTTCTAACTACCTGTAATGACTGCCAACGATCAACAGCCGGGTTCAACGTGCTTTCCGAGTCATGGAGCTGATTCACTATATTTGTGATATATGGTCACCCATCCACAACCAACCGCGGCGAGCGTACCATCGCAGCATCGCGGAAACTACGCATTTAGCCCCCGAGAGGTACATACTCTACGCTACAATATAATTGTCTGTTGCATATAAAGCATTTCGAACCTTACTGACTTGCAAATGTTTACACCAGAACATTAATTTATATTGAAGGTAGGTACAGACGCCAACACATCAAACTACACCAAACTGTAAAATTTTCCCAATTGAACATTGATCAACCTTAGGCTAATGTTTTAAAGTTAATAATTTATCAAAGCAATTTGACAGATTGGGGTACTACTCGTGCAGTCGTGCCGAACTGGCATGACAGAAGAAGAACAATACTCACGTAATGATATTGAACCAAACCAACAAACACTGACATTTTCAATGACATTCAGTTCAATCTAGTAGCTTTGTACAATGATATCATATCTGCGGTCAGCGGTCAGGCGTGGTCACACAAGTGTCATGACAATGATGACATTACGGTGTGACCACGCGCCCGGCGAGACCGGCGCGTCTGGCGCGGCGGCACGGTCACTGAGCGCACTCAATGCGACCAAGAGGTGCGTCCCATTAACGAGACCATTGTCTTCTTCATAATTTGATTGAATCATAAGTGCATTATGAATGGGATGTGTCACTGTGATCTCAATAGTTATGACTTTATGACTAAAAGATATGCGAACTGACAGTCGATTAGCATGATGTATCGATAATCATCTTTGAAATGGAACTACGGCTTTGTCACAGTGCCTACCTAGTGACTTGGAAACGAGATTCATATCCCGTAGAGATATGAATTTTGAAAACACTTTTACGCTCAAGTGACATTTTATTACCGCGCTGACAAAACTCACTACAACTGACGGTGGGTAAATCAATCAAACTGTCGAACCTTTTCTCAACTACATAGGGTTCGACTTCCTGTCTAGCCAGATGCAGCTGAATATCGGTATTTTATTTGGAGCGACTGTCTCCTTGAACTCCACAACCCAGTTACTGGGTAATACCATATCCCTCGCTCCTGGAGCTTGCTCTTGTTTGTGGAGCCTGGACTTGTGCCCAGTTGATAGCAATAGGGTCACCCCCTGTTACATGGAACTTTATCATGACGGCGAAATGTGGGTGTAGTACTACAATAGGTGTACCTCTGCGTCAACTTCGGGAACAGGTACGCTTGTACCTGTTCCCGAAGTGAAGTTATGTTATCTTGCACATACTTATTTTTTTTAAATACCTATTTTTTACAAATAAACTATTCTATTTTATAAGTACGGTTTTTGTATAATAATTTATAATTGTAGTAATTTATTGATATCTACACTAATATTATAAAGAGGAAAGTTTAGTATTTTTCTGTGACCTGGACGTGCTAAAAGGGCGTTAGTTTATCAACAATCTTTCAAAAATTAATTTGTAAAAAAAGGCCAATGTATTGTGCGCTTTCATACCGTTAAGTGAAAAACAAATGTGATAAAGGGCTGCAGTGTACTTAAGCCAATAATAACGTACGTTATACTTTGGCCCTTTTAGCACCAGTCACAGTTTTGTATGTACCTAACGAATAAACTTAAAAACTACTGAACCGATTTAAAAAATATTTTGCCGTTAGAAAGCTACATTATCACTGAGTAACATAGGCTATATTTATTGCTAGAAATTTTTTGAAAAAAATTATAAATTATTTTGTATTCAAAACTGTTTTAATACCTGTTGATTACTTTTTGAATTCTTGAAATCAGACATTCTATTCAAAAGATATTACGAAATTAAAATGTCAATATAAACAAACTAATGCTTTTGGATAAAAAGTGGCATTTTGTCCCCTCTGTGCCAATCACAAGTTCATTCATAACGTCCACAATGAGCCACGGACCACGGTCGGCGAGACTCTGCTACTGTGTTCTGTGGCCTCATGTGTGACAGTCAGACGTATGTCGTTATGATATTTTGATGACTCACCGATGCTACCGATTACGAACCTACGTTTTTTGGTGAAATGTGGCTGACATTGCTATCATTATGATTATGATCCATTTATTCAGTAGCTATTTCAAGCTATTTGCAAATCTATGCATAGATATAATTATAGCGACTTTTTTAGCGACGACAGAGGCTCGAATTAGGAAATGATTTACAATCGTGACTGTAGACCACAGTAATTAGTAAGAACCTAATAAATAACTCCATTTATGCAATCGTTTGCTCAGTAATATAAACCGTAACCCTACACCTGACCAGCAGGAGAAAGTTCTAATGAAACCATTCCTTATACTAAACCTACCTAAATGCTTGTAAATAAGAGAAATGTTCGTAAATAATACTTTACTGGTAAAGCGGTGGTTACACAATAACCACTGGAGTAAGGCTTCCGCAGACAGGCGCAGTGCGAGGGCGCGACGAAATGGTTCTACCAGAGTCCGGTCGCGCCTTTCTGCGGGTTTCTTTACATCGAGCGGCTGCGGTGACCGGAGACGCGGCCATTTCTGACTGACCACATATTATATTATTATGTAGACAACAGTCGTAACGTCAACGTAATGAAGCGACCGCGGCTGTTTGTAACTCTGCGATGTTATTGTAATTGCGGTACACGGTATAATGCTGAAGAGATTCGATACATTGAGTGAAGCTCTGGCGGCACTGAGGTGAATCCTCAGTGTCGGGAGTCAGGACGCGTGATGCGGGACGCGGGACGCGACGGCGTACGTTGATTGTTTTAGTAAATAATGATAAGAAAACGCCACTAATTTGCGTTTTAGTAAATAATGATAAGAAAACGCCACTAATTTGCGTTTTAGTAAATAATGATAAGAAAACGCCACTAATTTGCGTTTTTAAAATATAGTGGGTGTTGTATAGGTACACCTCTGCCCTACCCTTCGTGAAAGCAAAGCTTGATGTTATGTGTGATGTTAAAACTTGTAACTTGACGATATTATCATGGACGTCCAAATCCACGTCATGGCATCACGATAACAAAGGGAAGTAGAATGTATAGAAGAATATGAAGACGCTTCTGAAATTTTCTTTCATGATAACCTTATACCACGTATTTCCATACATTTTATGGACGGGGAAGTCCACGACAATATAGTCACGCTTAAAAATTATAAAAGCGCAGTTTGGCGCCAGTCTGAATACCTCCTCACAAGTTAGTTCAAAATATTTCGATGCATTTTAAAAGTGACAGTTCCAACCAGTTGCTTCACAAATAAACCATTAATTTAGATAAAGAATCGTCATAAATCGACCCATGTAAAGGGCTCTCCCAGTATCTCCCAGACGGCACGAGACGGGCGCGACCCGATCGCACGACGAGCGTAAATCACTCGCGGCATGTTAATGACCGATTACTGTAAATATATCATCCTAATGATAATAAATCGAGCGGCCTGGCGTCATCAACCGCAGAGAACCTTACGTAACGTTTTAATAAAGATCTTGAGAAAAGGGTAGAACTAGAGCCAAGTTCTAGTAGATTTTAGAGGATGTTGGAAAGAGTCAACACTGTGGCGGCTAGAAGTAAATACGTAAAAACTTGTTGCGCATTCTCCCTTCTCTCTCGCGCTCTTTTTGAACAGTAAACGAAACTGTACCTTCTCGATCAGCTCGATGACTCTAAATCGAGTATACCCGACTCCAGTCATTTAGAGACAATAAATCTCGTATACTGGGCTCCAGTCTTAAGTGTTCACTTCTACCGGATGTTCGTAAGCACAAAGCCTCTTTTTTTTACTTTTTGTTTTCGACAAACAAATAACTGATTCATTAGCATAGCCCTTTGTCACATCTTGACCGATCCCAGACTTTACGGAATCAATGAAAACTTTCTGTTTCAATCACACAAAGGTCTCGTAACAAAAATAATGAGTACCGGGCGGGTAACTCTTAATGACACAACTTTTTCTTACTCTGCCGAGCATCGGTCCCGTCCAGGAATTGTCCGGATCCCAGGGTGGGCTGTATGGAACTGGGACGGTGGGCTTAACATTCCAACAACTCGTACATTATAGGATGACATCATTATTACATCGATAGGGTAATAACTATGATCGGGATTACGATATTCAACCACTGTTGGTGAGACTAGACGAAACCGACACAACATAATTATTTTAATTTGATTAGATGGCAATCAAACTAACGTGGCCCTATCTAATGACAAGTGGTCACCTACGCGTCTGGACACTAGTGGACATCTGCAAAATCAAAGATCATATGTGCCCGTCGTTACATCTGCTTGTCATCCTTCAAACGAAATAGAAATTGGTATGGTTGTAGTAATTTCTTTGAAGACTCCTTCCCACAGAGCTCTACGACTTCTGTCTCATAATTTCGATGGTACAACTGTTGGCCCAAAACTTTGCAACTTCCACGGCATCATCGGTGGTAGCAAAGAGGTCGCGGTGGCTGCAGTTTTTGGGTCACAGAGGACGTAGTTTGCGCTACAGCTCCTCACCCTACTGCCGTATCTCTACTTCTACGTGTTTGACATTGTTATGTCATCATCATTTTAGCCAAAAGACGTCCACCTCCCCCAAGCTCTACCACTTTGATCGGTTCTGATTCTCGCATCCAGTGGATTCCTACGGCCTTCACCAGGTCATCGGTCCTCCTTGTGGAAGGCCTTAAAAAGCTACGTCTTCCCAGCAAGCAAACTCATTGGTATGTATAAAAAATCAAATAATTCAAGTAATTTAGTTGTTGTACCAGGGACACAGAGCAGCGAAGTCGTGCCACCAATAACCAGTTGGAATGTAATATCTAATGTAATATGATATCCAAATCTGTGTTACGCGCTAATGTTCTACTGAGACATTATTATCTGTGGCTGTGGTCTGGTGTTGAGTTACTGACATGCTCTAGTTGTGGCGAAGGGAGCTCGACTATGAGGTTACAGTATTACAAAAATACTTTACTTACACTACTTTTGTTTTCGTGTGGAATAGACATGAAAAAATCTGGCCTAGTGATCGTAAGCATGACTACTGAGTATGGAGTCCTGATTTCGATCCCCAGGTCGGTCAGTGTCATTGGGTTTTTCCAACTGAAATTTCTCCAAAGCAGCCCGGGGATACTCCACATAGCTCCACATAGTTGTTCCATGTCTGGTATGTGAACCGCACACCTATGTTAACTATGTACATTCGTTTGATTACTTCCGATATTTAGAACTATACTGCTGCCGTTCTTTAGTTCGTTAGGCATTTTTAATAATTACATGTATTATGTTTATGACGGTGTGGTCTTTTGTCTTTCCACAGATCACCCGTAGCCCTGGTAGCCTTTTAAAGAAGATGCACTCGGTAGAATGAAGATAAGGTTCTTAAAACTGAGTCATATTATATGGTTCTCTATTGTGTTACCTAACTTTTTTATCCATTATCTAAAGTGCCATAATTATTTTTGTCCTAATCATCATTTGTCCGAATGATAACTTGCCCGCATCCTATGTCACATAATATAACAAGCCATAAAATCGAAATCCCTAAATACAATATGCCCTAACTTTGTTTGCCATAAATATTACAATCAATCATATACAAAAGAAATAAAACCGTTTTCAATAAAAGTTATAAGTCCTAAATTCAAATGATTTAATGTTTATTTATCCTAACAATATTGCAAAGCTTTTGCTATGAACTTCTCTGAGGCGATAAGTACCTAGTACATGACACACGGGCAATATTGTTTCTTCTACCGACTTGTTTTGAGTTCCACTTGTTGTGTAGTTCCCTGTAAGAAGAATGGAAACAAGCATACACCATGCATGCAAGCAAGCATGCAACATGTAGCATGCAAGCAAGCATGCAGCATGTAAGCAAGCATGCAGCATGGAAGCAAGAATACACCATGCATGCAGCATACACCATGCATGCAGCAAGCATGCAAGTAAGCACGTAACATGTAGCAAGCATGCATCATATAGCATGCAAGCAAGCATGCAGCATGCAAGCGAGCATGCTACATATAGCAAGCATGCTTTCTGTCAAGGCTCCGGCGCTGCGGGGTTCCGGCGGTCCCACGCGATCTTATCGTCGCAGATGGCTTAACGCTCACCACCACAGCTTCGTCTTGCAGGCCGGCTATGCCGATTAGCCTCAGCCGCGGCGGCGAGTGCTACAACCACCTGCTCCTAAACTCGCGGGCCGCCTCACCCCTCCGTGCCTACGCCATTCTAAATAACACTCTAGGGGTAGGGCAGACAGGACTGCGTGGAGTCGGATTTACAGCGATTCGTTTCTGTCACTAAAACCTAATTTTTAGCAAATGTTTTTGGACTAACAATTTTATTATAAATGAACATTCGGAATAACACACATTATATAATACAATACTTAGGACGTATGACTTTATTTCATGCAAAATTAGGAGATTTATTTATTATAGTACTTGATATTATGACAGAATAGTTTTAGAAGTAAAGATAATTATGTAAAACAAAATTTCGAATTTTTGAACATTATGGTTACTGAAGTTTATAGCAAACTTGTTATGGATAATGATTTTTGGACAAACATGTTTAGGAGAAGCAAGGGAGTACCATATTAAATACCGTTTACAATTTATTGTATTGCTCAAAATACTCTCTTCCCTCTTCAAACTTCAATAAAAAAAGTCTATAATATGAAAAACCAATCTACGTCAAATTTACCATTTCGTTTTACTACGTAAGCCTTCATCAAATTATGTAAATGTGATAACATCATTACATGCCCTTAACTCACGGACAGAGCCGACGACAGCCGAGGTTACACGAAGCGACATTCTTCCACCGCCTACCACGATAGCACGGAAGTAATCACACGGTAATGTTAGTGTTTTTATGGAGAACAAATTATTGGATAAACATTAGTAAAAGTTATATTACAGTTGAGGACAGAAGTATCACTGCTAACGAGAAAGAAAATGACAGAGAAGAATCGAAAAGCAGAAGTGTGGACATTGCAGATAATTAGGACTTCTCTCAATATCAAAGATCTGGATAAAGCTAATGCCATAGTTTGGCAGAACTCTAATCTATGTGCAGCAGACAAACATACAGGGAAATGGTGTTACGTACTGGAAGAAGGTTCCGTGTCGTGCCGGACGTAAAAGAATAGCTCTATCCCATTTTTTCCCGTGTGTGTCATAGAAGGCGACTAAGGGACTTACTAGAGAATGGGCAGCAGCGTTCTCTATGCATTTTACCACCATACTGCGATCGCCAACCCGCCTGCCAGGCGTGGCGATTATGGCAAAACCCCCCTTTTGGGGGAGGCTTATGTCCAGCAGTGGACGTCTTTCGGCTGATGATGACTGGAAGAAGCTTATAACCTAACGTAACAGTATGTAGTTCTTTTTCTACGAGTATATTATTGGCATTGTTGGCGAGACTGTTCGATTACTATAGCTCATGTCATAGACTCGTGGCTAAAGCAAAACCAGCCAGCTTTTAGGAAGAATTTGATATGAAACTAACCACTATAGACCAACCAGTGTTTGAGGTTACCTATATCACGCGCGGGTGTGTATTATAGACCCACTGACAAGACATTTCTTGCTGGATTTCCATTTTGCCAGATTTATTAGTGTGTCGGTATATTCTGTACTTTCCTTCTGTGTGTCGAACATAGTGACGAAGACAGTAGTATGGCGGCGACACAAAGTGACTCGCTTGCCACTGCTTTTTATTGGACACATTTACGTACGGACACACTGCCGCAAACTATATACAGGTGGTTTCCAACCCTATTTCGCTAGGTCTTATAATTCATTTGCATTGAAAACTTGACGAGCAAGCGATGTTTAGAGGACTATCCACTGTTTTAATTGCAATAATATGTCTCTATCAGTCCACTGTTGGTTTATATAGGTCCCCCAATTGGCACTACATTGAGCTTGATCCTCTCTTCCAGCTGCTATCAGCCACCCTGCAATGATCGTCGCTTCGCCTAACCTGAGAGCATTGTTTATTTTAGAGATGCATCATGAGCTAAAGTTTTCGCCCGTATGTCACAGGCGGCACTCTCACACGGTTGGATTTACAACAAATTAACAACTATTGCGGGATAATGACACAACTCGTCCCAAACACCTGTCCATTCTATATAAGCACCTATCACATACACCCGCATATTTACTACTGTCAGGTCGTTTATATATTTTTTGTAAAAGTTGCTTGTCACATACTTTCCGAATCCCGGAATCATAAATTAATACTTTTCAAAGATTGTTTTACATTTTACTTCTAGTTTAAGATATTACAACAAAACAGATTCATAAATCCAAATTGGCATTGCTAGATGTCACTCCCAATGCTCATTACCTCATTAGTCTCCTTTTCCCATGGGATCAGGTGGAAACTAGGTAAGAACGTATACAAATAGAACGCCACATCTTTCGACCTAGCACGTTTCAGTCAACATTACCAATATTTTCTGAAATTGAAATATCTACAATCATTGCACATCTCCAAAGGCCAGTCCGCAAAACCGCATACAAAATCCGTCGTTCTTCACCGTGGTGACGCCACCTATCGGGCGATGTAAACAACTGAGCTACAACTGGTACCGTTGTACAACGTGTACTACAAGCGCTGGCGGTGACAAACGAGGCACGACTGTAGAGTGCATAGCTCACCCACTGTCCGGTGTGTTACGTGGGAACTGGATTGTGAGACGATAGCAATTCTATCCAAATTGAGTTGAGTGGGTGTTGGAAACATGAACGAAATCATTAAGTCACTTGTTTCAGGAAAAGTAACTTCAGTCCCGGCCGATAAATGTCACATTGGAGCCTCATCACACGACGTTGACAAGTACGATATTGGCATCACATAGCACACATAAAAAATCTCTAATTAATCGTATGAACAGTGGAATGTTGACGTAAAAGGCATACGACACATCCCAAGCAGCACAAATAGCTGTATAGCCACTGGACAACAGAATTTTTGAAAACTCGACGCTGTTATGCTGTTTGTACAAGGGCTGTCTATCCCGCTATAATGCTCCTATAATTCTAAATTTGGCCCCAAATTAACCAGCGCTGAGAATTATAGTAGCTTGTTAAAAGCATTCCAGAGCATTGTAAGAGATGTACATGGGCTGCACAATAGCTTAGACAGCTGTCAATAGGCCACTATCCAGCTCCTTTAATTCTCTTAGACAGCCACTAGATGGTGTATGGTTTCATTACGGCGATTAATAATTCTACAAAGAAATAGCAACAAAAGACTATTTGTGCAGTGCAAGTGTTATGTCAAACTCTAATCTGTGGGCAAATATATAATTTCCAATTTAAGGTAAGTAATTTTTCACGTTTCTTTGTATCTCTATCGCTAAATTGTACTGCGGGTGCCAGTTTACTGTTAATATATATAGGTGTTATTATCAAATATTACACGCGCCACAGAAATAATATAGTTTTACTAAAAATATTATACAAAATACATACGGTGTACGAATTATTCATGGATTTTTACAAAAAAAAGAACATTTTATGAGCATTCATATCTATTTGTAGCTAAAAAATAATTTGTTTTTACTTTAATTGCTCTGAAATATCATTAAAATTTTACAGATATCAATAGTTTTTCATAAGTAATCGGTTTGTTTACATTAAAATGGCGTTAATTTGTTATCCAGCAATCATTCTAACTAAATTCTCTTGAAACTCTCTTTTCTGTGCAATGGCCATATTTAAGTCTATTAGTCAGCTGAGAACTTTACGCTAGCTGTACAATGGTTTTCAGATATTCTAACGACTGGTGAAACCAGTAAAGTGAGAGTATACAACAGCATCTTAGGGATCTCTAATCTTGATAGAAAACCATTTCGGGCATTTCGTACTCAAGTAGCTTAGGTACTTCACTTGATTTTGTCACCCTACTTATTTTCGCCTGTTATGGCAAACTAGCGAACCATTAATTGCCATGTTTATTAGCGTCATTAAAATTTAACCATTCATATTGATAAAAAATCATTGTAAAATTTACTTTAATGCGCAGGAAATAAGGTCCTATTTAGATTCAACGATTTGAAAGCCATTATTCAAACTTGTGTTAGCCATTTTTTGCCAAATATTCACCATTATCTTTATCTGTTGTTAGTTTGTTACCCGTGACGCGCTACGCACCGCAGGTATTATTATTGTTTCTATTTTGTTCACGAAATATTTTTTATTTTTTAGTCGTCTTGTAGATTGCGAGTGCGTACGACGGGACGGTACGACTTCTGCAATTCTATTACGCGAACGAAGTGAATAACTTAGTTTTGTTTAATAATTTATCAATTAATAATAGTGTACATATTTTTGTGATAGGTACCTAGTACCTGCAACAGGTGTGAATATTTTAATACTAAAGAGCGTTTTACTTAATGGCAGAAATACTAAATCCGCGTACTTAATGATCTCTTACTTGTGACGTAGTAGGTAAAGATGCTAATGTTATTGCTAAGTGATTATTATTGTTTCCAGAACATAGAAATGCCGTTTAAAATAGTGAAAACAATAGAAAGAGGTAAAGAAAAATTATCTGTCGTACCAAGTGCTTGGGAAACTGAAGGATGGTTGAGATGGCCTATTAAAAATGTCAGTTCGAAATTAAATAAATTAGAATATTCAAAGCCTCAAACAGATTGGACAAAAATGCAATGTGTAGTAAAACGGCCATCCATTGCAACTTATAAAAATGCAGAAAAAGAATTAAGTTTCATGTTGAACCATAGCGACACGTCAGATTACCCGGATGATGGAGGAATAAATAAATTAGAGGATATCCTTATTGACTACAACGCTATGGCAGCTAGTCTAGTAAGTATGCTTTTATCTATATTTCTATACAATCTATACCAATATTATAAAGAGGTACTAGCTGACCCGGCCACGCGTTGCTGTGGCTAAATTGAAAAAAAATCTGAAAAACTTGTTATCATAGCACATTGAAATAATAAGTGCTAAATATTTTTTAATAGAGGTTAAATAAAAACAATAAAAAATATATATTTGTACAACTGTTGAAAAAGTGTAGGAAATTGTGTTTTGATCAATGAAGCACAAATAAGTAAAAAACAGGATTAATTTCACTGTATTATCTTCATTATAATATGAATTCAATTTACACTTCAGTCTAAGTAACACGTGGCCGGCTATGCTAACACCAAAAATTTTAAAAGTGGAAATAATTGAATTATACGGTATTTCGTTCACTAAAAAATAAATTTAATTAATTTTATAGCGTCAACAACACGTGGTAATTATGCTGTTAAAATGTAGCTTATATGACACGTTCGTAGATTTACCATAGCAGCGCCAACTATTGATTACTTACTCAACCCAGTCGAAAGGTATCGACATCTGTTAGAATCATTTGGAGTTAACAGATAATTGTGACTGTCAAATAATAACAGACAAATAATTAGCTGAATTTTATAGCGTCAACAACACGTGGTAATTATGCTGTTAAAATGTAGCTTATATGACACGTTCGTAGATTTACCATAGCAGCGCCATCTATTGATTACTTACTGAACCCAGTCGAAAGGTATCGACATCTGTTAGAATCATTTGGAGTTAACAGATAATTGTGACTGTCAAATAATAACAGACAAATAATTAGCAATAAATTAAAATTGCGACTATAATTTGAGATTTAAACTATCCTATCTCTCAAGTTGGATCGAACTGCACATGGTGTGCGAATTTTATTATAATCGGTTAAGTGGTTTAGGAGTCCATTGAGAACAAACATTGTGACACGAGATTTATATATATTAAAAGAATAATTTATTTTTTATTTATTTGTTTGTAATCTACGGACCTGCCAGTAGGATTAGAAAAAATATTTTTGCATTGCACAGCCCAATTCATGAGAAAGTTTATAGGCTATGTAATATTACACTACGACTCTTAAGAGCCGAGCAAACAAAAACATCAGAAAGATCGCTGAACAAAAACGAAGTAATGGCACGGGCGGGCGATGGGATGCGACGCGGTGGCTCGGGGTCCGAAATTTCACGCGAACAAAGTCGTGGGCAGAAGCTAGTAGCATATAGTTACGTCATTCTTGTGTACTACGATGTAGCATTTTTGGAGGCGGTTCAGTATACAAGTGTACGACCTGATGATGTCCAGTCAGGTTCTGCTCAGGGCTTCGGATGGACCATCCGAAGGTTTTGAATAAAACGCAGCAACCTTGTTTCAACGGTATATTTGGCAACTAACTACTATAACTCATGTGAATTAATTATAAGCTGTTGAGTTTCCTAATAAATAAATAAAATAAGACTAAATTATTCTAAGTCCAGTACAGTGTCGACGGAAAATCTTAAGACCACGACTTAAATAATCGTACAATGCCATCTATCGAGGTATCGGGAACTAATTTTGTAAAACAATGTGCAACTTAGTTGACACAGTGCGTATAAGGTCATACAAAAAGCGATTTTCAATTTAGTTAAATTATATAAGTTTAATTATCTTATTAATATAACTTTAATAACTTTAGTGTACTTTTTCTCATTAATTTATATCATTTTACCTAAGCTGATGCTTTTACTTCCAGACAGTGCAACAGCAGCAGGATCGTGTGGAAGAAGACGTCATAACAGAGGTCCCTGTTGTTGAAAATAATGTAAGTAAATAAATTAACACTTATTTAAGTTGTTTGTCCGTAAAAGATCGATTTTAGCGGTAAGACCGCCTGTGTAAACACTCTACGTGTAATAAAGAGTAGGTATTTATTTTATCTAATCTTATTTAGCCTAGCTGTATTGTTATGCGATGAGCTAGCCTTAACTGCTTTTATTTAATTTTTGTAGGTTTTCCAATGCTCTGTCAGAAGTTTATTCACACTACGTAATTTTGTGATTGCAGATACTTAGTCAAGATAGTATACAGGAGAGTGCAACGACATCTTCAAACAATGTCATTGAGATACTCAGTACTGGCAGCTATATGGAACGAAACAAGTACAATCAACTCCTTGAAAACCAGAACCAAATTTTAAATAATCAGAAAACCATCATGGACAACCAAAACATTATTCACGAAACACAGAAACAAATAATTGAAAAAGAAGAAAAAAATTCCCGTCAAATGTCAGATCTTATTGTTCTTATAGATGACAGTTTTACAAGACTAGGCAACCAAAATTTGCCGACAGTTAAACATGGTGAAGCAAGCTCTATGGAACTAGAACCTTTTATGATAAAGCCTGTATCAAATGCTGAAGAATTGAATCGATTAGAAAATACCTTATATGATAAAACAGCAAAGCAAAAGCTGCATCTACAGTACTCACTTTTGTGCAGCAAATCAGAAGGCAGCGGTATCAGTTGCGCCTATAAAATGCTGGACATAATTTTTGCTAGAGAATTTCTTTGCCAATGCTCGTGGTCAGGTGGCAGTAAAGGCCAAATGGTGAAAATTGCATTTAAAGGATGCAGGAACATCCTAAATTTCTTTTTTTGTTTGATTAGAAATTGGGATTCCAGCTACACAAATGATCAAAATGAAAAATTTTTCAAGACAGTCTTAAAAAATTCTGGTAAGAGATTAGAAATAAAAAACTTGAGAGCTTCTACTAAACGCAATCGCGGAGACTCGAGAAGTACTAACAAACGACAAACAGTTACAACGGCAATAGTAACCGAAAAGGGGGAAAAAGACAGTAAATTAGTAACGGAAACTGAAAAAGAAATGAATGAAATTGAAAATGAAAATGGTGAAGAAATTTATGTAATGCCAAGTATAGATTTTGAAAAAGACAAAGAAAATCAATTAATAGAACATTTTGACGAAGAAGAATCACTTTGTTGAAAATTGCATATAATTTTTCCTGATATTTTTTGTATATTAACGTTATCCTGTGACTGATTTGGCTCAGAATTGTTTAATTTGTTAAATATGTATGTAGATTAGTTGGTTAGCTACTGATATTTTTTTATATACTAACGTTATCTCGTGACTGTGATCCTTCTTAGAATTGTTTAGTTTGTTAAATAAGTATGCAGATTAGTTGATTAGTTACTGATATTTTTTGTATAAACACGTTATAAATAAATCTCGTGACTGTGATCCTGTTCAGAATTGTTTAGTTCATTAAATAAGTATGCAGATTAGTTGATTAGTTACTGATATTTTTTTGTATATTAACGTTATCCTGTGACTGATTTGGCTCAGAATTGTTTAATTTGTTAAATATGTATGTAGATTAGTTGGTTAGCTACTGATATTTTTTTATATACTAACGTTATCTCGTGACTGTGATCCTTCTTAGAATTGTTTAGTTTGTTAAATAAGTATGCAGATTAGTTGATTAGTTACTGATATTTTTTGTATAAACACGTTATAAATAAATCTCGTGACTGTGATCCTGTTCAGAATTGTTTAGTTCTTTAAATAAGTATGCAGATTAGTTGATTAGTTACTGATATTTTTTGTATAATAACGTTATAAATAAATCTCGTGACTGTGATCCTGTTCAGAATTGTTTAGTTCTTTAAATAAGTATGCAGATTAGTTACTGATATTTTTTGTATAATAACGTTATCTCGTGACTGTGATCCTGTGCAAAATTGTTTAGTTCTTTAAATAAGTATGCAGATTAGTTGGTTAGTTACTGATGTTTTTTTGTAAAATAACGTTATCTCTTGACTGTTATCCTGCTCAGAATTGTTAAATTTGTTAAATAATAAGTATGCAGATTTGTTTGTTAGTTACTGATATTTTTTAAATAATAACGTTATCTCGTGACTGTAATCCTGCTCAGAATTGTTTAGTTTGTTAAACAAGTATGCAGATTAGTTGGTTAGTTACTGATATTTTTTGTATAATTATGTTATCTCGTGACGATCCTGCTCAGAATTGTTTAGTTTGTTAAATAAGTATGCATATTAGTTGGTTAGTTACTAATGTTTTTAGTATATTAACTTAATCTCGTGACTGATTTTACACAGAAGTGTTTAATTTACATTCAAATTTAAGAAAGTTGCTTAATTAAATAGCATTACCAAAGCCAAATCTGGAGTCTGTGATGAATAAAATAAAACGCAGTAAATGTATATTATTACTTTTATTTTTATTGAATTCCTTACCCAGCAGTATTAATATAAAATCTCTTACCAGTATTATATTAATTATTTACAGTGTATGTAAAAGTGGTATGAAATATAATTCATTTTTCTGCTTAATACATACATATTTAAACTTTACATCTCGTGGGTATATTGTCGTTCGAATACGATTCGCGCTGGGTAGTTTTGCTTTGTATATATCGAAAATTGATGACATCACAGGGTAGTCAAAAACTTCGGTGAAGTCTATTATTTTATAGCCATAAATTTTTTCTTTATCAATTGACTGTACTTCAATTATTTCACGGTTATTTGTCATAAAATATTTATCTTTAGATTTTGCTGAAAGTATAAAATCTTGAAAATGTATTTTGGTGACATTTTTATTATTTTTAGTTATGAATGGCACCTCTCGTTTTTTCACTAAGAATCTCTCACATTCACTGAGTCTTTTTGCTACCTGCGAGAGCGGTTTGTTACCACTTCGCAACATCCTTTTAATTAAATATAATTTATTTTCAAAAGGATAGGCATTGAATGTTGAAAGCGGTCCAAGTCTTTGAACCTCACTAGTGACATGTAGCAGATTATGCACATTGCTAGTTACATAATCAGGACCATAAAAGTCCTTATAATGCTCTACAAAGTACAGAAGCAGTTCTTTTGACAACGGCAACAAGTGATTATATTTTTCAATTGAACAAATTGTGATGGCACAATACAAAAATAAAAAGTGCAAAAAAGCATTTTTTGTTAAAACGTCTGGAAGAACTATAAGGCTCAAATAAAAGAAAAAAGATCTGAATTCCGACGCTTTCCAATGTGCAAGACATCCTAGGTCCCTCACACATCTATGTATCTCTAAAGGTAATTTGCAATTTCCTAAGAAAGTATTGACAGTACATATGTCTTTAGCTGACCATTTTGTGACATATTTGCCAAAGTTGCCATCCCTCCATCCTATTAATAATCTCTTCATGACACCTAAATCTATTAGGTGCAAGGAATCGGCCACTGGTATATCATTCACCATGTCTATTGGAAGCTGTAGCAAAGCTGAATCGGATTTGTGATGCTGTCCATACAGCTTCCTGCGAAACCCATCATCTGTCCTTTCAGAGCATTTCAGTCCTGGAAATACTACAGTGTGAGATTTATGGGAGTACTCTCCTTCAGTAACGCATTTTAAGCATCCATGTTTGCCATTAAAATTGCAGACCCCTGAAAAAATATCAAAACATACAATTAGCGTTCGCAGTACTACAGTACCCTGTTCGATACAAAAAAGAAAAAAACTTTTGAGCGCCACTGACACAACTTTATTGTTTTGGAACGGTGAAACAATATTAAAATTTGTCTTCTCATAAACACGTGGCGCTGAGGGCATGCAAACGTACATACCTTTTATAAACGCCCTTGCCGGTGAATCGCAGATAAAACATCTAATCTTGACGGGTATAATCTTGCTGGTTGATAGAAGGATTCCGTCAGTTAATAGTTGTTTCATTTCAACTACAAAATCTTCTAGATATTTATCAAGGTTCTTCGGTTTTCCGACACCATAATAAACACCAATGATAAATGGTTGGGCACTAGGTATTTCGAAAACATTACATAAAATCGGCCAGAACTCATATTTAGAACTTTTATAAATAGGCAAGCCATCAATGTTTATGTTCAAACTTATGCTCTTCATATTTTCTAAAACGTCTAGCCAGTTTTCCAAAACTATAGTTAGCGGATTGATTACTCCATTGTGCCAGTATTCTCCACCAGATTCAATTAATTTGATAGTAGTTTTTCTAGCTGTATGTAGAATCGTTCTCGGATCTTTAGGTAAAATATCGGGAAATCTATTATTTACTATTGTTACTAATTCTTTCAGTGCATCTTGAGCAATATTTCTTTTTATTGCCCATTCTTTTATATTTTCTTTAAATAAAATGTTTTTCATGTAAATATTTTCTCCCTCATCTTCATATGTTTGGTTTGATTCAAAACTTTCACTATTATTACTTATAATAATTTCTTTAGAAAGGTCACTGACCAAATCCATTGATTGTATGGAACTATGATCATAGTTTACAAAATCTATGTGTCCGGAACCCTCATTATTAATCGACACCGGCACTTGACTGCAGCTAGATAAATGAAGAACATTTTCACTATTCTTGCTCCTTTGCTTATTGTATTCTTTTGAAAGTTTATTTTTAACTGCACCAGTTCTTTTCCTTTTTTTCCATGGTTTAATCGTATTCATTTTAAATTGTATTTTATTCTAGCACGATATAGTTAATTAAGTCGCGTTGCGAGGTTATGACAAAACTGACATTATCATAGCACTACTAACCTATTTCTACTCTTTAATCATTCTAGAGGCTGTGAAATAGCTAATATTTACACTATAAGCTTTGGAATTAAAGTGGAGTAACACTACACTAATTTACAGCTCATGCAGTCTTAAAATGCTTTTAACCAGCTAGTGTTAAGCTCATTGAGGAAGCATTATAATAGAATTTGTGTACTCCATAAAAAAATGCCAATGGCAAAATTTTATTCTCTAATACAGTTCAAAGCTTAGAAACGGTGTGACGTTACCCCGTTATGCAGCTGTTTACAAACTTTGGTCTTCTTAACCAGCTAGTAGCATTATACGTAGCCAAAAGCTGGACAATAGTTCTTTCAAGTTCTACTAAAATGCATTTTGTTGTTTTTTTGTCCATTGTACAGCCATTAGTCAGCTGTGCTGTTTAACAGTGTAGAGATCGCCCCCCATACAGTCCCAAGAATCGTCTTATCCATTAGTACGGCTACATAAGAGCCTTTGACTGTTATATAGCTTGTTTATGGATGTAATTTCCGCTAATGTGCTGCTTGGGATATAGCTTTTGAACCAGAGTGATGTACTGAAAGGTTGATGGAATTTAGCTCAGTTCCCAAGCAGGTATACGACACATAGAACTTATGAATAAGACTATCACGCATATTTAAGTGACAACGACGCTATGCAGAACCAAAAATTTCCTAAAACTCAAAGGTCATTTCAGCGCTTTCCTGTAGGTAGTTTTTACGGTAAAATTTTCCTAAAACTCAAAGGTCATTTCAGCGCTTTCCTGTAGGTAGTTTTTACGGTAAAATTTAATTTTACCGTAAAAACTACCCACAGGAAAGCGCTGAAATGACCTTTGAGTTTTAGGAAATTTTTGGTTCTGCATAGCGTCGTTGTCACTTAAATATGCGTGATAGTCTTATTCCAAAGTTCTATGTGTCGTATACCTGCTTGGGAACTGAGCTAAATTCCATCAACCTTTCAGTACATCACTCTGGTTCAAAAGCTCTATGTGTCGTATGCCTGCCTGGGAACTGAGCTAAATTCCATTGTAGAAGTTAGCACCTGCGTGGTTTAGCACTAACTTCTGGGTTGGTTGATATTTGGTTAATTTGGTGTTATATTATCTTTGAATGGTTATGGTTTGGGTATTACTTTACGATCACTGACTTAATGATACGAAATTATAATGGTTTAAAAGGGTATATTGAAAACTACAATTTATCCTAGTATTAAATGGTAAATTTAAGCTAAATTAGCACTAAGATGGTTTGATTTGATTTGGTTTGAGTTACGCGATTGGTAGTCGGACATGAACTAACTGGTAATAGTTGCGATACATGCATTTATGGAAATGCATGCAGGAAAAAGTGCTTAGCTGTTCGGTCGCAAATATTGTACCGAACATCCATCAACCTTCCAGTACATCGCTCTGGTAAAAAGCTCTATGTGTCATATTTAAGACCTGTCTGGGTACTGAACTAAATTCTATCAATCTTCCAATACATCGCTGTGGTGCTAAAGCGGCATTGACATAATCTACGTAGCAGTAGTAGCTACTGCTACTATTCCTAGTACAGTCTAATTACAATTCATTCCAATAAAATATCTATGTATGTGTGTGTGTAAAGTGTCTGTCTGAAATCCATAAACAAACTACTTTAGTTTTTCCCCTTGTTCATAGTTTCATAGAAAACGCTATAATTTATGAGCTGTCCGCGTCATGTCCACTCGGTTGGCGGGTGATTATAAAGTGAAAACTAACAAAGGCGTGCGCTAACGAGCGTCGTGTACTACACCGTATACAGGTATACAATACACAAGTACATAGAGTACACGGTATACGAGCACTCGATAATTGGCGAACTTATCAACTATAGTGGACAGAGAGGTAGGTTGGGAGTCTGACACTAACTTTCAACAAATTTTGTTTAATTAACTAAATGTCCCGACTCCTTCAGGTTGAGCGATGACGTTCGCTATGCATGGATGACAGTGACTGGATGGATGACTATTAAACTAGATTTATGTTTATTTACGTCCTGTAGTAGACAACCGTCTAGAGAGCCTCGTAGAGCTATTGTTGCAAATTGGTAATTATCCTTATTATCAGCCGTTTGTGTCCCTGCCGAGTAAATGCTTCCATTCTCTTCCCTCCCTCCACTTATAGAAAAAAACGGAGGACATAGTATATTGCCTTGTGGAACACCAGTTTTTAAAGTTGGTTGTTATCGATAACGTATGGATAGAATTCGTTAGCTCTTGCACTAAATGATCCCCAGCGAGTATTAGTGGCGCCGCCGAGCGAGTGTGAATGGGACGGATAAAGCACCAATTAATTGGGCGCGCTGTACGTGGGGCGCTGTACGTGGGATGCTGGAGTAAGACTGTTTCTATAGACTATACTCATAAATCGTTGTCATGTGGAGTATTTGGGTAGAAAGCCATATTTCGCTTTTTATTACCTTTTGCAGCCATTGATTTAGACCAATCGACGAGGCTGTCATTAAATAATGCAGCACTCATGACCATGCCCACTTATATACATATACGTATCTTGTCTACGAAGAATTGACACGTCCCGTTCTACACAAAGTAAGTGAACTTTTGTAAATTTTTGAGATTGCGTCGTAGAAACCTCTCTATAATCTACAGTTTTTTCAATTCTTCCGTTTTTACAATAGACATGCTGGAAAGTAAAGTTAAAGGATAGGTATTTTTAACCTTTAAAATACTTTATTTTGTGTAAAAAGTATTTTTTTATAAAGATAAAAAAATACTTTTTAAAATAAAAAAAAATAAGAAATGAAAAGTTAATATTAAAGAACATTAACTTTTCATACTCCAAGCATCATCAGCTCACCATGGCTGACTTATGCCGTTTTTTAATCGTCCTTAATTTAATTGGGAAAACATAACTACATAATATCTTTCTTCTATATTAAAAGCCATTTCGAGAATTATTGGTACTTGTGGCATTTTGTAAGAATCGTATTTTTGTTTCACACGCGCATTATCATATCAGCTTTGTGTAAACGGCACCGGTACAAATACTTTGTGTGGCGCAGTTTTAGAAGTATTTGTACACAGACACACCGCACAATTGTAAATCTTGTTAATTATAGCTTCGACATTCACTTGATAACAACTACTTTAGTTTACACAAAGTTGACGTCACGTCTGGTCACGTAATAAAAAGTCATCGTAAGGAGCGTTTTAGCGATAAATTCAAAACAACGAAAAGTAAATATGATTTAAAACGTTTTTAATTGAGAAAATGGATACAAATCAATTTATTTATATTTTTTGTTACATAAGTCGCCCCAATCTTAAAATAGTTTTTAATAAATTGGAAAACACCCTATTCGAAATTACATTTGGAATTAAAGACAAAGGGCAATACAGAACAGTACTATCATTATAATATGTACACACAGGAAAAGTTTTTATTCAGTGTGCAAACTGTAACCATGAATTCAGCATATCATTCTAGATGGGTCTAGAATAGTATAGGGGTCAAGAATGGTATTTTGAATTCATGGTTAAAGTTTACGCACTGAATAAAAACTTTTCCTGTATAACATGCCCAATGCTGGGACTCAAATTTCCTCTCTGTAAGAAAAGGTCATTGCGGGTTGGTAGGCGTCATATGTCTTCGAAATTTTAGCTCTTAGAATGTTTCTAGTTTCTGTACGACGTTTTCCCATAACAGTTTTGAGCAATGGTGATGAAACCATATACAAAACTGTTGCCTGGGCTCGAACACACGACTACCGACGTGTAGTCGACGAGAAGTTGGCGCCGGTAATACTGCTCTAAGATTTATAAACGAACCTTTTGCTCGTTGTGTAGACTATTCCTTCTGTCTTCCCTTGTACATACATGCACCGGGCACAACCGCAGGCTTGCGGGGCAGGCGCCTGCCGTACGTCAGACACCGAACTCACCTGAGTTACAGTAACCGCGCTTAACTAAAGTTCAAAAAAGTCACACAACTGGAAACTATGGATTTATGAGCGTGAGTGATGACAGCACGTGATGTATTGTATTGAGTCTATGTACGAGTGAGCAATGTGGAAATAGTAATTACGAATTGAAGTGTCGGCGACGCCATTCGCCTTATATTAACAGATCATCACGCCTGTGTACCCCGAAGGACTAAGCATATAGCACACCCGTATTCCGCCAGCTACGTTTGAGTTCCATGTAATAAGTGGCGAGCCTATTGCCATCAACCAGGCACAAAGCCTCGGGTTGCTACATTAAGAAATCGTAATATAAAATCTCAATAACGCTGCCCGACCTGAAATCGAAACCAAAGACCTCATGCTGGGCGCTTACCTCCACTAGAACGAACGAGTTTTTTTTTTTGAGGGTGGGTTGTCTGTGTGCCAGAGGCCACAGTATCTCTTTCAAACAACCCACAACCCTGGGAGACTAGAACTACCTTTTTTTTTACGTAGAGAAATGCTTAAGCATACTGCGCCACCACGGGGAGATAGCGCAGTTATGTGGGACTCTAACCCGTTAAAACTCCACGGTGTCCTCCAGTGCCGCTTGTGGCGGGAATACGGGAACGCGCAAGCCATCCGCGAACCCGCCGCGGCTGTCCATCACCGGACCCTCTTCGTAGGGAATAACCTCCATCACCGGCGCACCCAAGGGACCAAATAGCATAAGGGCACCAGACGACCTCATGTATGGCACCCTTGGTCCTCTTGCGACGGGTCAGCACAGTGGCCTACTTTTCGGCCGCAGGAGATAAGATGAGCGGCTAACGCTATACCGACACTCCTTCTCCACTGCGGGTCCGCCATTAAACAGTGGCGACCCCGTCCAGGCCACGGAAGGGAAGAGCGCTGCTCAGAAACACCGGCACTCCTCCTCCGCCGCAACCTGTAACCCTCAGCCGCGATGCCTCCCATTCGACATCGCGGCCCGCCTCAGTTGCGATGCACCACACCTCAGCCTACTTTTTAGCCGCTACGTCGTCGGCTTGGCAACAAAATCCCTGACGAGCGGCCCCATCTCGGAGTTCGTCTTAGCTTCACCGTGGGAAGCCACGGCGAAGCCCTCCCACAACGACAATGCGGGAACCCACCTGGGGAGGACTAGAACTAGCTAGATTAACTTTTCACAGAAATACTTGATGCTAGACAATCGTCCAGATTACCTGAGGGAAGTGTAACGAGTTGCGAGTTGCAACTACCCACGTAGTTAATATCTGTCCCGGGTAGGTAGACCAGTGGCGCCATCCTATAATTATTTGTTTTCACCCTGCCCATTCCTTTCACATCGGGAGATACAGGTGTAATGTTACGTTATACATAATGTGCTTCATGTTGATGTCTAAAAATCCTACCGACATGCGACACTTAGGCGTGGGTAACACCGGTGTTGCGATTAATCGTGCGATTGTCGCGAGTTATGCCTCCTGGCCGTTTGTCGAGCGATTTTTGTGTCGATACCGAACTTGACTAGTAGCTACAACTGTAGTCGTTTATCTTCATATCAATATGTCAGAAGCTGACTAATGTAGTTACAAGAGCCAGGTTGTTGAGAAACCTGACCATTGCGAAACACTAGACTATAGCTCAGCTGTGTGATGTAAAGGATCATAAACATGAGAATTGAAAACAACTATCTTGACTCCACATCAGCTATTAGTTAGATTCCTACAAGCTATTTAAACTAAAAATTCAATAGTTGCCATGTGAGATTTTTTTTTTTTTATTAAGCAACATTCCCAATTTAAGCGACCGTTCTGTTGGGTAAGACCAGGAGCATTATGAACATGATGATGATTAGGAAACATTATTAGTATTATTACGCAGTCATGGCCAACAACATTGTTTTGTTTATTTCAGGTAGAAGTGTGCTGTTTAACATAGTAAATTCGACGCCTTATTTACACCCAATCTATTATAATAGGCGTCATCAGCTATTTAGATCTACCGGTAACTATTTTATTTCCACTGGACCTACTGAGAATTTTCCAATAGAGAAACCCAATAAAACAGCCCTGATAACAAAGCACAGAGCCCTAACAAGGGAAGTGCCTGCGGCCGATACAGTGGACTAAGCAGTTTAATCGTATAATAATGTGAGTCATAAATAACATAATCCGCTGTGACTTGTAGCAGGATTGGGTTTAGAAAATATTCCCGTAGTGTACCGGTATCGATATAATAATTATGATATACGCGATCAGACGCACCGCGCGCCGTGAAAACAAAACATTACTCACTCACAGGGCTGTGCCACAGCTCTGTCGTTTCAAACTTAGGGTCGTGAGCAAGAGTATCAAACCAAAAGTCATTCATTCAAATAAGGCTAAAACAAGCACTTTTTAACATAAGACAGTCCCCCAAATCGCCCACCCTTCACCAGTGATTTAGCTGGGAAGAATAAATGGTGCAACAAACTCTCCAACAGCACAGCTGTTGGAGAGTTTGTTCAGTTAGAAGAACAAATGCACCTTGGATTGCACAAGCGGTGCTGACCCGGAAACGATTGCGTGTCCTATCACCTGCACCTTACAGGAACTGATGGACGCTAGTGATGGCCCCAAATATGTAGCCAAATTCTTAGCCGAGACCATTTAGATTGCCATAGACACGCTAAGAAGAAAAAGTTGATTCCATATCATTTATGTCAAATGAGTTGATCGAGGAAGATAATGACCCGACGTAACAAAACCAATGGGGTTTTGTTATGTCAGGTCATTATCTTCCTTCTTTATGGATGATCTTCACCACGCTATAGTCACAACACCATGAGACGTAATTTCAATAACGTCGACTATTTGTTGCTATGCAATTCTGTCGATACAAAATGAACTGGTATTCTTAATCCATAGTTAAGACAATGGACTATAAAAAGTTATTACAGGACATTTACTGAGTTTGAACACGTGTATTGTTCTTTTCACAATTTATTTGACTGGAAATCCTTAAAATAGAAATACAATTAGATTCAAGAGTCATAACAAACTAATAACTTACCAATAGTAAACAGTACCGGAACCGGTAGTAACTTACAATTACGACTATCTGATCAATCAATCAATCAATCAATCATTTATTTTGTTAAACATAGGTATGGTCTTCCCATTGTTTCATCGCATCATTATCATCGAAGTACTTTCATCAGCACAAAACGCGATACTGAATGCAATACCAAATTATATTGTATGTCACGATCACTTATTAATAACAAGTTCATTGAATACAACCTGCAGATCTACCACCCCCTTTATAAGAAAACAAATCGTGAACGATACATTAATATTGTAATGCTAACCAGCCCTAATAATAGAGCGCACTGCACCTCCCACTACTTGTACCTACGTAGCGCGTCGTGATTCGTGGTCGTCGTGGATACCACTATCCGAGCCATGCTAATGAGTGACTCGAATTCATATGCAAATGAAACGGTTCGTAATTTTTACTTTATTGATGTAAAAGTCAATAAAGTTCTGATGAAGTCTGTTATCTACTAATGAGGAACCGGATGATACTTTAACATTCTGATAATTAATGCGAGTCGAATGTGGCTTTCATTTGTTGATACATTCCGAGAAAGTTTATTGTTTTCATTGAGATCGTCTGTTTTTGTATATTGCAATACAACATTGTGTTATGTTATAACCTAACATAACATCACGCCTGTATTCCGCGAAGGGTTATACAAAGAGGTGCATTCACATTTCGCTAGTTATGTTTAGGTCCCATGTATAAAATAGCGAGTCTATTGCCATCAACTGGGCACAGATCCAGTTTCCGGACGGATAATGAGAATTCCAGATAGAAAAACCCAATAACAGTATTCCCTGCCCGGGAATCGAAGCCATGACCTCATACTCAGCAGTAGCGGTTGCGACCACTCTAGGCCAATAAGGTAGATGTGGATATTAGGGCTTGCAAATATTCGAAAAAAAAAATATACGAATATTCGATTTTAACGGCTAATATTCAATTTTTTTGGGTAAAATTCGAATTATTCAATTTTTTTTTTTAATAAGCTGTTTATAATAATCATGTCTTTATTTGCCGCTGTCTTAGATACATAAGGAGTCTGAGTAATATGAAGGACTAAATCAAAATTTTACTGCTCTATAAACCTACTACACAAACTTAAAGGCTTTTAGATGCAAAAGTGATCGATACACAGACAACCAACCACAATTAAATACAAGTCTTATTAATCGAGATCCAGATCTCGTAAGTATTTTTATAATATTTATCATAACATCAAACAATTGAATAACAAGTAACACCATAGAGGAAGGGCGAGGCCTAGGGTGGGACAGAGTAGGCTAATAAAAAAAAAAACTTCAAATTTTCAATGTAACAAAGCCCTATTCTTACTTATCCTAATGTAATTTTTCGTCACAGCATAGACCGAATTATGAAAATTATGGGATATGTAATAACAATAATAAACCATTTATTTTCAGGTTACAAAGACTCATACATAAATCTTAACCATATATACATATTATAACAATTTGTGTTAGTAAATAAAACTTAAAACTATGTTAGTATCATTTATTATAGAACTATTTTTATTTCAATTAAACTAACTACAGCGAATAAACTAATACAAAGCGTCAAAAAACACACGTTGCATCCCACACTAAAGGCCTACCCATCTTCCATGGAAATAAAGACATGCCGTCCGGTCTCTTGCCATCGTCGCGTGCCAAGCCAATGGGTTCTAATACAGCTGGAACGCCGACGGTGACAAGAGCTCGTCGGATGATGTCGTTAATGTTTGCGTGCCGCGCTAAGCGACCCGCACTTCGGCTGCAAGATAAGCCGTGGTGTCCGAGACTGTTGACAACTTCGCCACAGTGACAGCGATGAGGAGAACAACATGGTGCTCCTAATCGTAGGGAGGCAGCGAGGCGGAAAGTTGTGTCGTCGAACAAAGTGCCAATGTTCGACGACGGTAGTGCATGAAGCCACAGACCCGACTCCCATTTACCCACAGCCAGTAGTCGCGCACGCTCTGCAGTAGTAGTAGAAGTGTTCAGTAAATTCTCTTGTACAACTCTGCAGAGCGGCTCATCCCACTGTCTCTGGGAAAATGGATTATCAGGTAGATTGGAGTTCGGGCAAGCGTGTTTCCAGGCATCCATAGCCTCGGTGAGGCACGGCACATCAAAATCAATCAGTGTGGAAGCTAAGATTTTCCTGATTAATTTCTCAGTGCCGTGGACCGAGGATATGAAAGCCGGTAAACTAAGACTGGAAATTTTGCGGACGCCGAGGCCTCCCATACGAATGGGAAGAGTAGCTTTATTTGCACTAAGTCTTTGTGCGTTCCGAAAGCACTTGTCCGCGAAAGCGGCGGAATACCAAATCCTATGGGCAAAAGCTTTCTTCCTTCACCAGATGCAGGTAGCGTGTTGGTATGCGCGCCACTAACGCCTTAAAGTTGACATTGCGATGTGACTCCAGCAGCCGCACTCTCGGCGCGTAATTCAGCCTTTGGCGCACGTACTTCACGATGTCTCCCGCGTCGATTGTGTAGTGGAGACGGGAAATATACACCGGGGTATTAGACTTCCCGGACACAGTTTTTCGTTGGGCTCCGTAGGAGCCTTGCCGCAGCGGTTCTTACAACTGCTCTGTCGGCGCTTCCCCCTTTGCATCGTCACGACGCCGTCATCATCAGCCCGGTTCGTTTTCTTTAAATTTGGAGCGCCAGGGTTACTCGTGGTGACGCTAGCGAAATCTTTTTGTAGGGGTTTTGCCAGCGCTGCAGACACTGGCAGCGGGACGAGACGCGGGGCTCGGGCGGCAATGTGCGGAGCCGTGGCAATGGGCGCCAAGCTGCGGGGCGGGGCGCACTGCAGGCTCAGCAATCGACGGATGCGCAGGCGACGAAACTGCCGACGCGGAATTGGACGACGATATATCAAGGCCAGCTCCGTGACACGTGTTTGCATTAAACGCATCGATTGATGACCTAATTACCGTCACACTGTTGCGCAACTCGCTAACTTCTTTGCGCAAATCGGTGACGGTGTTTTGGGATGCATCTAATTTTGGTGAGCCCATCCGCGAGACTGGCCTTCAGAAAGACAATGTCCTTTCGAAGGCTCGTTACATCGACGTGATCGAAGGTGACGGGAGGAAGCTTGTGTAGCTCCTTCGCCACAAACGTCGGTACGTCGTCAGGGTCGGTCTCCTTGAACAGCGTGATTATACCTTGCAGGCTTGTCTTAGTCCCGTCACGCCGGCGGGAAACCATCTTGGCAGCAGCTATGTCCTCTTCGCTGAAGTTCGTGGCGCAGATCTGGACAGCGGACACTTCGTCCATCACATCCAGCTTCTGCTGCAGGAACGCCAGCAGTTCATTCACCATAAGATCATTACTCATGGCGAGTAAATTACGAGCGTCAGCTTGCGCCGCGCTAATCGATATAAATAATAAGCAAACGCATCCGCGTCGGAACGCGGCACAAGCGAGACTAGATATACCTAATCAAACAGATTATCAGATAGGTACTGGTAAAAATAGTGTTATGGGGTAGAGCTTTCTTCAGCATTATCATAATTTCAGCCGAAAGACATCCACTGCTGGACATAGGCCTCTCCAAGCTTCACCACTTCAACCGGTTCTACCATTATTATAACTTCATATCTTATTTTGGTGTTTCCCGCATCCAGCGGATTCCTGCGGCCTTCACAAGGTCATCGGCTCACCTTGTGGGAGGCTTTAAGAACGGGTTTTCTGTCGGCCCTCAGGAGATCGGCCGTAATTCCTTCATTCCAATCGTCATTCGTCAATTCCGTCATCACCTTGTAGTTTAGCCATCTTAATCTCATACAAGCTGACATCTGGGAGGTCTTCGGTATAGTGTCGGGTTAATCTAGCTCTTAGGTCGTTTGCCAGATTTGTAAAGGGGTTACTTGTTGACGTATATAACTGTCAGTTTCTACTGACTGTTTCCTCTCGATCCCTCACAACATCTCAAGTCAAGTCATCATGCTATCCTGTCTCTTCTGTGTTTTCTGCAGGCTCCGCCCAATGTTCTTCAAGATAATTTCGTTACTTTTGTATATTATAGATCCAACACTCACATTGGATACCATGTGCTAAACATAGTTGATGGTAAGAAGGCACTTGTCGACTACACGTAGCACACATCGTGCTTGCATTTTGTGCACTAAGTTCTTTAAAATGAAGGGATATACGAGTATACCCAAAATCCTACTAATAATTATGAGCGTGAAAGTTTGTGAAGATGTTTGGATGTTTGTTACTCAATCACGCAAAAACGGCTAAACGGATTTGGATGAAATTAAGCAAACAGATAGTTTGTAACTTGGAATAACATATAGGATACTTTTAATCCTGGTAATACGTTCCCGTGGGGTAATTTTCGACCTCCACGCGGGCGAAGCCGCGGGCAGCAGCTAGTTTCTAATATTTTTTCAATTCTTTAAATTACATTTATAGCATTTAATTAATTTTATATACTTTAGTGTACCAACTAATGATGTAGTTAACATTGCTGTGCCCGATAGGGTCCATAATGACCATGTCTCGGTAGGTGAAACCTACCACTAAGTTCATATTGTACAATGGAGTGTTGAAATGTTGGCAGTGTGGTAGCAAACAAAATAGCAATACACATAGGTCTTAAAGTTAAAGTTAGCAATTTATATTCTTTTATTATTTCTAAATTAATTTAAATACTTAGATTTTTTATTATTATTTATGTAGTAGCTTTAATTTTATTCTAAGTAGGTAATCTTAATTTTTTCGTTTTGCTGTGCCCGTACAGGGTCCATATTTCTGTACCTAGCTTTAAGCCCTTTGTAACATCTTTAATATATCATACCACGCGTATGTAGAATCATTACTACGCTATGGTCTTGTAATTTGGGGCAATAGCACTGATCTGGATAGAGCATTTATCGCCCAAAAAAGTGCATAAGAGCAATATGTGGCCTTCAGCCTGATGACTCATGTAGACCAGTATTTAAAAAAAAGTGGTTTGTTACCGTTGCCATCTCTATACATTTACGAAATATGTGTGTTTGTAGTTTCGAATAAAGAGCTGTTTAAAACAGAAAATGATGTAAATCCTCGGAACAGACGAGATCCTTACAAATTAGTACTAAATGATTTGCCAAGACTTACCAAGTATAACAAAAACTGCCTAGCAATGTGCGTGCGTATCTATAATATGATGCCAAGCCATTTCAATACATTACATGAAAAATTATTTAAGATAAAGTTGCACAAGTGGTTGAATGAGTGTAGTTTCTATAGCTTAAAAGAATTTATGGATACAAAATGTTGACGCCCTGTAAGTTGTAACATTAAAAAAAACCCTGAGATTTTGCATGCTATGTTTCATCCTAGTTGAACATGTTTGTGCCATAACCATTATATTTAAGAATATTTTATACCATGTTTTATGCAAATAAATGATTTATTATTATTTCCTTTATTTCAATATATACATATAAATTATATTTTTAAATATTAGAATATAAAATGTATAAAACATTTAAAAATATAAGAAATAGTAGCCCACCGGTATCGGGAACAGGGTCCAAGCTACCGGCGGTCAGGGCTCCAGAGAGAGGAACCTCCTAACAATGCGAGTCGCGTCCAGGAGTACCGCTTTCTAGATCAAGCCCTTGATTTTTATTATTATTAATAATAATATAATTTTATAATTTATTTTAATTGTTCCAAAAATAGAGTTATACTTTATTTTCCACCAGTTATTGATAGAGCAAGAACTATGCAATACAATACAGTACTAAATATTAATGGAAAAAATCTCCTGTTTCCTGTACTAGTTAAAGAAAAAAGTATCACAGGAGACAGGTCCTTCTGTATAAAATAAATCAGCGTATTGACAATATATGAGAGCCGATATTTGTTGGAAAAAGATAGTTGATAATAAAAATGATACATGAAAAGTAGGAACAAGTTGGTAATTAAAAGGAGCTAACGTAAAAATATTGAATGTGCTTTGTAGGTGTGTTGTATAAGTGTGGTGTGTACGTGTGTTGTGTGGTATGAGTTGGTTGCTATAGTGAGTGTGTAATTGTGTGTGTGATTACGTATGAGTGTTCAGATTTCACTGTATAACTAGACTGGTTGTACAAGAAGGCTTTCAGTATCACTATAAGAAAGTTTTACCAGCCAATCACGCAGCAGTAATTCGCACTTTGAAAAAAAATGCTCGTAAATGTTAAGTTGTTTTTTCGCTTTGTCATAAAGTTTAGGACTGAGGACGTATAAATGTCGACTAGCGAGAGTAGTTCTACAGCGTACGGTGAGATATATATGGCTTTTACGCCGTTTTTTACTCATAAACCCAGGGACATAGGTGACAGAGGAATGTTGGCGTAGAATTGATTGAAGGACAAATAGCTATGTCACAGATAGGAGTTAACATTCGCTGTATAGTTGAGATTTAGGGTACATACGTGGTTTCTTATACATGACCTTTAAGACAGCTCTCTGTGCTCTTCCAACTTTAAGAAACGCCACAAATACCACCAACCACACGCTGAGATACAGTATGAGAGAAGGGACTGTGCCAAAGCATAATATGCAGCTGTAAAAGAACCAGTCTGCAGGGTCAATCTAAGCCTTTTGAAAGTAAATATTAATTTACGGACACGTCCTGTTAGTACTTTTAGATGTATATGCCAGTCCAAGGTGGAGTCAAGGAAGACACCTAGGTACTTGACGTTTTTTGCTCGCTCTATGCATGGGTAATTGTAGGTCTGTGTATGTGTGCCAGGACAATTATGAGCCCTAAGGCCCCGGTAATTTTAAATGTACTCGTCGTATTGTCGTTATGAGCGATAATAGTTCTTATTGCAATCCGATACGGGTTAAAATCTGTTGTAATAAATTCGAATAATAAATGAGCAAGCATTGTCGTAAAAATGCAAATAAAATCGTATAAAATTAGATATTAACTATTTAATAAGCCAACAGGTTCGTAAATCCCGGAAGGATCTGTCAACATTTTGGATAGATTATAAGAAGGCCTATGACTCAGTACCACATACATGGCTCATGAGGGTGCTGGAGTTGTACAAAATAGACGCGACTCTACGCACCTTCTTGATGTCCTGTATGAAGCAGTGGAGGACGGTCCTTCTGTATCCAGGATGTCGACAGATCCGGGGGACCAATGAACCAATTAGGATTGAGCGTGGAATATTTCAGGGCGATAGTTTGAGTCCGCTTTGGTTTTGCTTAGCCTTGAATCCTCTAAGCACACTGCTGGAGGGTTCAGGTCTGGGCTATCGATTGAGAAGAGGTGGTCAGGTGATATCACACCTCCTTTACATGGATGATTTGAAACTGTTTGCCCCTAACAATTTGCAACTGATGGAGTTACTGAAGGTAACGGAAACCTTCAGTAACGCCATCAGGATGGAATTTGGTGTGGACAAATGTGCAGTCATGCATGTAAAGCGAGGAGAGATTATAGAATCCGTGGGAACCAAACTTACGGATTCTATACATCTTAGATCCCTCTCCTCAACCGAAACCTACAAGTATTTGGGTATGTCGGAAGCATTAGGCATCAATGCTACCGACATGAAACAATCGTTGAGGGAGCGCTTCTTTGGCCGCTTGAATAAAGTGTCAAATAGTCTTTTATCAGGCGGAAACAAGGTACGTGCCTTCAACGGTTGGGTCATGCCAGTTTTGATGTATTCTTTCGGCATACTCAAATGGACTCAAACGGAACTTGACGCTCTAGATAGGAAGGTCCGTACATTGCTGACGGCATATCGGATGCATCACCCACGGTCATCAGTGATGAGACTGTACATCTCGCGGAAGTGTGGGGGTCGAGGCTTTTTAAATGCTAAAACCCTCCACAACCGCGAGATTTGCAGCCTCAGGGAATATTTCCTTCACACTGACGTGGGGATGCATCAAGATGTGGTCGCAGTGGACAAGAGCCTTACCCCGCTCTCCTTGGCGAATGAGAACTGGCGCAAACCTGCAGTACTGGATACTAACGATCGTAAGGAAGTATGGCAAGGCAAAGAGCTTCACGGACGCTTTTTCCGGGCTCTTCATGGACCCGATGTAGACTTTTTGGCGTCTGTATCCTGGCTGCGTTTCGGTGACCTCTTTGGGGAAACCGAAGGTTTTGTCTGTGCGATTATGGATGAAGTTATCATGACGAACAATTATCGGAAATACATTGTCAAGGATGGTACGGTTGACATCTGTCGGGCATGCCACCGTCCCGGTGAATCAATTCGACATATCGTTTCCGGTTGTTCTCGTCTTGCTAACAGCGAGTATTTGCACAGACACAATCTAGTAGCTAGGATTATCCACCAGCAACTTGCTTTGCAGTACAACCTTGTGGAGTCTGAAGTACCATACTACAGGTATGTGCCCGACCCAGTTCTCGAGAATGGTCACGCCACATTGTACTGGGATCGATCTATCATCACTGACAGGACTATTGTAGCCAATAAACCTGATATTGTGGTGATAGATCGACGAGAACGTCGTGCAATGATTGTTGATATCGCTGTCCCTCATGACGAGAATCTCGTGAAAGCTGAGCAAGATAAGAAAATCAAGTATCTTGACTTAGCTCACGAGGTTGTCGACATGTGGGACGTGGACTCAGCAATCATTGTACCGATAATCGTTACAGTAAATGGCCTAATAGCGAAGAGCCTCGACCAACACCTCAGGAGGCTCTCATTACGCGGCTGGATCAAGGGCTTGATTCAGAAAGCAGTACTCCTAGACACGGCACGCATAGTCAGGAGGTTCCTTTCTCTAGAGCCCTGACCACCGACATCTTGGACCCTGCTCCTGATGCCGATGGGCCACTATTTTTTATATTTTTAAATGTTTTTATATAATTTTATATTCTAATATTTAAAAATATAATTTATATGTATATTTAGTGGAATAAAAGAAAAATAATAATAATCCTTCACTGGATGCAGTTTGGCTTTTGGAATTTTATGGTATATTTTTAATTATAATTATAATTGATATTAAGGGATAAACTGGTTTTAAAGATAATTTAGTTTATGTTTTGAATTCCGTCACTGTATGCAAAAAAAACTTGAAAATATCATATATTTTTTTGCTTTCAAAATCATTTACGGTTAGATTGTTGTGATTGGTGGTTTTCAAGAAATCACCGCTTTAAGGGAGAGCAAATTACTTGAAGGTTGGGATTGAGTGGAAGGTAAGAAATCGATAAAATTCGTTTTAGCGACATTTATAGTTAGCAAGTTATTAACAACCATGTCATAATTATTCTGAGAGCATTCTCTGCAACAGTTTTAGCGTCTTCCCAGGTTTTGCTACATACGAGTACAGCGGCGTTGTCTGCATAGGCGTATATTTTGCATTTTTTTATATTTAATTGACAGAGTTCGTTTGTTTAAATCAATAAGAGTGTAGGGGACCAAGTACACTACCCTGGGGCATCCCAAAGCCACTGAGATTAATGTTATCACTTTGTGAGGTTTAAAAAAATGTGGGTATAAACCCATGCGTTCCAAATTTTTCAGAAGGATAGTGACAGAGACAGAGTCAAATGCTTTGGACAGATCTAGAAATATGCCTAGTGTTTTGGTTTTGTTATCTAAGGCGTTAATTATGCTATTGGTCAGATCTATAACTGCATCTTCACTACAATTATGTTTTCTGAACCCATACTGGATTTGTGCAAGTATTTTTTTTTCTAGGTAATTAGTTAGACGTGAATTTAATGCCTTTTCAAAGATTTTAGATAGTGAAGTAAGAACCGATATGAGTCTATAGTTAGTGACACTGCTTCTGTCACCTCCCTTATGAATGGGGTGTACCAGTCCTCTTTTAAACTCAGTGGGAAATACACCTTTATGTAGACAAAGATTGGTAATAAATAAATAGAAAATAAAATTCGTTTATTTCAGACTATTAATTGCCCATATTTTGTTAGTATAACACTATCTTAAAAAACCATGTTAGTCTCGAGGAAATCAGTTGTATTTAAATAAAATTGAAAGAAGTTAATTAAAATTAAATTGAAATAAATTAGTAGATATTAAATTAAATTATATTAGAATTGAATTAAAATAAATTGAAATTAATTAAAATGAAAAATTTAATTGAAATTAATTAAGATAAAGAATATTAATAATTAATTAAGATAAGATAATGTGTTTCAGTCGGCAATAAGAAACATTTTGGCAGCTTTAATAAAAGCGGTGAGTATTTCGTCAACACCGGTAGCACTGTCGTTACGTAGCCTCATAATGAGGGCCATTGATTTGAGAGGGGAATTGCAATTATATGTCTCACAGAGTAATTTAATTAATTTTCGCTGCTAGCTCGTTGCCAATATTTTCAATATAACTGTTGACCTTGTTGATAGATGTAGTAGGGTCACTTGTGATATTTAGGAGATCTAGTGCACGTTTGGACGTTTTCTTCATATTTGCTAATTCTTTCAATAAATTCCAAGTTGATTTAGGATTATTGCGATTTTTATCGAGTTCGGACTGGTTATATTTACGTTTTAACTTTCTTAAAAGGTTGTATATTTAATACAATATGGATGCAATAAATGAATATGAATATGAAAATTGTATTTGTTTGTGCACATCAGTGTTCACAGTCCTGTGTTATGGAAATTGATCGAATATTCGAACAACGTAATTTTTGCATTCGTATATTCGAAATATTTTATTATTCGAATCATTCAAATAATTCAAATATTCGAATGCAAGCCCTAGTGGATATGTAAGGGAATTGCTTATAAAGTGTTAGGAATTCTCGAAGCCTTGTGAAAGCATTAATAATCGACCACCATGCGAAGTAATACAAAAGTCTATTCGCACGCCAATATTAACGTCCGCGTCCATTATATCGAAGCCAAAAACGATTTTCGCTCAATCTGTATGCGCTAATTAAAATAATTCCCTCCAGACATAAGTTCTAATTAGACCTAATATGGAAAGCTAACCACACTCAGTCAGACTCCGTAGTTATATCGAACATACGTGGACTACCAGCCTACCGCATGACCACAGTGTAGCTACTTACATGCAGAGGTTCATTTCCTTAGTTTAAGGGTCCATTTACCATTTCCAGAATCGTCAAATAAATGCAAATACTTATCAATTAAATCAACCACAAGTAAGTGGTAAAAGTACAAATACTTAATAAGTCATTATTCATGTCATGTACCCATTTGTTTTTCATTAACTCCTCCCATTTCGATGTCTATAAACACGCCCACACTGCAGGTCTACTGTATAAAGTTAGGCTGTGGCACAGAACGACGTTTCATTACCAAGGATTTATTTATTCTCGATTTCACTCACTGTCTGCCAATCAATGTTACTTTCCCACACCGACTGACATCTTAAGTCGTACACCTCGTCACCACCCCACATTGCTGATACACTAATGAACCACACACCCACACCATTAAACCTCTTTATTTATGCAATAGAGGTGCATTTCCCATGTGTTTCACGTGTGGTAGTGTGGCAGGTCGTCTGTTTCATTAATACCTCGTCGGTAATACGCGGCGACAATTATCGCGTTGGCGCGACAACGGGTGCTAATTCCCGCGGCCGGCGCCCACGCGGTCTGCGCGACACCGCGCAGCGCCAGTGCGAACAATGCCTTATTAATCACGCGCTCAAATACACTGCGCTGTGATAATTTGTGATGGCAATAGACAAGTATAGACGTACAGTCTGTAAGGAAACTTGTTAATTCCTGTGATTGCTTTGAAAGTGAAATGTTACGGGTGACGGCAACGGGAATTAACGTCGAGTAGCTGTATTAATTATAATGGTTAACGGTTACATGTGAATATTAGTCATAGAGAACGCTATATGTGTCTGTCGCTAATATAAGACGCTATTTTGAGCTCAGGACGTGGTTTGAGCTTGAATATAAACTGAAATAACTGTGTCACTTAAATTTCTTCTTTCTACAAGTTGAACTAGATAATGTTGCAATATTCTCTTTGGAACTACATTTAATCAATATCACACCACTAAAAGACGTCTACTGGGTATAGTGATATTCCCATAATGACTAGTCCTGTGCCTCCCGCACCAAGCGTATTCCTGCGACCTTTACAAGGTTGTCGGTCCACCTTGTCTTTATCGACTAGCTGTTACGCGCAAATTCGTCTGCGTTCCAGGATGAAAAGTAGCCTAATGCCCTTACCCTGGTCATGGTCTATCTGTGTGCCAAATTTCATTTAAATCCTTTCAACCGTTTTAGCGTGAAAGCGTTTATAATATTAGTTAGGATAATTGGTTTGTTTAAACACACATAAGAATCTGGATTACATAGAAACCGTTATAAGTGCTTTAACATCAAATCCATCATCATCACAAGTATATTTTGTCGCTAATGTCACGCTCATATTAATATACCCTGTGTTTGATGGACAGGAAGCGTGTTTGTTTGTTCGCAACGCTGTATAATTGCGGCGTCTGCGCGGAACCACGCTTCGGCGCCCGCGCGGCAGCTGTGTGAGCGCGGCCTATAGTCTGTTCAAAAGTATCTCAGGAAAATGTAAACAAATGGATCAAAAAACGTACCTGTGGATGCCACTTACAAATTAAGTGCTTTGATTTGATTCATTGAATACTTAAGCCCAAAATTTTTATTTTTATTATCTTAAAGATATTTTTAATTTGACAATTATTGAGGTTAATTTTAAACCTAATTTTTAGTCGATTATGTTTCACTTACAATTTACTCATTTTATTCAAACAATTTTTGTAAAAAGTCGTGAAATCCATAGTTAAAACCTTCTAAATTATAAGAATATGCTAGTGATTCCCTTCAGTGAGTCATTGCGTAAAAATTCAACCTGAACAGGTTTGTTTACTCTTTCAGAAGATACTTTTGTAATAGAACATACAGTGAAATGTCACTTCAACCACTACGACACTACAATGGTAGGTGATGAACAATGCAGGCCGATTGTTTAGAGAGGTCAATGTGCAGCGAATTAGTGAGGACACTCATGAGTGACCGCCCTGTGGATCAGGGTATTGCACACATTGCGGAGATTATGGATATATGTTATAGCTAGCTGTAACCGCGGATGTCGGACAGTACCCCACGGGAACGTGCTAACGAGTCAAAAAGTAGCTTATGTTACTCCTTACAACATTAGCTATCTGCCAGTGAAAGTCCTGTCATAATTGGGTAAGCCGTTTCAGAGATTAGAAGGAACAACCAGACACACAGACAGACAAAAGTTGTTCTTTTGTTATAGGTACCATAGACACTTGAATATGCATTTAGTAAAAACCTCTTAATTTGACGTTACAAATAGACACTTTAATGTTTTTTTTATTTGTATAGATGATTTCTATTTATATCATAAGAATGGAAGCATGATTTCTTTTGTCATAATATTTTTGGTGTTAATTTTGCCACTTACGTTCAAGTACTCTGTACTTGTGTAGTAATGCTACGTGTGCTGCACCGAACCAACGAGACCATAATGTAACCTGTACATAACAGTGCATCACGCCTGTATTCCCCGAAGCGTTTGGCACTGGTGTACTTCTATAACGGCTAAATCTCGTCAGTTAAGTTTAAGTCCCATGGAAAAACCCAATAAGAATTCCCGATCCGGGGAATCCAATCCAGGACCTCAAACTAAGCAGTAGCACTTGCGACCACCAGACCAGACAGGCAGTCATTAACTTCTTGTACCTCTTCCCTATTCCAGACTAGCAGTGTGCGGCGGGTCTCTGGGCGCGGCGCTGGTGTGTGCGCGCGCGCCGGGCCTGACGGAGCGCCAGCGCGCCATGTGCCGCCAGTCACCCGCCGCCGTCGCCGCTATCGGGGACGGACTCAGGTAACCATCATCATGATCTGCCAGCCGTTATCTAACTTAGTTGGGGTCGGCTTCCATTCTAACCGGCTGCAGCTGACTACCCGTATTTTACAGAAAACGACCGACAGACACCGCGTATCTAACCTCCACAACCCAGTCCCTTGGGAAGACAGGTGGTCAGACTTTCGGACTTCTAACTACCCGTAACGGCTATCAAAGATCTACAAATGACAGTAGAGACATACGGTAGTACGGGGAGGTCTGGATATGTAATGGATAGTCACCTATTCTCGGACTGGGCACGCCACGATAGCGGCGGTATGTCCCCTCTTTAAGGACTGGCTTGAGAAGCGGCACGGCGTCCTCACCTTCCGCCTGACGCAGGTTCTCCCCGGACACGGTTGTTTCGGGAGGTTCCTGTTTCGGATAAGGCGGGAGGAAACGCCCGGGTGTTTCCACTGCGAAGATCGCCCTGAGGACACGGTGGAGCATACGGTGAAGGTCTGCCCGGCTTAGGCGGAGCACCGCCATGTCCTCGTGGAGGCGATCGGCGGAGGCGATCTCTCGCGTCCGGCCTTGGTCCAGGCCATGGTACGGAGCGACAGTGCATGGGTAGCCATCACCTCCTTCTGCGAAGCAGTAATGCTCGCGAAGAGAGAGGCGGCGCACGTGAGGGAGAGGCAGTATATGCGCCCTCACGGCCTTAGTCGCCGCAGGAGACGCCCTGAGCAGGAGAAATTATTTGATGATTTCCCACCCAAAAAGAAAAACCCACTCTCGGAGCGACCTCGGCTAACGTAGCTTAAGCTTCGGTCGACCCGTACGGCTGTTATTATTTAGCCACGAGCTTTTCAATCAGGTATGCATTCACCATGCATTAAAAATCCTACTTCATTAAAGCGGAGGAACGTGAGTCTTCAAATTACTTTGAAGACTGACGTCCGCTTTTGAACGTCAAAACAAAAGTTACAAAAGACAACCTGATGAGTCGTCTTTTTTTTACTTTTACGCCCGCACTTTACCACTTCCTACTGTGTTCGTTGACGACAAGAAGTGGTACAATAAGCTTGCCATGTAGGACGGTTCCTTCATAGGTTACAAGTCTCAAGGACTAAGGAGCATTTTTTTTTCTATTGATGTGATTATACAAACACTAACTCATAGGTCACAGTCCCTTTTAAAGTTCTGAAATAATCATGTGTCTCTGTCTGTCTGTAACTAGAACAGCTTCTTATATTAGTATGTTTTGTGACCTTTCCAAGTCTTTTGATAATGTTGATAACATTATGCCGAATATTATAAACTAGTGTAAAGCGAGACAAAGGAAGTGTAGAGATTGTAAATATGAACTTTCTTTACAGACAACATACAAGTTAGCACATGTTGAGAATGGTTTGTAGAATTTTGGTGTTCTTAGGGGTGGTGTCCCCTTGTTTCGCAGACAGAAACATAGAATTTCGTTTCCCAGAAAATGTTTCATATAATATTTTCTCTTTGTATTTTTATTTCATATTATTGTTTCAAAGACTATTTACTTGAATAAAACATATTTAACAGAAACATAATTCAATGAATTTTTTATCACAATTTTTTGCTTAAAAAAATTATCAAACAGTAGAATTATTTTTTCACGAATATTGTTTGTTCGGTTTATTTTTTCATGGTAATGTATTTCAACTAATTCAAATATTGTCTTAAAAAGTTAATATGTTGTGTTACTAAACTTGAGTGACAGAAACGAATCGCTGCAAAACCGACTCCACGTAGTCTTGGTTGCCCTACTCCTAGAGTGTACATAATTTAAATCCGCGGCCAGCGAGCTGAGGAGCAAGTGGTGAGCGTGAATACCACCTGCGACGATAAGCTCGCGTGGGACCGCTGGAGCCCCGCAGCGCCGGAGCCGTGGCAGAAGCCATGCCTGCTGCATGTTGCACGCTCGCTTGCATGCTGCATGCTTGCTTGCATGCTGCATGCTCACTTTCAGCATGCAAGCAGTAGGTTTGATTAGAACTGAGACCCCCAACAGAAATAACTAACAACAATAAAAAGAATACAATGTTATTCTTGGTAATAAGTTTACTAAACAAACAATATAAGGATGAAGAATATTTCATTTGTTATTCTATGATATGATTATTCTAACATTAAACTTTATGTGAAACAAAAATTAATGATTTAAAAATCAACAAAGTAAGTATTCTGCTTATTCATTATTCTATGAAACGAAAATATCAGATTTTTTTTATGTGAAACGAAATTCTTTATAACTATTAGGTATAAAACAACGGACAACCCTCAGGGGTCAATGCTTGGACCTATTCCGTACATACTTTGTAATTTACCTATTATGATTTGTATTAGAATCACACACTGGCCGAAAACATACCATCATAAATAAGAGCTTAGAAGAAGAGAAGATTGCCACCTTGAAGCGAAAATCCATTTAAGCTAAGAATTCGTTTTAATAAAGTGGATGACAGAAATAAGCACCCACTAATAATCGTAGCGTGGCGTAAAGATTACACCTCGCGATAAACCGATTAACGATTTATTGGCCACTTACACTATTGATCAGAATTAATTCACAACTAGTAAATATTCTCTACAAAATCACGCTTTTGCTCAAGCGATCATCAATTCAACTACCAACGTTAGGATAGATTTTAGATTGAATGCTAATAAAAATAAATCTTTACATTAAATGAGCCCATAATCTTTAAAAAAATATTTGATTTAAATGTACCGTTACTGTTATTGCCATGTACATATAATTCTCGGTTAATACAATGCGGACTAGAAGCTTGATTAATTAAAATATAACAGTAATAAAATATCCTTGAACTTTGAATACTCCTGTACAAGAATGGTGTAAGTTAAAGTATATTTCGGTTGGAGCACCGTTATTATAATCTCAACAGGTAGTCATCGATTATCGAGTCGTAACTGGACAACGTGACGACACTGAACATCTTTAGGACCTGCTACATAATAAGCGAAACAAAGGAGGACAAAGACAAATTAATAAGGTTTCAACAACTCTAGCAAAATTTCTAAACAAAATTTTACATAAAGAACTCCATATTATGGATAAATTGATATAAATAAAGCCATGTTTTAACTCAACATTGCCCTCTTTTGGCTTGCTTCAGTCTGCTATAAAATATACATTGTGAATTCAATGAAAAATGAGCGCATTTAAAGTTTTCAGCGTGAACATTATGACTAAATCTAACACAACATTTGAATCAACAGCGAATCTTTTGTTTGGTTTCCACCGTTGGCGTCGTTCTACATTCGCGTCGCCTTCAAATCGCTCTCTGTGTGGTTCACTCAACTTATTATACCTAGTTATTTTCAAATAACTTCACCAATCCATGATAATAGATGGGCTAATAATTATACAAACGTACTTTAATCATTTAGTCGACGAGAATATTTTCCTGACCATAGAGTTAAATTATTGCAGACGATAACCCTATTCGTATTATAGAATAAAGATACAAACCGCGTGCATCTGGTGGGTCCCCGGAGACCCGACGGCTCTTGACGGATTGGTTCCGGAGACCCGTCGGTAATTGAGCGGTTTCTCGTTTGAGATGGAATTTTTCATTACAAGCTGGGGACCCCATCGGTTTTGTAGGTTACAAGTAACAAACAATAAGAAACAAATCTGTTGTTGTATTATCCAGGTTTACTGTAACATTGACGTTTACCGCTGGTCGTGAATTTCCAATACTAGTGGTCGCCTAGTGGTCGAATAAATAAAAAATATTACCTTTTGGCACTCCTTCTTCATATAAAATCTAACTGTGGCAAACTTCATACTCCTCCGTTTGCGTATTTTTTGTAAAAACGGGTACAAAGTTTTTACTTCTCGTATAGTATAGTATATTTATTTCCGAGTAGATGGTACACTATGATCTTAATATTATTAAAAAGCTTCACATATACTACCGTTCCCGATGTAGAAATATTTAAATTAAAGTACAATTCCCATTTAGTTTGAAATAGAATAGTTTGTATATAGATTTTTCTTTCAGCAAATACCCCGTAATGTACCTTATAATACCTGACGTAACATGACGCCCTTATGAATCGAAGAGTTTTTGAAGAGGTTTACAAAACACCCACAATTCGCCAATTATATATATTTATGTCCGGACACAAATCCACACTTCAGGGTGCTGTTGAGAAATGTCTAATGTAATCCTGTTTATATGTAGTTTTATTACGTTTCGTGTTTGCAGGATGGCGTACGCAGAGTGTCGACTACAGCTGGCGGGACGGCGCTGGAACTGCTCCGGCGTCGGTGATGGACTCCACTTTGGACACGTGATGCCCATCGGTAAGTTCCTCAAATCATCATCATTTAGCCGCACATCCTTTACTAGACACAGGGCTCCCTCAAGTCAATGAATTGCTGCTACTTTAACATGGTATACAGTTAGAAAATCCTAGGAAGACTAGAGTTCAATCTCTGATAGAGGAAAACCCCATATGGACCATTTACTTGATATGTTTATTTTGATACAAAATCAACATATCAAGGGACCAATTCGCTCTAAAAATAAACCCTCGAAGTCATTTACCGGAAAGGAAAACGATAGGATGTAGACGAAAAGTTTTAAGTTAAATAAAATGAGTAGTGCGAGACCACCCAAATGCTTCCGTAAGATCGGAACGTTCACGCAGACAATAAAGCAAGGATCGAATCTAGGACAAACCAGTTCTGTTTATAGTAATAAGTAAATCGAACAGAAACAAAAGCTCGCGGTGATGTCATCGCGGCTATTCATCTCATTTGGAAGCATCCGAATACAAAGCCGATTAACTTCGGAGCTTAAAGTAACTAAGTATTATTAGAAATCGTATCACATTTAATTAATAATTTATAATCGACGAGAGGATGTAGAAAAGCGATATCGACTACGTTAAACCGCCTAAATTCATTGTATAGATACAATGAATTTGACTAGAGTCTGGACTAGAGTCCAAAGACATTATTCAGCGGTTAACGATAATATTGAACGACAAGATAGGATTTCAACATCAATATAGAAATAATTTTCCCACAAGTTTCGTCATCAATATAGAAATTATTATTGGATTACAAAATCATAAACAAAATTTATCGTCAACATCATACAAATCTGTGGGCACCAGAGACAATAGATAACTTTAATATTTGACCTATCGCGAGTATCTGTTGGTATCTGCTATAACATTGTTACTATCGTGCTATATCGCTGTAGCGAGACAAATTAATGATCTGTTGGATACGGTAATACTATTAAACTATTAGATTAATGATCGCCGATCGACGCACGATTACATATTATTATACAAACTGTATTATCCTATAATCTCAACGAGGACTTATTAGCTACAACTTGATTAATAGTTTCCTGTTAACTCACATAAATAAATAAAGCTTCATATAATATAAGTGATGATACAGATGCTGAGTTATGTGGATGATATGCTATTGCATCTATTAGTTTTATTCGTTTTAGTGATTTAAGTATAACAGAAGCCGGATTATTTATTATAGAAATTCAAATCAGGATTGAATTAAAAGCCTTGTAAAGCATACTTTAGCGCAGACAAAAACACGTATCAATCATTCTGTAGGTAGTAGTTATCTATGGATATCTGATAAAACCTACCTGTGTGTCATTTATTTTGCTTCATATGCAAAATATGTATTTCTATTTACCTATATCGATCTTATAATTATAAGTCGCTTTCCGTGTCTGGCTGTGTGACCACTTAGATCTTCTAAACTCCACAGTGGATTTGGATTTGATTTTTCCACCAATTAGAGCATTTTCCTGGAAGGCTATGGAAAGTGTACATTAATATTTGACTTATTGAAGTGTAGCTCAGCAATGCCGATGTTATGACAAGTCACCATTACACCTGTTGGGCACGCCACGATAGCGGCGGTAAATCCACTCTTTGAGGAGTGGCTTGAGAGACGGCACGGCGTCCTCACCTTCCGCCTGACGCTGGTCCTTACCGGACACGGTTGCTTCGGGAGGTTCCTGTTTCGGATAAGGCGGGAGGAAACGCCCGCCAAGAAGAGGGCGAAGAGGGAGGCGGTGCACGTCAGGGAGGGGCAATATATGCGCCCTCACGGCCGTAGTCACCGCGGTCGACGCCCTGGGCGCCGGGAATCCCAGGCTGATTCCCGGCTACTGTAGGCGCGGGCTTGCGGACGGCGGGTAATGGGTAGCTCGCTGTCCGGTAAGGACCAACCCCGGTTCGACGGCGCGTTGTGTTCCACGCGCGCCTCAAAGAGATGTCAGCACCAACTGGTGGGGTCCGCAAGGGCCGATGCCTGCCAGGGGTGGGGGGGGCTTTGTTTGAAAGAGATACCGCGGGCCCTGGCACACAGGCAGCTGAGGTAACACGGGTGGGATTTAATCAGTAAAAGTCTGACACGCCCTCCTGCTCCACCCAGAGCGAGAGAAGTTATTTGATGATTTCACACCCAACAAAAAAAACCATTACACCCGTGCGAAGCAGGGGCGGGTCGCTAGTTTTACCATTTATGTATGTTGCTTATTAGCAAGCACAAGGTTCATAGTAAATTTAATGTAGGAAGAACAAACTAGCATGTGTTAACTTCAGCCTCGCGGCGTCGCAGCGTCATGTCATGCTGATCGCCTCTCTCATCTCAAGTGCATGCACATCCTATCGACAATGATTTATTTGCAACTGTTCGCGACACAGCATACCTCGTTGTTACGATGGGCAGCTGATGTAATATATTTAAACAACATTTTGATCTTTTTTTCGACGTTCAACATATTAATATGTATTTTAATCATCTCTTGGTAGGTATCGGTTTTTCGCTATTTCCCAGCTTCTTCATCCCTGTACAACAGAATACTGAACTCAGCGGGATGTATGATCTTAGTCTTCTTCATCCCTGTACAACAGAATACTGAACTCAGCGGGATGTATGATCTTAGTCTTCTTCATCCCTGTACAACAGAATACTGAACTCAGCGGGATGTATGATCTTAGTCTTCTTCATCCCTGTACAACAGAATACTGAACTCAGCGGGATGTATGATCTTAGTCTTCTTCATCCCTGTACAACAGAATACTGAACTCAGCGGGATGTATGATCTTAGTCTTCTTCATCCCTGTACAACAGAATACTGAACTCAGCGGGATGTATGATCTTAGTCTTCTTCATCCCTGTACAACAGAATACTGAACTCAGCGGGATGTATGATCTTAGTCTTCTTCATCCCTGTACAACAGAATACTGAACTCAGCGGGATGTATGATCTTAGTCTTCTTCATCCCTGTACAACAGAATACTGAACTCAGCGGGATGTATGATCTTAGTCTTCTTCATCCCTGTACAACAGAATACTGAACTCAGCGGGATGTATGATCTTAGTCTTCTTCATCCCTGTACAACAGAATACTGAACTCAGCGGGATGTATGATCTTAGTCTTCTTCTGCAACCCTTTATCTTATGTTACTGGGGTTTGAAACAAAATGTTTTATCTTCCATTCCACCTGTCAGCTGTTACTTTATTATTCGCTCCCTTTTCATTCATAGAAATCAATCCTCACACAAAATTCGTTTTGGACTTCTTCTCCCTCTCCGTTCTCAATCTCTCAGTCGCATTTGTTTCATGGCATAATGTATGATCCTAATAGCCCATATACCTACCAAGTTTGCTGAATAACTGATCAAAATTAAATTGCTCGGCGACTGTGACCTCATATATCGTCGACCGTAGGTTCAATTGAGGTAAGGGACAAAATACGATTTTTCAGGAGAGGCCGACAAAGTTTTTTTTCGGACTAAATCGCCCATAACTTTTTGTGTTATTAACCTTTTTCGGGTCTGATTTCAGACATTATCTTGTATTTTAGTGTTCTATCTACATGTGTAACATTTATTTAAATAAGTTAGCTATTTAAGAAAATAGATGTCCCTTACAACAACGTATTTTGTTAGTAATGTCCCTTACTGACCAAGTATCTTAATTGTAGTCCCATCCCTTACATTAAATTGACCTCTACGTTGGATCCAATCTATCAATGAAAAAATTGTGTAAAGGACTTGTTGAAAAAAAATATGAAAAAAATACAGTGTAAAGAGATTTTTGACAGAAAATGAAGTACACACTTTATTATTGTTTCTTCAAAAATAAACCATGTAATGGCAACTCGTTGTTTGGGAAGACCCTTACCTTAATTGAAGTGGATTGGCTGCGATAATTACACCATTTCAAGTTCCTATATTACTTAGTTTTTCAGATACATTGTTATTATGGGGCTGATTCGAAATTTGGATCCAAAAATCATTAGGGTAAGGGACATTTTTCTTAAGCTAGAATTTTTTCATATTCACCATTCGATAGAGCGAAAAATTCTGAACAAAACTGTATACTCAACTCATTTTGAGTATTTTGTCCCTTACCTCATGAACCTTCGGTCGACGATATATGAGTGGTCGCAAAGGTGCACTCACAATCAGTAAACTCAGGACAAATCCAAGAAACCATGAGTAATGTAAACCAAACTGACTTTTGTCATTTACAAATCGTACCTGTATAATATAATGGCTGGGTTTTTGTCTGCACGTCGTCTGGGCTGGCTCCGAGGGGAATGGCCGCCACATGAATATTAATGTAGTAATTGGCCGCCACCAAACAATCATATTTATATCAAAAACGCTCGCAAAGTCGCGATCGATATCTTAAAATATTGGCATTTAAGTGTCCAAACGTGAGATAATAATCAATGAATAGATTTAGAACGAACTATGCTAATGTCGAGACTGTGACCGGAAAATTGATTGATTTTATAACTTTACAATGTGTGGATTGTAAACTTTAACTACCGAAACATTTAAAATTAACAAACAGATAATTATGTTCATGTTTTTATAACGATAACAAGGATTAATTTGTAATAGTCGTTAAAGAAATTTCAATACGTTAATTGGATATAGTAAATTAGTTTGAAACATAACGCATAAACATTGATCATATTCTTGATTTGTTTACGACAGTCGCACCCAAATAATTGTATATTAATAACACATTTAATATTAATAAAATGCGAATGTTTCACTAGTCAATCGGTGGAGGATAAGCGTAGAATAAACTGTCTTTCACTGCAGCTACAGAAAATATTGATTTATTGAAATAAACTGCCTTTCACTGCAGCTACAGAACACTGAATGACATACATAACACCTAAATAGTATCATACATGAAGGTACCTTTATAAATCGTGCCAATCTGATCTGACATATCGGACATCGTCGTGGGTGACAATAAAAAAATTGAAGTTAATAATAGAGTAGCTGACCTATCACAAAAATGAAAAGAATTGTAACTTTGGAAAAAGTAAAGCTTCCAAAGACAATGAAAGAACCGGACGCGACGGCACTAAAACTTTACAGAAGACCAAAATATAGCGGGTTCCACCAGTGTCCTTGAAAAGTGAAGAGTCGCCATAGGGAAGCAATTGATATTTTAAATGACTTCAGTAAGTGAGGCGCATGGGTGTACCAGGTGGTTGGACCATTGTATTGTCACGGGTGCTGCACTGCCATCTATAAAGCGTGTATGGGTAAAACGGGATGTGCAGTGGTCTGACCACTTGCCACTCATCATTGAATGTGACCTAGGTCAGGTTAGTAGTAAGGAGGGGCTGACCCGTACACCGTACCGGCGTCTAATAAGATTATATGGGGCAATCGCACGAATGGACAAATTGAAATTTTGAATAAAAGTAGTCACTCTCAACTGAGGGAAATTGATTTTCCTGGAGAACTCTCGGCTTGCTGTGATGGTACTTTTTACAATGTAGAGCACAGGACCATATTGAGAAACATGTATGTAAAGTTAGTTTCTATCTTGTCTGAAGCTGCAGCCAGTTCTAATGAGCAAGGCGAGTCACGGAGCAGAGGTGGCTATGTTACCGGTTGGAATAAGTATGTGGCAGGTTTTCACGGGGAGGCTAAAATTTTTGGCGTGGGTTCAAGCTGGGAAGCCTAATAATGACCAATTGTATTTAGGTATGTGTGAGAGTAGAAGGGTTTTCAAAAAACTATTAAAATGGTGTCAAGATAGACAGGAGCAGATTAAAATGGATATTCTTGCGTCACACCACACTGCCGGAGATTTTAAAACGTTTTGGAAACATACGGACAAAATGAATGTAAAGTCTGGCTTCCCTGTGCGTGTAAATGGCATTGGTGATCAGACTATGATAGCTAATCTTTTTAAAGATTATTTTAAAGTGGAGCCACAGAGTGATTCCAACATAAGCCGATGTGACAATGCTGGGGCTATCGCCCAGGAGCGAGTTGTTAAATTTACTGCTCGTGATGTGCAATAAGTGATACTTGGTATGCAGAGGGATAAATCTCCTGGGCATGAGCATCTTAAGTTTGCTGGTACTCACCTGCCGCATGTGCTCTCCATGTTTATGTCACGGATACTTGCCTGAAGAGCTGACGAAAACGATTGTAGTACCGATTGTCAAGAATAAAACTAGTGACATGTCTGATAAAGAAAACTATCGGCCCATCTAGTGAGATGTCATCATCATCAGATGAGCACAGTTTGAATTATTTATTGTCACCCTACACAGAAAATTCTTAAGGAATGTTATAATTATTCATATCTTTTGAAATACTGAATGTAGAGGAATTTTGATTACGCCAATATTTAGTAGAAATTTCTACTAAATATTGGCGTAATCAAACTTTAATTTGATCAACTACTTTAGTAGCTACGTGCGTTTGTTTTTTATAGACCATCAGGATTGAGGAGCCACATAAAATGTGTTGTATTCCCGAAATAATGAATCCTTTGCGTTTTATTTTTATACTACAAATTAAAACAAACTTACTACTAAATAATACTAAAAAACTGTTTTAATTGCTTCATTAGTTTCCGAGAAACAGCACGGGAAAATTTATGGATTTTTCAGATAAATCAAAGCATTGTAATTACCTCAAATTCAGCCGTACAAAACCCATTTTTTTTGTACAAATTAAGCATAAACACTACTAATTCCTACCAAAGATTCAGAAATATCCATTGGCTAGTTTTCGGGGTTCTGAGGCGGCTCCTCAATCCAGTTGTCTGAATTGAGGAGCCACCTTCAACGTCCTGTACCTTTTGAAGGGTTTTACTACAAATTCCAGGATCGGGGCTACAAATTTGGCTAATTTACTACTAAATATTGGTAGTACCCTCGTTTAAATCTGAGACATGGCTCCTCAATTCATACGGACACAGCAGTACTCATGTCGGATGTTTTGTAGACGGAGTGAGCGTAAATAATATCAGTTATGCGGACGACATGGTACTGCTGGGACCGTCGGTGAGGGCAGTGCGTAGGCTTGTCTCAATCTGTGAGGCGTACGCGGCGGAACATGGACTGAGGTATAACTCGAATAAGAGCGAAGTGCTCGTTTTCAAGAGGGAAAAGCGGGGTCCTGTGCATGTTCCGCCTATTATGCTTAATATTCCGCCTATTGTGCGGCTCTGCGGGTGGTGAGCGGCTTCAAGTATCTGGGGCACATTTTGACAAAAGAGTTGCAAGATGACGCAGACATAGAGAGGGAGCACAGAGCATTGGCAGTCAGGGGGAATATGGTTGCGCGCAGGTTTGCTCGCTGCTCGAGGGAAGTGAAAATTACTCTTTTCAAGGCGTAATGCCAATCGTTAAACTCGAGCAGTCTGTGGATAAACTTTACGCGTCGGGCTGCTAGTGCTCTGCGTGTCCAATACAACAACGTCTTCAGGATGCTGATGCGGCTGCCTCGCTATTGTAGTGCGTCCGGAATATTTACGGAGGCGCGAACGGACGGCTTTCATGCGGTTGTACGGAAGAAAGTAGCGTCTTTGTTGCAGCGCGTGCGCGGCAGTAGCAACAGTATCCTGCAGATGGTTGTATCTCGTGCAGATTGCCCTATCCAAAACAAATGGATGCATATTGTGATGGGTATTGACTAACATAGTGTATATGGTTTGACTAACACAATATTTATAATAATTTATTTATATTTTATAATTTGCATGGATTTAATTTTATCTGAAATAAACTGATTAATAAATAATTAACATTTCAAGTAACGAGTAAAATGAAACAGATAGGATTATTTTTCAGATCATTTCACGTTTTCCAATAATTAAAAAGTAACCAACTAATTTCACAAAAGTGTATAGATAGTCTATGCCACAAGACCGATCAGAAACCAATAAAAGCACAATTTTTTTTATCAAAAGTCAAATAAAAGTGTCAATTTCCCGCTCAACATATCACATCCACAGTACAGCGGCACGATATTTATACCCGACGCGTAATTGAGCGACGATCCACTATAACGAGAGCCCGCTCACACCCCACGGGACGGCGCGGCGTGCACCACTTATACTTTCGTCCTCAGCTTTCGTCATGACATCATGATAGTCTTCATGTAACCGTGTCATGAAGTAATCATCAGTGCTGAATAAAGCACTACAAGCATTACGATATTTGGTGCGTGAATGACATTGACAAGGGAGCGTTGTTGGTTAAAATTTGTGGAGAGCAGTGGTGGCCCAGTGGTAATGGCCGCGACTTACGGAGTTGGAAACGCTCGTTACTTCGACCAAAACGACGGACTTCGTGCTTAAGGAGTAGGCCCCCTAGTACCACACGTCGCATTGTCACAGAGAATTGTCTGTTGAAATGTCACAAATGTGGACGCAGCCTTACTAAGTATTGCCCGACAATCAGACTCCGCACTCGATGTTCCTCTGATTGCTGTGCAGTTGAACTTTAATAGCGGTCGCAATAATATCGATCCTGTTTGTTAGTGGACAGGGCGAAGTCATGGTAACGGATCAGAAAAGAGACGGAGAGGAGATAATTGTTGGATGATAGATAGATAGATAAATGATTTATTTGTTGCAACACAAAATCACAATAAAACGATAAAAAACACACACACACACACACGATAAATGCACAGTTAAGCAACCAAAATCAAAATATTTTATTTCACATAAACCTGCATGGGCACTTATGAAACGTCAGAAGCTAGGTTCCACGGTTACTGTTTTAAAAATAATTGGCTTTTACAATGTTTTCAAAATACAGTGATAATAGGTATGGGAGGACAGTGCAGGCCTGTCAAGAAGCACCAGGTAATTAGAGGAATGAAAATCGTCTACAAATCTAGTCATAAATAGTCGAAATTAAAATTGATGTGACGAGAATATGTCAGACATTGTAAGAAATAATAAAAATTTACATTGTAATTTGGGAGCAGTTAAAGGCTTTCGCATAGTTATGCTGTTAATGAGATACCAGGGAAGCCACATGTGCAGAAGGAATTAATGCCAAACTTCCCGGTCTTCACCGTAGTCTTTTATCTTATAATATGCTTTTTTGATAAGGACACGTTTGATGTGAGTTTTAAACTTTCCATCGCTAAGTTCTGTAACCGTCTTTGGCAATTTGTTATAGAAGCGGATACTGTTTATTAGAAATGACTTGCTAGTTTTAGTTAATCTAAAATTTTGAAATCACAATTTCATCTTTACTACGTGTATTTAGATTATAGAAATCGCATCTTTTTTTAAAAGACCTAAGTTTTTACGAACATACAAGATTTTTTCTAGGATATAAAGAGAAGGCAGAGTTAAAATATCAATTTCGTTGAATTTGTTTCTAAGAGACTCGCGAGGCCCCATTTTATAGATTGCGCGGATTGCCCTCTTTTATAAAATAAAAATTGAATCTACGTCCGCTGCCGATCCCCACAGCAGAACGCCATAAGACATAATACTGTGAAAATAAGCAAAGTATACTAACCTAGCTGTGGCTACATCAGTTAACTGACTTATTTTTCTTACTGCGTAAGCAGCTGAACTTAATCTGCTTGAAAGAGCTCTAATGTGGGCACCCCATTGCAATTTTGAATCTAAAGTAATTCCCAAAAATACAGTTTCCAGTTTTAAATTTAGTTTTGTTCGCAGTGAGTAAAAGTATTGGCAGCAAACCATTTCGAAAGAACAGCTAGGCTATCGTTGACATGGAAGTATGTTATGTATTGTGAAAATAAAGAACAGCTAGGCTATCGTTGACATGGAAGTATGTTATGTATTGTGAAAATAAAGAACAGCTAGGCTATCGTTGACATGGAAGTATGTTATGTATTGTGAAAATAAAGAACAGCTAGGCTATCGTTGACATGGAAGTATGTTATGTATTGTGAAAATAAAGAACAGCTAGGCTATCGTTGACATGGAAGTATGTTATGTAAGTATTGTGAAAATAAAGAACAGCTAGGCTATCGTTGACATGGAAGTATGTTATGTATTGTGAAAATAAAGAACAGCTAGGCTATCGTTGACATGGAAGTATGTTATGTATTGTGAAAATAAAGAACAGCTAGGCTATCGTTGACATGGAAGTATGTTATGTATTGTGAAAATAAAGAACAGCTAGGCTATCGTTGACATGGAAGTATGTTATGTATTGTGAAAATAAAGAACAGCTAGGCTATCGTTGACATGGAAGTATGTTATGTATTGTGAAAATAAAGAACAGCTAGGCTATCGTTGACATGGAAGTATGTTATGTATTGTGAAAATAAAGAACAGCTAGGCTATCGTTGACATGGAAGTATGTTATGTATTGTGAAAATAAAGAACAGCTAGGCTATCGTTGACATGGAAGTATGTTATGTATTGTGAAAATAAAGAACAGCTAGGCTATCGTTGACATGGAAGTATGTTATGTATTGTGAAAATAAATGTTTTGCAATTAATTTAGTTAATCAGAAATTGTGTAACGTTTGTAGTGTTAACTGAAGGAATATTATGACATGTTTTTAATTTAATGTATTTTGAAATTAAATATTTGCACACCACATGTAATGGTAGAATGTAAATGGGCCACCTTTATAATAACATCATACTACTTTGTACACCTACATTTTGGCAAATAAATTACTTACTTACTTAAAAATAAAAGAAGTGTCAAGCGACAGCCACTTCCTACGCTCAGTAGGTACTGTGGGACCCGAGAGTCCTAGGTTACCGGGAGGATCATAAAATGAAACGCTTGTATGCGTGTAAATATAAATGTTATGGTTTATTCCACTTTTTAGATCTTTACAGGTCCGCGCCTGTTAATCAACGAATTTCTTCCGAAACAAAACCTATGTTAAATTATTTGAAGGATTCCTTCTAGATCTTCCTGATTGTTCGAATGAGACAAAGCTCTCGTTGACATTATGTACATAAAGGTTGTATTCGATAAGCAACCAACCTTTAAAGTACATCACGGGTCGTCGGCGCGTTGTGTTCCACGCGCGCATCAAAGAGATGTCAGCACCAATTGGTGCAGTCTGCAAGGGCCGATGCCTGGCATGGGTGCGGATTGTTCGAAAGAGATACCGTGACCCCTGGCACACAGGCAACTGTACGAAAACAGGTGGGTTTTAATCAATAAAAGTATGACATCCTCCCGTTACACCCAGAGCGGGAGAAGTTATTTGATGATTTCCCAACCAAAAAAAAAACCTTATCAGTACATACGGCATCAGCTACCAAAAACATTAAATTTTGCAGACCTTTAATTACGTAGTTTATTTTGATATAACAAAATATACTCAGAAAGACATGAGTATGTATGACTACTTTCTTCTTAACTTTCTATATGACTTTGTGCGCCAACATCTAATAAAGTCGATGTTCCTAGTCGGCTCATCGCTGTTGATATAATTGTACACATTCGAAGCATGAAGTACATATAACTAGGACCTTTTCCTATATTCAATTAATATATGTTATCTAACAGGTACTTCTACTAATTGACTGCTAGACGCGTCGGGAGGTGTTGTCGGTAGATACAGCGTGATGCCGAAGCGTGTTGCGCGTGTGAGTCGCTGATAACCGGTGATAAGCAGCGCGCTAAGGACGACATGTTCCAACGTAGTGCTGCGATAACGAGCAACAATTTATATGTTGAGGAAATGTAGACATTAGTGTGAGAAACACTGTGTGAACACGAGAAGTAGACAAACAGAACGCCCCAACAAGAGTGACGTCAAACATTGGAACTTTCATCGCCAGTATATCGAAACGGGAAGGATGTCAAAATCGATATAGCACTAAACTGCCTTTAGGAATTAGTTGTTATTTCAAAACACAGACAGTCGGAATGATTATTTGTTTGTGTCAGTGAATGAAACGGGTTCACACAACCAGTTCCGACTGTGAGTAATTATCTCCCCCCAGAATACTGAGTCGAAGCCCACGTGTCTTATGTAGCCATATCCTCCACTAGTCTTTACAGTGTGTACAAGACTAAAGTTTTTTATGCACTTCTATTACTTTTAGGCCACTTAAGAATTCTACCTTAAATTAATTGTAAAATATAAAAATGCACATAGCTGTGTGGGGGGATCAAAATCAAAATCAAAAGTCATTTATTCAAACTAGGCTGAGAGTCAGCTCTTTTAAAACGTCAAAATTTCATAAGACAGCCCCCCAAAACGCCCGCCCTTCACCACTTCCTAGTGCTTTAGCTGGGAAGAAGAAGTGACACAACAAACTCCCCAGCTCAGCCTAGGTGTCTATTAAGTTAGACGAACTTGATTCTATACAATAGTAGGTAAGAAACACAAAAAAACATTAAATTTGCCATAAATGTCAGCTAGCACACGCCATTATGCCATCAAAACGTTAAAAAGTATAGGTAGTCAAGCAGAAATAAATTTAAAAAAAAAAACGTAAACAGAACTTACAATCTAAATAAAAACCTCCAGGCATAAAGGGCATGCCCGCTTACATATGCAATTCTGCATTATGTAAATATAACTATAACTGGAAGTAACAAAAGTTCAAGTAGGACCATTGGACTAAAATTTATTAAAACGTATTACAATTAACAATAACAAAACCATGGTCAGCAAGATGACCAGTCACCACGAGCAGCACCCGTTTACGAGCATAACACAAAGATCAGCCATTACCTAGCCACATTTGAGGGAAGGAGGCCACCCGACTCCCGACGCTAACGCAAGCAGTGACATCTAACGGAGCATGACGAGCTTGCTGCCGGTTGCACTGGCAAGATTAATATGAATTGTCGAGGTCGCTAGCTAACTACATATTGCAATACTATTCATTAAAAAAAACATTGTAATGAGTAGAAATTAAGTCAACAATAAATGAAAATAAACTTAATTGTACAGTCAAATAAAATAAGCAATTATATGAACTAACATAATTATATAACCTGTCAGTAGGTAAGCTAATTCTGGTGATAGAACATAAACATTGTCTTGAGTTAATCACAGCGACCAACAATTCTTATCGTTTATTGAACAAAGGGTAGATTTTACTTTAGCTTTAAACACATTAAAACGCAAATCTAGCAAGGAAGAGGGAAGCTTGACAAAACCAAAAAATGAGTTATGAACCTTATGAAGCCGGGGAAAGGGAACTGTGTAGTTTGTCCTTATTTCTAGTATTATTATTATGAACTAGCTGACCCGCCAGACGTTGTCCTGTCTTAACTATGAATTTTGAATTTGTATTTTTTTTTTCATAAGAACCTTCTCCTGACAATGATAAACACAACAAAAAAAGAATTAGCAAAATTGGTCCAACCATTCACGCGTGATGTCGTGACCAAGGGAAATAGGGATTCATTTTTATATATAAGATAGAAGATATTACTGTTTTTAACCGACTTCAAAAAGGAGGAGGTTCTCAATTCGTCGGAACTTTTTTTTTTGTTGCTTTTTTTATGTATGTTCCCCGGTTACTCGAAGATGGCTGGACCGATTCGGATTTTTTTTTTGTTTGAAAGGGTATACTTCCCAGGTGGTCCCATGATCATCAAGTCAGGTTCTGATGATGGTATCCTGGAGAAATAGAGAGAACTCTTCAAATTTTATAGGCACACGAAGCGATTTAGGTATTTTTTGGAAGAGTACTTTCTCGGAGTGGTCTTATTTCAATTTGGTGAAGATCTGATGAAGAACTTCGGAGATAGGCAACGGAACTCCTCAATAAATGATAGCTAATGGACTGGGATTGCTGAAATCTCATGTCTGTCTATTGTTTACACCAGTTCATAACATAACATCACGCCGATATGCTGTGAAGGGGTAAGCACATGTGAACCTCTAAAAAGTGAAAAAAAAAACTTTTTCCAAAAAATAACAACCGACTTCCAAAAAAACACTACAAAGTGAAAAATAACTTTAATTTCGGAACGGGGCGGTGACAAAAAATTCAAATACAGCTCCAGAGACACCGACTTCCGAAATTACAGTTAGTTTAAAGTTATTTTTTTTTGGAAGTCGGTTGTTTTTTAGTGTACAAGTGTATATTTTGCCTAATATATAAGATGTTGGCAAAGATGAATTGCGATGCCACCGTGAGAATCCCAATATCTTTAAAAAATCTCTCAGAGAAACTCTAGAACCTAGTTAGTAAATTTCTCAAACAGGTCGTTTTTAAAGAACAAAAATATTTTGAATGTCGTCGTCTTTGCCCCACAGCAGAATGCCGTAGGACATAACGCTATGAAAATAACTAAAATAAACTAACCGAGCTGTATCAACGTCAGTGTATTGTCTTACTTTCCTGACGGCGTAGGCGGAGGAACTTAGCCTTCCCACTAGGCTTGATATATGTAATCGCCACTGAAATTTGGCATCTACTGTTAAGCCCAGGGGAATCCCAGGCTGATTCCCGGCTACTGTGGGCGCGGGCTTGTGGACGGCGAGTAATGGGTAGCTCGCTGTCCGGTAAGGACCAACCCCGGGTTGACGGCGCGTTGTGTTCCACGCGCGCCTCAAAGAGATGTCAGTACCAACTGGTGGGGTCCGCAAGGGTCGATGCCTGCCAGGGGTGCGGGTTGTTCGAAAGAGATACCGCAGCCCCTGGCACACAGGCAACTGAGGGAACACGGGTTGGTTTTAGTCAGTAAAAGTCTGACACGCCCTCCCACTCCACCCAGAGCGGGAGAAATTATTTGATGATTTCCCACCCAAAAAAAAAAAGAGCCATATTGTTCCTCATGAAGGAGGCTTTTTAAATTAAACTGTCTTAGCAACTGCTTGGGTATTTACTTTTCCAATATTTTACTAAATGCAGGTAAGATAGAAATAGCTCTGAAATTGCCAACGTTATTTTTATTACCTGATTTAAATAATGGTATGACTTTACTACTCTTCATGAGGTCAGGAAAAGATCCTAAATCAACACATTTATTAAAAGTAACAGCTAGATAGGGGGCTACGATGTCGATTATATTACTTAAAAGCTTAACGGAGATGCCCCAGTAATCTCCAGTGTTTTTAGACTTAATTCAAGTGCGTTAAAAATGTTAACTACATCAAGAGGCGTTACATGTTCGAAACTAAATAAGTGACTACATTTGGGTACACTAGTGTGCAAAAGATTTTCAGCGTTAGACAGGGACGAATTTAAGGAGCGAGTCGTAGTAATAGGCGTGTTGGCAAAAAGCTCATTAAATGCTTCAGCTACGTCAGCAGTTTTATCAACTATTTTGTTGTTGACCATAATCTCTAATTGTTTTTACTGTTTAACCGATTTACCCGTTTTATTATTAATAATTTTCCATGTGTTTTTACTTTATTATTAGCTTTTTTATAGTATCGCTTAAAAAATTATATTTAGCAAAAGCACAGATCTTTTTAAATAATTTTGAATGATTTCTGATATACTCTAGAAAAGGAATATCAAACCTGTATTTTTTTCAAACCATATAGCTCGTATAGTCTCGCTTTACTTTTATAAATACCTGGAGTGGCCCATTGGTTGTAACCAACGGAGGTGCCATTAATGTCAATGGTTTTGGTCTTGAAATTAGACTGATATTCTTTATCCACTACATCAAAAAGGGCTTCATAGATTTCATTAGGATTCTCATATTCTATTAAAGATGGTGTAATTCTACGAGCTATATTATTTTCAAATTTGTTGCAACGACTAGCTGTATAAAGCCTGCATTCTATTTTATGCGGCTTTTTATGTAAGGGCAAATGGAAGCTAGCTAATAATCCACAGTGGTCTGACGTTAAGTCAACGAACACTAATTTATTTTTGGCATCACAATCACTAAATATGTTATCAAGACAAGTCGACGAAGATTCCGTGATCCTAGTAGGTTCAAAAAACAAGTATTTTTTTTTTAATTAAAAGACCTAAACAGATTGATAAGTTTAATACTTAATGGAGTAACATCTAAAATATTAACATTAAAATCTCCACATATAATTATACATTTAATACTTGATTTTAATTTATTGAGTGAATCCTCCATTACCGATTCGAAACGAATAAAATCCCCAGAGGGGGGTCGATAAACGCAAATTATCACGTAACGCTCGAGTTCAACACAAGACAACTCAATAGTGCGCTCGATGGAAAGATTAACTAGATCTAAACGTTGTTTACATTTCGACATAATGGAAACAAAAACTAAAGATCCACCGCGAATAGCACTTTTCCTAACAAATGCACTTTGCACGGTAAAAAAATCATCGTTGAAACACACCATTTCATCGTTCACATGTTCTTTCAATCAGTGTTCGCTCAAACATAACACCTGTACATCGTGGTCTTCGATAAATAAACTTAACTTGAGCTCTTTGCCAGACAGACCCTGCATATTTTGATGTACAACATTCAACATATCCAGCGTACCCGTTGTTGCACCTAATAGTTTAAACTACTAGGCGTGTTAAAAGTGGTGTTAGTACCACTACTAATAGTATACGATGGTACACTACAACAGGTACCAGTGTCACGGTGTAAGTTGTATGCTAAAAGATTAGCAATTTGTCTCCTACAACTAGGTAGCAAATAATAGGTCTTTACCTATGAAATTGCCGTTTTGTATGAAAAAATTTAAACGAATTTTTTTCATGTATTTTTTATTTGTATTAATCGAAGTAATCACCCATGCAATCAATGCATCTTTGCCATCGCAGTGGCAGTTTATTGATGCCCTTCTTAAAGAAATCAGCTGGACGGGAGGCAACAAATTCTTCAAAGGCATTTTGTACTGCCTCTCGGGTATTGAATTTTTTTCCCGCCAAGAAGTTATCCAAATTCTGGAAAAAGTAGTAGTCTGTAGGCGCAAGGTCTGGTGAGTAGGGCGGATGACGGAGAGCTTCCAACCCCAGTTCTTGCAACTTGGAGACCGTCTGCTGTGCAGTATGAGGTCGCGCGTTGTCGTGCAGGAGCAGCGGAGACGAGCGATTGACCAATGCTGGTTGGAGATGTGCCAGCTTCTCCATCATTGTGTTCAGTTCTTCACAGTACACATCTGCAGTAATGCTCACCCCGTTTGGTAAGAAGCTGTGATGAATCACACCGGCGCTAGACCACCAAACAGTGACCATCACTTTTCTAGGGGTAAGTTTTCGTTTAGGGCATTGTTTAGGTGCTGAACCAGGATCCAACCAACTTGCTGAGCGCTTGCGGTTATCAAACAGAATCCATTTTTCATCGCAGGTAACAATGCGGTTCAAAATTCCTTCATTTGTGTGTCTGTTGAGCAGTGCAAGGCACGTCTCGACGCGTACTTCGCGCTGACGATCATTGAGTTCGTGGGGCACCCATTTGTCAAGCTTTTTTACCTTGCCAATTTGACGCAAATGGACCAATATTGTTTTGACGCTAACGTCGAAAGCTGCTGCTAATTCAGCCGTAGATTGTGTATCATCAGCTTCCACAATCGCCTTTAATTCGTCATTGTCGACCAAAGTCTTCGGACGAACGCGAGGTTCATTTTTCAGGTCGAAATTTCCAGAACGGAAGCGAGCAAACCAATAACAGGTGGTGCGTTGGTTTGTAGTGTTAGCTCCGTAAACGTCGTTGATGTTGCGTGCCGCTTGTGCCGCGTTGCTGCCACGACGGTACTCATATTCCATAATTACTCGAATTTTTAACGTATCCATGATGACGAAAAAGATTGAAATGCGATGAAAATGTAACATAATCAATAAACAAATTACTACTTTTGGAAAAAAAAATCCATGTTTTTAAAATAAAATTAATTTGAAATTAGAATTCTTACCCAAACAAAAATTATTTTGATTTGAAATGGCCAGTACTGCAAAACGGCAATTTCATAGGTAAAGACCTAATACTTAATATAATTGGTCAGCTTGTAATCAGTAATAAATTGATTAAAATCAAAATATAAAATAGCGTCACTGTGACGACTTGTCCCATTTTATAAATTAACATATTTAAATTATACATGTACCTATTTTGCTCAACAGACAAGCATTGTGAGTAAGGCAAGGCACAGAAAATTAATTTACAATACTTGGTCTCATTGACATGTACTTAACATCAAATGGACACATTTAATGATGTAGTTTTTTGTAATAGGTAAACTATCCCCATATAATAATATAGCAGTTGAACTGGGGTTTAATTTTGACAATTTAATACTATTTAATAATTGGCTAATACAGGCACCCCGGGTAAACAATTATTAATAACATATTGTTCTGGACACTGATTAAATATCCTACCAAAATCTTGACCAAACTTGTCAGAAAAAACATATGTTGTGTTGATTGAATTATTCATCCTATTATTATCATCAATACAGCTACCGACTGGCTGAGCTGCTGAGGGTGCGGGTGTTACAAGTTGAGGCTGGGGTGCCTGGGAGCAGGTGCAGCTAAAGGAGAGGTTATTTGTCAGAGACTCATATCTCTCTGCATTGTACTTGACCAGGGGGCCGATTCTACTAATTTGCAACGTTACACGTTAAACTGTGTTTCCACAACAGTTCGATTTCGATCGCCGTTCGATAGTTACATAAAAAGTCATTCTACTATTTTATAAGCAAAATGGAAACTAAACTTAAAACGAATTGCAACTGAACTGTAGCGGGAACACAGCGGGTAACCCGCGTTACCAACATGCCAAAATAATATGTTTTATTAATACCAAAAAGAAAAAAGTTGAATCTAAAAATGTTACTAAACACGAATATGTGGCACTAAAAGTATTTTCTATAATTAAAAGACATAATGATCATAATTTTATCATTAACTTTGTCCTATAGTAAACGTCACGCTCATGTTCGATTTTGTTAGTAGAATAGGTTTTGACATTGTTTCAATCGATCGTTGGCGTAACTAAAACGTAACCGCAGCTGTGTCGCAGCTGGACCGTTGTTCATTTTAGTAGAATGCGAAAACGCTTAAAAGTGGTGATTCGGTTGCGGTTCTATTGCGTTTTTTTAACAAATTTGTTAGTAGAATCGGCCCCCAGGTCTGCCAACTCATTAGCCCCCTGCATGCGCTTACTCAGAGATTGTTAAGTAGCCTCATATTTACTAAAGCTATCCTTTACAGAATAATTATTCCCTTACAAACAATTCATCCTGAAGGTGCTGAGTGTCAGCATCATACAAAGTATAACATTATTATAATTCACTATAACACTTTTTCAATTCTTTAATTAAATTTAGATTTTTTTGGCTAAGTTTTAAGTTTATATTGTTTACTTTTTGGCATTTTAATTTTTTTTGATATTTTGATATTAGTCTATTAATTTTAATATATTTTTTATCTTATTGCTCATCGTTGGATCCCATAATTAATAAGATTGATGTTTCAATGGGGATTTAAAGAGTTTTTTATCAAATGTACTTAATAATTAAAACTACGATATACAAAATAAATACAAAAAACAAAAGGACACTTAGGCGTCGAAGTATTCCTCCGCATCGCTGTCATCAGGAAACGTGCCCAGAAGACTGGCAGCATTGCCACGTTGAATGGCAATGCTAATTCTTTGGCCAAAGAACGACCCAGCCCTCTGGTCACGAGAAGTGTCGATCAGCCGGCGAGAAATTTCCTTAAAAAGGAGACGTGCACTCGGGCCCCATGACCCGAGCGTTTCGACCCCAAACGGCTCAAAACTGTAGTTACCCATAAGGTTACAGTATTTACGCCGCTTGAGGGTCTCAGCAACAGCAGCAGCGGCGCCAGCACAGCCCGCCGTGCTAGGAACATGGGATGGCGCAAGGGTGTCGACACATGTTGCGTCCCACACCAGAGGTCTTCCCACCTTCCAAGGCAATAACGTCATGCCGTCTGGTCTCTTCCCATCGTCACGTACCAAGCCGTTTGGTTCTAATACCGCTGGTACGCCGGCGGTGACAAGGGCTCTACGAATAATATCGTTGATGCTGGCGTGGCGTGCTATGCGACCTGCGCTCCTGCAGCAGGACAGGCCATGGTGCCCGAGACTGTCGACAGCTTCACCGCAGTGACACCGATGCGGAGCAACACAAGGTGCGCCCAAGCGGAGACACGTAGCGAGCCGAAACGATGAGTCATCCATCATAGTGCCTATGGTGGATGACGGGAGCGCCTGAAGCCACAAGCCTGACTCCCATTCTCCCACAGCCAGCAGACGGGCACGCTCAACAGTATTAGGTGACGTATTTACCAGGGTATTCCGTATAATACTGCAGAGCGGCACGTCCCACCGTCTCTGGGAGGATGGGTTGTCAGGTAAAACCGTATTGGGACAAGCCATTTTCCAAGCGTTCAAAGCATCGGTCAAACACGGTACTTCAAAATCAACCAGTGAGGAAGATAAAATATTCCTGGTTAATTTATCTGTACTGTGGACCGAGGAGAGGAAGGCCGGTAAACTTATACTTGAAATTTTGCGGACGCCGAGACCACCCAGGCGAATGGGAAGTGTGGCTTGCTGCCACGCTCGGTCGTCCAGGGCCACATTTAGGATTGAAGTTAGTGTATTTCTAATAATTTGGTCTACTTTTTCTAAAAGTTGTGGATGCTTCCAAAGATGGGAGGAACGAAGGCTATATGTAAATTTTGGTCCAAAGCAACAGTATCGAATGAGCGTGAAGGCCGAATGAATATTAATTTTGAAAAGTCGTTCCGAGACATCATGGAAATTTTTAATTTTCTCCTCAATAAACGTTGGAAAGGATTCGTCGAAAATTGGGGACCCTAAGAGGTGAAGAGAGTTTCTTTCCGTAATTTTGATGTCTGGTGCTATTGTACAGAATTTTGCTATGGTGGTCTGTCTGTCAGTAGTATGGGGAAGATAAATTTCACATTTTGAATGGTTAAGGTCTAGGCCAATGGAATTGAATTTTTCTTTTAAAAAAGATAAATCTTTTAAGACTGTGGCTACATCACCTCCTAGGGTTCCGTCATCCAAATACCATACGTTGAATTTAGAATTTAGCTGTCGAATAATTGGATTTATTGCCAAACTAAAAATGACTGGCCCAAGAGGGTCACCCTGTTGACATCCAACGGCCGATTCCAAAAGGTTGTCTTTATATAGCAATTTAGTAGGGTGCCTGTAACATTGGTAAAGAAAACTGTAAATTTTAAATGGATTTAAATCAATCGTTTTTGAAATATTGGATCTTTTCGGTTGCAAGCGCAGTGATAACTTTGTCTTTCATCGTTTTTTCGAGCAATACTATGAAATACGAACTGTTTTTACGGGTTTAAAAAAAACTTTTACCAAAAAAAAACAACCGACTTTTTGGAAGTCGGTTGTTTTTTTTTTGGGAAAAGGTTTTTTTTTACTTTTTAGTGGTTCACATGTGCTTACCCGTTCACAGCATACCGGCGTGATGTTATGTTATGAACCGGTGTAAGCAATAGACAGATATGAGATTTCAGCAACCCCAGTCCATTTGCTATCATTTATTGAGGTGTTCCGTTGCCTATCTCCAAAGTTCTTCATCAGAGTTTCACCAAATTGAAATGAGACCACTCCGAGAAAGTACTCTTCCAAAACATACCTAAATCGCTTCGTGTGCCTATAAAATTTGAAGAGTTCTCTCTATTTCTCCAGGATACCATCATCAGAACCTGACTTGATGATCATGGGACCACCTGGGAAGTATACCCTTTCAAACAAAAAAAAATCCAAATCGGTCCAGCCATCTTCGAGTAATCGGGGAACATACAAAAAAAATAAAAAAAGGTTCCGACGAATTGAGAACCTCCTCCTTTTTGAAGTCGGTTAAAAAGTGTACTGTACATTCCTAAATAAGCATCCAAACTGCGGAGCCCTCCACTTTGCGTGATCTAACACGCTCTTGGCAGGCACGTGTGAAGAATCTGCATTAACCGCACTGTGGTAAGTCGGCGCTGACGTAATAATGTTTGGATATTATAATGGCGAATCTGTGTCGGTCCGGTTTTAATGACTGGAACTATCGTTACAGCGGAAATTATCGTAATTTCCGCAGTTCAAAAAGTATTTTTACGAATATTTAATTCTCATTTCCCCGCTCTCATTTTGATTTGCAAGAGGATCACCTCATTACCGCGATACTACTTCCTTCTTATGTGTCCCTAGTACACTAGTTGCTTCGCACCATTACCCAGATTATGCTATCGATATGGATTTTTCTAGTTTCCACGTTTCATCACCATAAGAAAAACTATTAGGGATGAAGCAACTTTTTGAAGTTGCTTCATCCCTAATAGTTTTACTCTCAATATGTGATAATTTCTAATTGCTCTGTATCCATCAGCAATGAAATCTTCTAGCGGCTTGTATAACGCCATTGTTGTAATTGGTTGCGCTAAAACATTCGATTAGTATGCAGTAGTTATCAGTGCATTTGCTACGTGTCACACTTCAGAATAAGTTACCGGCTGACGAACAGACACCTTCATTTACTGACCGACAGGCTTGATAGGCGGGAATGACGACTTGATAGCTTGACAATGTAACAGATATAAAGTTTTCGGCTAATTACTTAATTTGACTTATCTCAAAGTGTTCATAAACCATTATTGTACCCACGGTTCCGTTCGAGTGGAGTATTAACATTAAACCTAGCCAAACACATTATCTATATTATTGCTCGTGATTCCTCTTCACTTCTAAGCGCCTAACCGATAATGTCAGTGTTACATAATACGGTCGTTTCCATAATCCTTCACTCAAATTAAGGAATAAATTTCTACTGAGTTACTTACTAACCGATAAAAAAATAATAGCACCACGAACAACCCACAGAAATGGCTTTGGGCCAGAGGGATAATTGCGTAACACACTATCAGTAGGAATCGCTTTCATTTTGACAGTTCTACAACATTTATTGCATTGTTTACGATGCTAAGCAGCCGAATTATGCAAACATATCAAGCAATGGATTAACAATAAGCTTCAAAATGATTCTGATTAATAGTGTGTTACGCAATTAGGGTGCAGGATCTTATCATGTAACAATAAACACTTTAGTAATAGACTTCTATGAACTCACGCGTTAAATTATTAGTTAATGATTACTATTTCAACTTCAAATCAAACACTATTTATGCAAACGCTCAGTGAGTCCTGACCCTCCACTAAATATCCTCAGCGTCACACTATCGTGCACAGCGTCACTAGCACTCGTCGCTAATGTTAATCATACACGCAGTGGTGGTGACATTTGAGGCTCGATATGGTCACATCGTAACGCTGTAAGCTCAACACTCGACACATTTTGCTCAATCATTTGATAGACGCGCAATTTATTGATGGCCGAGAGCATAATATGTACATTTTGTTGAGTGTCATATGCCAGGGCCGCACTCGACGTTTACATGTTGCATTATTATTTTGTGCTGTCATTTTAGTTTGATAGAATGTTAGAACATGTTAGGACAAATTTTCTGCAATTGAATTTTATTTTTTGAAATGAAACATCAACACACTTCAAATATTTTAGACCACGCCAATAACGTGAACGTGACTTGCCGTGCTACGATAAATTATGAAAGCACCCATTGCCATGGCTATGCGAAGATCTGTTTAAGAAAAAAATATAAGTAGGTCATTATTTTCTTGCTCTTATCCCCATTTATTTGGGGGTCCATGCAACATGTTTTCTTTTTCCATATTTTTTACGATCTCGCCATATCGCTGTTCACACTGTCCATCCATCGTTTCTTTGGTCTTCCCCTACTCTTAAACATTCATACTCATAATTTTCGTCACTATGTCACTCATCATCATCACATCCCCATATCATGACAACTTCCAGACTTCTTCTTATGTTATACCTACTCTTCTCCTTTCCTTATTTACAAGTTGTACTAATAATAATTGTTTTTGCTTCAGCGACGAAGGAGGCAGCGTTTACATACGCGATCACATCAGCCGGCGTGACGCATGCGCTGAGCGCGGCGTGCGCGCGCGGTGACTTGCCAGCCTGTCAGTGCACCGCCAACCGGTATGTACTGTGTTACTGTTCAGTTAGCTGCTAGATATGGAACGCCTTCCGATATAGTGCGACAATGATCTAATCTCATGAATTTTTACACCATCCCTTTATTTATTTATGATCTCCAACACTTTTATGAGACCTCAGCATGCACAATAAAATTAATAACTCAGCTAACAAAGTTAAAATACATAAAGTTAACGTTGTTGTTACAAACATAGCCCCATCACGTTTATTGAGATCCATGTCGTAGTACTAATAGTAGCCTGAAATTATACACCGCTAAATTTTAATGGTTGTTTTCCCACAGCGAAATGGTTTGGCTTGGTAATACAATCGTTTAATAAACAAATAAAATATTAAAACAAAAAATGGCAGATCAACCATTGTGAAAAATCACCACGTGCGAGAGTTTATTTTGCTTTGAACATTATGCATCGCTGTTCGAGTAGTACCTACAAGTTACCTCTAGTGTTACTATTGATTCTCACGTTTTCGAGTTGATGATTTTTTATTATTATTTTAAAACAAAATCATCTTTATTTTTTTATTTATACTCTATGAAAGTACTCTGTAAGGCAAGTTGTTCTGCTGCGGGAAAACAACCATAAAAATTTATTGGTGTAAGTATATGTAACCATCAATGCCTTTTGGTGACACTCATTGCCTATGTTTTGTTTTTTAATATGCGGATAATGTAGTGGACTGCAATATTGTTATTCACACCTATTATTTTTTGTTATGTTAAAATTTTATATTGTAGCTGTTTATTGTCCCTAAATAAAATAAAATAAAAACCATGGAGTATCTTGACCATTCTTCTCCAACTAGTGGCAACTTGTTCTTAATAATTTCAAAGTTGTGATGATTCTACAGCGCTGGCCTAGTACCTATCAATCCTCTGCAATTATTTACTAGTCTAAAGGACCACTCACTAGTAGTCCACATTTTAGACTATTCGACGCAACCTAGACGTGCTCAGTCGTGTACAAACTATACGGACTAAGCGACCAAGTGCACGATAGAATAGTTTCCTAGATCATCTGGCCTAACACGGCCAGTAGTCTTGGACATGGACTATTAGTGCACGAAAACCCTGAAAAATGACCAGTTGAACACTGTGGCCCAAAAATCATGTTTAGCCCATCCTCAGCCGGCGCGGCACGTCGACAGCCGACCAGTTCGAGTGGGGCGGGTGCGGTGAGGGCGCATACGGCGCGCGGCTGGCGCGGCGATTCCTGGACGCGCGCGAGCTCGAGCGCGACGCGCGCGCGCTCATGAACCTGCACAACAACCGCGTGGGCCGGAAGGTGAGCGAGGTACTCACCCATGTACCGTCTGCTTCAGCTGCCACTGGCTAGCACTGTACAATAGACGGGCTTTATCATGACACATCGAGCTTGCGGCTGTCCGCGACAGATAACGATCCGCAATGCAAATGCGAATTGCATACGGATCGTCCGTCATTTCACAGTTCTAGAAAAATCAAAACTCACAGCGTTATTTACGACACACAGTTATGTCTATGAGTGACGAAGACGCCGCTCTACAGACCCGAACATATTCGAAAACTCGATGTGTCAAATTTATGGCCGTAAACGAGTGCTAATGCATGTGCTTTCCTGCTTGCAGTACAATTTTAGAAGGTTTTTGAAAATTTAATGAACACATTATATATGTAACTGAGAGGCTATTCTCGTAATTTTAAGATCGTTTTTTTTCGCAGTCTTATCTCAATCTGTCAAAAATACCTCAAGCTTCCATACACACACATACGACATTTGATTGTCGCCGAGATGAGACTGCGACTAGATTTTGAACTTTTTAATTACGAAAATTGGCCTTCTGTGTAACTTGACTTGTAACCACTTTACAATCTTTGCTGCTCGTTGTCTTATGTTATGACGAGTTGTAGTTCACTTCAGCAACTTTCGCAGAAATTTCAGAATAATGTTCCCTTGCATGTCGCTCCATGTAAAATACTGGTATTGAGGTGAATCCCGTCAGAGCCCAACATAGCGGGACGGAAGCGGAGCCTCACATACATGGGAATAGGCTAGGCAGATTGATTGTTCCCACAATGCATGTCAAATATGTAGAACAACTAACATAAATAGGCTAGGCAGATTGATTGTTCCCACAATGCATGTCAAATATGTAGAACAACTAACATAAATAGGCTAGGCAGATTGATTGTTCCCACAATGCATGTCAAATATGTAGAACAACTAACATAAATAGGCTAGGCAGATTGATTGTTCCCACAATGCATGTCAAATATGTAGAACAACTAACATAAATAGGCTAGGCAGATTGATTGTTCCCACAATGCATGTCAAATATGTAGAACAACTAACATAAATAGGCTAGGCAGATTGATTGTTCCCACAATGCATGTCAAATATGTAGAACAACTAACATAAATAGGCTAGGCAGATTGATTGTTCCCACAATGCATGTCAAATATGTAGAACAACTAACATAAATAGGCTAGGCAGATTGATTGTTCCCACAATGCATGTCAAATATGTAGAACAACTAACATAAATAGGCTAGGCAGATTGATTGTTCCCACAATGCATGTCAAATATGTAGAATAGGCTAGGCAGATTGATTGTTCCCACAATGCATGTCAAATATGTAGAATAGGCTAGGCAGATTGATTGTTCCCACAATGCATGTCAAATATGTAGAATAGGCTAGGCAGATTGATTGTTCCCACAATGCATGTCAAATATGTAGAATAGGCTAGGCAGATTGATTGTTCCCACAATGCATGTCAAATATGTAGAATAGGCTAGGCAGATTGATTGTTCCCACAATGCATGTCAAATATGTAGAATAGGCTAGGCAGATTGATTGTTCCCACAATGCATGTCAAATATGTAGAACAACTAACATAAATATAATTACACTAGCTGTTGCACGCGACTTCGCCCGCGTGAATATCAGTCGTATTGCGGTTAAAAAGGTGAATCAACATTAAAAGATGGACATATTACTATGCTGTCTTGGACTTTTTTTTTTGAACTTTTAAAGAGGAACAATTCCATCATACATGATTTTTGCGTAACTTAAACCGTTTACGCAGCGCACGCAACGGAAGCTCTCAAAAAGGAACAATTTGTCCCGTTTTTGCAACATTTTCCATTGATGCTTCGCTCCTTTTGGTCTTAGCGTGGTGATATATAACCTATTGCCTTCCTCGATAAATGGGCTATCTAACATTGAAATAATTTTTCAAATCGAACCAGCAGTTCCTGAGATTAGCGCATTCGAGCAAACAAACAAACAAACTCTTCAGCTTTACATATTATTAGTAAGTATTAGTATAGATTAGTCAGCACATAGTCATACAGTAAATAACGTAGCTGTACGTAGAAGTTTAATATTAGGTGGTCTGTGATTGCGGCAGGCGCGAGCCAGCACCGGACTAATGACGTCGTTAACTAACAAGCTGCCAGGAATGTGAAAGTGCACGTCACTATATAATACACATAATAACCGATTGCGAGCGGTCGCGCGGCCACTCCTGTGCAACTGTGAACAATTCAGCAGTCACCAAGCTCCGCCCCCGCATGTACTGACATTAACTTGAGAACTTAAGAACAGGGGGCATGTTCCTTATTTATTATATGTATTAGCATTGAGACGTGGCTTCGCCGTGCTCACTTGTAGGTAAGTCTGAGATTGTACTGCCCCGCTGGTCTCGTGGTAGCGACTGCGACTACTGAGCGTGGGGATCTGGATACGATTTCCATGTCGAAAAAAACGTTATTGGGTGTATCTATCAGGAATTTCTTAGTAACAGCTCGGAGTTGGAAGTCGGCAGTGTGATAACCCCGTGTTGCGGGAAGCACGTCATGCCGTTGGTCCTGTGCCTGACCTCTCTGCGGTCATGGCGGATTGCCGTCCCATCTGACTATCATAGTGAGAGAATAGACAGTTCTCCTGTGTCTGCGCACATACTTGTGAACTATAGTATCTCCTGCGTCGAGTCTCCGCTGCGATCTGCCACCATGGCCGACATGCGGTCTGAAGGGCATCTGTCTCAAATTAAAAGTTTCCTCAACATGCTGTATAACCCGTGAGACACTGTAATATTAAAATGAAGACTACGATCATAGTAAGTACATAGTAGGTAAACGTGCGTGTAACACGTAGCACAACATGGATAACAGTTAGCTGAGTCGCCTAAGTATCTAGTATCTAACTAACTCAGTTTATATGTCCATCTAATGATCGGAAAAAGAAGAAATCTTTCCGGTTTGGACAGCCGGCGGCGACTGGCACGACACCGGTCATTAGAGTATCTGTAGATCGGCCGGCTAATACATGACTGAGCACAATTACGTATTGTGTGAAATGACCGGGTGCCGCGCACATTACCCGCGGCACGGCACCCGCCACCGGCCACACAGCACGCCCGATGCGCGACGCACGCACTTATTTACGTTTAAACTGTGAATTTGTAACAGTTGTATAAATTACCAGTACTTATGGTAAATGCTTTTCTATTTCCAGTGGTAGTTTTGCAGAAAATTGATCTTTATAAAGACGTAAGTAGTGATTGTTTTAAAATGGTATTTCTATTTAATTTGACGTATTGATCAAAATTTATAATTCCTACCCAATCGCTATCACTACATATTATAAATAATAGTTTAAAAAACTAAAAAACACGCTTTAAAAACCAAACTAAAAAGGAGAAAATAATTTAATTCAATTAAAAAGCGTGGGGTGCTTTTTGAGGTATTTTTATAATCAATTAATGTCAAGCACCCCACGCTTTTTAATTGAATTAAATTATTTTCTCATGTACCTACTGATACCTACTCTAAACGACAGTACAGAGCCGGATTCGCTCGCTGTATCTTGTATTGCGTTATCACGCAATTTGTGCCAAAAACGTTCGATAAAAGGAATATCTCAGGTTAACGAGCATCCTGATAATATTGTTACGAGCTTCGGGTTCGTGACAATTAAAAACTGCCAATAAAAATTACCAAAATCGACACTTTAATCAAACACACTAATTACAATAAACAATTTCACTGATGATCACTCTTAATCGCACTGAAGATCGCTTCAAATGTTCTCGCCTCTATCGCTTATTCAATACTACTCCGATCCCGATCCGTTCCCGCCTTTTTATAGAGCCACAGAACATTCGGGAATCGAATCATCTAGAATCTTCGAGTACATACCGGCCCCGACTGAGCAGATGTTGATAACTCTAGAAGATTCTTTAATCGAACTTGCTAGATAGATCTTGACTCGATTAATTCTGCTACTCGATACTAGATGGCGCTAGTGGTAACGAATTACTTTAGCTTTAGCGCGTAACACTGCCCCCTCCTAAGACATGCTCGTCCCGAGCATTTTCGGCCCCATAGTAACGCGCCAGTCGATCCACATGGACGATCTTAGGAGTACCTCTTGCACCTTTCTGTATCTGGTACGTTACGTCATTGATCTTTGTCACAATCCGGTACGGTCCGTCCCATTTAGCTTGAAGCTTAGGAGATTTCCCTTTGCTGCGGACTGGATTGTGCAACCACACTAGTGAACCTTCGTCAAACCCTTTATTGTTCATTTTGCGGTCATAACGGGTTTTCATCTTTTCAGACATTTGCTGGCCTGATTGTCTGACGTGCTCATAAATGTCGTTCATCTTGTTCCGCAAGTCGTTCGCATAATCGGTTATACTGCGTGGGGCATCAGGTGGTATTCCGGTGATCAGGTCTGCAGGCAGCCGTAATTCTCTTCCAAAGTTTGCGTAAGCTGGTGTCACTGATGTACTTTCGTGAACAGCGCTTCGATATGACAACAAAAACGGCTGTATGTGTTTGTCCCAATCCCGTTGCCGATTTTCCACAACTTTTGCTAGGTACCTCTCTAATGTCTGATTAAATCGTTCCACCATTCCATCCGATTGTGGGTGGTAAGATGTTGTTCTTGTTTTATGAGTACCCATAACTCGACAAGTTTCCTGGAATATTTGGGACTCAAAATTCCTTCCTTGATCACTGTGAATCTCTAAAGGTACTCCAAAACGACAGAAGACTTCATGAACTAATTTATCTGCAACTGTCGAAGCTTCTTGATTTGGAATGGCGAAGACTTCCGGCCACTTAGTGAAGTAATCCATCACAACCATGAAATACTTGTTACCACTTTCACTTTCCGGAAACGGCCCCGCAACGTCTAGGGCTATCCTTTCCCATGGTGCACCAACATTGTACAACTTCAATGCACCTCTACTACGAGTCTGAGGTCCCTTTACAGCTGCACAAGTTGTACATTTGCGACACCAGTCCTCGACATCGTCCCGGCAGTGGATCCAGTAAAACCGTTCTCGTACCTTCAGTAGAGTTCGTTTTACTCCCAGATGACCTCCTGAGCAACCATTATGGTACAGCTGTAGAACATCCGGTACTTGAGCTTTTGGGACAACCATTTGCAAATGACAGCTGTTTCCCCGAGCATTTTCCCATTTGCGGCACAGGACTCCATCCTGAATTACCAAGCTGTCCCATTGGGCCCAATAGCTCTTTGTAATCGAACTCATTGCTGAGACGTCGCTCCACCTGGGCTTAGGAGCTCTGGCCTTCATCCACTCCACAATCGGCTTGATGTCCGAATCTTCCTGCTGAGCACGTTGTAGGCTTTCCTTCCACTCGTTGCTGAGGTCCGTCCTGAGCATCCTTACAGGTACCACTTCCTTACCCTCTTGCCTAGTACAATGCTTGCAGTCTTCAGGACAAGGTCTTCTTGACAATGCATCTGCGTTGCCATGAGATTTCCCGCTGCGATGTTCGACCACAAAGTCGTATTCCTGCAGTAGCTCAATCCATCTCGCAACTTGTCCTTCTGGATTTTTGAACTGCAATAGCCATTTCAGTGCAGCATGGTCGGTTCGTAAGTGGAATTTCCGACCCAGAAGATATTTGCTAAAATGCTGCAATGATTTTACCACAGCAAGCAATTCCCGTCTCGTGACACAATAGTTCCTTTCCGGCTTTGACAACGACTTGCTGAAGTACGCTATTACAACCTCTTGATCACCATTCCGTTGAGACAACACACCACCAAGTCCTATGTCACTTGCGTCTGTGTCAACTATAAATTCCTTGCCTGCATCAGGGTACCCCAAAATAGGTGTTTTGCACAGTCGGTCCTTCAACTCCTGGAAAGAGATGTCGCAACTTTCATCCCAGCAGAAATGTCGCTTCTCCTCGGTTAGCTTATGCAGGGGTTTGGCTATATCCGCAAAGTTCTTAACAAATCGCCGATAATAAGAGCACAACCCCAAAAATGCTCTGACCTGCGTCTTGTCTTTTGGAACTGGCCAATCCTTGACAGCGGCGATTTTCTCTGGATCCGTGCGGATACCTTCTTCCGACACTACATACCCCAAAAAGCTAACTTGCCGTTTGAATAGTGAACATTTCTTCGGACTTAACTTAAGGTTGGCACTCTGGATCTTAATGAGCACGCGTTCCAGGTTTTGAAGATGTTCTTCAAACGTACGGCCTACAATGATGATGTCATCCAAGTAGACCAAACAGGCATCGCCAATTAACTTGGTTAGTACAAGTTCCATCAGCCTTTCAAACGTTGCCGGAGCGTTGCACAATCCAAACGGCATCACTTTAAATTGCCACAGACCCTTTCCTGTCGAGAATGCCGTTTTCTCCTTGTCCTTAGGGTCAATTTCAACTTGCCAGTAGCCACTTTTCAAGTCCAGCGTGCTAAACCACTTTACTCCAGTAAGCATGTCCAGCGTGTCATCAATTCTTGGCAAAGGGTAGCTGTCTTTCTTCGTAACGTCATTCAGACGACGATAGTCAACACAAAACCGCATGCTGCCGTCTTTCTTCCTTACCAGCACTACAGGTGAACACCATGGACTAGATGAAGGTTCAATAACACCATCCTTCACCATTCCCTCAATCATGGTTTCCACTTCCTTTTCACGCGCTACCGGTAATCTCCTTGGCCGCTGACGGATAGGCAACTCCTCTCCTGTGTTTATTTTGTGTCGAACTAAGCCAGTTTTCCCAATGTCAGCATCGTTTGAAGAGAAAACTTCGGCGTACTTGAGTAACATCTTCTTTGCCTTAGCCATTTCATTTTGCGACAGAGCGCTGCGAGAGTCTGCTAAAAGTGTGGTCACTCTTGTTTGTGCATCCTTGCTGGGGGTCCCAGTCGATAGATATTGGCATCGACGCAACCAATCCACTTCCTCGCAAGTACCAATCAGTGTGCCTTTTTCAATAATCTGTTCCTGATCACAAAGGTTCAGCACACGTACCACTGAGATGTCGGTGGCTCTGACCAAAGTTCGTGCCACTTTCCATGGAAGGTCATTATCTACCCTTTCCACGAGTACACAACGATGAATTTGCCCAGAATTCCGAGGAAGACTAACCGGCACAATCGTTTCTGATCTCGGAGGAAGAACAATCTTCTTAAGGCTATACACATTCCCTGGTAAAGCCCCTTCCATAAAAAGTTCCTCTTGCCCACATTTCATAACTCCTTGCTTGACATCAATCTCGCAGCAATTCTTCCTCATAAAGTCAAGGCCCAGGATGCAATCGTCCGTTATATCAGCCACGATGACATTATGCAGGTAGATCCTGTTGCCTAGCTTCAACTCCATCTCCTTTTCTCCATGGACGGGTATGCGCTGACCGGTGGCTGTCACCAAATTAATGCGTTCTCGGTTGAATGCGGAGTCCCCAAGGAGCCGACTTATAACTTGGGAACTGACGACCGTACGAGAAGCTCCAGTATCAATGGTTAGCTTACAAGGCGTTCCGTTGACCTCGCCCTTGATGATTAAACTGTTCCCGTCATGGGTTTGTGTGATCGAAATCCTTGGGGCTCTTTGAACATCAGCCAGCACCCGCCCCGCAGTCCTGGCGTTTCCCTGCTGCTGCTGGGCAGTGCTGTTAGCCGCACTACCCTCTGGAGACCGGCCATCTTCCCTTTCTGCAGTTCGCTTAGGGCAACTGGATCGAAGGTGGCCCCTTTCCCCACAGCCGTAGCACCTAGGGCTGTATCCTTTATTACGGTCGCGAACTGTAGCCGCTACAACCTCCCTGACGCGATGGGAACGATGATCCTGCCGCACCGCTTCCACCTCCAGTGCATGGGCCAAGGCGTCCTTAAGCGTCCCGTGGTGACCGAGCCTCACAGCAGCTCGAACTTCAAGGTCGCGGATGCCGTCGATGAATGCCTGCACCAGGTTCCCATCAATAAGCGCAGGTACGGACTGGTACGCTTTACGAACCAGCTTCTCAACTTCAAAGGCCCACTGCTGCAGGTTTTCATTACTGCGTTGCACACGATCCTTGAGCTGCGCACGAAACACGTGTTCCAGGTGAGCGTCGCCATATCTAGCCTCCAATGCCTCAAGAAGCTGCTCGTAAGTCACTTCCTTACCGAGAGCTTCCAGGACTGTTAAAGCCTGGTCGCGCAGACCTAGGGTGAGGGCAGTCATGGCCTGACTCTTATTCCACCCGTTCGCCTTCATGACAGCCGCGAACTGAATTTTGTAGGCCGACCAGGAAGAAGTCCCGTCGTACGGCGGCACTTTGAATCCACGTAGCGAAGGTGTTGTAGCTACGGGAGCTGCGATTCCATCCCCAAGTTTGAGGTTACCCAACTCCTGCTTTACATCAGCAATGACGTCATTAAACTTGCTGATCTGAGTTTCAGCTTCTGACAAGCGGTTGTCATGCTGGGCAACCTTCTCCTTCACCTCCTTCATGTCTTTCCCGAAGGCTGCGTGAAGGTCCTTCATGAGGAGCATCTGCTCTTCCTGGCGGCGCGCCTGCTCCTCCTTATCCCGTTGGAGCTGTTCTTCCAGCCGACGAGCCTGTTCCTCCTGTCGGCGGGTCTGTTCCTCCTTATCGCGCTGGAGCTGTTCTTCCAGCCGACGAGCCTGTTCCTCCTGTCGGCGGGTCTGCTCCTCCTGTCGGCGGGTCTGTTCCTCCTTATCGCGCTGGAGCTGTTCTTCCAGCCGACGAGCCTGTTCCTCCTGTCGGCGGGCCTGCTCCTGCAGCATCATCATCAGAGCCGCAAAATCTGGCGCTGATGATGCTGGAGCAGCTGTGGACGGGCCGGCCTCCGTGGTCGGTAGCTGACCCTCCGACGTCTGTGGCAGTGCTCCACCGAATCGCCTCTGATCCGTCTCCTGCTGGCGTTGACTCCGGGTACGGATACCCTCCGTGTCGTCTTTAGGTAAAATCGGCATGATTTTAATCCTCGCTTCTGACACCAATTGTTACGAGCTTCGGGTTCGTGACAATTAAAAACTGCCAATAAAAATTACCAAAATCGACACTTTAATCAAACACACTAATTACAATAAACAATTTCACTGATGATCACTCTTAATCGCACTGAAGATCGCTTCAAATGTTCTCGCCTCTATCGCTTATTCAATACTACTCCGATCCCGATCCGTTCCCGCCTTTTTATAGAGCCACAGAACATTCGGGAATCGAATCATCTAGAATCTTCGAGTACATACCGGCCCCGACTGAGCAGATGTTGATAACTCTAGAAGATTCTTTAATCGAACTTGCTAGATAGATCTTGACTCGATTAATTCTGCTACTCGATACTAGATGGCGCTAGTGGTAACGAATTACTTTAGCTTTAGCGCGTAACAATATCTTACGTATTACTTTACATAGTTTACGAAGCTTGACGGACGATATATATTAGACAATATACGAGGCGTCGAACAAGATATGTGTGACAATAAACATGTCAGACGTAACGTTTTAATGTGTTCTGATTATTATCGAATAGCGGATACATCACAAAGAAAAATCTTACACAATTTAAAGCTTATTCACAAATAAAAGCTTCTGTTGGCACATGTAACAGAGTTTTAATATGATTTAAACGAATGGTTGTCTCTGAATTACCAGAAGCGACGCTATATGTACTAATCGTCGAAAGAAAAGTAATTAAATCACAAGAGACATTTTTCACGTTGTCAATAAAATAGAAAACAGACATAAATTAGCCGAAGGGTGGGTTATCAGACTTGTCAGAACGTTTTCCACAGTTAACTTTAATGATTTACTCGATACGGTAGGTACTTGAATAGTATCAAAGTTATTTACACGAAATCAATAATCATAAACTGAGAACAAGCATTACTGTAGTAACGCCTGCATGGCAGAGGCGGCGGGTGCACATTATTGAGATTACTCTCAGCTCGCGTCAGGTTCTACCAAAAGAGGAACAAAACACGCTCGCCCGCTATTCCGCGGAGTGGCCTCGTAAACATGGTAATAGTTGTATGATTGTACGGCTCGTAATGAGACGTGGTCAGAACGTTTATACGATACAACTATAAGTTCTGTGGGAAGGCTCACCAGTCGCCTGGAAGGTATTGTTATGTGTGTCATTATGTTTCAACTGGTGGGATAAATGGGTGCAATCAGCGAAACGCATTAAAATAATATCAGTATGGATGATTTGCATGTTTTGAAATATCTCGCATATTATTGTATGACACATCAACATAACTTAATCGTGGAGCGCTGTGGTACATACTTGCTTTTATTTATTTGTTACTAGCTGATGCCCGCGGCTTCGCCTGCGTGGTTGTCAGATATCGCGACCAAAAGTAATCATGAAATTTTGATCCCGTTCCCGCAACCCATGGGAACCTATTCCAGGGATAAAAAGTAGCCTATGTCTTATTCCAGGCTATAATCTATCCCTGTACCAAATTTCAGTCAGATCCGTTCATCCGTTAGAGCCTGAATGAATAACAAACTTTATAATATTAGTACGAAGTAGGATAGGATTAGAAGGTAGGAGGATGGCCTAAGGAAACAAAAAGGGACGAAAAAAATTCGTGCAAGAAACGATGCGGTCATTGAAATCTTTTTCTCTGTAATTACTCATTTATGAAATTGAATATAGACAGTTAGGTATTTATAGAATACAATAGAATAGAATTCATTTGCTCATAAACACGGTAACAAAAGATCTTACAGTATCAGTACCAGTACAGCATGTTCAGCTGCAAGTATCTACGAGTATGTAAGTTCCGACTACCGAAAAATAACAAATTTGAAACAAAAATGTGACCTTACACCCAGAAGAAAACACATTCCTCCATTCGATCCAAGTCAGATTATTAAAGGATCACGCGCGTTATCGTTCGGCTTAATAGTTAAACAATAGGCAAGACGGTGCGGGGGAGGGTCGGCGATTCCATCAAGCGAAGCGAGGCGCTTGAATTTTATTCTCGCGTCCGTAATTTTTTTGCGATTACTCATAAGATATTCGTTTAAATTATATGGTGTAAAAGAGTAAAATAATATGCATGAAATAATTAAAGCCTCTAACTTATTTAAAAATGATAAGGATGAATACCGTATTTGTGTAAATAGCTTTCCAATTACCGCTTTATAATTGCCCATTTTTTTCAACTTTAAAATGGATATAGTATGTTATCCTTAAGAGATAGACATATGCTATTGCAAATTTTTATGTAGACCTATATATGATACACAATTCTACAATACATCATTTTGTTATATCTCTAAGGGTTTTTTTTTTTTTTTTTTTTTTTTTTTTTTTTTTTTTTTTTTTTTTTTTTTTTTTTTTTTTTTTCAGGGTGGGAAATCATCCAATGACTTCTCCCGCTCTGGGTGGAGCAGGAGGGCGTGTCAGACTTTTACTGACTAAAACCCACCCGTGATCCCTCAGTTGCCTGTGTGCCAGGGGCGACGGTATCTCTTTCGAACAACCCGCACCCCTGGCAGGCATCGGCCCTTGCGGACCCCACCAGTCCGGCGCACCAGGACACATGGCACGCCGTGACCACCCCAGGAACCAAGTAGCACAAGGGCCCCAGACTACCCTGGCACCCTTGGCTCCCTTGGCCCCCTGCGACGGGTCAGCGCAGTGGCCCCGCCGCCTACCACTTCTCGGCCGCAGGGGATAGGGAGAGCGGCCAACGCTATACCGACACTCCTCTTCCCCTGCGGCCCCACCGCGTCCGCCATCAAACGGTGGCGGCCCCGTCCAGGCCACGGAAGGGAAGAGCGCTACTCAAAAGTACCGGCACTCCTCCTCCGCCGCAGCCTGTAACCCTCAGCCGCGATGCCTCCCATTCGACATCGCGGCCCGCCTCAGTTGCGATGCACCTCACCGCAACCTACTTTTTGGCCGCTACGTCGTCGGCTTGGAGACCAAAACCCTGACGAGCGGCCCCACCTTTGGGTTCCTCTTCGCTTCACCGTGGGAGCGGACCACGGCTACTGAGCCCCCCCGCAACGACAATGCGGAAACCCACTGGGGGGGATATCTCTAAGGGTTTACGCAGCGTTTTCGTTGAAAGCTCCCAGACGGCTTATTTTTTTCCGACACCTCCAACAAATATTATTATATTTTAGCCAATGTATACAAAAACGTGACAAATTAAATACTAAAACCTTCCTCGAGAACCACTCTATTCATTGGTGAAAACAACATGAAAATCGGAGCAGTAGTTTTTGAGTTAATCGCGAACAGACAGACAGACAGATGTGGTGGAGGACTTTGTTTTATTACACGCTTTACATTACCTTCACTTGTATGTCAGTAAGTCAGTAGTCAGATTAACTCTCCGTGGGTAATTTGCGCGCCTGCGGCCTTCCTCGGTTCTGGTAGCCGTTTCTCAGGCTCCCTCTCCGAAATCGAACTCTGATTCCCCGTATTTATAATATTTATAAATAATTATTTTATTCTCACTAATAAATAATTTACACGCTTTATATTAGCTCGGGTTGTATGTATGTATGTATGTATGTAACGGAATCTTTGAGCGCGATTTTGACCCACTTTAAACGGTCAGATTTCATTGAAACTTTGTAAACTTGTCGAGGACCGATGACAATTTCCTAATTTAAAAAAAAATGGGAAAAAAAACACGTTTTGTAGTTAGCAGAACTAAAAAATAGAAAATAAATAATAGTTTAAAAAACTAAAAAACACGCTTTAAAAACCAAACTAAAAAGGAGAAAATAATTTAATTCAATTAAAAAGCGTGGGGTGCTTTTTGAGGTATTTTTATAATCAATTAATGTCAAGCACCCCACGCTTTTTAATTGAATTAAATTATTTTCTCCTTTTTAGTTTGGTTTTTAAAGCGTGTTTTTTAGTTTTTTAAACTATTATTTATTTTCTATTTTTTAGTTCTGCTAACTACAAAACGTGTTTTTTTTTCCCATTTTTTTTTAAATTAGGAAATTGTCATCGGTCCTCGACAAGTTTACAAAGTTTCAATGAAATCTGACCGTTTAAAGTGGGTCAAAATCGCGCTCAAAGATTCCGTTACATACATACATACATACATACAACCCGAGCTAATATAAAGCGTGTAAATTATTTATTAGTGAGAATAAAATAATTATTTATAAATATTATAAATACGGGGAATCAGAGTTCGATTTCGGAGAGGGAGCCTGAGAAACGGCTACCAGAACCGAGGAAGGCCGCAGGCGCGCAAATTACCCACGGAGAGTTAATCTGACTACTGACTTACTGACATACAAGTGAAGGTAATGTAAAGCGTGTAATAAAACAAAGTCCTCCACCACATCTGTCTGTCTGTCTGTTCGCGATTAACTCAAAAACTACTGCTCCGATTTTCATGTTGTTTTCACCAATGAATAGAGTGGTTCTCGAGGAAGGTTTTAGTATTTAATTTGTCACGTTTTTGTATACATTGGCTAAAATATAATAATATTTGTTGGAGGTGTCGGAAAAAAATAAGCCGTCTGGGAGCTTTCAACGAAAACGCTGCGTAAACCCTTAGAGATATCCCCCCCAGTGGGTTTCCGCATTGTCGTTGCGGGGGGGCTCAGTAGCCGTGGTCCGCTCCCACGGTGAAGCGAAGAGGAACCCAAAGGTGGGGCCGCTCGTCAGGGTTTTGGTCTCCAAGCCGACGACGTAGCGGCCAAAAAGTAGGTTGCGGTGAGGTGCATCGCAACTGAGGCGGGCCGCGATGTCGAATGGGAGGCATCGCGGCTGAGGGTTACAGGCTGCGGCGGAGGAGGAGTGCCGGTACTTTTGAGTAGCGCTCTTCCCTTCCGTGGCCTGGACGGGGCCGCCACCGTTTGATGGCGGACGCGGTGGGGCCGCAGGGGAAGAGGAGTGTCGGTATAGTGTTGGCCGCTCTCCCTATCCCCTGCGGCCGAGAAGTGGTAGGCGGCGGGGCCACTGCGCTGACCCGTCGCAGGGGGCCAAGGGAGCCAAGGGTGCCAGGGTAGTCTGGGGCCCTTGTGCTACTTGGTTCCTGGGGTGGTCACGGCGTGCCATGTGTCCTGGTGCGCCGGACTGGTGGGGTCCGCAAGGGCCGATGCCTGCCAGGGGTGCGGGTTGTTCGAAAGAGATACCGTCGCCCCTGGCACACAGGCAACTGAGGGATCACGGGTGGGTTTTAGTCAGTAAAAGTCTGACACGCCCTCCTGCTCCACCCAGAGCGGGAGAAGTCATTGGATGATTTCCCACCCTGAAAAAAAAAAAAAAAAAAAACCCTTAGAGATATAACAAAATGATGTATTGTAGAATTGTGTATCATATATAGGTCTACATAAAAATTTGCAATAGCATATGTCTATCTCTTAAGGATAACATACTATATCCATTTTAAAGTTGAAAAAAATGGGCAATTATAAAGCGGTAATTGGAAAGCTATTTACACAAATACGGTATTCATCCTTATCATTTTTAAATAAGTTAGAGGCTTTAATTATTTCATGCATATTATTTTACTCTTTTACACCATATAATTTAAACGAATATCTTATGAGTAATCGCAAAAAAATTACGGACGCGAGAATAAAATTCAAGCGCCTCGCTTCGCTTGATGGAATCGCCGACCCTCCCCCGCACCGTCTTGCCTATTGTTTAACTATTAAGCCGAACCATAACGCGCGTGATCCTTTAATAAACTGACTTGGATCGAATGGAGGAATGTGTTTTCTTCTGGGTGTAAGGTCACATTTTTGTTTCAAATTTGTTATTTTTCGGTAGTCGGAACTTACATACTCGTAGATACTTGCAGCTGAACATGCTGTACTGGTACTGATACTGTAAGATCTTTTGTTACCGTGTTTATGAGCAAATGAATTCTATTCTTTTGTATTCTATAAATACCTAACTGTCTATATTCAATTTCATAAATGAGTAATTACAGAGAAAAAGATTTCAATGACCGCATCGTTTCTTGCACGAATTTTTTTCGTCCCTTTTTGTTTCCTTAGGCCATCCTCCTACCTTCTAATCCTATCCTACTTCGTACTAATATTATAAAGTTTGTTATTCATTCAGGCTCTAACGGATGAACGGATCTGACTGAAATTTGGTACAGGGATAGATTATAGCCTGGAATAAGACATAGGCTACTTTTTATCCCTGGAATAGGTTCCCATGGGTTGCGGGAACGGGATCAAAATTTCATGATTACTTTTGGTCGCTATATCTGACAACCACGCAGGCGAAGCCGCGGGCATCAGCTAGTAACAAATAAATAAAAGCAAGTATGTACCACAGCGCTCCACGATTAAGTTATGTTGATGTGTCATACAGTAATATGCGAGATATTTCAAAACATGCAAATCATCCATACTGATATTATTTTAATGCGTTTCGCTGATTGCACCCATTTATCCCACCAGTTGAAACATAATGACACACATAACAATACCTTCCAGGCGACTGGTGAGTCTTCCCACAGAACTTATAGTTGTATCGTATAAACGTTCTGACCACGTCTCATTACGAGCCGTACAATCATACAACTATTACCATGTTTACGAGGCCACTCCGCGGAATAGCGGGCGAGCGTGTTTTGTTCCTCTTTTGGTAGAACCTGACGCGAGCTGAGAGTAATCTCAATAATGTGCACCCGCCGCCTCTGCCATGCAGGCGTTACTACAGTAATGCTTGTTCTCAGTTTATGATTATTGATTTCGTGTAAATAACTTTGATACTATTCAAGTACCTACCGTATCGAGTAAATCATTAAAGTTAACTGTGGAAAACGTTCTGACAAGTCTGATAACCCACCCTTCGGCTAATTTATGTCTGTTTTCTATTTTATTGACAACGTGAAAAATGTCTCTTGTGATTTAATTACTTTTCTTTCGACGATTAGTACATATAGCGTCGCTTCTGGTAATTCAGAGACAACCATTCGTTTAAATCATATTAAAACTCTGTTACATGTGCCAACAGAAGCTTTTATTTGTGAATAAGCTTTAAATTGTGTAAGATTTTTCTTTGTGATGTATCCGCTATTCGATAATAATCAGAACACATTAAAACGTTACGTCTGACATGTTTATTGTCACACATATCTTGTTCGACGCCTCGTATATTGTCTAATATATATCGTCCGTCAAGCTTCGTAAACTATGTAAAGTAATACGTAAGATATTATCAGGATGCTCGTTAACCTGAGATATTCCTTTTATCGAACGTTTTTGGCACAAATTGCGTGATAACGCAATACAAGATACAGCGAGCGAATCCGGCTCTGTACTGTCGTTTAGAGTAGGTATCAGTAGGTACATGTTGATTAAAATGCCAAATATCTACAATTTCAAATTATGTTATTAATATATTTCAAAATATGATTATTGAAAAATTAAAATTGCAACGTACGCATAATTATGTCAAGTTGTTCTCCGGACTGCCGAGACGCTATATATGGTTAGGTTCAGATGTCACGACATACACTTGGCCTCACGTGTCGACTCTAATATTTTACATACTTATGCAATTATGTGGATATTCGTGTGTGAGAGACTATAAGTTTAAACAAACATTAAAGATTCATCTGTCCTTAATCCGATCCATAACAAGATACCTTGCACCCCAGCGACGCCCTAAGCCGAGGTCCGTACCGCTCAGGGCATTCCTTCGCACGTAGTGAAGCTTAAGTTTCTAAAGCCCTGGCTAGAGGCCTTAATTTATTGAGACAGCCACAGGTAAGCCTGATTAAACAGCTGAAAACTTTCTAGGTTGACCTGCAATATACAATAAAAAAAAACTTATATACGTTTGTTTAAATGCACGTTTGCTCGCTTCTGTGTCAGTGGATAGTTCAATGATTATTAAGCATTAAATCTTCGATCAATTATACTTAAATTATTCTTTAAAGCTATATTATCAAGATAATATAATTAGGCCCTCCAGATGCTGTTTGATTCCGTGATACTCGAGGGCAAAACGCCACAGGCATGGAACAGAGGTGAGGTGGTACTCTTCTTCAAGAAGGGCGACAACACCCTGCTTAAGAATTATAGGCCCATCTTACTTCTGAGCCATGTCTACAAGCTGTTTTCAAGATTAATCACGAACCGTCTCGCGCGCAGGTTTGACGACTTCCAGCCTCCCGAACAAGCCGGATCCTGAAAAGGCTTTAGCACCGTGGACTACATTTTTTTTTTTTTTATTTGTTTAAAGGGCTTTGTCGCTTAGCGACCACATCGCCCAGTGCAGAAACATTTATAATTTGCGGCAAGTTATACAGAAGACCAAAGAATATAACCTGCCTCTCTGCTTAGCATTTGTGGACTACGAGAAAGCCTTCGATTCAATCGAGACTTGGGCTGTACTGCAGTCTCTCTAACGGTGCCAGATTGATTATCGATAAATCGAGGAGCTAAAGAGTATGTGTGAAAATGCCACTATGTCAGTCCGGCACAAGGACTAGACCGCGAAACCTATCCTCTTGCAGCAAAGGGTAAGACAGGGACATGTTATCTCTCCGAAATTGTTCACCGCTGCACTGGAGGATGTCTTCAAGGTTCTGGACCTGAGAATGGTTGGCATCAACATCAATGGCGAGTACATCACTCACCTTCGGTTTAGTAGTCCTGGCTGAGACTATGGAAGACCTCAGTACAATGCTCGATGAACTCAGTAGAGCTTCCGAAAGAGTGGGTCTCAAAATGAACATGGACAAAACAAAGGTAAAGTCGAATGCCCAGTCGAATCCGACTCCGCTGGGCAGCGTTTGGGAAGGCACGCAATATATTCTCGTCCCACATCCCGCAGTGTCTCAAGCCGAATGTCTTTGACCAGTGCGTGTTGCCTGTGATGACATATGGTACTGAAACGTGGTCGCTCACAATGGGCCTTATCAGAAGGCTAAAAGTCACCCAAAAGGCGATGGAGAGGGCTATGCTCGGAGTTTCCCTACGTGATCGAATCAGGAATGAAGAGATCCGCAGGAGAACCAAGGCAACCGACATAACCCGAAGAATTGCTCAACTTAAGTGGCAGTGGGCAGGGCACATTGCTTGCAGAACAGATGAGATGGGGCCGAAAGGTTCTGAAGTGGCGACCGCGTAACGGAAGACGTAGCGTTGGAAGGCCTCCCACAAAATGGACCGATGCCCTTGTGAAGGCTGCGGGTATCCGCTGGATGCGGGAAGCACAGAGCCGGTCCAAGTGGAGGAGCTTGGGGGAGGCCTATATCCAGCAGTGGACGTCTTTCGGCTGAAATGATGATGATGATGATGACGATGATAATTAGGTGTTATGAATTTCAAGTTCTATACATGTAATGTTTAATGTTTTGCCACATACGATGTCGTGCGACAGTAAAAGTAAAGTGTTACAAAGATCTTTTGACCCTTGACTGACGTTGTTAGATTATAATACCTATAAACTTTTGCGTAATCGTATTAAAAAAAATGGTGGCGTTAGTTCCGATATTGAGCTCGTGCCGCAAGATTTTGTACAACTATCGTCGCCTATTATTAAATGTTGTCATTGTTATAGACAGTGAAGGACCTAGTCCGTCGCGAGTGCAAGTGCCACGGCGTGTCGGGGTCGTGCGCCGTGCGCACGTGCTGGCGCGCGCTGCCGCCCTTCCGCGCCGCCGCCGCCGCACTGCGCGACCGCTACGACCGCGCCAAGCTGGTGGCGCCACACCCGCAGCGCCACGCGCGCGATAGGCCGCTACGCCAAACGCATCTTGTGCTTGTAAGGAGGTAAGGAACCAAACACAGTCTAGCGTTTCAATTCACTAAAACCCTATTCACGGCCTCGAGCGATGCGATTTGCGTCTTACGTCAAGTTACACGCACGCGCGTCACTTGTTTCCGTCCGTAGCTCCACACGCGTGTTGCATGAGCGTGTAGTTCACAGTGAAGCAGTGTCCATGTTTGTGACATTTCCACAGCTTGGTCAAAGAGTGTTAATCCAAGGCTTCACGCGGCCTGACGATACCTAGACAATGTCGCGATCGCCGAACACATTAAGCGTAGCTAGTACTGTGGCATTGTCACGCAGTATTGTTCGTTCAAATGTCACACATGTGGACGTAGCTTCATCGTTTAGTTTGTCATAATGGCAACTACATATTTACCACTCATTGAGATATGAACTTCATCCTAACAGAAACTTACCTGCTGACTAATTAATATCAGTAATAATTGCTGTGTTATGTCCAGGCAAAAGCAGAACCCGAGCGTAGTGCGAGTGCCGCGCAAGTCGGACCTGGTGTTCCTGGAGCCTTCACCGTCGTACTGCGAGCGCGACGACGCCGTAGGCTCGTTCGGCACGCATGCGCGGACCTGCAACAGGACTTCCAGAGGTAATGTACAGTACTTACTCCACTCCGTAACTTTATCAATTCAATACCCACATCTTATGGTTGGGCTAGTTGGCATTTCATTTGACAGGCTTTTGTGTCAGCACCCCTTAGTGGATGGCTTTGGGATCTGGTACAAATGCGCGAAAGACAATTGCGTGAAAATCTGTAGATGTAAGCTCTACTGATGACAACTTTGTCTGGATATCATTGTCTTCAGCCATAATGTCATAAAGTTGTGTTCTAATTTGATTTTTCAACTAGAATTAATACCTTTACCTACTCTAACTGTGATACAGTTATTGACACGAGTTGTAACGTAAAATGATGTCAGAAGCATAAACCGTGTGACATTGTTGTATCTATACTAAAAAATATTTTTAACTACCCATATTTATCATCAACATTCAAAATTTATGAAGAAACGAAAATAATGAACATTAGACAGCTATATGTGTGCATTATATGGATGTTTTATTTGAAATAAAATATTTGAATTTGAATTATATTTACAATACATGTATTTTCATTCGGACTGTACTTTACCAAAGTATACAGACTAACTTATCGTTTACTAAATTAAAACAAGTAACACAACGTAGCAATCGCCGAGCTAGTTTTGTAATCTTACTGAAGATGAGAAGTTAGGTTGGCAAAAAAAAAACTTTTGAAGGAGCACCATTTTATAATAAAATACCCTCATGTTTAAAAAAATTACATTCATTCAATGCATTCAAAACTCAATTAGCTGCATATTTGATGACAAATTACACCTTTTCTGCAAGCTGAATGCATTGGATGTGTGTAGCATAATGACTGCAATGACGTCTGTGACGAACTTTTATATAAATAATTTACTTTAAGCCTTGTTCTCATGTAAGTGACTTTGTGTCTTTTTTGAGAATAAATATCTTTAAACCTATTTATAATTGCTTTTGTTGGTATATGGTCACGTTTGTTGCGCAGGCGAAGATGGCTGCTCGTCGCTGTGCTGCGGGCGGGGCTACAGCACGGAGCGGCGCGCGCTGTCGCGGCAGTGCCGGTGCCGCTTCCACTGGTGCTGCCGCGTCACCTGCGACACCTGCGTCGCGCGCACCGAGACGCACGTCTGCAACTGACCGCATGTGTAGCCAGTGATGAGGTCTTCTATAGCGACTGGTTATTACACGATTATCGTTATAAAAATACTTTTGCCATGGCAGTTTGATTGATTTCGATTAGAAGATTAATTTTTGCCATAGACCGGTATCCGTAGCTGCACAAGTGGTTACCATTCCTGGACCATATTGACGGCCTCGCTAAGCTGTCAGGACTCGAGTTATATAATCGCAAGATAAAGAATTTGGTTATTACGCGTTTCTGTGTATTTCTCAGTCTTGTTGTATTTTACGGAATACTATTTGTGAATAGACATGAAAATAGTGTTAACAATTAATTAAGATATTTATAGAACAGTGACGACATTGTGAATATTTGTGATAACAGCATAATAATATTGTTTAATCAACTAAGTATTAATGAAGTAAATAGTTTGACACCGAGATAAAGTTTCGGTTTCAAAAATGTTTGAAAGTGTATTTTGTTTTGACTTGCCTTTTTAGGTACACACAGCGTCAGTATGTGCCAACCCCTCAAGTTTCTTAATGTTGCACTGCTACAACATTAGATTCTTTACGAATAATCTAAAGAATACTTCCAAAAGAGTTCATTGTGTCGACTTGGATTCGGACCATCGCATCACCGAACGAAGTCATACTCATACCGGCAGATTAACGAACTAGCCAGCGAGCCCATATGAATTGCGATGAAATTGATATCTACTATCGTCCGAGTTATTTTAGGTCTTAGTCCAATCGATAGACTATGTTATTTGAGGGTATCCATTAATTTAACTTACGTTTTCTTTATAAAATGAATCCCTACCCCCAAGTTATATCTTTGTTTGATGTATTACGATGTATGCAGAGACAACATGACAGATCACGTGACATTTAGTTAGTTTATGTCAATCTAACATATTTTTAGCGTTTCCTATTTTATCGTTTGCATTATAAGGATGTCACTTGTCTAGGGACCCGTTTGTCTCAGCTGGCGAAATATGTATAGTAAGTTATCTGTAAATTATCAAATCAAATTGTGAAATATAAATCTTACAAAGATTTATAAAAGATTTTTATTTTTAATAATAGAAATAATAAACATATGAAATGATTATGAAAGTATTTAATTATTCTTGATTTTTAAATTCTTTCTAATTAATTTACTTAATAATTACTAAAACAAAATAGAAAAATACTTTGTACAAAAATAAAAAATGCCTGACATAAAGCACATTTATGCCTAGGATTTGAACATCCAATCTTAAGAACGGCAAGCGGTCTTGAAACCTCCAGTCTAATTAGACATTCAATTTTTTTCTGTAAATGTTAACCATATTCAGAAAAACAATATGGTAATTATAATCAAATGGTTTTGCAAAATACAAAAAGTAACTTGGGCCTAGCACGAATTTGAACGCACATGTCTTTTGGAGGGGTAACCACTTAATAGAGCTGTGTGTGGTACACACAGCTCTTAATGTTAATAAAAATAAACTATTATATGCATCTGATCATTAAATGTTTCATGTAACTTGTTATTTATAACCAACGACATATTCTCACATTCCTATCACACAAATTCTGTATAAATGAAAAATTGCCTAACTTGAGTGACTAAAAAAGTCCCACTTATCACCGTTGGCACAAACGTAAAAATATCGCGGCGGGATTTTTATCGTACTGGATCTTCAGCGCACTGCTTGCTGTCAACAGTTGAACATCAAACAGTGTGTTTTTCGTCGCGCTGTGATGCACTCTGTTGGATTCTCAATGCTCGGTTCAACACCGAGAGTTGAAAATCAAATACGAGATAAAAATCCAAGTAAAAGTCAAATTGTTACCTCAGACGTGCGGTTGGTTGTACCTGCAGAACAAATTATTGTTAAAAAAATCTATGAAAACCCCCGCAGCGTGAAAGTAGGTACACTCATCAACCAATTGTACAGGATTAACTCACTATTCCTACTGTATCTACTTACCGAATTTTACTAACTCCAGTCGCTTTAAAACTGCATTGTAAATATATATCAAGTGAATGTACTACCTACCTATTTAAAATAGAATAAATCAGTAGAATTTAATATTATTGCTATCAATGCGTCATTTGTTGGCGTGTGATATAAGGACAACATTACGTTAACATCGCTGTGTCTACATTAATTTGTGGCAGTTCGACGACCATGACAAATACACGTGGCAAAACTATTGTCACTTTGCGACCCCAGGCCCCACGAGAAAAAAACAAAATGTCACGACCCCCGTCCAAATTAAGCGTGATGGTACCGTCGCTTTTTACGGAGAATTGTTCGTTGAAATGTCACAAATGTGTTCGCAGCCTTTCTGTCTTGATCTTTGTGAAATTCTATAGATTATCGTAATGTATGGTTGTCAGCGCGAGGGTTGAAATGTCACAAATGTGTCCGCAGCCTTTCTGTCTTGATCTTTGTGAAATTCTATAGATTATCGTAATGTATGGTTGTCAGCGCGAGGGTTGAAATGTCACAAATGTGTTCGCAGCCTTTCTGTCTTGATCTTTGTGAAATTCTATAGATTATCGTAATGTATGGTTGTCAGCGCGAGGGTTGAAATGTCACAAATGTGTTCGCAGCCTTTCTGTCTTGATCTTTGTGAAATTCTATAGATTATCGTAATGTATGGTTGTCAGCGCGAGGGTTGATGTGCATTTACTCTATGTCCGACGGCTTTAATACGTGTTAGCTGTAAGTATTGTTTGTGTAGACGTAAAAGAGAACATTCCGATAGACGTAACTTAACTTATTCTCGCACAGGCGACTCGTTGAATAAACGTTTTACCACCAAACATGTCTTATCATTGTATCACCTACCTATGTACCAAACTACATTTTCAGAAAGACCTACCGAACTACATCAATAAAAATGACTAAAACTTTGAACTTAATAAAAGAACAAATCTACAATATGGGAGACGAGTATGTCATAGCTAGAAAAGAAATAGACCAAGGTATTTTCTTTTAGTTTCCGGTTATCATCGTGATAGGTGTACACCATAGAGTATTAAACCATAGTCTTTGGTGTACACTGTGTATAGTACAAGGGCGGCAGGACCAAAGGCACGAAACACATTTTTGCGCGAACCCACTTGCGTGTAAAGACATTTCTGCGAATGGACTTTTGCGCGAACGAACTTTTGCGCGAATGGACACTTGCGCGAAAACACATTTTCGCGCAAGCGGGTTCGCGCAAGTGTCCCAGCACAGGTATGAGCACTAACTCAAGATACATAAGCGTTTTCCCCCTGTAACATTGATAGACACTGCCTCGTTGGTCTAGTGGCCGCAAGCACTACTGCTGAGCACGAGGTCCTGGGTTCGATTCCCAGGTCGGGCTAAGTGGTTATTGGGTTTCTCTATCTGAAATTGCCCTCAGTAGCAGCCCGGAGTTTCGATTTGTGCTCGGTTGATGGCAATACCCTCGCCCCCTATTATATGGAACTTAAACATAACTGGCGATATGCGGTAGTACTGTAGTACACCTCTGCCCAAGCCGTCGGGAGACAAGGCAAGATTTTATGTTATATTAATAAATAATATGTTATGGTGTTAAGAACATAGCAGGTGCTAGTATGATCGAAGCCAAACTATGTATAATGAAACAGGTATTTTTTCAAAGCTGCAAGTTTTATTTCATTTTTGAAACGCTTATGAAATTTGCGTACATAAAATAGTCGTCGTAGCTGTCGGTGCAGCGGTGGTCAGGCGAGCGCGTGACACGTTGCGGTACGAGAACCTGGACGTGCGACGCTAAGGGAGCTGACGAGTCATTATAATATACCTCTCATTGTAAAGTACCAATGGAAGGAAACCCGTTGAATAGTCTTGCGCCTACATATCACGCCAAGTTAGGGTTTTATTTGCCAGAAACACAATAAAGAACCTGTTTTCCTTCCCCATTTTGAGAGCAGTGGTGATGAAATAGTTTACACAAAGTAAATGGTATTGACACCCTATTACAATTAAAATTAGGTAAAATAATGTTATGTGCTTTGCCACATTCAAATAATTTGAATTATGAAGAATGTTATTATATTTTTAGCCTAAATAATTTAATGCATATTTTGACATGTCGTCATAGTGGCCGTTTATTGGGGTGGGGTACTACTTTTACATTATGTAATAGTTGATTTAGATATAAGAAACGAAAGGATAAATATCACTGCTTGCTCTGTTAATCGCTTATGTGAGGTAGCATGTGCAGAGGTTGAGGGCCATACTTTCTTATTTTTTTATAGACCACCAGCCTCGAACTTGTCATCATTTTTAATCAATATGGAAGAAATATTAGGTTTTTTAAAGATAGTAAATTAGTTTTTGTTTGCGGTGACCTAAATATTGATCTATTAGTTAATTCACCAGAAAAAAGTAAGCTTATCTCATTGTTTAAATCATTCAATTTAAAGTGTATATTTAATGAAGCGACTAGAATAACAGCAACCAAAGCTTCATGCATAAACAATGTATTTACTAATTGCAAAATAAAGGACTCATCCTTATTAAGACATAATACTGTGAAAATAAGCAAAGTATACTAACCTAGCTGTGGCTACATCAGTCAACTGCCTTATTTTTTTAATTCCGGCGTAAGCAGCTGAGCTTAATTTGATTTTGTTATGAACATCTTTAGGCGATAAGTAGATACGAGTTAGGTATATGACACACGGGCAATATTTTTTCTTCTACCGACTTGTTTTGAGATAGTTCACTCGTTGTTCCCTGTAGAGGCATGCAAACAAGCATACTCCATGCATGAAAGCAAGCATGCGGCATGCAAGCGAGCTTGTAAGCAAGCATACAGCGAGCATGCAGCATACGCCATACATGCAGAAAGCATGCAAGCAAGCATGCAGTATGCAAGCGGGCATGCAACATGCAGCAGGCATGTCTTCTGTCACGGCTCCGGCGTTGCGGGGCTCCGGGCGGCGGTCCCACGTGAGCTTATCGTCGCAGATGATTTAACGCTCACCACCGCAGCTTCGTCTTGCTGGCCGGCTTTGCCAGCCAGTTTCAGCCGCAGCGACGAGCGTTACAACCACCTGCTCCTCAACTCGCGGGTCGCCTCGCCCCTCCGCGCCTACGCGATTCTAAATTACACTCTAAGGGTAGGGCAGACAAGACTGCGTGGAGTCGGATTTACAGCAATTCGTTTCTGTCACTAAAACCCAATTCTTAGCAAATGTTTTAGGTCTAACAATTTTATTATAAACTAGCTTCCGCCCGCGGCTTCGCCCGCGTGGAAGTCGCAAATTATCCCGCGGGAACGTACTATCGGGATAAAAAGTATCCTTTGTGTTAAACTAGGTTATAATCTATCTGTGAATCACGCTAGACGAGAAATTACAATGGAGACCTCATATAACATCTCTTAAGGGGCGGCTAAGCTCGGCTGCTTATGCTGTTAGAAAGATCAGACAGTCAATTCATTATATTTATGATACTTTAACTCACACACTGACTCATTACTTGTTAATATTATAGGAAAATCGTATACTTACTTTTACAATGTTTGTAAATGTGTGAGCACCATGTATCTATCACAGAATTAATTTAGGTATCTATATTGCTTCAATTTGATTCTGTTTACCTATTTTGGTAAGGTAATTTTATTCTGGGTGCATCGTTTTCACACATAATCATTATAATGAATGTACTATGTTAAATATTGTACTGGAAACATTTTAAAAGAGTGGAGTGGAGAGTGGTGGAGTTTCTTGCCCATTCTTCTCCATACGAAACTACATTTTGGAAGGGGCAACTAGAATCAATTCTATTTTAATGTAAATTTTGACGTTCAAAAGTGCCTTTTTGGAATAAATGCTTTGACTTTGACTTTGTGTGCCAAATTTCATCCAAATCCATTCAGTAGTTTTTGCGTGATTGAGTTGAAAACAACCATACATACAAACTTTCGCGTTTTTTTTTTTTCAGGGTGGGAAATCATCTTTTTATATACTTTTACTTTTATTCATAAGTTCACATATAAATTACATATAAGTGACATCAGTACAGAGTTACATATTAAAATTATTAAGCAAATATTAAACTATGCCTAAAATAAATCTAGTGTAGGTATAACTTATATAATATATTGGATAAAGGCCTAATGAAAAACAATAGCGACCTGCCTGATGTAGGTTTATTCAAACCTGTGTTTCAGGTAACAACGCTGAGTGTTTTATTGGACTATTAAATTAATGTACATAGAGCTAGCAGTGATACATAATAATTATATTATTAAATAAAATTGCCTTAACATTAATAAACTTATTGCATGATTTCTAGCAATTTTTCAGTGTCTGAGTAATTTAATGTCGCTAAGTATTCACTTAACATTTCACTACATTTTTTACAATTTACACTATATATACTTAGAGACTTATTGATTTTATTATATAAGAACGGACCTAAAAAACCATAAAATTTATTTATAAAAGTATGTCTAGTTTGAGGCTTTATGCAAACTAAGTCTTTTCTTCTCTTATGTATAGGTATGGGGGTATAAGGGAGATTGCTATGCTGGTGTAATACTATCTTTAATATAAATAGTTGACGCACAGTTAAAACCTTACATGCCGTATAAAGCTCGTATGTGGGAAATCTAAATGGGCGAAAGGTGGCTACCTTAAGGATAGCTCTCTGCGCACGTTCTAATGGTAGTAGGATTGTTTTTGCAGCCCCTCCCCATGAAGTTATGCAATATGTAAGAATGGATTGACACAAAGCTAAATAGACCTGTTTAATTAATTTGTAGTCCGTTATATATCGTAAATTCTTAAAAATGTATATTAATTTACGCATTCGTGTGCATAATAAATCAATGTGTTTACGGAAGTTCAGATTTGTGTCAATCGTCACACCAAGATATTTCATATGATCGGCTTTTGCTAAAGTAGGACAATTACATGCATTGTCAGCGTACTTGCCGCACTTATGCGCATAAATGTTTATGTTAGTAGTTGGCAGGTTAGTATTTCTCATAGTGAATAAAATGTGTTTAGTTTTTTCTGCATTTAGTGTTAGGAGATTTTCATGTAGCCAATTAGACACTATATTAAAACCGTTCTGGGCATGTTTATACACCTCCTCTCGAGACTTGTCTGAAAACAATAGAGCTGTGTCATCTGCATAAGACATTATGACACCATTTTGGAGTGTTAAGCTGCACAGGTCATTAATATATACTAGGAATAAAGTAGGACCCAATATACTACCTTGAGGTATTCCGTAATTACTATTTCGAAGCTCAGAACTGACGTACTGGCCAATTTTTACACATTGTTCGCGGTCTCTTAAATAATCAGAAAGCAGTGTAAGCGTTGTTCCTCTTATTCCGAGTCTTTCAAGCTTGCCCAATAATAATAAATGACTTCTCCCGCTCTGGGTGGAGCAGGAGGGCGTGTCAGACTTTTACTGACTAAAACCCATCCGTGATCCCTCAGTTGTCTGTGTGCTAGGGGCGATGGTATCTCTTTCGAACAACCCGCACCCTTGGCAGGCATCGGCCCTTGCGGACCCCACCAGTCTGGCGCACCAGGACACATGGCACGCCGTGACCACCCCAGGAACCAAGTAGCACAAGGGCCCCAGATTACCCTGGCACCCTTGGCTCCCTTGGCCCCCTGCGACGGGTCAGCGCAGTGGCCCCGCCGCCTACCACTTCTCGGCCGCAGGGGATAGGGAGAGCGGCCAACGCTATACCGACACTCCTCTTCCCCTGCGGCCCCACCGCGTCCGCCATCAAACGGTGGCGGCCCCGTCCAGGCCACGGAAGGGAAGAGCGCTACTCAAAAGTACCGGCACTCCTCCTCCGCCGCAGCCTGTAACCCTCAGCCGCGATGCCTCCCATTCGACATCGCGGCCCGCCTCAGTTGCGGTGCACCTCACCGCAACCTAGTTTTTGGCCGCTACGTCGTCGGCTTGGAGACCAAAGCCCTGACGAGCGGCCCCACCTTTGGGTTCCTCTTCGCTTCACCGTGGGAGCGGACCACGGCTACTGAGCCCCCCCGCAACGACAATGCGGGAACCCACTGGGGGGGACAATATTATAGTAAGGATTAATTTTATAAATGTGAAAGTTTGCATGATTAGATGTTTGGATGTTTACAACTCAATCACGCAAAAACCACTGAACGGATTTGAATGAAATTTGGCATACAGATAGTTGGAATAACGTAACCTGGAATAACACAAAGGATACTTTTATCTCGATAGTACGTTCCTATGGGATAATTTTGGACTTCCTCATAATTATATATACAAGACGGCGGGAAACCCAATGCACGCCGTCTCTGATGTCTCTGGTGTAATTCTTCGTTGGTATATAGGTAGTTGGTTTTCAATCACACACAACAAACTATTTATTTTCACTTAAATCTTTTACAGACACTTATGATTTTTCATTTATCAGTGAATCAGATAGTTTGAGTTACGAAGGGAATCTAGGCGCCCATTCCAAAACTAAAGTATGTCTCATATGGAGAAGAACGGGTAAGAAACTCCACGGACACTCTTTTAAATCAAAACATTATGTTACAGAAGTTTCATATTGCACAATATCTAAGCTTAGTCCTTTTTACACACTTTCATCGCGATACCGTCCGGCCGCCATTATTTTCCATCTCTCCAAGTGGGCGGAAGTAGCAGTACTGAATCTTATTATTTAGTAAGTGTTAAAAAAGTTAACAATAGTCAAATGCTATGAGTTCATTCTTTAATAATTAAACAATGCTAGTTTTCACAAATGCAATGGAGGTTAATTAGTAGGTAATGTCATTACTTTTTATTACGTAAATATCACTACCTAACAACATATCCGGTTTTTCAAGGAATTTAATCAAACAACAGGAATTCACAAATAAATGTATGTGTAAAATAATCTTGTTACTTTATCAATGGTAAATTTTGATTGAAACTGATTTAGTTCTCATATTAAATTATAACAGTCAGTTATTGATCATAAAACTCGCAATCCGCGCCATTTTCGGCACAGTAGGTAGCAATGTATCATAAACAAATGTACTGTGTCAAATATTTCCATCCATTTTTATTCTAAATGCAAGTGTCCAGTACTATTCTGAATGCATGTAAATAGCTCTCACCCGTTGGACGACTACATTAGGTACTGTAAAGTACTATATTAGAAAAGTAGACTAGAGAAAAGGCCATCGCAACAATGAGCCACTTTGCAAGCTCGCTCAGTTATGGGAATAAATTATCCGCACGTATAGACAGGTATCTATATCACTGAAAATGCGTGTTCCATACTAAAGCCGTGCAAACACATTGTTTCAGCTGAATTCAGCAACTCTCGTCGTGGCTATAAATTAGCGTGGCACATCGCAAACACTGCGGGCTGGCGACGTGTTCTGAGCCACCAGATAGCGCATAATTATTACTCATGTGAACACGCGTCTCATGCAAATTACTCATATATACATTAAACTATACTGGGAACACAGAAGGGTGGCATACTCAAAATAATTCAGTATTTTACTATTGAAAATATGATAGTCGCAGGATTTATCAGGCTGAAAGTTGAGGACGTGACCGGCTTCCGAAGGCTGTTTTTCTAGAAATAACGTAGATTATATTTCCTTACAAACTTGTACCTATCCCTTATTTAACTCCCTAGCAGGATGAATTTTCAAAAATGCTTCCTTAGTCTCATGCTTAGATATAGCGGTTTAGGCATTATCTGCTAACGAATTCAAGATTTTTAAAGTAGATCTTTGATTTGGATACGTTCTTAATGTTCGGTAATACCTAATTGCATACCTACTTACAGGATAAGATTGTCAGGAAACAAAGATTGCACCTCATCATTTCATCATCATCCCAGCGCATCGTCCTACGTTCATAGACGTTCTGTGGGGACTTCAACATAAATACATTAAAAAGAACTAAGCAGACCCTAGATTTTGAATATGAAAAAAAAAGTCATTTATTCAAACTAGGCTGAGAGTCTGCTCTTTTTGAACGTCAAAATTACATGAGACAGTCTCCCCAAAACGCCCGCCCTTCACCACTTCCTAGTGCTTTAGCTGGGAAGAAGAAGTAGCGCAACAAACTCCCCAGCAGTCCAGGTGTCTATTAAGTTAGAAGAACTTGATTCTATACAATATAGTAGGTAATTAACATTATGAATCACAAAAAAACATTAAATTTGCCATATGTCAGCTAGCACACGCCAATATACCATCAAACATTGAAAACTATAGGTACTCAAGTAGAAATAAAAAATAAAAATAAAACGTAAACAGAACTTACAATCTAAATAAAAGCCTCAAGGCATAAAGGGCATGCCCGCTTACATATGCAATTCTGCATTATGTAAATATAGCTATAACTTGAAGTAACAAAGTTAAACTAGGACCTTTGGACTAAAATTAATAAAAACAATTAACAATAACAAAACCATGGTCAGCGAGACGACCAGTCACCACGAGCAGCAACAGTTCACGAGCATAACGCAAAGATCAGCCATTACCCTCCTTGCCATATTTGAGGGAAGGAGGCAACCCGACCCCCGACGCTACCGCAAGCAGTGATATCTATGGGAGCACGACGAGCATGCTGCCGGTTGCACTGGCAAGAATAATATGAGTTGTCGAGGTCGCAAGCTAACTACATATTGCAATACTACTCATTAAAAAAAACATTGTAATTAGTAGATTAAGTCAACAATAAATGAAAATTAACTGAATTAAACAGTCAAATAAAATAAGCAATTATATGAACTAACATAATTATATAACCTGTCAATAGGTAAGCTAATTCTGGTGAAAGAACATAAACATTGTCTTGAGTAAATCACAGCGACCAACAATTCTTATAGTTTAAGTAGTCGTTGATAGAATAGTATGCCTTTGAACACAGGGTGGATTTTACTTTAGCTTTAAACGCACTAAACTGAAAATCTAGCAAGGAAGAGGGAAGCTTGTTATAAAAGGTTATACCAAGACCAACAAATGAGTTATGAACCGTTTGTCCTTATTTCTAGTATTAATATTAAGAATATCACTGTTTTTAGTGTACAAGTTAGTGTATATTTTGCCTAATATATAAGATGTTGGCGAAGATGGATTGCAATGCCACCGTGAGAATCGCAATATCTTAAAAAAAATCTTTCAGATAAACTTTAGAACCTAGCTGGTAAATTGCTCAAACAGCTCGTTTTTGAAGAACCAAAATATTTTGAATGTCAGCAGCTTTGCCGCACAGCAGAATGCCGTAGGACATAACGCTATGAAAATAACTAAAATAAACTAACCGAGCTGTATCAACGTCAGTGTATTGTCTTACTTTCCTGACGACGTAGGCGGTCGAACTGAGCCTTCCCGCTAGGGTTGATATATGTAATCCCCACTGAAGTTTGGCATCTACTTTTAAGCCTAGAAAAACTGCCGAGTCTAGTTTCAAACACCGCATTATCTAGGACGATGTTGGGTCCTAGATTTCTAAAATTCGGTAAGGCGAACTTGACATATTCTTTTAAACTATAATCTACAATTTCAATTCTCTCAACCCACTAGAATAAGTAGTGGGACATGTTTGGATAATTTTGCGCACAATATCAGAGGTTGCAAAGGGGAAATTATTAAATTTACTCAATACTCACATTTTATTTGCACATAAGTGGTAAATTAAAAAAGAAATGGTATCATTACGGACCCTGTCGGGCACAGCAAAAAATAGTAGGATACAGGAAGCTTTAAATAAGTAGCTAAACTTACATCTAAACGAAATCCAATAATACCAGTATATTGGTTCTTTAAACTACAGGCTATATGATGTAGAAGAACTGTAATTTTATTGAGATAATCATGAGCTATTAATTTGGAATTTAAATGTTACATGATTTAAATTATAATTTTATTTAATTTTGTCAATTCTAATTTATTGATCTAACTATACATTTTATATTATTATTTTTAAGTAATTATATCATCTAAAGCTAATTTTATTATTTCTTTTTAGTTGCAGGGTATTGGCCATGACTATATTGTTAGTTTAAGTTATTTGTCGAAATGCTATTGAGGGCAATGTAAATTATTTTATAGTTGCAATGTAATTTAAGTCATTTATAAAAATTCAATTGTAAATTTTATTGTTTATACTGTAATTATATAATTTTATGAGTAAATTCAAGACAAAATTACTTGTTTGTGGATATAGGAATCTTTATAATTTATTGCTTACAAATTCGTTAATACTATGATAGCATTTTTTTATTAAAAATTGCTTTAGTTTTTGTAATAAATACGTTTATTTTATCTAGACTAGGTTTTATTTAGACTGTCAGATCACAGTACATACGTCTTAAGATGCCTAGTTAAAAAAACGTGTGCTATTAAGTCGTGGCGTATTAAACGAAGAAACTATTGCGAAAAATATTTGGATATATTTTAAAACTGTATAAAACGTCTCTTATTCTCAGAAATGTACAATACTTCGGACCCCAATGAGGCATATGGCGTTTTTTTAGACCTATTCAAATGCTTTTACGATCTCTGTTTTCCTTACGGAATTATAACAAAGTCATTAACTAAAAAATCTAAGTGGATCTCAAAGGGACTAAAAAAAGTAGCAAAAGGAAACGTGTGCTTATGTAGCAATACAGAACTAAGCCCACTCTTAAGAACAAAAATGCCTTCAAAGCATATTCACATAGACTAAAAAAAATATCTTTAACACAAAAATCTCAAAATAACAATTTTATCAAAACAGCACAAAATAAATCTATAGCGACATGGGCCGTAATTAATAAGAATAAAGCCTACTTCCCTAAAGAACCCATATCCGAATTAAAAATTGACACAAAAATTGTTACGAACCCAATTGAAATAGCAAACTCCTTTAAGAATTATATTAACCAAGTATCTAATTCAAGTCATGACATAACACAAGAATACCCATGAATCCAAATAATTTGAAATCTTTATTTATGCAACCAACTCTGCCGCATGACATTATGCATCATATTAGATCTCTTAGAAATACACACAGTGGGATCTGCACAAAAGATATAAAAGCAGTCTCTCAATACATGTCCCCACATCTTGGTTACATCATCAATTCAAGTATTGAGAATGGTATTGTCTGATGAAAAATTACAGACCTATTGGTTTGATACCCATTTTTGCAAAAAAAATGTATTGTCGTATATACTTATTTGGAGAAATCAAACATTCTAGTTAATGAACAGAAAGGATTTCGGAAGAACGGGACAATAAACATGGCTATCCATGATCTGATAAGCCCTATTTGATCAAATATGGATGAAATAAATGCCGTATGTGCAATATATGTATATGGACCTTACAAAGGCTTTCGACTATGTGAATTTAAAGATACTATTAAATAAATTAGAAAACTATGGTATACGAGGCGAAATTTTAAAGCTTTTTGAAAGTTACACAAGAGAAAATAGATTTTAGAAATAACACTAATTTGCCCACGCACTGGAAACGAAAGAAGATACAAATCTAGTAGTAGGATCATTAAATACGGAGTCCCACTGGGCAGTGTGTTAGGATCTCTGCTATTCTTAACTTATATAAATGATCAGCCCAAAGAAATAAAGCACCCTATGGTACTATTTGCTGACTACAGCTCGGTAGTAGTAAAATGTGACGATCCTAATACATACGAAACACGTAATTATTTTATTAAATGTCTAAATCTACATTTAATAAAATAATTACGTGGCTAAATAACAATAATCTTGTGATAAATCTAGAAAAGACTAAAATAATGGGTTACCATGGCTATATTGCATCGACACTAAGATATGGTATAATATACTGGGGCAATTCAGTTAATAGGGAACGTGCAAGAACTATAGATGGCAGCACAAACCAACACGAGAGCCACGGTGTGGTCAAAAAAAGAAACTATTTAGACTTGTTATCGTGTTGCCGCCAATATTTATGTTAATGTTTATATTATATTTATGTCGTTTGAAATGATTCAAATGATAAAATATGGGTTGCGGCCAATTAATAATGATCTTCAGCGTGGTCAAAATATGTCCAAAGGCAAAAAACTCTTCAAGTCCGGGAATGTCATAGATGTTGAAGAAACGGTTATGAATCCTGAAAATGCAGTAATAACTCTCAAAATTGAAGCTCAAACTACGATTTCTAACATTTATGTCAAAATAACTGTAAAGTATTTTCTGAACTCATTTTTCACGTAAATATTCTGTCCCTAATATTATTTATGTTCATGTCACCTCCTTTTCAGCTTGATTGCAATAGAAATATTAGAAGAGCAAATTGCAATTGTAAAGCAGGCCTAACTGAAAAATGTAAGCACGCCTGTGCTTTATTATCTATATAAATTCTCCAGATAGTGCTATATCGAAAACCAGCAAAGCACAACAGTGGGGTAAGCCATCCCACCGACAATTGTTAGGCTATGATAAGGGAGTGCAAATGTCCGAACTATTTCCAGCACCACCAAAAAACTCTAAACTGACCAGTTTAATGACAGATTTAGAATCCCAGGATATTTCCGAAGACACTTTAGGACCATCATTAGCCAACACACCTTTAGATAAAATTTTACAGTTAGAAGAAAAAATTAAAAAGAAATTATGGCTGCAGTAACTTTCGATGAATTAGTTCAAATTACTGAAAGAAGAGAACTAATTGAAAGGATTCACCAAATTACCCTAGATATCTTTACATTGCATTTATCCACTTTTGTTGTTTATCACGTAACCAAGGAAAGTGAGTACTATACGTGGGAAATTGATAGAATTTGACACCATTTGATTTATTTTTATTTTTTATTGAAGTGTTCGAGCATCCTGGAACACAACAAAACATTTTCACTTAGTAATTATGTTTTTTTTTCACTTCTTTATTGAGACAATTTCAGGTAATGATTCCGAGAAAACTTCGGATTTGCGCCACCAGACGGCAGACCCTTCGTCGTGTACGTTCCCTATATGAGTTGCTTCAATCAAAGATATTTTAACCATGTAGTCCCCTTCGATGGCGCTAGCAACTACGCACGTCTTTTTAGATTATTAGTACTTTTTTTTTTGTACACTGACAACACTATCCTGCCTCATAGTGACTCGGTCAGTTGTAAACTTGTAAGTCATTATTTTAAAGATTGTTATTGTGGCCATTTTTTTATCCCTAAATCTACCAGATTCCGGTATGGCCGCAGAAACCTCGAGGTAAAGCATTGCTGCTTGGAGTTAAGGACAGTTTTCGGGTATTAGGTAATTTCTCAAAAGGGTCTCCCTATTTTCTTTTGTCATACCCTTTTTTAGCAGAGGTAACCATATTTTTGCGAAGTTTTCACGAATTTTCTCGCCAAACTCCGGGGTGTCGTCTGTGATTTCACCTAATGCTGCCAAAATATTTGGATCCAAATCAGAATCAGTGAGATTCGTTGTTTCGATGTCAATGCAGGGTGGATCGGTCGCAAGGATGAGGGCGGCCGTGATGCAGCTCCGAGCCAAGAACGTGGCTCCGGGGCCCGACGGTATCCACGGCATCGTCCTAGCCCTCGCTCTGAAGGAGCTAGAGCCCCAACTGAGAGGACTCTACACCGCGTGCCTTGAGCTGGGCCAGTTTCCCACTTTGTGGAAATCTGCTCGTCTGGTCCTACTCAAGAAGGTGGGGCGCCCCGCGGTCTCACCGTCCGCGTACAGGCCCATAGTGCTGCTTGACGAGGTGGGTAGGATGTTTGAGCGGATAATCGCTGCCCGCCTCGTCGGCCACTCAAACTCAAACTCAACTCAAAGCATTTATTTCAAACTAGCTGACCCAGCCAACTTCGTACCGCCAATAAAAGTTGCGTGAATTTTTTGTGATACTAAAAAACTTTTTTTCTTTATATTTTCTCACCGTTTAAACCTTCCCTGGACTGCCACAAATATTTCAAAACCAAAATTAACCAAATCGGTCCAGCCGTTCTCGAGTTTTAGCGAGACTAACGAACAGTAATTCATTTTTATATATATGGATAAACCAATTACAGGCACTTTTGAATTGTCAAGGTCGGTGAGGTAGAAAGATGAAGCTAGTTGCCCATTCCAAAGCGTAGGTACCTATGGAGAAGAACGGGCAAGAAACTCCATGGACACTCTTTTAAAATCATGATATTATTACAAACAGTTGGTTACATCATTATGTTGAAATTATCAATGTGAGAACGATGTAAAAAGACGTGCACATTAAAAGCGTCTGTAATTAAAACAAAAATAAAATAACAATTTAGAAATTAAATAAGCCGTGGGAGCTAAGAGATGACCAGTCCCTACTGGCGGCGCCCGTTCACGAACATGGCGTATGGATCAGCACCTTAACCTCCTTCCTTAGCACTTAAGTAGGGAGGGGCCTGACCTAGCCGAAAGCCAGTTCGGCTTTCGGCACGGGCGCTCCACCATCCACGCGATATCGCGGGTAAGAGTCCTGGCGGAGGAAGCGGTGTCCCTGGACGGGGTATGTTGGCCGTGTCGTTGGACATCTCCAACGCCTTAAACACCCTGCCCTGGAGCTGCATTCGGGAGGCACTGCGTTATCATCGGGTGCCTCCGTACCTCCGCCGCGTCGTTGGGGCTTATCTGGCGGATAGTTGTGTCACCTACATGGGACGTGATGGCGGAAGCCAGCGCCCCATGCCGTGCGGTGTTCCACAGGGTTCGGTCGTGGGACCACTCCTGTGGAACATCGGGTACGACTGGGTGCTGAGGGGCGAGCTCCAGCCGGGCGTGGACTTCACGTATTATGCGGATGACACGCTGGTCACGGCCCGGGGAGATCGTACAGGGAGGCAGCGGCTGCGGTGTCACAGGTCGTGACCCGCATACGGCGCCTAGGCCTGGAGGTGGCCCTCAACAAGTCTGAGGCCATGGTCTTTCATGGCCCCCGGCGGGCGCCGCCGCTGGGATCACACATCGTGGTAGGGGGGTCTCGAATCGCTGTTGAGTCCACCATGAAGTACCTAGGATTGGTGCTCGACAGCAGGTGGGATTTCGGCCCCCACTTCCAGCGGCTGGCGCCCAAGTTGTTGGGCGCGGCTGGGGCGCTGTCAACGCTGCTTCCCAATCTGGGGGCGCTGCCTAGTAGCGCCGCCTGTAGGTGGCACTACGTGGGGATCGTGCGATCGATGGCCCTGTATGGGCCCCGATCTGGACGGCTGACCTGACCGCCGGCAGCATCGCTGTCCTGCGAAGGCCACAACGAGCGATGGCCGTCAGAGTCATCAGGGGATATCGCACGATCTCCTACGAGGCGGCTTGCGTACTGGCCGGATCCCCGCCCTGGGACCTCGAGGCGAAGGTACTCGCGTCATTATAGCAGTGGCGCGAGGACTCGAGGGCGCGGGGCGAGTGGCTGACGCCGCGACATTTGGAGTTGCGTCGGTCACAGCTTCACGCAGCCCTGGTGGCGGAATGGCGGGACAGGCTTTCACGCCCTACCGCCGGCCCCGCCACTATCGGGGCAGTCCGGCCGATAATCGAGCGCTGGCTCGGGAGGAGGCACGGCTCCCTGTCGTTTCGGGTGACACAGGTACTCTCGGGGCATGGTTGCTTCGGGAAGTGCCTGTGTCGCATAAACAGGGAGCCGGACACTCGGTGTCACCACTGCGTCGACTGTCAGGAGGACACGGCTTGGCACATGCTGGCAGACTGTGCCGCTTGGGTGGAGCCGCGCCGTGCCCTCATCTCAGGAGTCGGCAGTGACCTGTCGCTGCCGGCCGTTGTCGACTCGGCAGCGAGGAGTCCTGGGACGCGGTGGTATCCTTCTGCGAATCAGTCATTTTGCAGAAGGAGGCTGCGGAGAGGGAACGGGAGATTGCTTCCGCTAACCCAATCTGCAGCAGACGCACCGGGCTTCGGCGGAGGGTGGATAACGCCCTCTTCCAGCCCCCCTAAACGGGTCCAGGGGCGGCGGATCTGGGGAAATCCGTCGCCCCCTACTTCTTAGGACCCGAGATGGCGGCGCGTAGTGTTCCACGCGCGCCTCTATGTGATGTAAGGGGGGAGTTTAACACCTCATTCCCCCCTAACGCGAGGTGGCCCGCACAGGCGGGCCGGCACTAGCTGGGGATCGCGGAAGTCACTTTTGTTCCCGTGATCTCCGGTGCAAGTGTGAGACGGAACACCGAGGTGGTTTTAGTCAGTAAGAGTCTGACAGACCCCTCCGCCCTCCCCAGGGCGGAAGACATCCATGAGGATGTCTCCCCGTTACCAAAAAAAAAAGGGTGGATCGGTCACAACTTCCGGGGCAGTAATCACGTTGCTCAGTTGTGGTTCAGGTGGTGATGTATCTGGCTCGGAGTCCGCCGCAGCGTCCACAAACTCAGGGTCCCCGATGTCTCTTGGACCTGGTAACATTTTTCAAGAGTTATGAGGGTAGTCACAACTTTACACTCCAGGGAGTAATCATAAGTACATAGAACAGTATTACATGTGAGTCTAGTTCATAGAAACCACGTTTGTTCAATTTACAACCATCGTGTTACCATCTCGTGCAACCTCGAGGCGATTTGTTTTTTTTTACTTTTTCTTTTAATGTTTTAATTTTTTATAACTTATTACTTTTAGAATCCCAACTATGAAATAACTGTACTTACTTGGATTTGGTTCCGAATCTGATGAGGAGAAACATGTAATTCGACGACGCTGAGCCTTCTTTTCAAATTTTCTTATTTTATTCCTTTAATGCTCGATCTTGTCTTCTGCGTTTCGCTTCGGCATACTATAGCTAAATACACTTTTATCCTACTACTTAATGACTGTTGAAGACGTCCGTTCGTTGCTGCGCACGAAAAAGAAATGACGGCAGTAGGTATACTGTGAATATTCCACACGTTAGGCGCTAGATGGGGCGACAGAACGCTTATAAACACAATTACCTACACGAAGCTGTCGTCGTCAAGGCAAACGGTGCTGCCATCGGTGGACGTTTGCGGTACTAAACGGCGGGTGTCGACCAATAGGGAGAGGACATCGTCGCGCCATCACCGCGAACCAATCAGGCTGGAGATTTGATTTTGAAGAAAGAATAACGAGGTGTGGAGTTTCTGCCGGGAAAATCTTTAGTCAGTTCATTTTAGTAATCTCATAGGATTAAGTCTCTAAGTAAAAACAATAGTGTAAGATATCTCTGAAGAAGCTAAGTATTTCCATTAATTATTATAAAAGTGCTCACTTTACTTATTCAAATGTAAATAATCATCATCATCATCATTTCAGCCGAAGGACGTCCACTGCTGGACATAGGCCTCCCCCAAGCTCCGCCACTTCGACCGGTTCTGTGCTTCCCGCATCCAGCGGACTCCTGCGGCCCTCACAAGGTCATCGGTCCACCTTGTGGGAGGCCTTCCAACTTTACGTCTTCCGGTGCGCGGTCGCCACTCCAGAACTTTTCGACCCCATCGGCCATCTGTTCTGCGTGCAATGTGCCCTGCCCACTGCCACTTAAGTTTGGCAATTCTTCAGGCTATGTCGATTACCTTGGTTCTCCTGCGGATCTCCTCATTCCTGATTCGATCACGCAGGGAAACTCCAAGCATAGCCCTCTCCATTGCCCTTTGGGTGACTTTAAACCTTCTTATGAGGCCCATTGTGAGCGACCACGTTTCGGTTCCATATGTCAATATTCCAAATGTAAATAATATTCGCTGTTAATTTGTTGTTTGGGGCAATTTGTATTTGAAGCTTGCTGTAACTTACTGGGGACTTTTTTGAATTGTAGGTGATTAACGAGCTAAATTATATGTTTTATGAGGTCCCAATAACGTTATCTTAATTATACCTATGTTTATGCTAAAAGGACGTAATTAAATACGCATTTTAAACTGCTATCGTTGTTTATTTAATATAATTGTTTTAATAGGTGTACCATTTTAATATTGTACTCTGTGAATGACGGTTACAACTGATCGAGTCAGTATGAGACAGGAAAATGTTATCAGTGTACAAAAAAAGTACTATTAATCTAAAAATACGTGCGTAGTTGCTAGCGCAAGGGAAGGGGACTACATGGTTAAAAATATCTGAAGAATGAAGCGACGAAATATAATTATTTAATATTGGTATTATCGCATTTCGTTAAATATTCTGACATTACCTGACGACATTTCCTATTTCATTTTTATTAATCATTTAAAATTAAATAAAAATAGACATTGATACTACTGAATTATTATACTGAAATTAATTTACTTAATTGGCAAAAGCCTACCATAATTGTATATTTGTACGCCAAATGGCAAAACAGAGAAACTTTAATTGACAATTGCACCCTCTTGCACACTGTTGTAACCTATGTTTACAAATAAAGACTATTGATTGATTGATGGATTTGAGAGTTTGTGTGTTTTCCATCATGATTTTTGGCAGTAGTTGACAATAGCCTCACCCTCGCTCGCTATGTACTTGGCATGAGACTTGTATCATAAACGGCGAATGAGGGTGTACTATCCTCATCTACGCGCACTTTGACAAGAGTAAACCTTCTGTAGCATCGTAGCTACTGTGGCCGCTGTGGTCAGTGGTCAGCCACAATCTGTCGCACCACACGATTTATTAGCCAGCTTCCGGAATACTAAACAGATCCAATGACCCATTAGCAGCACAAGCGCCAAACTCAAACATTATGCCACCCTCTGGCACTCTCATAATTTTATCCGGGGTTTTATCATTTAATAATGGGTAATCATTTTTATAACTGGTATTTATACCCTCCTGCGTACATTTGTACTCTTCATAGTACGTAAGATATTTAAAAATCTGTGGACTACCTAAATTTTAAGTGCCAGCACAAAACCATTTAAATAGTGACATCTAGTGATTTCATGGCTTACTCATGAAAAATGCAAACAAAATTTCATCCGTATTTTTTTTTTATTCTTTGAAAGGTAGACCCACGAGTGGGCGTTTGCGTAAGAGTAAGTTAATCTACATTCATCAGTAATTTAGTTGTGTGATTTTATCTCTTTTTGTGTAAAACAACGTACTTATTGGTAGTTCTAACTAATGGCTAAGCGTATTATTTTCACAAAAATGCAAATATTTGTCCTGTTACCTTGATTTTTTTTTCTATGTCCTTTGCAGAGTACTCAAGTATGCAATCAATATTTTTCACATCTGTCTTCCCAAATACTATGTAAAGTACACAGACGCTTTCATCAAGTTTTATTAACGTAAACAAACTACGCCATCACCGATGCTTTGGACGACTCAGAGTCCGATTATTTCGGAATGATTCAGATGAAGAATCCAGAATGGCGTTCGTTCCACCACAATTCAACCAAACAGGCTGTGATAACCGTAAAAGCGAGTCCAGTAACTCGCTACTGGACTCGCTTTGAAGATGAAGATTAGAATGACTTGGTTACCTCTGTGGCTTCTCCTGCAATGTCAGACGTCTCAGACTTGACACCTTCAACCTCGTTGCACCAACTACGAGCAAGAGGACGTACAAGAACAACATCGCGCGATCAAGCTCGTGGTCGTAGTCGTGGTACAGGTGAAAGCCCAGAAGGGAGCAGGACAAGCAGCGTTTAGCCAAGCATTTTTGTCAGCGATGTAATCCCCCAACTTATAATAAGCATGGCAGCATAGTGTGCGTTTTATACAAGATTTAAATTTCGTTTCATTCAGTTGGAGTATGTGGGGAGGTATTTTATTGTAACATTTATAACAGTACCCCATGAAGGATGAATCTACTTTAGCCAGCCTGGTTGAACTAATTGGTCCCTATTTCTAGTCTTAATGGTGTGTCTTTCACCTATTTTACTGAAAAGATTTAGATTTTTCCTGACGTACATGATGTATATTTTTTCTATCCTCAGTAATAGTTTTAAAGTGAATTAAATATTTTTAATAAAAGTATGTCTGGTACTCAGGAGGATACATTAGAGAGGTTACGATCCGTTGAAAATATGAACACGCAGTAATTAAATTTTTCGGTGGCTGGTAAATTATTGTAACAGTTCAGTCGAACATAAACAGTAATAAAACGAGGTCTATTATATTTCATTCTATAATGTCAGCACTTACAGAAAATGTTGGAATGGGGGCTTTAAAAATAGTTCGGCAGTTCATAGGTTATGTTAGAAATGTGCCAACCCTGCGCAAGCCGAGCAAAATCAAAATATTTTATTTCACCTAAGCCTGCATGGGCACTTATGAACCGTCAGAAGCTAGGTGCACGGTTCCAATTTGTCGTTTCCTATGAAGAAGAAAGAGAGAAATTAAAATTGATGTAGGTATAATGTCAAATAATGACGAGAATATGTCAGACATTGTAAAAAATAAAAAGAATCAATAAATCAATCATTTATTTTGTTAAACATAGGTATGGTTACAGTTAGTATTTAAAAAAAAAAAAAAAATCGAACAAAAAAATTAACATTGTAATTTGGGAGCACTTTAACACAGTTTTGATGTTAATATAATAATACAATATTTATTTTTATTTCGGAAAAATAATCCATAGAGTGTTAGTAACATAATATTAAAACAACTTATTATCTAGTGTTAGTACCAATCACCCGCTGCACAAACTGCTTCACAATTGGAGAACCGAAACTCTCCGCTACAATTCTCAGGATGCGGTTGCGACTGCCCCTCACTCGCCTCAGTAGCGAAGCGGTTTTCTTGCGCACAATCGCGTGAAAACCGTCGTCGGTACGAGCTTGCGCAAACATCTCCGACGCACTGCATTAGCGAGGAAGTCTCAACAACATCCTGAAACCATTTTTATACTGGACTCGCAGGACTTCTAGCGATCTTTTGGTGTAACTGACCCATAGATTACTCGTGTACAGACTTTGGCAATAAGCCATAAAAATAGTAATTTTTACTTGGTCCGTACACCGAGCAAATCTACGGGCCAACATGTTGCACCGGACGGCGAGTGCCCTGCGCTCCCTCTCTATATCTACATGGTCCTTAAGATCGTCGGAAAGAAAGTGACCTAGGTATTTAAAAGTGAATACCCTTTTAACCCTATAAGTGATTGTTACACTAGTACATTCATTTATCTTACATGTTATATTTAGCTTATTACCAGTGTAAACAATTTATTGTTGGTGAATCTAATAAATAAATAAATAAATAAATAATCACTGACCCGTTTATTAAAAGCTCGGGTCCCACTTCACGGCATTTTCCGCCGACCCCAAAGACCATGTATTCACATTTTTTTACATTATAAATTAATCCATGTACGGTAGCATAGGCTTCACAAGTCTCTAGCAACTCTCTGATGGCCCCTGCCGGAGCCAGCAGCACCATGTCGTCAACATAGCTGATGTTATTAATGCTAACCCCATCAATACTGCATCCGACACGCATGCTGCTGAGTCCCTCTATGAGCTCATCTACGTAGAGGTTGAAGAGCCTAGGAGACGTCAAGCCTCCTTGCCTCACCCAACACTCCAACCCATACGGTTCAGAGAGCGTACCGTCCCATTTCACATGATTGGTCTGATTACCATACCAGTGCTGAAATAATCCACATATTTCCGCAGGTATACCTCTGTTTACCATCTTTCTCCAGAGCACATCATACGAGACCAGATCGAAGGCCCTGGAGAGATCAAGAAAACAGGCGTACACCGGCGTGTTGCAATCTATATAGTATTGAACGGTATGCTTGAGACTTAAAATAGCGCTTTCAGTGCATAGTCCAGGGCGAAACCCGAACTGCGCATCATGAAGATGTATGTAATCATTCAATAAAGTATCAAGCACACCGTCCAACACTTTTGCAATTATTGTCGCAACTGAAATGAGACGGTAGTTACTCTTGTCCGCGATATCGCCCGTCTTGTTCTTCACAAAGGGAGTCATGATAGTCTTCATCAGATTGGCAGGTAAGTATGAGTGACTAACACACATTGTGAAAAACACAGACAGAACTCGCGGCAGATGCACACCTGCATACTTCGATACTGAGCCCATCATGTCCTGGAGATTTGCCTCGGCTCATACCGTTAATGATTGCACTTACTTGCTTGGCAGAGAAACGCGTCAGAGGTTTCACTCCACGACTGCTGGGCTCAGAATCTTCCTTCACGATTGAGGGACCGAGAGGGGATTGAACTTGAAAATGTTCTTTAAACATATTCGCGATTCCCTAGGGATCACTTATCCCTCCCACACTCGCAGGGAGACCGGGTTTCCCATCCAACTTACCAGTGGATTTCCAGAATTCACTAAACTTTTTATTAGCTCGTTGTTCGGCTAACCTATCCATAATAATTTGCTCACCATTGTTTTAGCAATATTTCAGCCGGCTTTTAAAAACCTTTCGCTTCTCACGCATTTGATCAGACTGGACTAGACTAGACTGGACTAGACTGGACCTGAAGAGGGACGGTTGTTAAGCATCCAGGCCTGAAAACTACATCTGGCCTCGTGATGAGCGTCCCTAACATGCTCATTCCACCCACACACGCGCTTACCCCGTCTCGGTCTCCCCTCGTGTTTTACTTTAGACTGCCTGGCTGCCGCACATAGAATTTCAACAATCTGTTTGTACAAATTATCCAGAACAATTTTATGTTCAGCTAAACTGCAAGACCCACTACCGCAACTCTCAAACTCATGAGGGAAATCTACGTCGCGCAGCTTACTGTTACAGATATTATGATAATTGAGCGTTTCTGTCTTAGTTCTTTCACCCCATACAACAGAATTGTGGCAGGTGGTCCGAGTCAACAGTTTAGGCTGCACCACTTTTATATTACACTCACTCATAGGAAGATGATCAGACACGTAAATATCCTCGGAAACATCAACATTTACAAGTGTATGCCAAGCTGCTACAGATATCAAGCAGTGATTCAACCACCTCCTACTGCCGTAAACATCACTTAAAAAAGTGTATGTATCACTATCTAACCCCCGTTTCTCTATATCAGCACCAGAGGTACCAGGGAAGCCACATGAGCAGAAGGAATTAATGCCAAACTTCCCTGTCTTCAACGTAGTCTTTTATCTTATAATATGCTTTTTTGATAAGGACACGTTTGATGTGAGTTTTAAGCTTTCCATCACTAAGTTCTGTAAACGAATTTGGCAACTTGTTATAGAAGCGGATACTGTTTATTAGAAATGACTTGCTTGTCTTAGTTAATCTCAAGTTTTGGAATCACAATTTCATCTTTACTACGTGTATTTAGATTATGGAAATCGCATCTTTTTTTGAAAAGGCCTAAGTTTTTGCGAACATACAAGATATTTTCTCGGATATAAAGAGAAGGCAGAGTAAGTATATCAATTTCGTTGAATTTGTTTCTAAGAGACTCGCGAGGCCCGATTTTATAGAATGCGCGGATTGCCCTCTTTTGTAAAATATAAATTGAATCTACGTCCGCTGCCGATCCCCACAGCAGAACGCCATAAGACATAATACTGTGAAAATAAGCAAAGTATACTAACCTAGCTGTGGCTACATCAGTCAACTGCCTTATTCTTCTTACTGCGTAAGCAGCCGAGCTTAATCTGCTTGAAAGAGATCTAATGTGGGCACCCCATTGCAATTTTGAATCTAAAGTAATTCCCAAAAATACAGTTTCCGAAATAGCATCTAGTTTCTTGCCATCAAGTTTTAAGTTGAGACCTACTTGGGGTACATTTGGTAACGAGAACTTAAAACATTTATTTTTGTTAGAATTGAGTAAAAGATTATTATTAGCAGCAAACCAGTTTGATAGAACAGCTAGGCTTTCGTTGACATATAAGATATCCGTACCTTTTCTATCTATTCTAAAAATAAGAGAAGTGTCATCAGCGAATAAAATTATATCCGAGAAGTTAGCCATCAGATAGGGAAGGTCATTAATATAAGCTAGAAATAAAAAAGGGCCAAGAATTTAACCTTGAGGCACGCCCATCCTAACTAGAGACCCCGAGGATGTCGCCCCGTTAACGTTTATTTTTTGCTGCCTGTTTGATAAATAGGAAAGTACAAGATCAGCAGCTTGTCCACGAATTCCGTAGTGGTGTAATTTACAGATCAGTGTATTGTGGACAACGCAGTCAAACGCTTTTGAGATGTCACAGAAAATGCCAATCGCATCCTGGGAATCCTCCCAGGATTCCAAAATGTGACTGATGAGTTTTACACCCGCGTCAGTCGTCGACCTACCTTTCGTGAAACCAAACTGTCGACTATGTAAAATCCCTTTTGAGTTAAAATGTGACAACATCTGATCTAGCATGATTTTTTCATAAATTTTGCTCAATGCTGGAAGCACAGATATAGGTATATAATTAGAGGGATCACTCTAACTACCCGATTTGAAAATTGGTACTACTTTACTATGTTTCATTAAGTCAGGAAACGTATCGCTGTCTAAACATTGATTAAATATGCCTGTTAGGACAGGGGCAATTGTGTCAATTATATTTTCAAGAACCTTAACGGAAATCCCCCATAAGTCTTCAGTGTTTTTTATGTTAAGACTTTTAAATGCTGTTTTAATTGTGGCAATAGAAATGGGTTTGAATTCAAAACTTGGAATGCCCTTACTGAAGTTTTCTTTAAGAATAGATTCAGCTAATACAGATGATGAGGGGAGACATTTCGTAACCTCTATTGGGATGTTGTTAAAGAAATTTTCAAGAGTCTCCGCAACTTTTAACTTATCTGAAATGGTTTCATTGTCAATTTTTAGAGCTAACTCATTCTGATCTCGTTGTTTTGTGTTTCCAGTTTCTTTGTTAATTACCTGCTACACAGCTTTTATTTTATTTTTAGAAATACTAATTTTGTTACTTATTAATTTAGATTTAGCTTGAGCGCAGACTCTTTTGAATATTTTAGAATAGTTTCTTACATAATTATGAAAGGCCTGATCAGAAGTCAATGATTTTTCATTATACAAATTATATAAGATGTCTCTGCTTTTTCTAATGCCAGCAGTGGCCCATTCACAAAATTTTGGTCTAGTAGTGATTGTAACTTTTTTTACAGGACATGCTTTATTGAATTCTTGGCATACTGTAGAAAAAAGTGTGGCATAGTTTACATTGGGGTCTTGTGAATCTAAACTTGCTATTGAGAGATTGCTAAAAATATTATTATTAAACGTTTTCAATTTTATTTTTAGTCAGAGGTCTCAATTCAATGGTTTTATTGTGGGTTTTATGCAGGTGTAACTTTTTATCTAGGAGGAGGAGGATCTAAGAGCGAGCAAAGGATGCAATGTTGCAAGAGCGGCCGGCGAGCGCCACTTACAAGTTAGGTTTTTTTACTTTAGTTTACTACACAGTTTTTACTATAGAACTAGTTAATAAAGAATGTAACAATTAAAGTTTGATTTTCATGTTTTATAGAATGCTCACTAATTATCTTTTTCTTGATTGTCCATTTTGTTGGATCGGGTAATTACGGCGACAATAAGAACGATAAGTGGTACATTTTTAATAACTATATTATTAACCCACAGTTAGTTACAGTTAGTTAGCAGTTTTGCCATGAACACACCACAGACAATTAAATTGGTGATTGACAGCTAATAGCGCGGGAATAGGACGACGACTATGCAAGATAGTGATGAGCCAATATAACACTCCTCCTCACAACATTATTGCAGGAGTCCCAGCTTGTTCCTTAGAGTGGATATGAATATTCTTAGGGCCCTATAAAAGGCCGGAACGGAGCAAGACTCGGAGTATTGATCAAGTTATACAGGCCAGAACATCGTAAGCGACCTTCAAGTGGGATTTAGAGTGATCAGTAGTGAAATGGTGTTTTGTAATTTGTGTGTTAAATTAAAGTGTCAACTTTGGTAATTTTTATTGGCAGTTTTTAATTGTCACGAACCTGAAGCTCCTTACAATAATAATTTTGATTGAACAACCGTTGAAAGAACGCTTCTTGGCCGCCCGAAAAAAGTATTTAATAGTCTTTTATCAGGCGGAAACAAGGTGCGTGCCTTCAACGGTTGGGTCATGCCGGTCTTGATGTACTCTTACAGCGTACTCAATTGGACTCAGACCGAATTCGACGCCCTGGATAGGAGGGTCCGTACGCTGCTGACTGCATATCGAATGCATCACCTACGGTCATCGATAATGAGACTGTATATCCCGCGGAAGTGTGGAGGTCGAGGCTTTTTAAACGCTAAGACCCTCCACAATCGCGAGATATGCAGTCTCAGGGAATATTTCCTACAAGCTGACGTGGGGATACATCGAGATGTGGTCGCGGTGGACAAAGGCCTCACCCCGCTCTCCTTGACTAAAGAGAACTGGCGCAAGCCTGAAGTACTTGACACTAAAGATCGCATGGAGGTATGGCAGAGTAAGGAGCTTCACGGACGCTTTTTCCGGGCCCTACATGGACCCGATGTAGACCTAATAGCGTTCGTAGCCTGGCTGCGTTTCGGTGACCTCTTTGGGGAAACCGAAGGTTTTGTTTGTGCAATTATGGACGAAGTTATGATGATGAACAACTACCGGAGATTTATTGTGAAAGACGGCACGGTTGACATCTGTCGGACATGCCACCGTCCGGGAGAATCAATCAGACACATAATCTCCGGGTGTTCTCGTCTAGCTAACGAAAAGTATTTGCATAGACACAACCTTGTAGCCAGGATTAGCCTTAGCCTTAGCCAGATTAGCTCTCGTTGGACAGCTGAATCAAGGGCTTGATCCAGAAAGCGGTATTCCTGGACACGGCTCGCATTGTTAGGCGGTTCCTCTATCTGGATCCCTGACCACCGGTAGCTTTGACCCTGTTCCTGATACCGGTAGGCTGCTATTTTTTATATTTTTAAAAGTTTTTAAATATTTTATATTCTAATATTTAAAAATATAATTTGTATGTGTATAATGAAATAAAGGAAATTTTGATTTATTAATATGAATTGGAACGTTAAAATAACTTAGGACTGATTTTTCAATAGTCAGATAACTTTTATCTCCGGAATTATCTGACCAATAATATTATTAGGTACTTCAAGCCACCCCAAACTGTAAAATTTTCCCAATTGTACATGAACCTTATGTCGCCGTAATAAAGTTGAAAACCTATCAAAGAAATTTGACAGTTTGGGGGTAGCTTGATATGCTGGCGTCTGTACATAATATTAATATAAATGTATCATAATATTAATATCTGACTATTGAACAATCAGGCCTTGAATATGCTGTAAATAATCTAATATTCAACATGCTACATTTGTCTAAATAATTAAATATTTGTCACGCACAAATATAAATTTTTATGCACTTCATTTTTATTCTGTCTGCGTAAAACGTACCGTTTTGCTAGATTTTGTCGTCTGTCAATGTCACGTTAGCGTCACACATTGTTTCTGTTTGTGTTTTGATTTCTGGCTATGATTGTAAATTTATTAAAAATAACTTATTGCTTGCTATACAAACAGCACAATGCCAAAACCGACATGTGTGCAATGTAGCAGCAACGACTCTTTACTGTGGCGCACTGCCGAAAACGGACAGATATGCAACGAGTGCCATCTTTTAAACGCAGCTAGTAAAGAGGCTAAAAGTGACGCCAACATTAAAGCAGACCCTGATGACAAGAAAGATGATAAGGACGACACAGACAGCAAGAACGGGAGGAGCGAGGGAGAAACTACACCCGCTAAAGCGACGGGGAAGGGCACGAGGAAGAGTACTCGTTCAACTAGATATAAAGCAAAAACGCCAGCCCCCGCGCTTTCGAAGGGCCCAGGGGCGCGCGGGCGTGGTCGGCGCAGCATATTCAAGCGCCAGCCGCTGAAGGCCCCGACGGCTACAGCAACAGTGGTGACGAGCGACTCTATCTTCTACAAAGGCAACTACATGCAGGTGGGCGACATCGTGTCGATGACGGACATCGACGGCGGCACGTTCTATGCGCAGATCCGCGGCTTTATGACCGACCAGTACTGTGAAAAGAGTGCGGTGCTCACCTGGCTTCTACCCACCAAGGCCAGCCCGCCACCTGAGCAGTGCTTTGATCCTGCTACTTACATCATAGGTAATAAATAATTAATGTGCTGTCATTTTGAAATCTTACACTTCTATCTTCACAGCTATTTATTGATATTTTGCATCATTACTAAAGGTTAGATTTTACACCTAACATTTAGGTACAAAATGAAGCCTTTAGTCCCAAAGTTTAATATCATATTCTAACTTTATCAGCTGTAGGAATATCATGGTAGGTTTTTGTAAAGGTTTTGGTTTAAGTATGTTTTTGAGAAGATGTGAAGAATGTGTTGATATTTCAGGACCTGAAGAAGAGCTACCTCGTAAACTGGATGTGATGGAGTTTGTGATGCACGCTCCGTCCGACTACTACAAAGCCAGCAACAGTCCGTACCCGCTCACAGACAACGAGCTCAACAACTACAGCGGGTACATCTGGACCAGTTTCGAGCCCAAGGAGAAGACATAGACTTGCTAGGTGTTAGTATGTATTGTTATTGTTTAGTAATAAAGATATTTTTAATTATGTATTTCTTGTAAAATTTATTGAGTAGCTCTCTCATTAGCATAGCATAATCAACCTCAACTCCGGTCTTCTCTTTGTGAGAGCTCTCTCACTTGAGCTTTCACTAAAAGTACATGCTAATTCCATATGTTTAATAAACTCGAAGATGCTCAATTTAAATGCAATACCAGATCCATGGGTATGATAGCCATGGATCTGGTATTGCTATCATACTTTTTTCATGAGAGTACCTATGTTTAATTTCTCTGGGAAAGTAGCTAACAATATAATACATCGGTTCGAAAGTTTGTTGCTTCCAATAATCTAAATAAATATCAGAGATTATTAGTCTCATTTTAACACGCTTTTATTTGCTTCACTTGTAACTAACTATGTATGTAAGAAAATCTTGGAATCTTAATTTGACCCACTTCCCGGTCTTCGATTAGGATGAAATTTTGCACACGCTCTGAGTTCTGATGACAATACATGACTAGGTAAGAAACGTCATAACAAATCTAATATGGCGGCCTCCCCAAGATGGCGGACTGGCTGTTTGAAATCCACCCCCATGATATGGGTATCAAATAAAAGGGTTTGCTGTCAGGAAAACGAAAAAAATAGTCACGTGACTTAAATCCAATATGGCGGACAGGCTATTTGAAATGCACCCCCATGATAATGGGTAGCAAATGAAAAGGTTTGCTGTCAGGAATATGAAAAAAAAATAGTCACGTGACTTAAATCCAAGATGGCGGATTGGCTATTTGAAATGCACTCCCATGATATGGGTATTAAATGAAAGGGTTTGTTGAATGGGATACGAAAAAAATAATCACGTGACCTAAATCCAACATGGCGGCCGTCCCAAGGTGGCGGATTGGCTATTTGAAATGCCCCTATGATTTAGGTATAAAATGAAAGGGTTTGCTGAAAATAATGCGAAATGACATTTTCTTACCAAATTAAAACTGTGAATTTTGTTAAGTTTGATATTATTAAATATCTTTAAATACCTATTCATATTTTAAATAAGTAAGTAGTAAATTAAGTTTGAATAATAAGAAGACTAAAAAGTATAAAATTAAAATAATAGTTTATAAAACAAAAAAAACACGCTTTTAGCAGATTACATAAACGCTCCATGATTTCTTTCATAATAAATCATAGTACTTAAATATTTAATAAAGATGATTACCTACCTACTTATAACCATTTCGCATAGGTAATTACCTATTTATCGTTCATCACGAACTGAAATTGTTTATGTTTACCTGCGATCTAATAAAGATTTGGCAAAGGGAAAACTCTTGAGTCATCAAACTAAATGTCCGAATAATTTTGTAATTTTTAGTGCGTGCTAAAAGCGTGTTTTTTAGTTTTTTTAACTATTATTTTTATTTCAACTTCAATTTTATTTAATTAGACACCTACTTTTAAGAAACAATTTTTTTTTGGCCATACTGTCCCATTTGACAAGAAGCATATTTTACACGCTTTATATTAGCTTCACTTGTATGTTTGTTTGTTTGTATGTAACCGACTCTTTTGATCGCGATTTTGACCCACTTTAAACGGTCAGATTTCATTGAAACTTTGTAAACTTGTCGAGGACCGATGACAATTCAATAAAAAAAAATGAGAAAAAAAAATCACGTTTTTGTAGTTAGCAGAACTAAAAAATAATAGTTTTAAAAAAACTAAAAAACACGCTTTAAAAACCAAACTAAAAAGGAGAAAATAATTTAATTCAATTAAAAAGCGTGGGGTGCTTTTGGAGGTATTTTTTTATAATCAATTAATGTCAAGCACCCCACGCTTTTTAATTGAATTAAATTATTTTCTCCTTTTTAGTTTGGTTTTTAAAGCGTATTTTTTAGTTTTTTAAACTATTATTTATTACTTTTTTTTTCGTTTACTTTGGGATCTCGTAGTTGACCTTGAAAGGCCGTGACTGCTTAACCGGACTTTCCTGGGGCTGCTGTTAAGAGAACTTAACGCTTCCAGCCAGGGGCTTAAAACTACTTAAATTACTAGGCGACTGCACGCTGAGGGCACCCCCTGCGGGGTACGGGCCTCGACTCGGCGGCGAGGTCGGAATGACGGTTGTGTGCGGTGTGTGCGAACTGTACTGGTTCTGGTACTGCCCTATTGCTTTCCTGGAGGAGAGTAATGGAGTCGTCTGGGTTCGAGAGGACATGTCTCGGCCGTCGGACAGAGCTAATCCAACTGGGGACATAAGTGGCGGCCTTCACAATCAAGGGATTGCGGTGTTTTTGTGTTGCGTTTCATGAACTGACTGATTGTGGGGATTTTCAGATCGAGATGGAGGATCTCGTTCCGAACGAACCATGGGGCGCCTGTGGCTTGCCGGAGGGATCGCTTCTGGAGAGTCTGCATCTTATGGATGAATCGGGGTTTCGCGTGTGCAAAGACTGCACACGCATACGTGATGATGGGCCTTATGGACGCTGTGTAAATCCGCAACTTGCACTTGAGTGACAATTTGCTACGTGCGTTCAGAACAGAGTGTAACCTACCGAGAGCGACGGCGGTGCGTGAGTACACCTTCTTTATGTGCTCTGCGAAGGAGAGTTTCTGATCCATGGTCACACCAAGGTATTTGGCTCGCTTTTCCCAGGGAATTGGCTTGCCGAACAAGGAGATGGGACGGGGGGGCAGGTCTGAAGCGTCGCGATTTCGAAAAGAGAACCGCTTGGCTTTTTTCCAGATTTACTTCAATCCTTCACTTTCTAAACCACGCGCCAAGGACGTTGGCTGTGTCGTCTTCGAACAGTGCGAACTGTGCCTTTCTACTTTTGGGAATATCGCTTGTGAATAGCGTAAATATAAGTGGGGACAGCACGGCGCGGCGCCCTGAGGGACGCCGGCGCGAATGGGATTGGGAGACGAGAGCGCCTCTTCGATACGATAGCGAAAGGTGCGATTCCACAGAAAGTCTTGTAAGATGAGCACGAGACGATCGAGCACACCGAGTTGGTACAGCATATATATTAAGCCTTTGTGCCAGACTTTGTCGAAGGCTTTCGCTATGTCGAAAAATAGTGCACCGGTCATCATACCGCGCTGGAAGCCAACGCTTATATGTTCTACGATGCGGTGGACCTGTTGCACACAAGAGTGTTGGGTTCTGAACCCGAACTGCTCGTTGGGTATGAGGCCTTTGGTCTCGGCGTAATTTCTGAGACACTTATAAATAAGCGTCTCATAGATCTTGCCGAGACTGTTCAGTAAACTGATGGGGCGGTAGCTCGTGGGCTCGGTCTTGGGCTTGTCCGGTTTGGGGGTGCCAATGACCGTGGCTTGCTTCCATGCATTCGGGAAAATGTTATTGCTCAAGGCACCATTGAAGATAGTGGTCAAGAGCATGATCAGAGGGGCAATTCTCGTAATTTTAAGAACGTTCACAGTCTGATCTCAGTCTCAATCTGTTAAAAACACCTCTAGTTTCCATACATTTTTGACAAGTTTTGACATTTGATTGTCGCTGAGATGAGACTGCGACTAGATTGTGAACGTTTTTAATTACGAGAATTGGCCTTCAGGTGGGCGGGCAGCATCTGGAGCACCTTATTGGTGATTCCGTCAGCGCCGGGGGCCTTGCGGGGTATCAGACCTTTGATGACCTCGTGAACTTCGTCCGGGGTAACGAGAGGTAATGGATCATCAGGGTCTTCAACGGGCGGGAGGGAGGTTCTACGTTCGACTTCAGCGTCCACCTCAGCGAGATGTACTTGGTCTACTGGTTGAAAACTGGGCGAGCATTGGGCCTCTAGACTGTCTGCTAGACATTCGGCCTTGTCAATGTCGTCGAAAGCGACGGTGCCGTCGGGGCGGGTCAGGGGGGGCATGGAAGCGACTTCTCGGGACTTGAGTTTCCTTTGAAACTGCCAGAAGGCTAGATGAGTGGGCTCGAGCTCACTCAGCATCTTATCCCGGCCCGCGTCGCACAGCTCCAACATGCCTGTCTTTACAGCTCGCTGTAAATAGCGCATGTGAGCTTTGTTCGCGGTGCAGGGAAAGTTGCTGTAGGCACGAACAGCCGCGTTCTTCTCATTCAACAGTTCGCGTGCATCGTCCGGCAACTTCCAGCGGGGGTCTTCCCCACTGGAACTTCCCTTAAACTCTCGTTCAAGACCGATTGTACGTGACCCGTGAATGAGTTGATCGCGGGCGTTGTGTCGGCGAGTGAGTCGAACCGATCGGGTAGCACACATAAAAATGTACCTACCTCCCATATACTCTTTGAAATTATACTGCTGTGAACTAAACGAAGTAACCATAGAGCGAGAGTATTATTATGCATGATATTATGGCCACATTCCGAATTAGAAAAATAGCATCAATAATTTGCGTCCCGAGATCATTTTTGTCAATTTACAACAAATAAAACTTGTATACATGTAACACCACAAATTTCGTCGTCTTATTTGGTAAGGTGGCGACTCTAGCCAGAAGCACTATATCTAAGTTAGCTAAAGCCAGGTGTAACTCTTGTATACGATTCAAAACAAAACAGCAAACGGGACACAGGTGTCAGCACGCTCACATCGATATTATCGTAACTCGGAACGTAGCCTACGTTAACTAAAAACTGGCGTTTTGACTGTGACAGTGTAGCCACCTTAGCCCTTTTTGGAATAGATCTAGCTCTTTTTAACGCAGGTTGAACCCGTTTTTAATTCTTTTAGCCCAAAGATGGCAATCTAGCTCGTATAATTATATAAATTGTGGATTTACAACTACCATAAAATACAGAAACCCAACAAGAAATAATCCGTATCAGGAGATTACCAAAATTTAACCAGGGTATTTTTTGTTTGTTTGAATTTTCCACGATTTCTCTGGCAGCTGTAGATCAATTCCGAATATTTTTGTTTTAATGGATAGGGTATGCCACAGGGGTGGTCCCTTAAATATTTGATTGCTTTGGTCTGGGGTAGTTCGATAAGTACTAAATATTTAATCCACTTGATGATGTTCTAATTAAAAAAAAAAAAAACATTTATTTCAGGCCAATTTTTACACATACACCCATAGTATTAGAAAAAATAATAAAATAAAAATACAATAAATTTGAAATAGTTAAATAATTAGATATTAAATTTAATTATTAATATTAGGTATACATTCATTAGATTACATATAGTTTTCTTATAATTGTCAGGAAGAAAGTAAATTCCTTCCTGCCACTATTGTTTACATAGCAAGTGGTATACGAGGTAACACTGGATACTGGTGCCCTGAGTCAGTGAGCCAGGGTCACGGCAGACCACGTACGATAGTGGGACGAGCCGGACAGGTTCCTTCAAAACTGGAAAGAGGACGCGTGGGCAACACTGGCGACAGCACTGACAGCTGTCATCATTGATTTTATTTGTCATTGTCAATTGTCATTGAATGTTGTTACTTGTTTGTGGCGAGTACGGCTAGCGGCGATTACACTATTTCTCGATAGAAATATTTTTTCCCATTTAATCTATCGTCACAATGAGTCGCAAAGAAGCTCTGTCGTCGTTCATCCAGCAGATTCACGGGCGCCCAGTCGTCGTCAAACTGAATAGCGGCGTTGACTACAGAGGTTAATATACAATGTTTTGTTTATTTATTTCAATACTTTATCTTAAGCTACCGCGCCCTTCGAGATGACATCAGATACACGCAGTTACCTTTATTTGTCGTCCACAGACATAAGGAGGCCGTGTGGAATGAGATAATCGTAAAAAAAAAGGTTTGTTTGTAAGACATAGTTTTATAGGTTAGGTTTAGTATTATGGACAATGATGCAAACAACACTTGTCTGCATCATTGTACACACCCTACTGCCACCATGTACCATCTTATACGTATACGTAATACTAGAGATAATGTCACATTTTAAATTTATAAAAATGTAGCCATGTAGGTACAACTTGGAAAATACAGTTATATTGCCTTTGTTAAACTTTTACTTTCCTGGTTCCAGGTGTGTTGGCGTGCCTGGACGGCTACATGAACATAGCACTCGAACAGACAGAAGAGTATGTGAACGGCCAGCTCAAGAACAAATACGGAGATGCATTCATCCGCGGGAACAATGTCCTCTACATCAGTACGCAGAAGAGACGGATATAGGTAACTTATTAAGTACATATTGTGATAAGGTAGGGTTAAGAATGTAATAAATGTTTTGTAATCTCGTAACATTTCAGTAGTTTTATTTCAGAACATTTCTACCAGGGTTTCTTATAATAGTAGTAGTAACACAATAAGATACTTAAATATGAATGGACTCATAAAAAACTCTATTGAGACAACTTTGTAAAGTAAACAATACTATTGACTGCTGCAAGTTGACTTCTTACGTTGTATAGTAAGACTTCACGTCTCCATACATCTGAGGACACAGAAAACAAATAAAATAAATGCTTATTATTAAAAACATTTTTTTATTTATCCCTGCCTTCAGGAGTCTGAAGGCTTAGCCTTGGTAGGTACCATGGCTAGTGAAAAGAGGATACTAAAGATTAGATAATGTTGAATAACAACTGCCTAAAACAATGAAGCATTCAGACTGTTCAGCTAGTACAAGCTATTACCTACTATTAGCTTACCTTGACATCTCTGTGCACATCTGCTGGACCTTTTCCATTGCCCAGATCCGCAATAAGACTCTCTCCTCTGTACCCATAGGCTTTAATATATTGTTCACATCTACTCTTGGCATGCTCCGGATGAAACGTAGCATCTACTCGATAGTTGAGAATGCGTCTGTCAAACAGTGGGGCCCAGAAACTTGAGTAGATGGTCACACTGTCACAACACGAAAATAGTGCTAGCAGAGTCAGTAAAACTGTCAACTGTGTGGCACACATGTTTAGTGAGCCAGTTTACGTAATACACTGAATGGAATCTATCTACTTAGCCCTGTATACGATAGAGTATACTAGTACATATATGCGTGCAAATAGTAGTGTTTGATGATATAACGTGCTCAAGGATGTTCAGTTGAGAGTTTTGTTTGATTATCTGTTATGGAGACGATAATGTATGTTGTTGTGACTGACACCTATACTCGAAAAGGAAATAATGTAAATCAAACTCAGTAGGTACCTCATAGTGTCCACACTTACACATGGCAGCCACACTTCTTATCAAAAATAACTAGTCTTAGGTATGGAATGAAAACTTTATTGTTAATGTTTTCGGGAGTCCGTCCTGTACCCGAACTGGGTTTAACTCTTACGTCATTAAAAACAGTCTTGTACCTATATTTATTTTGCACTAGCTTCTGCCCGCGACTTCGTTCGCGTGAAATTTTAGTCTCCGGCCCGTCGTGCGTCGCGTCGTATCCCATCGCCCGCCCGCGGTAAACGAAGCTTAACGTTCTTTTCGTCTTTTTTCATTTAGCTTGGCTCTTAATGGTCGTAGCGTGATGTTAAATAGCCTATAACCTTCCTTAAGAATTGAGCTATCAAACGCAAAACTAATTATTCAAATCCGACTGGTAGTTCCAGAGATTACTTCCTACAAACAAACTCACAAACTTTACCTCATTATTATATTAGTGTAGATGATATAATTATTGTATTACTTTTATTGTTTAAAAGTTATAACTGTTGTCTACTGTCCAGTAGTAATTATTTTGCAGTTGTGGTTTGAAACAGCACCTTATTTGTAGTGCTTCATACCTGAATCACCAAGGTTGAACACATACAATCAAATACAAGTTTAATGTCTTAACTATTTTATAATACCAAACATTTTATACAAATATTTAATGAAATATGTACATCTTAGACAGCCACCCTATACGTAGGTATCATTACGGATATAGGTACTCGTAGTACATAGTGTTGCTGTAGAAATTGAATCAATTCAACACTGAACTAATATAGTTAATTTAGTTGAGTGACTAGTAGATGCCCTCGAGCGGCGAGTAGGACTTGTACTGATAGAGCTCGGGCCCGCCGTAGCCGTACAGCAGCTTGCCCTTCCCGTTCTCGTCGTAGTACGGGTAGCGGTAGTTCGGCCTGCAACACAACGATCTCTGTTAGAGTATGAGTGTGGGTGTAACGAAATAAGCTTTGTTACTATGAATTTCTCAGGTAGCAACCTGGTTTTGTGCTTAAACTTTACTGACGAACCTGTTCCGTAAAATGGGGTGAATAGAAACAAATCCGGGAGTTTATTATTATTGTCTCTTTTTTATCTCTACTCTGTTAACGTATATTTATTTCTACCCCAAAATCTACGTCAACTTTAATGTCATAAAGAAAAAAGCGGCGTCTGCGTGTGCAAGTGATTATAGGTTAAATACCTATGTAAAACTTTCATCAAACTTAAAGTTCTTCGGTTTTATCTCCTTCTTTTTTATATCATCCTCTTAGGGATACAAAGATGAGTAGGTACAAATACCTATTTAATGATTTTGTTCGTATTTCTAGTAAAATTAGGACACTGGTACTTTTTCCTGTGTTTGAGGTGAATAGATACGAGTGGGGGATGAATAGAAACGCCTTCAGGGTCAATAGACACGAAGAAAGGAGTGAATAGATACGAGTGAGTGAGGGGTTAATAGAAATCTAAAAAGAGGTCAATATAAACATCATTTTCAGGGTTGTCAATCAAGGACAATTAAAAAAAAAACGAGAAGTTTTTAGTCAAATTATTTAAGTACTCAGTTTCCGTTTTTATTATTAAGTATTCCTTTTTATTTGTTATTTTTTTAATGAGATATTATATCAACTATTAATAATAAGTACATAGTATAACACCTGATTTGAAATGCCCTTAATATCTGTGTCAGCGATTTGAGACATAGATATAGGTATATACACACATCAAAAAAAGTTTGTGATCACTAGCATAACTTGATATAATTTTTAAATTGAATTTTATCAAGAAAAAATCTTTGTTGTGCGTTTTCTTTAAAAAGAAATACCCTGTTTGAAATTAAAAAATAAAACTATTTTTATAACTAAAAATTTAGTAAATCATAATGTAATTGATAGAAAGAAAAAGACTGTTTAACCAAACTTAAGCTACCATTTATTAATAAAAGGTTTATATTCAATATAAAATTGCTCATCCCCTGGCTCGAACACATGCGGTGATCCTCCTGGGCATGCTGAGAATCAAGTTATCTAGCATTTCTTGATTACAGGCTACCCTGTCCCATTCTTGAATAGCGGCTTCCCTGAGCTCTGGCACTGTCTGGGGACGTGGCTGACGGTTCCAAACAGCTCGCTTAAGAGCATCCCACGCGTGCTCTATTGGGTTTAAGTCAGGCGAGCCGGCAGGCCAGTCTAACCTTGTGATGTCGTATTCTCGGAGAGCAGCATTGACTCGTTGAGCTCGATGGGCGGGCGCATTATCATCGACCAGTACAATTTGGTGTCCATAGTTTACTCGGAATGGTCTGACAATTACATCAATAGCAACTGCTCTATACATGTCTGAAGTTATGAAGCCTCGATACGGGATCAAAGGCATTCTAGCTCCAATCATAATACCACCCCAAAAGGACACCGATTGCCCGCCTTGCTGAACTGTTCCAGTGGCAGTTCTTTGCCTTTCACGGTCTCTTGGTCTTCTCCAGACACGGACACGTCGGTTATCTGGATGCGTACTGATTCGCGATTCGTCACCGAAGAGACAGTTTTGCCAAATGTTTTCTTCTTCATTTTGCCGATACCTAGCCCACTGCAATCTCCATCGTTGTCGTTGCCGGGAATTAAGAGGAGCTTGCCAAGACCTCCGTGCTCGTAATCCAGCCTGGTGCAAGCAATTCCGAATGGTCTGAGTGCTAACTTCAAGCCCAGAGGCCGCCCGAACTTCTGCTTTTATTTTAGTAGCGTTGATTGTTGGGTCACGGGCTGCCAGCAATCTAATTTAGCGCTTTTGGGCAGCAGTCAAAACAGTTGGGCGACCACTGCGGGGTCGGTCAGCAAAATTACCCATCCCGTGGTACCTCTGCAACGTGGTCACGTCACAGGATTGTGATATAGCAACTCTGCGTGCTATTTCTCTCGTGGTGTATCCTTCTTCCCTCAAAGTTACTATTCTTGCTCGTAAAACTTCTGATAATCCTCTTGGCATTTTTTCAATCACAACTTTCCGCAAAAAATCATAATATAATCTACCGTAACAAAAAAATTTTCGATTTTTCAAAGTGATCGTAAACTTTTTTGATGTGTGTATATAGGTAGACGAAGAAAACTGATTTAATAATTACAAAAAAAAATGTATTTTTAACAATATAATTTTGATATTTGAAAAACATACAATATCTAGAGTACTTAGCTAAAATAAAAATTGATAAAACTCATACCTACCGAACCTATAATAAAAGTTGATTTTGACAACCCTAGCATTTTTTCTCTATTCACCCTTCTCTCGTATCTTTTGACCCCATTTTCCAGGTAAATAGTAACCACCTTCCTTTCTATATTTTACAAATAATTCTAATTTTTTCGCAAATTTTAAGCACTAGTATTTGGTAAAATACAACGAGACTCGCAATTTAACAATGCTATAATAACGGTTTGCATACAAAATATCTGAGAAAATCAGTCTTGAAGTTCTAAGTTGTGCCTGTTCACCCCATTTTACTATGAACATCGTTAGTTTTTATCAAACCTGTCTCGCGAGATTATTTATAAACTATCGAAAAATTGTGAACAAACCATTTTAGTAGGTAATATTATGAATGAGGTACATCATAGAATACAATAGAAAACTTATTATCTTCTAGTGTTAGTAGGTTATAGGCATAGATAAACATAATACCTACCTAGGTACAGACTCCAGCACATCGAGCTACCCCAAACTGTCTTTTCCCAATTGAACATGAAACTTATGACTATGTACCTAATAAAGTTGAAAATCTATCAAAGAAATTTGACAGATTGAGGTAGCTTGATGTGCTGGCGTCTGTACAATTACCGCCGTTAAGTAGGTACATAATGATTAGCGACTGTTTAACCATACATTTTTGATGTTAAAACATCTATTAACTTTAAGCAGCGTTTATGAATAAGAGGGTTAAAATTCAGCGTGGAGCTGCATTCCATGAATAGTTTTTTATTCATATGTATGGCTGGTATTTCCTTGTCTCTACCTCTGCATGACCCATGATGACCGATCTATAATACACTCCTCATTTTCGTAAGCATATGCGTGAAGATGTTATAACAATGTTTCCACATAATTTATAAGGTGTTATAAGTTATAACTTATAATATAAACGTACAATTAATTGAAAGTGTATTTACTACCTCTCAAAGTACTGGAAGTTGGGTGCTCGCGGCTGCGGGATGGTGCCGTCTACGGCCATCAGCGTGGACAACACTACCACCATCTGAAATCATTTACATAATCATAAATACCTAGTCTTGTTGCCATGCCTGCTAAACAATTTCCCTTTTTTTCATTGATACCTACATCACGACGTGCGACGTTCAATTAATTCAATTCGTAAAGGCATTTAACATACCTATAACATTTTGAAACGTACTTAATGCTCGCGAAATTAAAAATTGCTTTTTTTTGCAAATCGCAGCGCTGTTTGTATTAAAGTGTTATAGTGAAACCTCAGGCGAGCACCACACAATGGGTAAGCGGTGCCAGGTCGACAACAAGACAAGAACAACTTAGCAAGTACGAGTAAGTACTACTTCACTATACTCCATTTGAAATAAGATAAGACATTTACCTAAACCCTTTTTACAGTCCGATCAACCGATTTTCACTTCTATTGCGTTAGTGGCATGACAAATGACAGCTGCAGCAATAAGTTGGTATTGTAACTACTATTTTGCTTTTAATGCCATCCATATGCATACGGTATAGAAGTCAGAATCGGTTGAACTGCCTGTAAAAAAGGTTTGCTTAAATGTCTAATCTTATTTCAAATGGAGTATAGGGTACATGTAATTTACTAATCATTTGTAAGTCGAAATTGACACGGACGTAATAAAATCGCGGCGAGATTTTTTTGCGAACTAAATTTTCAACGCACTGCTTAGCGCCGAGAGTTGAAGATCGAACCAATCGAACAATGTAAGTATTTCTTCGACGCGCTGAGCTGAGACTCAGTCGCGCTGCACGCTGTTGGGTTACATGCTCGGTTTAACACGGACAGTTGAAAATCCAGTGCGCAAAAAAATCCCGCCGTGATTTTGTTACGTCCGTGTGGATGTCAAGTAACACATTTTCAATTTTCTAAAAATTATATCTAACTAGCTTCCGTCCGCGGCTTCGCCCGCGTGATAGGTAAGTAGTCGGAAATTATCCCGCAGGAACTTACTAAGTACCGGGATAAAAAGTACCTATCCTATGTATTAATCTAGGTTATAATCTATCTGTGTGCCAAATTTCATCCAAACCCATTCAGTAGTTTTTGCGTGAAAGAACAACAAACATCCATACTTACATAAAAACTTTAGCGGTTATAAAATTAGTAATGATTTTGTGCAAAATGTAAGATTTATTTAAAGGCCTAAAACCTCTAAAACATCAAAATAATGAAAAAGAAAAAGTTTGCATGCAGTTTTGAAGCCGAAATACTGGCCATTATTATGGTGTCATCATTGTTCCTAAATTGAATTCACGACCATTAAAAATGTATAGACGTTTAAAAAAACAAAGAATATAGGGTGCATCATTAGTGTTTGTCGTATTGTCTATGAGGTGCATGGATGACATTCAACACTATCAAATTTTGATGAAGTCAAAACCGTCTTAGGCCAAAACCCGATAAAAAAAACCGTCCTGCCATCTAGTGAGCAGTAGTTGTAACTAACAAGTTGCATCGTAAAGGAAAAGTAAAAACAACGTCGATGACCCACACGGAGTCACAGACACGAAACTACAAATTGAGGCGAGCGGGTCACTCCGATCTGATACCCTACTTAGAAGTCAGTTTAAATTGTAGCAATTTCAGATTTATCTCACTTGACAACATATCTCATATTTCACCTCGATACCTAATAATATGACAAAGTGTATTAATAATCGTATCGCACAGTCAACAGCCTGCACAACAGCACCCATAGTTCGTCGTTACTATTGGGCTGTCTAGGTGCTTACTGCACAAACATTATACGAGTAGTATTATTAAAAACCAAGAATACAGGAAAAGTTTTTATCCAGTGCGCAAACTGTAACCATGAATTCATTCAAATTTCTTCGCTGGGGTGTCTAGAATGGTATGCTGAATTCATGGTTAAAGTTTTTATTCAAACTTTTCCTGCATAATTCACTAGTTTACAGTACATCTGTTGCCGAAGAATAGCTGTTGCTGACTATATATGATATCTATGCTATTTTCAAAAATGTAATTAGAATATTTTTATCAGCTATAGTTTCTGAGTTTCAGCTATGTAGGTATAAAACAGAAAAAAAAACATGTATTATGTACACACGGCTACACATCAAGCTATACATTTCCAGTATAAGCTGATCTCGCATTGTATAGGATTTCCATATAGTGCGAGATCAGCGTAAACTGGAAAGTATAGCTTGATGTGTAGCCGTGTGTACTAAGAAAAACAATTAAGTACAAAAAAAAAATATCATTGAGTTCTAAAAAACTTCGTTTTGAAGCTCTTCTCTGATGATGACTTTGGAAAATGACGTATCAGAAACCAACAATAGTCAGACATCATATTCCTATCCCAGAAACCCTGATAGCGCTCTTCCATGACGCGTAAGTCCTGATGGATACGCTCTCCCTGCTCTTCGCTCAACTCTCCTACATTTTCCGGAAACCAGTCCAGGTGACAGTGGAGGAAGTGGAGTTTTATGCTCATATTATTATTGCACCCCATATTTTTTAATTGTAGCAGAAGGTCTTCTACAAGTTAAATAATTATAATTTTCAGATTTTTTATTTCCGAGAAAATGCTGCATCACAGAGATGAAAGCTGTCCAAGCCTTTAGTTCTAACTCAATCATAGAATTTCTAAATTGAGTATCTTTCGTAAGTTGTCTAATTTGGGAGCCATCAAAAATACCGGCTTTAATCTTTTCCATAGTGAGCTGAGGAAACTTTTGGCAAATGTAAGAAAAGCAGTTCCCGTCTTTATCTAGTGATTTAACAAACTGTTTCATGATGCCCCGTTTTATATGTAATGGTGGTAGGACAATTTTGTCACGAGCTACTAATGAATTGTGGACTATATTTTGCTTTCCAGGCTCTATATTTTCTTTCAAGGGCCAGTTTTTTCTTACCCAATGCTCTTGTTTAGCTCTACTGTCCCAAAGACATAAGACAGGGAAACTTAGTGTAACCACTTTGTTGACCGAGAAGAATGTTAGATATATGGCAATTAAATGAAGGGAAATTTAAAACTCATATTAAAAGTAAACTTTGTAAACTAGCGTATTACAAATTAGAGGATTATATCCAAGATAAGAATGCTTGGAAACATGCTGGTCCTGCTCCATAGGACAATCTAGAGTCTAGACAAAATCAAACTGGTTGCTAATTGAATTGTATAATTAATTATATTTATGACATTGATTTACACTCAGTGATTACTTTAACTCACACACTGACTCATTACTTGTTAAAATTGTAGGAAAATCGTACCTATACTTACTTTTACAATGTTTGTAAATGTGTGAACATCATGTATCTATCACAGAATTAATTTATCTGTATTGCTTCAATTTGATTCTGTTTACCTATTTTGGTATGGTAATTTTATTCTGGGTGCATCGTTTTCACCCATAATCATATAGTGAATGTACTATGTTAAAATAATATTGTACTGGAAACATTTTAAAAGAGTAACGGTGGAGTTTCTTGCCCATTCTTCTCCATACGAAACTACATTTTGGAAGGGGCGACTAGAATCAATTCTATTTTAATGTAAATGTTGACGTTCAAAAGTGCCTTTTAAGTGCCTATTTGAAATAAATGCTTTGACTTTGACTTTGTTCACCATTTTTAAATCGACACAAATTTGCCACTTATGGTCATTGTATTTTATTTTGTTCAAGACTAGCGAAATGTTACAATATTCTTCCTTTAACTTTGTACTGTGGGCAATAGGTACCCCAGCGTATTTATTTCCATTATGTAATAGAATACATTTTAGGCTACGTTTTGAGCTGTCAATGATTAAACGCCAGTCGTTTGGTTCGTATTGTTTCAAGCCGTAATTCTTTATCTCTTTCACGATAAAAACTTATTCTAGTATCAAAGAAGAAAGCAATTTTTTTCTTTCAGTCTTGATGCTAACAATTCTGAAGCTTGTTTAGAAAGATTTAAATCTCTTACAAGATCATCTAACTCATTTTGGGAAAAGCATTTCGGCTCATTTGACATACCTTCAAAATCAGCATCATTTTGTGATGAGCTTGGTCCTTTAATGTCTTGTTCTAAGGGTTCAGATATATTTTTAGGCACTGAAGAGTCAGGTGAACGCTGCACTGGACGTTGAACACAACCAAAACTTGGGTACTGCCATTTAGCTCGATGTTTAGTGTTCATACCCTTTACGTTCACGCTATAAAAATAACAGTCTTCGAGATGATTTCGTGGTTCTCGCCAAATAGTCGGTGTTCTAAATTTAAAGGCACTTCTTTTACCACTTTTCCATAATCTTAAATATTCCACACACGATTTGCTTAGACAATTGGGAGCCCAAGACTTCTCATTTTTATCCAAGAGCATCGCAAAATACTCAAAATAGGTATTTTTCACCAACTCTGATATAACTTTTCTACAATCGTCAAGCACAAATTCTCCGCATAAGCAAAAATTATCTGGATTGTTTAAACAACGTCTCCTTGAACTACTCATGACACAAAAACTTCAGTTACTAATACTAACACAGTCAAATATCAACGCCTGTTATCGATTAATTATCAACATATATACGCTTAAATTATAAAAATCAAAAACAAAGTAAATCGAGCTGCTCAAAAAAAAATGAGGGTAGACTTGACAAAAACAAGTCGTAAGACTCATAAAGTCATAAGTGAACATTATCAACTACAGAATTCGCGGCAACAGACAAAAGTTAAATTTTGTTAAATAGTAAAAAGTAAAAAAAATATATAATAGGATGAAACCCATTGGAAAAGGAAGAGAAAATAAGAAAAATCAAAGGAAAAATAATTTACTGGCGTTCTGAGGTCGGTAATGGGAGTGCGTTCATAAGGGTAAAAGTAAACAACCCACTTCCAAAAAAAACACTACAAAGTGAAAAATAACTTTAATTTCGGAAGTCGGTGAGTTTGGATATGTATTTTATTTAATTTTCATGTCACCAGTCACTGAATTCCGAAATTAAAGTTATTTTTCACTTTGTAGTGTTTTTTTGGAAGTCGGTTGTTTTTTTCTATTACCTCAGATCAATGAGCCTACCCCACACCAATTCGAAATGTCGTCATCCTTGGGGTACAAACAACGCATATTTATGCGATCGCAGCAATCGCGGTTGATTTGCTGTCATTTTTTTAAGAGGTCCGTTGTCTGTCTCCGAAACGCATCATCAGATCTATATGAAATTTAAATGGGACCACACATTTGAAAGCTGGTGCTTACTAGCTTTCAAATAAAAAAAGATCGAATCATCAAAATCGGTTCACCCAGTCGAAAGTTCTGAGCCAACAAACATAGTAAAAAAATACAGTCGAATTGAGAACCTCCTCCTTTTTTTGAAGTCGGTTAAAAACGGTTTATCTCGATTTCCGGCAAAACTACAAGTCCTATGGAAAAAAGTAAATGGCAAAGTTGTAGGTAATAAAAAGATCTACAACTTTTGTATTTACACTTTTTTCACATAACCTCAATCCGATTTTTTTAAATCATTATGTACAATTTTGAGCTATTTATTAAAACGTACACTTTAATTACTCGAAAAATGTTACATTGATAAACAAAAAAATTGCAAATCGCAATATCCTTACTTATATAATATTTAAATGCGAAAGTAACTCTGTCTGTCTGTCTGTCGCGCTTTCACGCCAAAACTACTGAACCGATTTTTTGGTACACAGATAGTCTAGAGCCTGAGAAAGGAAATAGGCTACTTTATAATGCGAAAAAAAGGTTGTAAGGGGTTGAAAGAGGGGGATAAAAATTGTTGTATGTATCGTCATTTTTAGAGTTAGAAGCTTGAAACTTATTTTCTAGGCTGCTCATTCGATATAAATAAATATGACATTCAAAGTTTGTAAAAGTATTACCCTCAAGGATGTAAAATAACAATAGGGAATAGGGGATGAAGGGGTTTTTTTATGGATTTTTTTTAAACGTTGCCCCACTAGGAATTTCTCCTGTAATGTGGCCTGTGGGTGCGTTTAAACAAACATTTAAACTCACATACACAAAAAGCCAGACCCGGAACAGCTACTTGTAGGTCATACAAATATTTGTTCCGTGCGGGAATCGAACCCGCGACAGGCAGCGCAGCAGTCAATCGCTTAACCACTGCGCCAACCGTGCCGCCATGTATATGTAAGGTTTATGTGAATGTTTTATAAGTTTGCGACAGAAAACAAATACCCAAAGACACTATTCCACGCGGACGAAGTCGTGGGCACAGCTAGTACTACTACAATTATTAACAACCAAATAAGTTAATATTGAATAACACATCTACAATATTCTGGTGTGGGACGCAACATGTGTCGACACCCTTGCGCCATCCCATGTTCCTAGCGCGGCGGGCTGTGCTGGCGCCGCTGCTGCTGTTGCTGAGACCCTCAAGCGGCGTAAATACTGTAACCTAATGGGTAACTACAGTTTTGAGCCGTTTGGGGTCGAAACGCTCGGGTCATGGGGCCCGAGTGCACGTCTCCTCTTTAAGGAAATTTCTCGCCGGCTGGTCGACACTTCACGTGACCAGAGGGCTGGGTCGTTCTTTGGCCAAAGAATTAGCATTGCCATTCAACGTGGCAATGCTGCCAGTCTTCTGGGCACGTTTCCTGATGACAGCGATGCGGAGGAATACTTCGACGCCTAAGTGTCCTTTTATTTTTTGTATTTATTTTGTATATCGTAGTTTTAATTATCCAGATTAAACAATATTTTGAGAAAGTTGTAGAATCTAATTTAAATTATATGCGTAGATGCCTATTTATTACTATTTTAAGATAACCTGCACCCTAATTGGGTAACTCACGATTAATCATAATCTGTTTCGTTTTGAAACAGATAGCTAAACTATTGCTTCATATGTTCGAAAAATGTGTCTGCTCAACAACGTAAATAACGCAATGAATATTGTTGAACTGTCAAAATGAAACCGATTATGATTAATCGCGTGTTACGCAATTAGGGTGCTGAGTGACCTACGGAAAATTTTAGGCCATCAAAAAGGCCATCATTTTTTACATTTTCGGAAAAAAATTACCATATACCTAGGTATATTTTTTTACACCATCAGAAAGTAGAGATTTCAACAAACAAAAATCCCACCGACTTTTTACAAAAAGCAGATATTTTGACGCGAGTATTTTCGATTGAAAATTAGGGTGCTTTTTCGATATAAAGTCAAAATAAGTTGAAAAAATAAATATTATAAATCAAAAAAATTAAATACAGTGTGTCTGGGACATAAAAAGGAAAGTTTTCACCAAATTTAGTGAAAAAAAAAACAATTGGAAAAGATAAAAATAAAAAACCAAAAACTTGATATTTTGGGTTGAGTTCGAGCCCGCGACTAGGTTCCCCCAAGTCGCGGGCTCGACTCATTGGTGGGCCTGGCTAAAAATCACGCTGTCTCACCAGGCTTCGTGTCCGACAGAGATAGTATCAGTGATGAACTGATGAGCAGTTAGACGCTAGTCTACACGCACAACGTTATTGAGTGAGATGCAGGATCATTTATAGTAAACAATTCGCGAAAAAATTAAGAAAAGTCCTTTGGAAGATCGGGTTTTATGAAAAAGTCAATGCATAAATCAATGACCAATAAAGTTTATTGAACTTTTCGATAATTGAACTTTGTCGGTACTGACTTGGTTTTGGAGATTTTACACTGCTTTTATTACTTAAACACGCCCAAAGTTAAGTAAAATTAGCAAGAAAAACGAATCTTTGTTGGCTCCTAACTTTTTATTTTAGTATTCTGCTTCCGTACAGACAATATTAATAATGAGACAAAACGATACCATATTTTACTTTGGATGTGCCATGTCAGACAGTAGAGTAAAACACCCGAAGTTTTTATGCAAAAAATGTGGACTAGGTTCACCTTAAAAACGCACTCCCATCCACTTCCCGACCTCAGATCGCCCGAATTTTTTTTTTCCTTTCATTTTTGTTATATTCTCTTCGTTTTCCAATGGGTTTCATCCTACTATATTTTTTTGTTGGTTACCCTGGTCTATTATGTCACCTATACCTTACAAACAATCGTCCTTGTATTATGGACCATGGGTTAGATGTTACATGGCACATTACACACACAAAGTTTCACAACACACAACACATAATTATGCTATAACCAGAAGTACTAACCATCGCCAGAATATACTTGAAGCACATGTTCCTACGACGCTTTGTTCACCACACTATAAAATTCGTCTTCCCTCTGAAACGCGAACCTATTTTTTTCGAAAAGATTTTATTCGGAATACGTTGTGTACGTACGTGCGTTGTCTGTTGTCTATGTTACAACACTAATGTCTGGCGGTCGGTCGTGGAGTGGAAGGGAAAGCATGACTTGAATGTTAATAATTACCACTCCCCGCCCTCTCTGCCTACGTGCTGGCTACCACTTATCAAGAAGATTTGTCTTGCAGATCGGTGTGGAACCTATAAAAGAAGGTAAGATGTATGTATTTTATTTCTTTCATCATATTAGGTACGACTATCTTCCTGTAGTACATTCCATCGGTCGCCCGTACACAACATCACGGCCGCGGCCAGTCAGTCGTCACAAGTGAAAGTGCTAGTACCGTTACCACCGTTACTTCGATGCGTGCTACGGAACCATCTCGAACTCAAAGTTTTTCGTCACACTATAGACTATGACTCTATGACAGAAGGTTGGCTCCATACCTACAACGTTACCAGACGGACGGGACGTACTCATGTCATACATACACTCGGTGTAGGTCCCGCGATTTCAAACTACATATTATGTCAAACGACTGCACAGACAAATGGTGGGTATACATAGGTACGTTGAAACGAAAAAGCAATCCAAATAATATGCAATGCATTAAGAAATGCAACACAACAAAAAAGCAAATTTGATTCAACGTAAGTTAGCTTTTTAACCAACTTCAAAAAAGGAGGAGGTTCTATGTTCGACAGTATGTATTTTTTTTAATGTATGTTCATCGCTTTCTCCCCATTTGTGGACCGATTCTCAAAATTCTTTTTTTATTTGAAAGAGTACACTCCTGAGGTGGTCCCATTGGCACCAAGTCTGGATCATTTTTTTTTTTTGAGGCTGGAAAATCATTAAATAACTTCTCCCGCTCTGGGTGGAGCAGGAGGGCGTGTCAGACTTTTACTGACTAAAACCCACCCGTGCTCCCTCAGTTGCCTGTGTGCCAGGGGCGACGGTCTCTTTCAAACAACCCGTACCCCTGGTAAGCATCGGCCCTTGCGGACCCCACCAGTTGTAGCTGACATCTCTGACGGCGCGCGTGGAACACAACGCGCCGTCGACCCGGCCATTTTTTTTTTTTTGTTTACCGTGGAGAAATGCCTTCTGCGCTAGGGAGATAGCGCAGTTATGTGGGACTGGAACCCACTAAAACTCCACGTTGTCCCCAAGTGCCACTTGAGGCGGGAACACGGAAACGCGCAAGCTATCCGTGAACCCGCCGCGGCTATCCGTCACCGGACCCTCCTCGGAGGGGAATAACCTCTATCACCGGCGCACCAGGATACACGGCACGCCGTGACCACCCCAGGAACCAAATAGCATAAGGGCCCCAGACGACCCCGTGTCTGGCACCCTTGGTCCCCCTGCGACGGGTCAGCACAGTGGCCCCGCCGCCTACCACTTTTCCGCCGCAGGGGATAGGGAGAGCGGCCAACGCTATACCGACACTCCTCCTCCCCTGCGGCCCCACCGCGTCCGCCATCAAACGGTGGCGGGCCCGCCCAGGCCACGGAAGGGATGAGTGCTACTCGGAGGTACCGGCACTCCTACTCCGCCGCAGCCTGTAACTCTCAGCCGCGATGTCTCCCACTCGACATCGCGACCCGCCTCAGTTGCGGTGCACCTCACCGCAACCTACTTTTTGGCCGCTACGTCGGTCGTCGGCTTAGAGACAAAAGCCCTGACGAGCGGCCCCATCTTGGGGTTCCTCTTCGCTTCACCGTGGGAGGGTGACCACGGCTACTGAGCCCCCCGCAACGACAATGTGGGAACCCACTGGGGGGGACCAAGTCCGGATCTGATGTTGGAATCAAGGACAACCCACAATTGTTAGAGGTATTAACAAAGTTTTTCATATGTTATCTAAAGCAATTGAGACATTTGCGTATGGTCATCATCATCTCATGACGTTGAGCTGATGAAGAAAGGTACAACTCTTTAACGGCTAGGAGTGGTAGGATGTTCGGGCATAACTCCGTCATATATACTTATACTCCATTTACATTAGCATTAGACAGAAGTAAAAAAAGGTTCTTTTTAATGTACACTTCGTAACAAAATGACATTAAACGTGTTGCAGTTACGATTAATGTCAAAAAAATTAAAGTGTCAATTCTAAAAACCTAAAAGAAGCAGGAGTGAACCACACCGAGTAACTAAATTAGCTGATGACGACGAAGTTTTACCAACGTATTTAATTGTGGGTCGTAAGTTGTTATCTAAAATAAACTATTGTAAAAAAAAAATCCTTTTAATCTTAATTAGATTTAAATCATCATGTGATTGTTTGTTTCATTCATTCGTTTTGTTGTAGGTGTGTAATGTGTGTTTTTTTTTTGGGAAATCGTCAAATAACTTCTCCCGCTCTGGGTGGAGCGGGAGGGCGTGTCAGACTTTTACTGACTAAAACCCACCCGTGTTCCCTCAGTTGCCTGTGTGCCAGGGGCCGCGGTATCTCTTTCGAACAACCCGCACCCCTGGCAGGCATCGGCCCTTGCGGACCCCACCATTTGGTGCTGACATCTCTTTGAGTCGCGCGTGGAACACAACGCGCCGTCGACCCGGGCTTGGTCCTTACCGGACACCGAGCTACCCATTACTCGCCGTCCGCAAGCCCGCGCCTACGGTGGCCGGGAATCAGCCTGGGATTCCCGACGCCCAGGGCGTCTCCCGCGGCAACTACGGCCGTGAGGGCGCATATACTGCCTCTCCCTCACGTGCGCCGCCTCCCTCTTCGCGAGCATTACTGCTTCGCAGAAGGAGGTGACGGCTAACCATTCACTCTCGCTCCGTAACATGGCCTGCACCAGAGCCGGACGCGAGAGATCGCCGCCGCCGATCGCCTCCACGAGGACACGGCGGTGCTCCGCCCAAGCCGGGCAGAGAGTGAGAGTACCTATGTCATGATCACTTAAATGTCTCGCTGATGGTGGCGCGTCATCATCAGCCTACAGCAGTCCACTGCTGGACATAGGCCTCTCCAATTTCACGCCATTTAACTCGATTCTCGGCAACTCTCATCCAGTTACTACCAGCAACCCTGCGAAGATCGTCACTCCATCTAGCCTGAGGGCGTCCTACCTTACGTTTTCCGATTCGCGGTCTCCACTCAAGAACACGTTTACCCCACCGGTCATCGGTTCTACGACTAATATGGCCGGCCCATTGCCACTTCAGCTTGCTAATTCTATGAGCTATGTCGACAACTTGGGTTCTCTGCCGGATCACCTCATTCCGGATTCTATCTTTCATCTTTCAGAGATACTCCGAGCATAGCTCGTTCCATAGCTCGCTGAGCGACTTTGAATTGATGGACCAGCCGTACCGTGAGTGTCCACGTTTCGGCTCCGTAGGTCATAACAGGTAGGACACACTGGTTGAAGACTTTAGTCTTCAGGCTCTGCGGAATACGCGACGAAAAGACTCGACGAAGCTTCCCAAATGCTGCCCAACCCAGCTGAATTCTTCTGTTAGCCTCTTTCTCAAAGCTGTTCTTACCAAACTGCAGAGTTTGCCCGAGGTAAACGTATTCTCGAACAACCTTGAGAGCACCGCCATTGAGAGCAATCGGTCCCGGAGCAACGTGATCGTTGAACATAACCTGAGTTTTGTCCAAGTTCATCCGGAGACCAATGCATACAGAAGAGTCAACTAGGTCGTTCAGCATCTGCTGCAAGTCCTGCAGCGATTCAGCCAGTATAACGATGTCATCTGCAAATATCAAGTGTGAGATGTACTCGCCGTCGATATTAATACCGCGTCCTTCCCAGTTCAGCGTCTTGAACACATCCTCCAATGCGTTGGAGAACAATTTTGGGGAGATGACGTCCCCTTGCCTCACTCCTCGACGCAGGGGGATATGTTCAGTTCGCTGGTCCTGAGTTTGGACGGTCATTGACGCGTTTTCATAAAGACATCTCAGCACTTGGATGTATCGCCAGTCGACTTGGCATCGCTGCAGAGACTCCAAAACAGACCAGGTCTCGATAGAGTCAAAAGCCTTCTCATAGTCCACAAACGCTCTTGCGTTTGAGAAGTCCGAAGAGTATAATCGGCCGCTGTGTCTTCACAGCGGCCGATTATACTCTTCGGACTTCTGTATAATTTGCCGCACTGTGTGGATGTGGTCCATGGTGCTGTATCCTCGTCGAAACCCGGCCTGCTCCGTTGGCTGAAACTCGTCGAGTCTCCGCGCTAGACGATTCGTGACGACTCTTGAAAATAGGAGCGAAATGGGTCTGTAATTCTTTACAAGGGTTTTATCCCCCTTTTTAAAGAAAAGTACGACCACGCTCCTTCGCCACGCTTCCGGAGTTCTCCCAGAGAACAGGACAGAGTTGAAGAGCTCCTGAAGCTTTTTCAGTATAGGACTTCCTCCCGCTTTCAGGAGCTCGGTCGTAATCCCGTCCTCGCCTGGGGCTTTTCCATTTTTAAGCTGTTTTAGAGCCGCCTCTATTTCGTCCTGGCTGACTTCTGGCAGGTCTTCCGTGAAGTGGCGGGTTAAGGTGGCTCTGGAATCCTCAGTTTCGGGATCAGGTCGAGATACATGCGATGCGTACAATTGGCTGTAGAAGTTTTCAACTTCCGAAAGGAACTCCGGCTTCGAAACGACGATATCTCCACTAGATTTGGTCAACTTCGTCAGGTGGCTCGTGGTGGCGCGTGTGTTGGATCATTCGGTTCCCTACAAAATGGTTGAACTGGATGGTGCTGATCCACGCGTCAAGTTCGTGAACGGGCGCCGTCGGTTGAGACTGGTCATCTCCTAACTTCCATGGCTAATTTTTAATCTTATATTTAGAATTGTTTTTTTTTACATTGTTCTCACATATAGAAGCAACAAGAATAATGTTCCCAAGTTTTTGTAACACTTAACATGATTAAAAAGAGTGTCCATGGACTTTCTTGCCCGTTCTTCTCCATAGAGATCTACGTTTTGGAATGGACAACTAGCTTCAACTTTCCAACTGGTCGACTTTTTGACAATTCAAAAGTGCCTGTAAATGGTTTAATTGAAATAAATGCTTTGAGTTTGAGTTTTTGAGTTTGCAGACCTCCACCGTATGCTCCACCGTGTCCTCAGGGCGATCTTCGCGATGGAAACACCCGGCCGTTTCCTCCCGCCTTATGCGAAACAGGAACCTCCCGAAACAACCGTGTCCGGTGAGGACCTGCGTCAGGCGAAAGGTGAGGACGCCATGCCGCCTCTCAAGCCACTCCTCAAAGAGGGGACTTACCGCCGCTATCGTGGCATGCCCATTGTAATGTGTGATGAAGATGTTATTATAAATAGAACATTATTTAAAATAAGAATTACTTTTACTTCGTTTATCTCAGTATTTAGTACTGTCTTAAATCTGCCTAAAAAAGTTAGAACTTAACTTTGAAATAAAATGTTTTGCACTCCTGCTTCTACGAGCCTCTTAATTCTAAAGCTATAATAAATGGGGTATAGACGGTTTTGCAAAGTTCTTTTTTTTGCGAAAGGGGTTTATTCCAAAATGTTCCCATTTAAATTTCATAATCATAATCATAATCATTTATTTGCAATAAATATTGGTACAGTGTAGGTCTTAAAGTAGGTAATTGAGTTCCTAATACATAGTCAGACAATTTGACATGCAAAACATTATGTTACATTTATTATATGTATATTACGCTCAATGGCATGCTTTCTATCATTCATTTTTACAATACATTCAATATTAATTATTAATTATCGTCACAATAATTTAAGATTGATTATTTAGCATTAGTCATAAATTCATTCACAGAATAAAAACGGTTTTGCAGCAGCCATAATTTTAACTTAATTAAAAATAAATTATTAGGTAACTCTTTGAAATTCTTCGGTATTTTGTTATAGATAAGTCCACACATATGATAACAGTTCTTTTTATACAGAGAAGTCTTTGGTGCCCTAGGCAGAACTATTCTATCTGGATCTCTTACTTTTCGAGGGCAGCGGTCTTGAGCCTTTTTAAACAGGTCAAAGTGCTGACGGACAAATTTAGCACATTCTAAAATATACATACTGGGTAATGTAAGGAGTTTTAATTTTAAAAACAATGGTTTACACGATTCCCATGGTGGGATGCCACAAAAGGCTCGAACGCATTTTTTTTGTACCTTAAAGGCTTTATCTACGTCTGTTGAGTTACGCCATAGTATGAGGCCGTATTGTAGCGTCGATGCAACGCAGCCGTGATATGCAGTCAATATCGTACTCTGCGACGAGGTCTTTCGCATTGTGTAGAGAACATACACGAATTTGTTTAGATTGTTACATACCTTTTCAACGTGTGGTTTCCAGGAGAAATAGCCGTCCAATGCAACTCCCAGAAAAGTACTTTCGTCTGCCTCTAATAGAAGTTGTCCATTATAATTAATGTTTAGCTTTTTCCGGTTACGACCATAAGTCCTAAATTGTAAAATTTTTGTTTTATTTATATTTACATGCAAATTATTTGATCTTAACCAAGAAATCGTTGATTCAATTGTATTGTTAATGTCTATTCTGTAATTATTTATGTCAGTATTAATTGGTGATGTCATAATAATTGAAATGTCATCCGCAAATAAAGTGCATGGATTGGGTGTGTGTTCAGGAAGATCGTTAATATATAATAAGAACAAAGGGGGACCCAAAACGCTCCCTTGTGGTACACCCGACTTATTAAATTTTGAAAGAGACCTAATTCCCTTCAGTTCTTTATTCTCAGTCATACTCGGAATCTCAACACATTGCGTTCTACCCAGTAGGTAGGTTTCAAGCCAACTAAGGGCCGACCCTCGAATACCATATCGTCCCAATTTCGAAAGTAACAATTTATGAGACACAAAGTCAAAAGCTTTCGACATGTCGAAGAAGATAACAGATACCCGGTTTCCTATGTCTACTTCATCAATAATATTTTTTACAAGATTGAAGCATGCAAGGGTGGTCGATTTACTTTTTTGAAACCCATATTGTTCTTTCTTAAGAATCTGATGTTTCCCAATAAATTCCATGAGACGGTGCTGCATAGCTTTTTCAAAAACTTTAGATATTATTGGTATAAGACTAATAGGTCTGTAATTATCAGCTTTCGAGCTATCGCCTTTTTTATGAAGAGGCTTAACAACCACAAACTTTAACAATTCTGGGAAACAGCCGTCTAAGAATGACAAATTTATTAAGTGTGTCAACACAGAGGTTATTTCTACTGAGCAAGCCTTTAGAATTTTTGTCGAAATCTCATCATACCCGACCGCTCCTGTGTTGTTTAGGGAATGTATAAATTTTTGTATGTCATTGTAACCGTATGGCCGAAGGAACAGACTATCGCACGTGTTAGTTTTGCATGTATCCCTCAGATTATCGTTCCGCTGATTTGTTAAGTCTATCCAGTAGTTATTAAACGCATCCGCAATTTTTTTTGGATCATCTAGCATTGCATTATCTATGTTTAAATTCGTTATCAGTGATAATTTATTCCTACATTCTGCTTCTTGCTTTATGAGTGTCCAAGCTGCTTTACTTTTATTTTTTGAAGACTTTAGTATGTTGTCATTTGATGTTTTGATAGAACTAGTGATACAACATCTTAGTAATTTACTGTATTTTTTATATAGGTACCATCTTGTTGGAGTCTGACTTATTTTTATAATATAATAGGTCTTTACCTATGAAATTGCCGTTTTGTATGAAAAAATTTAAACGAATTTTTTTCATGTATTTTTTATTTGTATTAATCGAAGTAATCACCCATGCAATCAATGCATCTTTGCCATCGCAGTGGCAGTTTATTGATGCCCTTCTTAAAGAAATCAGCTGGACGGGAGGCAACAAATTCTTCAAAGGCATTTTGTACTGCCTCTCGGGTATTGAATTTTTTTCCCGCCAAGAAGTTATCCAAATTCTGGAAAAAGTAGTAGTCTGTAGGCGCAAGGTCTGGTGAGTAGGGCGGATGACGGAGAGCTTCCAACCCCAGTTCTTGCAACTTGGAGACCGTCTGCTGTGCAGTATGAGGTCGCGCGTTGTCGTGCAGGAGCAGCGGAGACGAGCGATTGACCAATGCTGGTTGGAGATGTGCCAGCTTCTCCATCATTGTGTTCAGTTCTTCACAGTACACATCTGCAGTAATGCTCACCCCGTTTGGTAAGAAGCTGTGATGAATCACACCGGCGCGGCGCTAGACCACCAAACAGTGACCATCACTTTTCTAGGGGTAAGTTTTCGTTTAGGGCATTGTTTAGGTGCTGAACCAGGATCCAACCAACTTGCTGAGCGCTTGCGGTTATCAAACAGAATCCATTTTTCATCGCAGGTAACAATGCGGTTCAAAATTCCTTCATTTGTGTGTCTGTTGAGCAGTGCAAGGCACGTCTCGACGCGTACTTCGCGCTGACGATCATTGAGTTCGTGGGGCACCCATTTGTCAAGCTTTTTTACCTTGCCAATTTGACGCAAATGGACCAATATTGTTTTGACGCTAACGTCGAAAGCTGCTGCTAATTCAGCCGTAGATTGTGTATCATCAGCTTCCACAATCGCCTTTAATTCGTCATTGTCGACCAAAGTCTTCGGACGACCGCGAGGTTCATTTTTCAGGTCGAAATTTCCAGAACGGAAGCGAGCAAACCAATAACAGGTGGTGCGTTGGTTTGTAGTGTTAGCTCCGTAAACGTCGTTGATGTTGCGTGCCGCTTGTGCCGCGTTGCTGCCACGACGGTACTCATATTCCATAATTACTCGAATTTTTAACGTATCCATGATGACGAAAAAGATTGAAATGCGATGAAAATGTAACACTAATCAATAAACAAATGACTACTTTTGGAAAAAAAAATCCATGTTTTTAAAATAAAATTAATTTGAAATTAGAATTCTTACCCAAACAAAAATTATTTTGATTTGAAATGGCCAGTACTGCAAAACGGCAATTTCATAGGTAAAGACCTAATATAAAACGCAACGAGCGTTTACGTTTGCTGCTAATTCTTAGACCTTTAGTTATCCAGTTGGTTTTCTTAGATTTGTTTGTTATTTTAATTCTAACTTTGGGGAAACACAACTTATAAAACAACAGAAACAATTCCTGAAAGGATTCATAAGCCGAGTTAATGTTAAGTTGGCTATAAACTTCTGAGAAGGAAAGTTTGGACAAACATTCCTTGAATTTAAGTATATTTTCCGAACTATAGTCTCTTTTAAAAATAAAGTACTGATGATAAATTTGCTTAAGTTTGACAGGGAAACTTAACATTTGCGCCGTGTTGTGGTCAGATATATCCCAATGTAAAAGCTCACCTTTGGCAAGTGGGATATTACTTATGATGTGATCGATGCAGGTATTCTGCCGCGTTGGATCAGTAATATGAAAAATTAAATTATAATTTGTAGCAAGATCCTGAAGATCTTTAGTTTTTTTGTCTAGTTTTAAGGTGTTTACATTTATATCGCCTAAAATGATAATTTTTTTCTTTTTATATTTATGGTTTATGTAGAAAAGTACCGCAGTATATATAGATCTGATGATGCGTTTCGAAGACAGACAACGGAACTCTCTAAAAAATGACAGCAAATCAACTGCGATTGCTGCTATCGCATAAATATGCATTGTTTTGACCCCAAGGATGATGAAATTTCGAATTGGTGTGGGGGGTAGTTACTATAACTAAAAAGTGAAAAATAAAAACGTTTTCCAAAAAAAAAACAACTGGCTTCCGAAAAACACTACAAAGTGAAAAATTACTTTAAATGTGGAATGCGGTGACAAAAAAATCAAATAGTACATATCCAAAGTCTCCTACTTCCGAAAGTAATGTTATTTTTCACTTTGTAGTGTTTTTCCGGAAATCGGTTGTTTTTTTTTTACCTTATGTTTCACATATGTGTACTCACCATAAAGTAGTAGGTACTAACGAATGTCAGTCGGGTTGTGCTTGCATTCTAGTCACGAGCGGTATCAGTGGTATGTGGGTAGTAGTAGTAGTGGTATGGTAGTCGTTTTCAAATATTTTCCGATCTCATTCCTCATCATCATTTCAGCCGAAAGTCAGGTATATACCTAATTATGGAGAAGCTTGATCAATGCCAGGCAATGATTTCTCGTGATGCAAATCTTATAAAATATGTATCTTCGTTCTGGTTATGTCCCTCCCTCCTTGTCCATTAGTTGTGTAACCGGTGTTATGACTCAAGTATCATTTTGATTTAATGAGGTTTTACTCGTTATCTAATTTCTGTCAATTTCAATAGGATTGGAATGTTAATGCATAGTGATGAGGAATTGTGTCCAATATTAAATTCATTGTTAAGGGTTTTTTGAAGCGAGCTTCTCATACTTAAGAGTCAGTAATCAAATCAAATAAGAATATTATGTCTTTTCAGCACATAGCATTGTAATGAAAAATCGTATCGTATATTTTGTCTTATTTACGTTCAATAATCAAAGAACGCATACCTTTCTTCAAATCAAAACAAATCATTTTTTGTTTGTGTAACCTATGTAGTGAATACAGCTCTTAAATTAAAGTCATAGGTCGCTATGTTATGCCAAGTGGCATCCAAATATATAAATTATTCTCAATTTCATCTATAAAATAATTATTAAATGCATTTGCAATGTCAGTAGGTCATGAAAAGGTCAGGTCACATTTATTAATAGTCATTACTTGTTCTTTAGGAGAGTTATTTTTAGGTCTATTGACTACTTGCTATGTAGCTTTCGACTTATTCAGCGAGTTTTTTAAATAAAATAATTATTTTGCGCTTTTTGGGTTAGTCTTATAATTTTCTTATATTGAAAAAGAGTATTTTTTTAAAGTAGTTTTATTTTTTAATACAGGATTTAGTCTGTAGGTCCACAGTAATTTTCTTAGTATTTTACTACAGCTTTTTGTGCCGCACGATACCCATTTTACGTTTTTATTGGTACCAATAGTTATTATTTTATCAGAGAAGCAAAGTTTGTAGAATAAGGAGAACTCAAGCAAAATTTTTTCACTCGTTAATTTTCTTAGAAAATTAGTAAAGTTTCTGGTAAAACTTTATAGAAAGTGAATAACAGTGCTTTTGGTAAGTCATATGTAGGTAGTGTTACGCTGATCGTTAGTCGGCGAAATACCAAAATCCGAGCTTGAAAGCTCACATAATAAACACGTGTTCGAACTTGACCGTCGAATTCACCTAAGTGCGTAAGTGGCGAAAAACGCTCTTCATCCTCGGAGGAAGAAAGTAGCCTTTTCCCACTGCTGACCAACAGACCGAACAGATTGGCACGATTTACTGTAAGTGGACCTACGCATTTACCATGGAACAAGTACCCAAGTAAGTGTTCAATTTCTGTGAATATGACACAATTTCCACATCATAACACTAACTTTAAAAAAAACACTCATCAAACTTCTAACCTGGTTCTGGTTAGGATCCACTTCGGAAGTGCATTGTGGTATAATATAGATACAATCCGGTTTTGTTTTCAGAGACAGAAATATTACAACTGAAGGAGTGTAAATTATTATAATTAGGTAGATAAACTCCGCCCACAAGACAACTCATTAACCGATTATTCCTGTTTCAAGCAATATAAAAATAAAAATAAACCAAATACAAATTAAGGGTCATCCATAAGTTACGTCACACGTTGAGGGGGCGGGAATAGGTCAACAAAATGTGACATTGCGTGACAAGGGTCAGGGGGGATCAAAACCTTTGTGACGTCACATGTTAAAATCACCATTATCATCATCATTTCAGCCGAAAGACGTCCACTGCTGGACATACATACACTGGGGTACATTACATAAATACGAAAAAGTTTATTCCGTCAGTCACAAATACGAATTTCTAAATACCGATTTTCATAATTCCGAATTGTTCAAAATTCCGAATATAACAACTCTTACTTATCATTACTATTCTCAAAATACCGAGTTTCAATAGATCGAAGAGCAAAAAGTCCGACTTAATGATAATTCGAAACATCAAAAATACGAATTCTGTTTATTACAACCGACTTCCAAAAAAACACTACAAAGTGAAAAATAACTTTAATTTCGGAAGTCGGTGTCTTTGGAGCTGTATTTGAATTTTTTGTCACCGCCTTCCGAAATTAAAGTTATTTTTCACTTTGTAGTGTTTTTTTGGAAGTCGGTTTTTTTTTTGGAAAAAGGTTTTTTTTTTCACTTTTTAGTGGTTCACATGTGCTTACCCCTTCACAGCATACCGGCGTGATGTTATGTTATGAACTGGTGTAAGCAATAGACAGACATGAGATTTCAGCAATCCCAGTCCATTTGCTATCATTTATTGAGGAGTTCCGTTGCCTATCTCCAAAGTTCTTCATCAGATCTTCACCAAATTGAAATGAGACCACTACGAGAAAGTACTCTTCCAAAAAATTGCTAAATCGCTTCGTGTGCCTATAAAATTTGAAGAGTTCTCTCTATTTCTCCAGGATCCCATCATCAGACCCTGACTTGATGATCATGGGACCACTTGGGAAGTATACCCTTTAAAATAAAAAACAAAATCCAAATCGGTCCAGCCATCTTCGAGTAATCGGGGAACATACATACAAAAAAAAAGGTTCCGACGAATTGATAACCTCCTCCTTTTTGAAGTCGGTTAAAAATACCGATTAATACAATTCCGAAATAAAAACGCCTTGTAAAACTGAATAGCAAGACAAATAAACTAAGTAACCTAACCTAACTGAAGTGATTCTTCAATAATGCAGGGGATTTGCAGCATGCAAGCAGGCATGCAACATGCAAGCAGGCATGCAGGATGCAAGCAGGCATGCAGCATGCAAGCAGGCAAGCAGCAAGCAAGCAGGCGTGCGACATGCATTGTTTCTGTCACGGCTCCAGCTCTGCGGGGTTTGGGCGGCCCCACGCGCCTACGCGGGCTTAAATTACACTCTAGGGTAGGGCAGACAATACTGCGTGAAGTCGGTTTTGCAGCGATTCGTTTCTGTCAATAACTTTTGCATCACAATATGTTGACTTTTAGTTTATACGAAGTATTGAAAATCGGAATGTCGTTTTCAAACCGAGAACCCTTCGAGCATTTGATTCATCGAATATATGAAAATCGGAAAACTAACAAACCGCATTCACGACTTTCGGTAAAATAAAATTCGTGATTTTTAATAATAGACATTCTTGGATTTCTTAGGTATTATGAAATTCGGGCTTTTGAAAATCGAAATATCGAAATTCGGAATAAAATATTTCGGAGTATTTGGGTGTTCCCGTGTAGATTGCATGGCATTAGTCCTAAATAACCTGATCCCAATTTACTTATTTATTTGCATAAAGCAAATCCTGAGTTTATTCCTGTTGTCCCCGTACACCGTGTCCCCGTCCTACGGGGACAGCGGTACTTCAATTAAATATTTAAAAATACTTCCCGTTGTCCCCGTACACTGTCCTCGTCCTACGGGGACAGCGGTACTTCAATTAAATATTTAAAAATACTTCCCGTTGTCCCCGTACACTGTCCCCGTTAATATAGTTGAATAAAATAAGTAAAAATTATTGCCCACAGTCCCCGTTTTTTCATTTTTATTATAAATGTGTGCGTTGGCATCTTTTACCCAACAAAAAAAGTGTATGGAAATATTGGTAGATTGGTCTTGGTACGCGGTAGATTAATAGGGTGTGTAACGGTTGATATAATAACAAAAAATCTAACGTTCACTTGACCTAATTTCAGTTAATATAACGATCAGTTGAGATAATGAATTGTTGATATAATTTCATTTTATCTTATTTCTTATGATATAATAAACATTTCCTATAATGCACATTTGACATAATATTCATGTAGTATATTATTCATTTACGGTTTAAGACATTTATTCTCAAAAGATTTACAAAATCACTTATAGAGAACATATAATATATCTAGGTAAGAATAAGAATAGGTACATTAGGCCGATTGGCGTAGTGGGTTGACAAATTACGTTAAAATATAATAAGGTTAAAAAGTAGTAGTAAGTAATAGATTAGTAATTTATTGTGGGTAGTTACAACAAAAAAATAATGTAAACAAAACAAAGTGCGCGACGTCGCTCGTTATGTTCGCTGTGCAGCGGCTTAGTGTGCGTGAGTGACAAGATATTTTTACTTAGGCCCGTGACACAGCGATAGCATTGCGAAAATGGTTTTAGTGTAATGTTAAAATATTGCTATTATTGAAAATATAGTTAGTTAGTTTAATGTAGATTATTATATAGTGCTTGCATGTAAGTATGTGCGTACCTATGTATATAGGTATATAATAATATGTATGTGTATATTGCGTTTACACGGTAATGTGTATCAGGTATGTTTATATGTTCCGTGCAATATTAATGTACTACTTGTATTACATTCATATGAGTAACTATTTATAAGTTATAATGATAACAATATTATGTGCCTATTAATGAAGAATCCTTTAAAATGTGGTTTTTTAATAACTTTTTGAATGTAAACAGAGATTTGGCTTCTTTTATATCCTTAGGTAGTTCGTATATATTTACTATAATATTCATAATCTCTAATAACTTTTTACTGTTTTTTTTTCTTCGCTTTATACCCTATACACCTACCACACTCAACTATTGTAACCAGTAGAAATTGGATGCAATCTGGACTTTAGGGCACCCCGACTCGGACAGGTTAGGTTAGAAGGGGATGGCGGGCGAATAGACCCCGCCATCCCCTTCGTGGTTATTTTTTTATAAACCATCCAGAAGTAGGAGCCCCGCGAAGCGGGGCTCTGTCGACCAAGCCCACCCTCGACTATGCATTGAATATTTTAAGATTTGGTTAGGTGCCATTTGAGTTAGGTTAGAACTGTGACCATTAAACATGAAAATTAGGTCAAAAGAACATTAGATCAAATGAATGTTATATAAAAAAAATATTATACATATTGAAAATTATATAAAATGAACGTTATATTAAATGTTTTATATTAAATGAAAATTATATCATATGAAACATTAGGTCATATGAAATTAGGTTGTTTGATGTTTTTTTTTTTTTTAGGCATTTGATTGTGATATTTTTTGTAATTACATATGTAGCTATTTACTATGATTTTTATTTTTAGGCAAGTAATTGTGATATTTTTGTTGATTTTATACTACTACTACTATATTTATAATGCTCAAGTTGTGTTATTTGTGTAAATTTAATAATTGTTTTTTTTTTACCTCAAATTAAAATTCGAATACAAATAAATAAATTTTGTTTTATTCCCCTTTTCTTTTTCCCATGCTAAAAACTCGTTTATTCTCGTTGTCCCCGTATGCCATATCCCCGTCACGGGGACAGCGGGACGTGATTAAATTTATTTCCAGTTGTCCCCGTAACGTACATTCGGCTAACGGGGACAACGGGAAGTAAACTTTTCACGAGTCCGTTTATTCCCGTTGTCCCCGTATGCCATATCCCCGTCACGGGGACAGCGGGACGTGATTAAATTTATTTCCAGTTGTCCCCGTAACGTACATTCGGCTAACGGGGACAACGGGAAGTCCATTTATTAAGTTACAGAATCATTAGCCTTAGCTAAACCACTATCAAGAAAGTAACCCATGTGACATAGAAATTTTTTCCCCCTTGATTGGCAGAAATTTACATACATATAGTAAGATATCTCACAACTTTTAAATGTTGAACAACAGTGCGGCCATTGTGGCTCACAGAAAGTGATAATCAAGTTGTTTACTTATAATCTACCATAGTCTTTGTTGGCTTTGGTTAACAATGATAGGTATGGCTAAGCTTGCTCAAAAGATTTTTAAACAAACTACGATAGAGGAGCCTCCAAAAAGTATAACGTCTGTGGAAGCCTTCGGGAGGCTGACTGACTAGTGATTAGCACAACAGATGAAATTAAAATGGAAGAGCCACTGGACTTACAGAATGATTAGGTACTTTTTAAAAGTAGTAAAGGAAAGGGCTACCTCAAGAGAAATTGTCTCAAGCCTATAATGTTCCCACTGATGGGACGAAAGACTGATTCTATGAGAGGGAAGGAAGATTTATCATATGGGATTTTTTAATTCCCTATGAAATTATTTTAAAATGTTTGGGTACATTTTGTAACTCAACGAAATTGACAATCCTAGATCATACATATTATGCGAAGACTAATGTATTGATCATTATAATAAAAACATAGCGTCTACATCCTTCGGGTATTCACCAGCAAATAACAAACAGGTCTTCATTACAATGCTATGTGCTAAAAGAACATAATTAAACTGTTTTGCATTAAAACAAAACAGTTAATATGTGATGAAAAGCACATAGCATTGGAGCAAGGTGCTTGCTGGTGTTCTGAAAACTTCTATGAATTGACAGTTGACAAGTGACAGCTTGCTGAACCATATATCATCGCAAGCGCTGCTATGGTGTGAAGCCACCCACAGGTAATCGAGGAAGAAAGGTATGTTTTCTTTGCAATACGGCAAAATATTAGGTGCTTCTTCATTACAATGCTATGTGCTTTTCATCACATAATAACTGTTTTGTTTTAGTGCAAAACAGTTTTATTTTGTCTAATAAGTACAAATAAATTAAACGTATGTGTCTCTGTTTGTAATATCAAAATAAGGTCAAAAACTAAATCCCAACTACTAAAAAATCATCAGTAAGTTCAAATAATAAAACCAGACTACTAAAAAATCACGCTTTACAAAGTTGGAAACAACAAAATATTCTCCTCGACATTCACGCGGACGTAATATAATCGCAGCGGATGTTTTTCGCGCACTGTATTTTCAACTCTCAGTGTTAAACCGAGCATTGATAATAATTCAATATACTTAGTGCATCTCAGCGCGTCGAAAATAGAACGGTGTGTTTTACTGTTCTATTTTCAGCTCTCAGCGCTAGGCAGTGCGTTGAAAATCAAGTGCGCGAAAAATTCTCGCCGCGATTTTATTACGTCCGTGGAACGTGGGATAACAAGGGACAACCCAGACGTTTTCAACGACACGTCATTTGTCTAATTATGATAAACAGTTTAGAAGCTATGAGGGAACAGATGAACATAAGGCGAGGGAAGAGCCGGCAAGAAACTCCACGGTTACTCTTTAAAAAATAATTGGCTTTTGAAATGTCATCAAATTACTGTGTTAACAGGTATGGGAGGCCAGTGTAGACCTGTCAACAAGTACTAGGTACCTACTTAACAAAATATAAATATAGTAGGAAGTACTGAGGAGATCAGTGTAAAACAATAAGAGCATATATTTAGAATCAAATACATTTATTTATCACATTTGCTGAACATAACAAAAATTGCTAAATATTCACTAACTAGTGACTACCTAGTTGTGACGTCACTATTATACACTAAAGCATCCTGCAGGCCTGCACGACCACGCTTAGATACGTATAGTACGACTAACTACGTCGCAGCGACTTATATCGAGCATCTACTGATCACAATAGTAGCAGCCGATGTGTGTCTGCCAACAGCTTGGCGAGACTGTAACTAATGACTAGATTGTACCTATAACACATGAACAGTGAATTTGTCCTTGCTTTTCTTAAACTAACAAACATGGAATCGTATGATTCATAAACTTTCAACAACCCGAATTTCATCATCGAACGCCACAAGTAAAGAAAAATACAAGTTTCATATTATTATGCTCGCTACTTTACAATGTGATGCTTAACAATACAATATTTAAAATTATTAATAATTATAAAATGCAATGAACATAACAGTAATTAAACTTTACAACGGTCGTTTACAAAACAATTATTTATAGCACAAGTGTGTTTTATTTATACAAAGACGATACAAATCGTGATAAGGTACATACATGAGGAATATCATCATTGAGATGCTAGTCTACCTAAGAAGAGTATTTATGTACAAGTCAACTAACTAAATTATATCTACAGAGCGAGGCTTGGCCTTCACTATTCGATGACGACACGTCACTATATTCTTTTAGAACAAAGCTTACTAAATCCAACACGATAACACTTTTTTAAGGATTACTTTACCAAAAACTTCCTTTCTTTTTTCTTGAAAAACATTAATCAATAAAATTTTAAAATGTATAATTACCTACTAATCTTCATCTTTATTTTTATCACTTTTAGACCGGTTACGTAATTTTAGCGAAGTGATTTCGTATTGAACTTACGTGTCGTTGTCTGCCTTATCTAATATTGCTAGGTAATCACTACAGGGTCAAATTAAATTAGCTGACAATGCTTTAAACGATACCCAACACGTGGGTTAAGTATTGCCAGCAAATCTAATTTGTCACTGTTTAATGTCACTAGTCACACTGGGCGCACTGTCGCTTCACACAGCACTAGGCACATGTTCACTGGCGGTAGTGTCGCTGGGCGTGTTCCCTCGCGCGTCAGTTGGCGACGGCGCCGGCTAGCTGTGCGCGGTGCGACACGTAGTGTAGCACTCGGCACATGCTCACTGGCGGTAGTGTCGCTGGGCGTGTTCCCTCGCGCGTCAGTTGGCGACGGCGCCGGCCAGCTGTGCGCGGTGCGACACGAAGTCGGCGACGCGCTGCGCCACGCCGCGCGGCCGCGTCAGCATGGCGGCTGCCTGCTCGAACTTGTGCTGGTTGCGTCTGGGGACCACACATATATACATTACTTAACTTACTACAAACGCATTATCTACCCGTCGGAGTCCAGTCCACTCTGACGCAGCTGTCTGAGCTGACTTTTACATGGAGCGACTGCTTATCTGACCTGTTACCGTTACCAATAAAATACCGGTAAAACTACCAAAATATTTCATTCCGTGCCGTTAACTATTTAACGTTAAATCATAGGCCCGACCGACCCTTGCTCGTTGAAGCGCCAGCCCGCGCCGCAGCTGAACCAGTAGCTTGAAATTCCCCTAATAATAATAATAATGCGACTATCGGATCAGGTGCGGGTCATCCAGCGTAATCATATGTTGGATGACACTGTACTTGATCGCTTGCGAAATGAAATGCAGAGTAGCCATGTCATCATCCCCCCGCCGCCGCCGCAGACTGTTGTGGTACCACCACGGTTCACCAGAAGCCACGCACCTCAAGCTGACGAGGGGACTGATGATAGGGCTACAAACGTAAGTACCCAGTGCAATGAGTAAATGAGGAGTGCTTTGGACGGTGCGATTCGGGAATATCGATTCATGTCGCCCGAACTTAGACCACGCTTACCTCGTTTGCCCATGCATAACAAAAATAGGGCGCTGGTGGCGGCTCTGGATTCGCAATTGTCAAACTATTTTGATGACTGCGAAGACCTCGCCAATGCTCATTCGATTCTGTACTGCGCGGCTGTAGCGGCATGTCGTGTAGCTCACGTCAAATTTGCCAATGACTCAAGAGCTACACGACCGGAACCAGCCGTACCAGCTTGGCAGTGCAGAATTGCACGCCGTATTGGTGGGGCCAGAGCCCTCATCGGCAAACTAATTTGCTTCAGGGAGGGCAATGCTCGCCCTAGAGTGATGCGCTTTGTGAGACGGGCGTTCTCGGGGACTGATATCAGTCCTCAAGACTATACGTATGTGTCACGGAGCGCATCGACTTCCTGAAGCAGAAAGTGTATGCATGGGCGAACCGTATTCGTAGGTATAAGCAGCGAGTGGATCGATACATCCAGAACCGCACCTTTCAAAGTAATGAAAGGTGGGTATATAGGGCTTGGGAGCGACCGGACCAAGGTGTGGCCGACACGCACCTACCAGATGATGATGCCATGTGTTCTTTTTGGCGTAGTATGTGGTCGGTACCTGTCAGTCACACCGAAGGTGGTTGGGCTCGGGAAGTCGAGCGAGCCTGCCATCTAATAGTATAAATGGGGGCTATTACCATCTGCCCCCAAGATGTAGCTCGTGCAGTCCGTCCCTGCCCAACTGGAAGTCTCCAGGGCCGGACGGGCTGCACAACTTCTGGATCAAATGGTTCATTCGATCGCACGCTCGCTTGGCGGCTCAGTACCAGACTGCTTTGTAGTCTGGTTCGCTACCCCAGTTCCTAACGACAGGAGTTACCCACCTGCTCCATAAATCAGGTAGTACCGCGGAACCCAAAAATTATAGACCGATCACGTGTTTACCGACTGTATATAAGGTTCTTACATCCATTTTGAGAGCTAAGTTTACAATCATGTAGACACTAATTCAATCATGTCTGTCTCTCAAAATAGATGTCGACACGGATCCCGCGGTACTAAGGAGCTGCTCCTCATTGATATGGCTATTAGGAGCCAATAGGTTCGTCGTTCCCGAAAGGATCTTTCGACATTTTGGATAGACTACAAGAAGGCCTATGACTCGTTGCCACAAACATGGCTCATGAGGGTGCTGGAATTGTATAAAGTAGATACAACTCTGCGCACCTTCCTGATGTCATGTATGGGGCAATGGAGGACGGTCCTTCGATATCCAGGATGTCGAAATATCCAGAGGAATAGCGAGCCGATAAGGATCGAGCGAGGCATATTTCAGGGCTACAGTTTGAGTCCGCTTTGGTTCTGCCTAGCCCTGAATCCTCTAAGCACACTGCTGGAGGATTCAGGTATAGGCTATCGGCTGAGAAGAGGTGGTCAGGTTATATCTCACCTCCTCTACATGGATGACCTAAAACTCTTTGCCCCCAACAATTTGCAACTGATGGAGTTACTGAAAGTAACTGAAACCTTCAGTAGCGCCATCAGGATGGATTTTGGTGTGGACAAATGTGCGGTCATGCATGTAAAGCGAGGGGAGAATATGGAATCCGTGGGAACCCAACTCTCGGATTCCATAAACCTTCGAGCCCTCTCCGAAGCCGAAACCTATAAGTATTTGGATATGTCGGAAGATTGGGCATCAATGTTACTGATATGAAGCAATCGTTGAAGGAACGCTTCTTTGGCCGCCTGAAAAAAGTATTTATTAGTCTTTTATCAGGCGGCAACAAGGTGCGTGCCTTCAACGGTTGGGTCATGCCGGTCTTGATGTACTCTTTCGGCGTACTCAATTGGACTCAGACCGAACTTGATGCCCTGGGTAGGAGGGTCCGTACGCTGCTGACTGCATATCGAATGCATCACCCACGGTCATCGGTAATGAGACTGTATATCCCGCGGAAGTGTGGAGTGTATGAAACGCTAAGACCCTCCACAATAGCGAGATATGCAGTCTCAGGGAATATTTCCTAAAAACTGACGTGGGTATGCATCGAGATGTGGTCGCGGTGGACAAAGGCCTCACCCCGCTCTCCTTGACTAAAGAGAACTGGCGCAAGCCTGAAGTACTTGACACTAAAGATCGCATGGAGGTATGGCAGAGTAAGGAGCTTCACGGACGCTTTTTCCGGGCCCTACATGGACCCGATGTAGACCTAATAGCGTTCGTAGCCTGGCTCCGTTTCGGTGACCTCTTTGGGGAAACCGAAGGTTTTGTTTGTGCAATTATGGACGAAGTTATGATGATGAACAACTACCGGAGATTTATTGTGAAAGACGGCACGGTTGACATCTGTCGGGCATGCCACCGTCCGGGAGAATCAATCAGACACATAATCTCCGGGTGTTCTCGTCTAGCTAACGAAAAGTATTTGCATAGACACAACCTTGTAGCCAGGATTAGCCACCAGCAACTTGCTCTGAAATACAGCCTTGTGGAATCAGAAGTGCCGTACAACAGGTGTGCCCGACCCAGTTCTCGAAAATGGACATGTCACACTGTACTGGGATCGATCCATCATCACTGACAGGACTATTGTTGCCAATAAACCTGATATACTGGTGGTGGATCGACTAGAACGGCGTACAATGATCGTTGATATAACGGTCCCGCATGACGGGAACCCCGTGAAGGCCGAGAAAGATAAACAAATCAAGTATCTTGACTTGGCTCGCGAGGTTGTCAACATGTGGGATGTGGACTCAGCGATCATTGTACCGATAGTCGTTACAGCCAATGACTTGATAGCCAAGAGCCTCGACCAACATCTGAGGAGGCTCTCGTTGGGCAGCTGGGTCAAGGGCTTGATCCAGAAAGCGGTACTCCTGGACACGGCTCGCATTGTCAGGAGGTTCCTCTTTCTGGAGCCCTGACCCGGTAGTTTGGACCTTGTTCCCGATACCGGTGGGCTACTATTTTTTATATTTTTAAATGTTTTTATATAATTTTATGCTAATATTTAAAAATGTAATTTATATGTGTATTGAAAGAAATAAAGGAAATAATAATGCCAATATTTTGATCCAACCTGTCCCCACTCGCTGTCCCCCTATCAGTGACGCCCTGAGCCGAGGTTCGTACCCCACAGGGGGTGCCTTCAGCGTGCAGTCGCCTAGTATTTAAGTGTAGTTTTTAAGCCCTGGCTGGAGGCATTAAGTTTATTCTTAATGGCAGCCCCAGGAAAGCCCGGTTAAGCAGTCACGGCTTCTCAAGGTCAACTGCGAGATGCCCGACAAATAAAAAATTAAATCATAGGATTTACCGGTATTAAATAGCGTTACCAACATCGTTACTTCGCTAAAATCTAACAAAAAGAAACATTTCGTGCGACGTTGCCAAACTGAACCAACCGCCTCGCGCGCCTTGCGTTCGGCTCTTCTAAGTGGAGCGGCAACAACGCATGTTACGACGATCGGAAAGATATGAATACGATAAGACTCGCGTTCGCGTCGCGCATGTTTCATATCATTATCATACGGCACACAAACATAGCGTCGCGTACGCCGAACGTACCTAGGTCAAAAGGTGTGAAAAATACATTTATGGGCCGAAAGAAGTTTCAACCTTTCAACTTAAGAGGACTACAAGACCTAAGCGGCCTTGAAAAACGCACGCACACATTTACACAATCGCCGTGAACACCAGCTAACGACGACGGCCATAACAATTATCACACAAAACATATGCGAAGATTGACGGTTTTAGCAAGATTACGCCCGAGTATTCTAATAGATGGCGCGGCAACCGCGCGCAAGTAAGCTCTAGACCTAGTTTCGCATAAGGCGGGAGGAAATGCCCGAGTGTTTCCATTGCGAAGATCGCCCTGAGGACACGGTGGAGCATACGGTGGAGGTCTGCCCGCCATGGGCGGAGCACCGCCGTATCCTCGCGGCGGCGATCGGCGGCGGCGATCTCTCGCGTCACGGCCTGGTCCAGGCCATGGTACTGAGCGAGAGTGCATGGTTAGCCGTCACCTCCTTCTGCGAAGCAGTAATGCTCGCGAAGAGGGAGGCGGCGCACGTGAGGGAGAGGCAGTATATGCGCCCTCACGGCGTAGCCGCCGCGGGAGACGTCATGAGCGTCGGGAATCCCGGCCACCGTTGGCGCTTGCTTGCGGACGGCAAGTAATGGGTAGCTCGCTGTCCGGTAAGGACTAAGCTGCCTCAAAGAGATGTCAGCACCAACCGGTGGGGTCCGCAAGCCACTAAAGAAAAGAGACACTAAAGCTAAGTCCAAGATCATTCTATTAATTGATCCTGTCATCTATATCCACGTACAAGAAGCGAAGACGGCAAAAGAAGTATGGAATAATTTAGCGAAAGCTTTCGACGATAACGGACTGACCAGCCGAGCAGGCCTGTTAAGAGATCTGATCACCACTACGCTAGACGGATGCCAAAACATTGAAGAGTACGTCGATAAGATTATGACTACTGCACACACGGCTCCTACACAGGCGAAATAATAAAAGAGTTAAGTACAAAAGCTAGACTTCACAAGATATTTAAAACAACTAAACTTAGTAGCGATTAAGAAGAATATTCTAAATGCAGAGCGTTTATAAAAAAAATCTATAGAAACTACTCACAAACTGCATCAACATAAAATCCAGTGTCAGTTTGCTAAAGATCCTATGTCATTCTGGCAATACATTCGATCAAAGAGAAGTGCAATAGGCAAGAAAACTATTATAGAAGATGGTGAGCAATTATCGGATAACGAGTGTGCTATACAGTTCGCAAAGTTTTTCGAATCAGTCTACAGCGATCAGCCGCCACAGTTAGACGCTCAGGCGGCGACATACAACTCGACACACTGAGTCTGGAGAGCGTCAGACGTGCACTTGAACGCCTGAAACCGAAGCGTTCAGCGGGCCCGGACGGTATACCGGCATTTCTTTTCAGAGATTGTGGCAGGGTGATCACTCGGGTCATTCCTGTACCCAAAGGTAAGGCGGGATCGGAAATAACTGGTTATAGACCGGTGGCCGTGCTGTCGACGCCAGCCAAGGTGTTCGAGTCTGCTATCTAGCGCTGCATGATGGAGCAGGTGCGTGGACAACTGGCTGACGCGCAGCATGGCTTCCGGCCGGCGTGCAGCACTGCCACCAATCTGCTGAACTTTATGGCGCAGGTGGTGCCGGCGGTAGATGCTGGAGGGCAGGTTGATGCTGTTTATTTTGATTTAAAAAAAGCTTTTGACACCGTTGACAATGACATTTTATTAACGAAGCTCGCAGAAGTCGGCTGCACACCACATCTATTGCACTTCTTCGCCAGCTATTTGCAAGATAGACAGAATTTATGTGAACCAGACCGCTACGTGTGGAGGCGGCGCCGCCCGCCGCTGCTGGCCGTACCAGTTGCCAGGACCAACCTTCTCGCCAAAGTACCACTGACCCGCGCAATGCGGATTATTAACGAACTTCACTGGAAGATCGATGTATTTACATGCCATTTGAGTGAATTCGCAAAAATACTGTTGATTATTTTATGTTATAGTGTAGATTAGACGTTATGTTGTTGTTTTATTTATTTTATATTTTTAGTTTTTATATTTTTAAATATTGTGTATAAATAAATTAACTTTAAGACCGCGCTATCGCATTAGGTATACACCTGTAATGATAGTTGTAAGGGAGATTTTAATAAATAAACTGAGAAACATAGGGTTTATGGTGGATGATGAATGGTAGGGAACCCTACTACTGGCCGGGTTACCAGATCATTATCAACCAATGATTATGGCATTGGAAAGCTCTGGTTTGACAATAACAGCTGATTCAGTTAAAACTGAACTTCTTCAAGATGTTAGAAAAATCAGAGACTATTGCGCTGTATGATAACAAAAATAAATATAATTCGCAGTATGTCAAACAAGCTTCCGACAAAGTGAATAAGCCGAGTAAAGGTCCAAGGTGCTATATATGTAATAAATATAGACATATAAGCAAGAACTGTAGAAAGAAGAAGGAACAAAAATCCCCAACAGTTGGTGCTGACATCTCTTTGAGGCGCGCGTGGAATACAACGCGCCGTCGACCTGGGCTTGGTCCTTACCGGACAGCGAGCTACCCATTATTCGCCGTCCGCAAGCCCGCGCCTACGGCGGCCGGGAATTGGTCTTGGGGTCGCATCTGTGGGACATCGGGTACGACTGGGTGCTGCGCGCCGACCTCCCTGTCGGAGTCAGTGTAGTTTGCTACGCTGACGACGGTAACAGGGTATAACACCCACTTTCGGAAAGTGTCTTAATTAGATTCTAATATGCTAATAAACCACAAAACAAAAAACCTTTTTTTTATTTAATCGATTAGTGCAATAAATATGCATTTAAATTTTAAATTTTCATATTTCGCGCGTAATTTGATGGACGCAGTCTACGCGATATTGGTCTGTGGCTGAGGTGACGTCAGTTTGCTGAGTAAACAATTGCGGTGATATTTTGTATGATAATTAGATAAGATAAGATAATATTTATTTGCTAAAACATGTGTACACATACAAGAATATAAACGTGCATGCAAGATAACATAAAGAAAATTTTACGGGGTCAGACATGTTTGCCACATAAAATGGCGTGCAAATATATGAATAGTCCTGATTGTTGACAATTAATTTCAAGTCAATCTAAATTATTTAAAATGAATTCATCAAATAATAATAATTAAAGTGTCAACGGTAAATAAAAAATCATTCATAAAAAAGTCAATAACAAAAAAATAAAGGTGTGTTTCAGTCAGAAAGAAATTACCTACATAATAGTAAAGTAAACGTATGTCATGAAGTCAAAATAGTATTATTTATATCCAATTCATAAGAATATATTTCAATTGTTTAATTAATACTTAAAAGTCAAAATTCGTCTGCAAGAAAATCTGAGACACTATAATAAAATTGTTGACACAACATAGTTTTTAATTTTTGCTTAAACAAATTTACATTATTTTTTTTTAGTTCCTTTGGAAATTTATTATAAACGACTGGTGCCATATGAAAAATACTCTTATACATTAAGGCAGTGTTCGTTTGGCGAACACATAGACGACTTTCATCTCTTTGAGTACGATTGAAAGCTTCAAATGCTAACAGAAAAAGTTCAGGATTTTGTTTTACGAATACAGCTACTTCAAATATATACAGTGAAGGCAATGGTAAGATATTGTACTTTTTAAAGAAAGGTACACACTTCACGGTAGATGTCAAACCGAACATAGCCCTAATGCACCGTTTCTGTGCCTTAAAGACATGATCTTTGCTGGTGGAGTTTCCCCAAGAAATGATGCCATATCTGAGGAGAGATGCCACAAGCCCGTGATAGGCAGTAATAAGTGTTCCACAGTTTATTTTAAATGCAAGCTCATGTAAGGCATAAGCTGATCGACTCACTCGCTTGCATAATTGTTCAATATGTGGTTTTCAAGTCATTTTATCATCAATATACAAGCCGAGAAAGGAGACTGAAACGATTACATACAATCTTGGGCCTAGGTGTAAGAAGATGAAAGTGGTGTCAATTAATAGCTTATATATTATCAACCTTTCACTGAAAATTCTGCGGATTTTGTCAATCTGAGAACAGAGATATAAGAGATAAAGAGATTAAGTAAAAGTGAGGTTATGTTACAATCTATAACTAACAGCTGATTCCTGAAGTGCAAAATGTGTTCTTTTGCACTAATAGTTATTATATTTACTAGAAAATGTTTGAAATATCCAATCCACAAGCCCGCGGTAAAATCCAAAATAACAATTCCAAGTCAAACGTGTGAGCGATCTTCGTCCAAGGTGAAAGCAAGGGTCGTACAAGGCAGGCAGGGTCAGAATCCGTAAAATACAAAGCAGTGGTCGTGAAAAATGGCGAATAATCGGGAAAGCACTCAAAACGCATCGGAAAACACTAAACGAGTGAGCAAACAAGAACAGTCGGCAACTGTCTAGTGTCAATGTCAGTCAGCTGTCATGTCAGTGACAGACTAAAAATATAAGAGAGATTTGAATCGATATGGAATCGATAATCATTAATATTGGTTTTTCAGTAATTAATTGATATTTGATTTATTAATATGACCTCGTAAGTATATATAGTGCATTTAATTACTTTGAGTTAATTGTTTAGTGCAAAAGTTTTATTTTCGTAACTGTGTAATCGATTATTGAATCGATAATCTCACGAAAACTATCTTTCTCATATTTCTCCGCTTCCAGATTGAGAATTGAAGTGATTTTTCATATTCTTAGATAAAAAAATATGTCTAATTTTTTAGATCATATCTCAACTTATTACATTTGGGCCCACCGTTTTCCATCTCCTTTAAAAGTGTCAGTATCTTGTATTGATTGGTTATCAAAATTTACGTTAAGATTGTTTTGTATTGGTATACGCTGTCTGAAGTTCATTATCTTTGTTTTTCCTAAGTTGGCTTTTAGATTATTTACATTCAACCAATTCATAATACAGGTCAGTGTGCTATTTATGTCATCTTCGTAAGAATTTTTGTTTTTACATTTGACAGTAACAGTGCTATCATCCGCAAACAAAGCTATTGGATTATCTGTAGCATTGGGTAGATCATTGATGTATATATAATAAAAATAGCGGTGGACCCAGGACGCTGCCTTGTGGCACACCGTAGTTTATTTTTCGTTTATGGGACATAAAGGTTTCTTCTTGCTTAGTCAGAACATTCACTTTAGTCACTTCAGTATATTGGATTCGGCCTTTGAGGTATGACTCAATTAATTTAAGAACGTTGCCTCTTATTCCGTAGGTATTCAGTTTACCAACTAATATATCATGGTCAACGTAATCAAAAGCCTGTGTCATATCCATAAAGATAGAGCAGACAGGTATTCTTTTGTCAATATTAGCCATAACAAAGTCTAAAAAGTCATAGATGGCCATGTTTGTGGTTTTTCTGGGTCTGAAGCTTTTTTGCTCTTTTACTATAATATTGTTTTTTTCTCAATAATTATTAAGTTCTTTGTAAATATGTTTCTCAAAAATTTTAGAAATAACTGAAACTAGGGCAATGGGTCGATAGTTTTCTAGATATTCTCTATCATCTTTCTTAAAGATTGGTTTTATGATCGACGTTTTTAGTCTGTCAGGGTAAACACCTGCGGTAATGCATAAATTTAAGATATGGCTAAGGTGAGTAGAGATATTTACAGCAATATATTTAATAACTTTAGTTGCAATTCCATCACAACCAGCACTATTTGTGTTTTGTAAGACTTCTAATAATCTGCAATATATTATGTGGCAAGCATGGTTTCAAAAACATAGACTTTTGTTTACTAGACAATATAAATGAGTTATACTGCGTTTTGTTTGAATCATTCTTTGGCAGAATTTTATCGACGAAATAATTATTAAAAGCATTGGAAATTTCACGGGGGTCAGTTATAGTTCTATCATTAATTTTAAAGCTAGTCACAGTCTCCTTTGGTACGTTTTGTTTTGCTTGGTTTATGATTTTCCATGCCGTTCTACTTTTATTGTCTGACGAATTAATTGAATGATTATTTTGAGCGCGCTGAGTTAATCTTATTATTTTCTTAAATCTTTGTGAATATTGTGTCAGTTTAGTTTTGTTTTCCTCGCTTGGTTTTTTTCTGTATTCCCATAATAGTCTACGTTTTTTTATGCTGCAGGCCTTGAGACCTCGTGTTAACCAGTGAGCTTTTCGACAAGTATGAACAGTGACATTTGAAAGGAAAGCAAAGATCATAAAATAACTTGAACAAATCAATGAAAATATTGGCTACATTAGGATCACAGGTTGTGTAGATTTCCGAAAAAGACAATTTCTCAATATAACATTTAAACTTCTTAAGATTTTCCTCACTATAGTCTCTCCGTTTAATTTTCCAGCTCTTAATCAGGCATACCTTTTTAACAAGACACCTCAATATGTGTGACCAGATAGTGCAAAGTCAATTACTTCTGCTTTACATTTATTGTGATAGTTGTGAGCAAAGTTGTCAATACATGTTTTGCTAACTTTTCTGGTAGGCTCTGTTATCTTAAGTTTTAGATTATAGTTAAGTAGCAAACATTTAAATTCAGATGTAGTATTATTTTGTTTCAAAATGTCAATATTAAAATCACCAGCTATTACAATATTATGCTTATTATAGGTTTTATTGACATATTTGAGCATTTTATCTAATCTTGCAAAGAAGTTGCTTAAGTTAGTAGTTAAAGGAACCCTATATAGACAAATAATAATAACTTTGTAGGCTACCAGTTCTATTGCCGAGCATTCAAAAGTTGAGCGCTCAGTGAATAACAACGATTTCGGAATCGCTTTCCATTGATGTCCTTTTTTTACGTAGATACACGATCCTCCTCTGTTGGAATTACTTCTGCAGAAGTGAGCTGCTAAGCAAAAGTTGGGTATCATACAGATATTTTCATGGCCCGACATCATGAAATGCTCAGTGAGACAAATTACATCAATATCAGTGTTATTGTCTGATAATTCTTGTAAGCAGATCGTTAGTGCATCGGACTTGCTCCTCAGACCTGCAATATTTTGATGCAATATTGATATATACTTATTCCCGAAAAAGCTTCTGTGCAGTGGGCTTCTGCTCGTTGATGATGTTTTGATTCGTAGATAAACCCTCGTTTCTGTCATCTTCATATTGATAGTTAGCGTTAATACATTGTATATAAACAATTGATTTATAAATGTCCTTAAACATGGATTGCATGCCGGAGTTATTTATTACGCCAGTGCGTCTGTCAAACATAGTGTCGTCATATCTTAAATTCTGGTTACTATCCAAAAAGTAAGCATATTCGTGTGTATTTGTATCTAAATACAGTAAATTATTGAAGATTTCCACTCTTGAGTTGTATAAGTAGTTATTGGTGAAGAATTTGAACGTTGGAGTGCAGATAATTATGTTTGTGTTTGTGATGTCTTGCAAAATTTGTCTAATTTGCAAGATATTATCAAAAAGAATTATTTGTAACTTTAAAGTCTTCTTCACCTAGTAATATAATGCAGAAGTCCAGTGAAGTAAAACTAGCGAGCTTTTCTCTGATGCCTTTTAACAGAAGTTGCATACTTCCACGGGGTGTGATGTAGTGACAAAGTTCACAAGTCTTAAAAGTGTTTTCTGCTATATGAAGCAATTTATTCTTATTGTCTGTACTTAAAATGCATATTTTGGGACGTTCCGAGTATTTACCGTCCAAATTATCTCTGCTTTGTTTCATTGTTCTAGTACTATTATTTTCCTCCGGTTTCGGCATTTCTGTTTGTGTTTGTTTGGTTTTATTGTTATAATTATTTTCGCTAGTCGACTTCAGTTTGACTGGACTACTGGACACTCTCTTATTAGGGTCATTATTTTTATTCAAATTTTCATTTAATGTCTTGAGATTACAGTTTTCTAAAGACAAAGCTTCGATTTTTAAGTGAGCGCTCTGTAGATCTAGTCTAAGTGTCGTAATTTGTTCCCGAAGCTTCTTAATTTCATCGTCTTCGTAGTCAGATATTTCCGGTACACTCGTGTCAGTCTCATTTAATGTTTGACTAGTATTTACCTCACTGTCGTTAAGGATTGAATCCGACTTTGTTCTGGTACGGCGGAATGTAATATTATCCAATAAATTCATGGTTATTCAACTAAAGTTTGTTCTATTTTGAAATAAAATCTTATAAAAAGTAAATCAGCTTCTGGGGTTTGAACTTGAGGAACCTCGTGAACACAGTGAATTGTTTATAATTAAAAAAATCGTTATTATTCTACTTATCGTTGGTTTGCTTTTCCTGAATGTAAGATATTATTACTTTAAATTACTTTGGTTACGAAAATAACAAAACTACAAGTTGTTGATTAGTTTATTTAGCGGTATGACGTACTATAACATTGCAGCTACTATTTCATGGTGTTCAAAACAGATTTAAAAAACTGAAATCTTTGAATCTAATTTAAAAATGTATTTTGTTATTTCATGAACTAAAACTCGTTTATTCCCGTTGTCCCCGTATTGCCATATCCCCGTCACGGGGACAGCGGGACGTGATTAAATTTATTTCCAGTTGTCCCCGTAACGTACATTCGGCTAACGGGGACAACGGGAAGTAAACTTTTCACGAGTCGTTGTCCTCTTAAATCTGCATATTTGAACTATAATATTCTTTTTATATAACATTCATTTGATCTAATGTTCTTTTGACCTAATTTTCATGTTTAATGGTCACAGTTCTAACCTAACTCAAATGGCACCTAACCAAATCTTAAAATATTCAATGCATAGTCGAGGGTGGGCTTGGTCGACAGAGCCCCGCTTCGCGGGGCTCCTACTTCTGGATGGTTTATAAAAAATAACCACGAAGGAGATGGCGGGGTCTATTCGCTCGCTTCGCTCGCTCACACGACCCCGCCATCCCCTTCTAACCTAACCTGTCCGAGTCGGGGTGCCCTAAAGTCCAGATTGCATCCAATTTCTACTGGTTACAATAGTTGAGGGTGGTAGGTACGGGGACAACGGGAAGTATTTTTAAATATTTAATTGAAGTACCGCTGTCCCCGTAGGACGGGGACAGTGTACGGGGACAACGGGAAGTATTTTTAAATATTTAATTGAAGTACCGCTGTCCCCGTAGGACGGGGACACGGTGTACGGGGACAACGGGAATAAACTCTAAAAGTAACATTTTCCGACTGCTTTTTGCCTAAGCTATCTCAATAATATATTTTTCGATTTTTTCTCATATAGAGTAAAATACCCTATTGGTAAAGTTATAGAAAAAATACCGGTAGTTCGGTCCCTGGTCGTCAGACATTCGGAACCACGAATGAGGCAGATTGACAGAAAATCTCCGAGGCGTAAGGCCGCCTTTCTACAGGTTAGACTTGTGCATTTAATAAATAAAATATAATTTGAGGAGACTTTACCAAATATTTTAATGCGCGTCAAACAAATTTCCGAATTTCATACGATAAGACCTTCTATAAAGATAAGCGCTTCTCTTACTTTTTGGTATTTCTAAAGTTGGTCAACGGAGAATTTCCATTGTTATCTTTTTACTACGCGGTGCTAATTGATCTCTGTGGTTTGCAATTGATATTCTAAAAAACTTTGTACGCTTGTTTTAAACTGTTTTTACATCTTTATAACTAACCAATTTCCCTTCTTAAACAGCTCTGTTAATAATTGCCAGACGGTCCACAGTTATGTATGATATTATTTAGTAACTGCAATGGCGGATTTTATCAAATTCAAAGATCAAATGAGAATGAACAAGAGAAATTTAAATTTTCTTCACGAGTGTTGTTTTCAAGGTTTTCGAGGGTGCTAATATTGAATTCAAAATAAAAATCCAAGCTACTGGTTTCGAAAATGAAAATACAAGATGGTGGATGCGATTATTTTTTCTCACGAGTGTCGTTGCCATCGTTTTCGAGGGTGCTAAAGTGAGGACACAATTAAGAGTCAAGAAAGCCTTTGTAAAAATTTAGTTATACATATTTTGGTCATGGGTGTAATGTAAGCTAGACAGTAGGTAGTTCAGTCAGCAGTACATACCGGATGTAGGCCTGCGTGTCGACCACGAGATTGTCGAGCTTGTCGCTGTTGATCTCGTCCATGGCACACTCTTCCATGAGCGGTGGGTTGAAGCGGTAGTAGTGGCCAGCCGGCAGCAAGTCGTTCATGACCAGGTGCACACCTTCCGTGTCAGTGGCGGAGTCGAGTATCTTGTTGAACTTGTCCTTCCAGCTGGTGGCCTGCGGCGCGCCGGCCGGCAGCGCGCGCGCCATGTGGCGGTAGTCCGTGTGCGCGGCCAGCGCGCGGCCCGTGCCCACGGACACCACGGTGCCGCGCTGCAGCGCGCGCGCGCCCCACAGCAGGCGCGCCTCGTGCACGCCCACGCCGCACGGGTTGTTCACCATGATGCCGCCGTCCTGCGTAGGCCGAGCACACGTCTTATGACTTCACTCGTGTCTGATTTATATGTCATCGTTTTTGAGATTACTCAAAAACGATGACATATAAATCAGACACGAATTAGTTTAAATAGAACGGGTATTTCTGGAATTTTTCTATTAAGAAAAATTCCAGAAATACCCGTTCTATTTAAACTAATTATTGTGCTAGTATATGTTGGAGAAACCATTCAAGAATCATATCATAGTCAAAATGAAAATCGATATTGGTTACGAAATGTTTTAATTTTCTCGTCATGTGTGTCGTTTTCACGGTTGAGGGCGGGCCTGATGCTCATAGTGAGGTCGAAATGAAAACCTAATAATACAGCTAAAGTGTTACACTTTCATAGTTTTTTGAAGGTGCTGATACTGGTAATGATGTCTAAATTAAAATCCAAGATATTGTTTACGTTTTTTTTGTAATTTCTTGTCATGGGTGTCGTTTTCATGGGTTTCGAGGGCGCTTAGATTTAAACTAAGGCAAATCTCTAATTCTAAGGTCTCTAATTTTGAAGGAATTCGTTTTCTGATCGTTTTGTGATTACCAAAAAGCGTTGTGGTTGTTCTTTTATGACCCACAACGCGAATTTCACGTCGACGCTGTTTTGAAAATCCCGAAAATCCCGGTTATGGCCGAATTATTCACACAATGAGCATTTGTGTCTTTGAACAACACAATTCCCGAACAGTATCCTGGATACTGCCAGATAATTGGAGTGTTAAACAGATTGACAAAGAATGAGAGTTGTAGTTTGAATTTACGGACATTTTAAGTCGATAATGAATCTAGTATGTACATACCTGATGCAGCAGTCCGTCGAGGCGGAACTCGTCGAAGTACGTGGGCGCGGCGGCCGAGGCGCGAACGGCGTGCCACAGGCGTGCGCGCGAAGTGCCCGGGAACACCGAGCGTGTGCGCCAGCCCACCGAATAGCTGCGGAACAGGAACGGCGTCAGCCGCGCGCCCGAGTTCACCACGCACGACACCACGGCCAGCTGCGGGAACATAGCATGAGCTCTACGTAACTACTGAGCGCCTGGTACCTAACGGAACAGGAACGGCGTCAGCCGCGCGCCCGAGTTCACCACGCACGACACCACTGCCAGCTACGGGGACATAGCATGAGCTCTACGTAACTACTGAGCGCCTGGTACCTAACGGAACAGGAACGGCGTCAGCCGCGCGCTCGAATTCTCCACGCACGACACCACGGCCAGCTGGGGACATAGCATGAGCTCTACGTAACTACTGAGCGCCTGGTACCCAACGGAACAGGAACGGCGTCAGCCGCGCGCCCTAATTCACCACGCACGACACCACGGCCAGCTGCGGGAACATAGCATGAGCTCTACGTAACTACTGAGCGCCTGGTACCTAACGGAACAGGAACGGCGTCAGCCGCGCGCCCGAGTTCACCACGCACGACACCACGGCCAGCTGCGGCGACATAGCATGAGCTCTACGTAACTACTGAGCGCCTGGTACCTAACGTAACAGGAACGGCGTCTGCCGCGCGCCCGAGTTCACCATGCACGACACTACGGCCAGCTGCGGGGATATACCTAGTATGAGCTCTACGTAACTACGAGCGCCTGTTACCTAACGGAACCGGAACGGCGTCACACAATCCTCACTTTTGAAAACTTCATGAAAATCCTAATATTTCAAAGATAGAGTTAACGACGTTACATTACATTCGGAGTTGAAGAAAGGGAACTTCGTTCCTGACGGGGGTCCACCGACCTTTTTTTTATTGTAAGAATAATTAAATTTTGGGCATCCACCTAAGAAAAAGTACCAGGTGTGCATAGATTGGAGCGGGGCTTACCTTGGGCGCGTTGTTTCTGTTGCACTGCGTGAGCGTGCAATCGCGCAGGTTGTCTTGCAGCATTTTCTCCCACGCGTTCGTGTCGTAATACGAATGCGTCCACATAAGGCGCGCGCCGCCGCCTGCATACACAAACACACCACAATGTTAGGGTTTTATAGAACACTGGCAGTTCGTACCCATGCTTTATTTTGAAGCAGGGCTTGAAAAAGTTAATAAGAAATCTTTAATTTAATAATTTACTGACAGTGAACTCACCGCCTAAGCCCTGCGTCTGGAACCATGAAATTTTGCACAAGAGTTCTTTAGGTAAGTTATGAAAATGAGCACTAAGGAAGGAATTTTGAAAATTCACCCCTTTAAGGGATAAAAGTTTGCACGGAAGTTAAACATTTTTACCGATGGGAAGTCAGCAGACGGCAAATGGAAAGGGAGGCCTTTGCCTAGCAGCGGGACATGTATTACCTAGCAGCGAGGTGTTGCCGAACATCTCGCGCGACAGCGTGTAGTACATGTGGCGCGCCGAGTCCAGCGTGCCGACGCCGGAGCCGATGACGGCGGCGATGATGGCGCCGGTGCTGACGCCCACAATGTAGTCGAACAGCTGGTCCACGCGCCGCCCCGTCAGCCGCTCCAGGTGGCGCAGCACTTCGATGGCGATGATGCCGCGGATGCCGCCGCCGTCGATGGCCAGCACGTTGGCGCCGGGCCCGCGCGGCGGGCCGCTCCAGCCCAGCAGCGCCAGCGCCTCGCGCACGGCACCGCCTGTCTGGCGCGCCAGCGGCGAGCGCGCGTCCAGCTCGTGCTGCACCCGCAGCAGCGCGCGCACCGCGCCCTCCTGAACACATCAGTCAGTTGCCCATGTAGAAGGCAAATCTCATTCTTTCACCACGATGGCGCGAACCGATCTCTCTTAAGGCCCTTCCCATACGGCTCCTTTAAGACGCCCGGCCGTGGTAGTGGCGAAATTTTGTGCTAACAAAATTTTATAAACTATAGTGCCATCGACATGACGAAGAAGAAAACTATCACCCAAAGGTTAACACAAATGGCCCCTCTTTGAGGAGTGGCTTGAGAGGCGGCATGGCGTCCTCACCTGCCTGCTGCCTGACGCAGGTCCTCACCGGACACGGTTGTTTCGGGAGGTTCCTGTTTCGCATAAGGCGGGAGGAAACGCCCGGGTGTTTCCATTGCGAAGATCGCCCTGAGGACACGGTGGAGCATACGGTGGCGGTCTGCCCGGCTTGGGCGGAGCACCGCCGTGTCCTCGTGGAGGCGATCGGCGGCGGCGATCTCTCGCGTCCGGCCCTGGTGCAGGCCATGGTACGGAGCGAGAGTGAATGGTTAGCCGTCACCTCCTTCTGCGAAGCAGTAATGCTCGCGAAGAGGGAGGCTGCGCACGTGAGGGAGAGGCAGTATATGCGCCCTCACGGCCGTAGTCGCCGCGGGAGACGCCCTGGGCGTCGGGAATCCCAGGCTGATTCCCGGCCACCGTAGGCGCGGGCTTGCGGACGGCGAGTAATGGGTAGCTCGCTGTCCGGTAAGGACCAAGCCCGGGTCGACGGCGCGATGTGTTCCACGCGCGCCTCAAAGAGATGTCAGCACCAAATGGGGGGGTCCGCAAGGGCCGATGCCTGCCAGGGGTGCGGGTTGTTCGAAAGAGATACCGCGGCCCCTGGCACACAGGCAACTGAGTTGAACTGAGGGAACACGGGTGGGTTTTAGTCAGTAAAAGTCTGACACGCCCTCCCGCTCCACCCATAGCGGGAGAAGTTATTTGATGAAATAAAAAAAAAAAAAGTTAACACAAACGATATTGTCTATAATTACAACGGAAGTTGTCTTTAGTTTGTCAAACGACTGTGTTGCGTAACGGTGACTCCCGCGGCTCGTATCAAGCTTGGTTGATGACTGCTGACATTTTAATGGTTAATAGCTTGATAGCCTATAGCTCAGATTATAAAACAAAGGCAGATAGACCGCGTGGAACACCAAGAGTGAGGCCATCAAACCAAATACTCATTCAAAACTGAATACTTTCTCGAGTTAGTACGTCACGAAGCGTTGCATTGTATGTCGTCACTGATAGCTTCAATATATTTTGAGAATAATGCCGTCTTGTGTTTTTAAACATTGCAATAAAAGTTCCCAAAAATAAAAGAAAGTGGATAGAGTAATCTTTTCATAAGTAAATTTTGATTATACATATGTGTATTTGGATATTATTTTACGTGATTTATTTATTTAAACTTCTCGCACACAAAAATGGTACAAAGGCGGACTTAATGCCTTAGGCATTCTCTACCAGTCAACCAAGAATGGTGAAGAAATTAGATGGCAGGTGCTTTGGATGAGAGGAACAATGATAAAAAAAAAACAATAAATATATGAATAAGAATAGAATAAGAATAAATTTATTGAACCAATGTTACAATTATTACCTTATGATTAACTTAACTTAATGTTGGTACGTAACTATTAGTGATTTTCGTTTTGGTCTTTACGGCGGACCCCAAACTAGGCGGTGCCTGTATCTTGGGGACCAGAGATCATAATTAAATATTAATCAGATTACATAACTAGGATAATAACGTTTGTAACTGTGGTTATTGTTCGTGACAGCTTGAAACATAAACCTTTGACTGAAAACATTCGGTGTTGTCAGTTTATATTTAAACATTTACCACTAAGTTAGGGAAATAAGTATAGGATGCAGGCATTTCGATTTACAAAATCTTAATTTCGATGATAGTGTTTTATTTATGGCGTTTTTTGGTTTGGTATGTTTGTATGTATGTAAATAAGAATTTATGTGAAAATATGTGTCTGTTTTTATGTATTGGATGACTCTAATAATAATGATGTACATCAGTCGATTCCCCATATTATCATGAGTATCATGGGTTATATGACCTCACCATAAAGTTAATATAACTACCAAAAACATAATTACGACCCTTCACGACTTCTCTAAATGGCTACTACGGTATCCTCTTATGAAGGTCGTGAAGGCCCAATCCACAAAATATTCCTATTTATGCAGATTCCCAACTGATCCTGTTCTACAAAATGATTAGGTCTCTATCATATTACGTGAAAGCAGACAAGGTAACGATTGACTTCCATCACAATTTTGTGTTGTCTGTTCATCGCATTTCAAAGAAGGTGTAGTAAACACCTTCTTCTTTGCAATGCGATGAACAACGAAAAAGACTGACTATAAAAACTGCATTTTTCTAAGACAATAAATTATTTATTTATGATAATAGAGCTGTTTTGCATTAAAACAAAACAGTTATTATGTGATGAAGAACCACATAGCATTGGCTGAAGAACGCATCTAAGATTTTGCCTTATTTAAGTTAAATAATCAAAGAAAACCATACCTTTCTATCTCCTTTACCTGTGGCTTCACACCATAGCAGCACTTGCGGTGATCTATGGTTCAGCAAGCTGTCACTTGTCAACTGTCAGTTCATAAAAGTCTTCACAACTCATCAGCAAGCACCTTGCTCCAATGCTATGTGGTTCTTCATCACATAATAACTGTTTTGTTTTAATGCAAAACAGCTCTATTATGTTCTTACAAACCACATAGCATTGGCTGAAGACCTGTTTGTTATCTGCTGGTGAAGAATACTCGAAGGATGTAGACGCTATGTGAATTATACATATATTTGGAATTAACGAATATTTCGGTCTGAATTCATAAACTGTTAAAACCAAAAATTAAGAGTTTTCAATCTATTGATCCAAGAAAATGTAGAAACGAAAACATCTTCCATAAACTGTTATAGATAAATGGCCAATCTATTTGCCTTATTTAATATATTATGATTATTTTACATCAGTCATACAAACTGAATTAAAATAGTCATCTCATTGCTAAAGGATAATTGGATCACTGATTCATATCCATAATTAAAACAAGTTAGGTAATGGCTAATGACATCAATATTTCTGGATCTCATACTTACTTTTATAAAGATGTAAGAAAACAATTTTATCATACATGACAAAGTTAAAATTCCACTGAAACTGAAATTAATTCAGGACCTTTTTATTATAATGGTCAATACATTAGTCTTTGCATCTAAATGATCTAAGAAGGGGTATTCAAGTCCCTTCATTAGTCAATAAGATTGACTTACAAAATGTACCCAAACATTTTTAAAAAAATTCATAGGAAATTAAAAATTCTCATATGATAAATCTTCCCTCCCTCTCATAGAAATAAAGTCTTTTGTCCCATCAGTGGGAATATTATAGGCTTGAGACAACTTCTCTTGAGGTAGCCCTTTCTTTTACTACTTTTCAAAAGTATTCATTCTGTATGTCCAGTGGCGTTTCCATTTAAATTTTATCTGTTGTGCTAATCAGTAGTCAGCCTCCCGAAGGCTACCCCAGACGTTATACTTTTTTGGAGGCTCCTCTATCGTAGTTTGTTTAAATCTTTTGAGCAAGTTTAGCCAATAAAAGGCAAAGACAATAAAGGGTATGGTAGATTTTAAGTAAACAACTTGATTATCAATTTGTTTGAGCCACATGGCCGCACTGTTATTCAACATTGCTAAGTTGTGAGATATCTTGCTATATGTATGTAAATCTCTGCCAATCAAGGGGGAAAAATTATCTATCTCACATGGGTTACTTTGGGTAGTGGTTTAGCTATGGCTAATGCTTCTGTCACTTACTAAATGCACAAGAAAATGTTTAGATGTAACATCAGATCTGTTGGTACAGTATTTACAAAATGCAAATAAATAAGTAAATTGGGATCAGGTTATTTAGGACTAATGCCATGCAGTTTACACCATGACATTCAACTATGAATAGGAGCTTCATAAGTAATAAGTGTATCCACGCTTATCTCCAAATATTTTTTAGCCATTTCCTTGTTCTTGTACCAACCACTACCTCTTGCAACCTGACTGCCTTCCCCCCCTCCCCAATTTGCAGGGTAGGTGTTGCAGCTTGTTAGGTCTAAGAAGTTCTTACATAGGTCTTGTATAGATATTGGATCTCCGAGACCTCTCGTCTCCAAGTACGGGAGCCAGATACACTGGGTGCAGTATGGGGCCACTTATACATATAAGCACCCGACCCATCTCCGCGTTCAGATGACTGAGCGCTCAGTTTTAAATTGGGCGAAGAGAACACCCATACTAATCATTGCTGTCACCTCTAACTGAAAGCATTGCAGAAGCTTGCCAAGTCTTCATTTGAGTCCCATATGACGTCCTGTCGCACAACGGCCGACTTGTCAGACGCGAAAAGGTCGATGTCGGGGACGCCCCACTTTGAAAACATGGCCTCCGAGGCCTGGGGCCTAGAGCAACAGGAGCCCATCTGGCTGGCCTGTTCAAGAATAAGCGGTCGGCTAAGCCGTTATAACACTTTTAAACTCCCCGGGAGGTAAACCGCTGATAGAGTAATATCCAGCTAACCAGCTAACTTCGTCATTTTGCAAGTTAGGTTTAAGGGCACTAAGGAAACGATTCCTTCACTCCTCCCAAATATGCGACAAATGTTGCCGTTGGATTGAACTAGAATATGTACTCTCAAGACTGGCTTTTTGGTTGCTTATTACTGCGTTTATGGCAAACATCTCTCCAAGTTCGAGTGCCATTTTTTCTGGTTTGGTCAAGTTCCTGACAAGAGTAGGATAGAATATAATAGTCTTTATAATGTACACCTTATGAATTACAAATATGAAGTGTACAATATTTTACAAAGGGTGGCACAAGACATCTTTTGAATGTAGAGGGTAGCCCCTTCATGTGGACTGCTTACCCTACATCCACTGCATGTGTGGACAAGAAGTGGGTTTCCTTACTCATGTGTAGAGGAACTGAGCTGTGGTTTATCAATAGCCTCTAGCTACCACATGAATTATGGCCAACCAGTAGAGCAATCTTCTTCTATTTGTCTAGGTCTACCCTTCTCAAATACTTTTGAGACTATAAGCATTTCCTGACAAGGATTGCAAAAATTATATATGGAACACCTAAATTTAATACGCTTTGAACTTGATTCAGGGAACAGTCTCGTTTTTTTTTTTATTTTTTTTTATTTTTATTATTATCATCTTCCCTTCCACCTTGCCTGCACACAGGGGCTTATTATAAGTATCAGTGTTCCAAAGAAGGCTGACATGTTCTAACACCTGATGTAGATTTAGAATTGACTTAGGAAATTTATTTGTCAACTAAGCTTTGATATGACTTACCGTCACCGAGACAGAAATCATAAACTGAGTTTTCCTAGTGGGCTAACTCAAAACAATCTGAACTATATTAACAAGAATGCGGATACCACAGGCTAGCAAATTCTCTGCCACTCAGTTGGCTGATTGTCCAGAGAACCCAAGAAAAGCCAATAGGGGTGTGCTGGTCAATTACCGTATTTTTCTTGGTTCTAAAAGACTCTTCGGAGTCGTTGGTGTAGACTATTTATGAAAAGCTACCCTTCATTAACATATAATTACTTTCGTTTTACTTTTTAGTAATATTGGTGTGTAAAGTATTAAAAACAAAAAACATCCACATTTTTTTTTTTTTTTTTATATTGTGGGTTTAATAGAAATTAGCATGAATTATTTTAACTAAACATACTTATTCTCATACTTATCCAACGATGAATTGTTGTGAATATAAACAAATTTAGTGTTGGACTTCCTGTTGTTATCTTCAGTATAAAAACGGAAACGGAACAGAACAGCCTTTAATTCTGAAGTTTTTACATGGTTCTCTAGGTAGTCTGACTTTTGTTAAAAGTATCTTTGCAATGATCCCCATTTATCAAGTTTTTATTTTTATATAAAACAAGTATTACTCCTAATTATAGCTTTAAATAATATATTGTCAGTTTTAAATTGTGTGGTGGATGTATTTATTCCTTTTCTTATTTTGATAGATCAATGGTCTTAATTATTACAAAGTACAGCAGTATAGCATAGTAAATTAATTGTTGTTCAAATATTTAGCATTTCTTAAAACTTAGTTTTGAAGCATAACATTTTTAATTAGCAATTTTAATGTTCTAAATGCTATTTATGTCTGCTAGATTTCAGAGTTCAAAAGAGTTCAGCACTTTGCTGAACCACTGTATACAGCTGCTTGCCACTACACAGCAATAAACAATTAAAATTAAAATACACTTCCAGAAGAACGTTCCAACTACTTCCAAAGGTACAGTAGGGTACTAGCCTATTGGATAGGTTGCTACTTAATTAACAAGTCCTTGTAGACTTGCTTTAACAGCTAGCTCCTTCAGCTCACCACACCCACCCACATTAAGCATCCAACCAAAACTCCCTCTGCGGGAAATAATTAATCTTTAGATTGGTTTAGTGGCTTAAGTCTATACTCTTTAAATTCTAATTCAGTGTGTGACAGACATGGGGTAGATGAGCATAAATTTGAAGTTTTCTTTAATTGGTATTTGGTTTATTTTTATATTGCTTGAAACAGGAATATTGGACAATGGGTTGTCTTAGGAGCGGAGTTTAACCTTATTATCATATTTTACACTGAAATCCTTCAGCTGTAATACTTCTGTCTCTTAAAACAAAACCGGATTGTGTATTATACCACAATGTACTTCCGAAGTGGATTCTAAGCAGAACCAGGTTAGAAGTTTGATGAGTGTTTTGTTAAGAGTGTAATGATATAATATGGAAATTGTGTCATGTTCACAGAAATTTTACACTTACTTGGCTACTTATTCCATTGTAAATGCGTAGGTCCACCTACTGTAAATCTTGCCAATCTGTTCAGTTTGTTGCTCAACAGTGGGAAAACGCTACTTTCTTCCTCCGAGGATGAAGAGCGTTTTTCGCTACTGTCGCACGAGAATTCGTCGCTCAAGTTCGCTACAAACGGTTGCTTTACAAAGGGACCGGTGAATGCGTGTTTATTAAGTGAGCTTTCAATCTCGGATTTCGGCATTTCGCTGACTAACGATCAGCGTAACACTATTTATCACTTACCAAAAACACTATTATTCACTTTCTATAAAGTTTTACCAGAAACTTTACTAATTTTCTAAGAAAATTAACGAGAGAAAAAATTTGACGTCCAATGGCGGCAAAATTTTTAGACGCTATGAACTGACAGTTGACAAGTGACAGCTTGCTGAACCATAGATCACCGCAAGTGCTGCTATGGTGTGAAGCCACAGGTAAAGGAGATAGAAAGGTATGGTTTTCTTTGATTATTTAACTTAAATAAGGCAAAATCTTAGATGCGTTCTTCAGCCAATGCTATGTGGTTTGTAAGAACATAATGAAATATTATGGGTATTCGTGCCTCACTATAATGTTCCGCGCGGTCTAGATGGACCGAAAAAGGCAGATGCCTTTATTCTATAATCTGAGGTCTATAGCTAAGCAATCATTTTCTCGAGTTGACAAAAACTGACGTCAATGTGGTATGAAATATTATGAATAGTATATTAGGTACATGACACGGCAGTTACGGCACATAGCAGTGAGTGCACTCGGTGCTCACGCACCCACTCAACCACAACAGCAATAACAAGCGCGCATCAGTAAACAATACTTGTTGATACAAACACCGAGCGAATATAACAATTATATAATTAGTTATGTCAGCCGCGACTCGAAAGTATTTCGCAACTAAAGTTGCACCCAAAATATTATGCCACCACTAAACAAGAAGTACAGAAGGATCACTTTAGGGCGGTTCACCGAGCAAAATAACCTTTAGCATTCGCTCCCTCTTTGCCGCACCTCAGCGCAACAATACTTCGTAAGCTTTACTGGCGCCATCTGGGGAACAACTTATGAATGCACGTAAAAATCACATTCTTCACAGAATCTTACAATTCACAGACAAGGCCTTCAATAAAATTAAATAAAATTACTTTTATAAGTAAGAAACGTTTGTTAATGCGGATTTCAGACCAACAAAAAAAGAAAGAGGGCGCGCTGCGAGCATCAAAAGTAAAGCCTTAAAACCGTGCTCCTGCAAGTAAACATACACGCTCACGCACACACCTACACTAAAACTAGTGATGTAAAAAAAATAATCGATTATAGGAGAAATCGATTAAAAATGGACTTTTTTCAACAAAAATCGATTTTTATAATCGATTTACATATTATAAAAAATCAATTTTTATTCACTGCCGATTTTTTTCACCTAGATTTTTTCTCTTTTGTTCCAAGAAAATTTGAATTTCGCGGGCTACCACTACACTACATTCACCTTAAGAAATGTCTTCCTGCGAAAGCAGAAATGTTTTCTTTGTGTGAAGTCTTGTTGATTAAAATGAATAAAACTGAGCTGTGATAGAGTGATTATCGAACTTTCAAGCGTTTCATTTAATCTATCAAAAAATTAAGAAAAAATCGATTGTTTTAATAACATCGATTATTTTAATAACATCGATTATTTTAATAAAATCGATTATTTTAATTAAAAAAGTCGATTTTATTACTAAGCAAAACAATAGATTAATTAATAATTGATTTTTTATGTATGCTGTCACATCCCTAACTAAAACAATGCTCAACGGTCTTAGTACGTCACGAGTCGTCGTCAAGTTAACATAGATTTAAAAAAAATATATGCCGTCCTGTGTAGTGAAAAATTGCAAAAACAACAGCAAATCACATAAAAAGTCTCACGAAATCACTTTTCACTTGTAATTACTTGAAATAACATCGTTTCTTTATTATTAAACTATGAAATTTATATTACTTGAAAAAAAAAAACCTCAAAGAACGAAAGCAGTGACATAAAGTGCGGGGGCTGCCATAATACGATTTAAAATTTTCCCATCCGATTAATACATATACATATAAATATGATTTCTTACTTCGAGTGATATTCCCATTTTCTCTTTTTATGTATTTCATATTTTAGGTTTCTAATTAATAATGAAATAAAAAATAAATGGATAGTAGCTATAAGAAATTGAAAAATATTTAAATATACGATTTCACCAAGTTTCCAAACTAGAAACAATTTCATAAACCATAGTCTAAAAGGCAGCAATTTAAAAAAATACTCAACATCAAGGTTTTTAAAAGGGAATATTTTTTTCTTCGTTATCTTTATATTACGTTTTCTTTAGAGTCAGTGATTTTATTATGATGGACTTTTGAATTTAATATAGTGGATTGAAAAAATTAGTTATATTTTTTTGGAATAGAAGTCCTTTTAAACAATTGAGGTACGATACCATATTCAACAATATATTCTTACTCGTACAATATTATTCTAGTTCCTACCCACACAAATATCTCCAAATTATATGGAAAAAAATTAACAAATGGCAACCCTTCGATACACATATAGAGAAAAAGGTGGCTCCAGTTTTAATGTTCGCAGCATGCTGTCTATCTTTTTTTGTTGGTCTGAGATGCGGATAAAAACATTTTGGTCTTGAATTCAGTGAATCTTTATTATTATTAAAAAAATATAATTAAATAAAAGTAAATATAATTACCTATTTCATTTTTGAATGATTAATTGGTCCAACCTTTCGCTATTTCGAAAAACAGAGACAAAGAGACACCGCCAATAATGAGAACAAACTGAAAATCCAAGAAGGTCATGAAAATTTTCGAATTTTCCATCATGGGATTAGTTTTGAGGGTTTTTGGGGGTTCTAAAGCCGATGGCGGGGTTAAACTTACAACCCAACATGGCAGCCAAGAAAATAACTTTGTCTGCGATGTCTTGTTTATGCATTTTTATTTAACGTTTGAGCCGTCGTTGGGTTTTAGTTATTAACTTTCTATTTATTAACATAATTAAAGCGCATAACACTGAATGATGTTTGATGTAGTAGTGCCTGTACCTTGATGGCGTAGTCCCTGGCCTCGGGGTAGCAGTGCAGGTGCTCGACGAGGCACTCTGCGCGAGCCAGCACGCTCTCTGCACTCGCGGCCGCAACCACCGCGCTGATCACGTACGCCGTGCGCGAGTGGATCGACGACTGCACAAACAACATACAGCAACATCATAAATATTAGTGTATAAGAAGAACTACTAATGTTCCTATAACATACAACCAAAATGTACCTAATATATTACCTATCCGCCACCTTGCTGAAATTAGTATGATCAATTCCCGCAGACAAACCGTTAAAACGGGTTTGTGGGCATAGTTTTAAGTACAAGTCTACTGTAATCTCTTTATAATCGATTTAATAAAAATTGCACATTGATCCTAGAGCGCTGATATATTTTTTTCTAATGTTGTGGCAATAATAACAAATGAGACAACAAAAAATATTACTGTCGTACCTACCTCAAATAATGTTTCGTAAAAGATTTTTTTTTTTTTTATGGAAATTATTACATTTTATTTAATTTCTCAAAAACGTTAAACGATGCCGAGATAGCAATCATATACGAGTATTTGGCGGGATTGCGTTGGAACATGTCGCACGAATTTTCATGTTCATGAAATTTTGTGAAATAGCGAATTAAATTGTCTAATTTTGCCAGTGAATTATTCAATTTAGTTACGTGTGAGTGCACAAGTGTAGTGATGGTGAAGATAAGTGGCTGACGTGGACTTTTCGTGTTCCCCCCAAAAACTCCTACTAGGTTGTTGTAAAGTTACTACCGCTTTACAATAACTTTGATTTGACTAACTAAAGACGACTATGAGTGTTTTGTAACTTCGTGCCCGATATCGGGCCATTTACTTCATCGAAAATTAAAATTACTTGACACTGGCTAAATGCACAAACCGTGTGAACCCAAAACCCAAAATTAAAAAAAAAACATGCTCCATTTTTATAAACAATAGGTCCGCTGGCCAGCAAACCCCGACCGACCCTTGCTCGTTGAAGCGCCAGCCCGCACCGCAACTGAGCCAGTAGCTTTAAATTCACCGATCAATAGGTAATAATAATGCCAATATTTTGATCCAGCCTGTCCCCAATAACAGCTGTTCCCCTATCAGTGACGCCCTGAGCCGGGGCCCGTACCCCACAGGGGATGCCCTCAGCGTGCAGTCGCTTAGCTTGTAATATTTTAGTTTGTAGCCTTGGCTGGAGGCGTTAAGTTAATTCTTAATGGCACTCCCAGGAAAGCCCGGCTAAGCAGTCACGGCCTCTCAAGGCCAACTGCGAGATGCCCGACAAAAAATAAATAAACTGGCCAGCAAAATGTAGCTTCGACGCGAGTTTGCCAGACTAGGAAGATGGCCACCATTCATGACGTATCAAGATACCTACGCTCCGCTCGCCTCGCGCACACCTCAGTGTACAGTTAAAGGTTGCGATTAGACGTGTTCCCACATTTACTGGGGCTTTAGTCTGCTATTTTTATAAATTCGTCATTCCAACACGATCCCATTGTCATTAATTTGTCATTTTGCTAAAAGTTCGTAATCTGCTAAATTCATAATCGTCGATCATTGGTCGGTCAATAGTCTCCGAGTAATAGAATTGTGTCATATTGGAATTTTCGTATTGCCATTATTGTAAACTCGTTAGGTACCTAGTAGAAATGTTTTTCGAAAAACTACTACTAAATTTGAACATTTATTCATGCCAGATTTCATTTATAATTTTTTACATATTATTTAATAGTGTTATCATTAAGTACGAGATTGCCAATAAATGCCATTTCTTTCAATGGAGTGTCAGTGGCTGACCATTGGAAAGTCATAATGACGCCATTACATTAGTAGATTACCAAACTTGTCAAAATCAACAATTATGAAATCAATGATAGACCATTCTGACACTACTGTAATAGCAGACTTGAGGCCCTGTACGCTTGCATAAATACTTCGTTTATAAACTATTTTTTCTGTTTTTTAAATCTTTGGATTTTCAAATCCAATATTTCGTTTGTTTGTCTTGTTGTTGTTGTTTTGTTTCGTCAAATTCGTTTTTGTATTTTTTTTATTTTCAGGTCTATTTTGACCTTGTCTTTTTCTGTTTACGTAAAAGATCTTTTTCACTTCTCATGCTCTAAAAGTACGCCAATATAGCCCTACGAAGCGGGACTAAAGTGGCCACTTTAGTCTCTAGGGAGTGAAAAGTAATTAGTTTTTTAATTTCCTTTATGTGACATAGACAAACTCAAACAGCCAGTAAATATACTATTATCTGTGAGTATACTATTATCTTCATTGCGAAAATGTTGAGTTTTAGTTCCATGGTTTTTGCCAAGGTGGCGCCATGTGTTTTAAATTGTTAATCTGTCACTGGTTTAGAAGAAAAAAAATTACCGCTAAAGTTTCAGAATTTTTGTCGAGTGTAAATTAGTTCGGTTTTAAATAAATTTATTAAGAATGTCTTGTGACAGTGAAGAGTTTGACGTCGAGCAAAGTGCAAAAGACATAATATATATTGTGATTTTTATTTTATTATGTAATATTTATTAAATGTGTTTGTACTAAATTGACTATTTTTCTCGCACTCAAAGTGAAAAGTACAGTTTGCACCTCGAGACTAAACGCCAACTTAATATACTCTCGTAACCACCTCTGGTATATTATGGCTTCGTTTAGTCCCTCGATAAATATAAAATATACTATTAGTTTCCGTTTTGTTGTCGACTTTCCTTAAAAAATATAGAATGTCTTCATTTGTCACCAACTTAAACTTGTATGTCGGTCTTAAATCAGAAGGTGGTTTTCAAAGTATTGATTTTTTATTTAATGTTCTTATAGAACGTATTTGTTTTGAATTGTCTTCCGGAAATTTGAGTACAATTAAGACATTTTGTCGTAATTTTTCAAGTAATATCTCTAAAAGATGGTCTGCTTCCAGTAGAGCCCAAAATACATTTTTACATAAAAATTCAGGCTGGTTAGAATCCCAAATTGCGTGGATAAAAGGTGAAAATATCGATTTAAACAACATTTTTACTATTACCGAAGAAGATATTCTAACTATTGATACCCAAGTTACTCAAAATACTCCTTCTTCAAGTTGTGGTACTAGTAAAAAACCTTTTGTTGATTTATCTGATAAGCAGAAGAAAAGGCGTTCTCTTACTCTTCTAGATCATACTGAAGAGGAACTAGTTTATGCATTATGTGCAAAATTAAAAGAGTGTAAAAAAACAAAATTAGCAGCTATAATAAACGAACTCAGTCAAAATGAGGAAAAATTTGAAATTGTAAATAAAGTAGTATTCGCTGTAAAAACTGTAAATCCGAGTTTACCTGACTATAAAGCATTGGCGCTTCTCACTCAACAAATTTGTCAAAATGGCAATACCGAAATTTAAGATTCGTTCCTGCTTCAGAGAATATTTTTGGTCTTCCGTCGTATCATAAACTTCTGGACGCTAAAAAAACTTGTTATCCTCCAGAGATAGACATAACTGTAACTGAATCTGATGCTAAGATGAAATTACAATCTCTCCTTGATTTGACCACCAACAGGATATTCAAAATAATTCAGGACAGCTCCACAGACAAAAAATCGTCAAAACTGATAAGCAAATGGGGTTTTGATGGGTCATCTTCTGAAAGTAACTACAAGCAAAAGTCACAATCCGGTACAGTAATAGGGTATTACACTCATTTTTGAAAAGTGTCTTAATTAGATTCTAGAGTGCTAATAAACCACTAAAAAAATACAACATTATTATTCAATCGATTAGTGCCATAAAAATGCATTTAAATTTTACATTTTCAAACTTCGCGCGTAATTTGACAAAAACGCTGGACGCAGTAGACGCCATATTGCTCTGTGGGTATGACGTCAGTTTGCTAAAAACAAATGCGCTGATATTTTGTATGACAATTCTTTATAGTTTAAAAATGAGTTATTTTACTACTTAGCGTTGGTTTGCTGTTCCTGAATGCAAAATAGTATTTAAATAAAAATTACTTAGGTTACGAAAATAATAAAAGTACAAAGTTGCTCAGTTGACATGCCGAATGACGAAATAACATGTCGACTACTATTTCATGGTGTTCAAACACAGATTAAAAAAACTGAAATCTTTAAATTGCATTTTAATTATTTTTTTTGTTGTTTTATGAACTAAAACTAACATTTTCCGACTGCATTTTGCCTAAGCTATCTCAATAATATATTTTTAGATTTTTTCTCGTATAGAGTAAAATACCCTATTGACGATTCTTCAGTTTTCATGATTAGTCTGGTTCCTTTTCGTTTAGAAGAAGAGAGTAGTAATGTCTTATGGGAAAATTCTGCTCCCTCTTCAACGAACTACTGTCGTCCAATTGGTTTCATATTTGCAAAAGAAACTAACGATTTGATTAATAAGGAGCGTGCTTTCTTGGAGAAAGAAATCCGAAATGTTGTTCCCACAATTGTTGATAATTTTAATATAACCCATGTTTTGTACAGATTTAACAGGAACCATGCTTATGTGATAAAGTTGAAAATCTATCAAAGAAATTTGTCAGATTGGGGTAACTTGATGTGCTGGCGTATCTACATGACTATGAATGATGGGAAAATTTCCACTGTGATTTCCAATACTTCTTCAGCAGCTGTTTGAAATATTTGCAATACTCCTACTCCTACTAGCAAAATGAATGACTTGGGACTTTGTATCCAATAGACCCTTTAGAGAAGATATGTATAAATACGGGTTGTCTTCACTTCTTATGTGGATAAGATGTATGGAATGTTTTTTACACATTTCGTACAACTTAGATTTCAAAAACTGGGCTGCACGAAATGAGGATAAATTGTTAAAGGAAATTTAAAAAAAATATGACCCGAGAAGAATTCCGGGAGACAACCGGTTTGTTGATTGACATAGTGAAACAAGGATTTGGCACAACCAACGATGGTAACACATCAAGAAGGTTTTTCGAAAATTATGAAGTATTTGCTGAAATAACGGGCAAACACCCTGATTTAATCAAGAGATTTGCAGTTATCTTACAATTTCATCTGGGCAACTGATTAACACTAATCTTTTTAGACAATATTTTAGAGAAACAGCTGTGCTCTGTCAACTTATATCCATGGTATCACATGCCTTCAAGTGTCCACAAATTGCTGATAGACGGTGCTGACATTTGTGACACTTTCTCTTTTATCCTGATAGGCATGCTTTCTGAAGAAGCTTCCGAAGTCAGGAATAAAGATTTCCGGAATGTTAGAATGGCACATACAAGAAAAATCGGTAGAGTTCAGACTAATTTGGACATTATCCACAACTTTCTAATAAGCTTAGATCCCTACATCAGCCACATTAAACCAAAGTTTACACGTTTACATAAACAGTTATTCCCTGAGGCTAGTGCGTTGATCGTGAACAGTGATTCGCTTCCGTTGGAAAACGACGATATAGAGATTCCTCAAGAAAATATTGACCCAAATATTTCTTTGGTGTATCGTGATACGTCATTAATTGTAGCTATCTTATCCAGCAAACCTTTGAATAAAATAAAATCTGAAGATAGGGCATGCCCGTACTATCTTAGTTCAATAAACAGTCCTACTAAACTACATTTATGTTACGCCAGACACACATATTTGTAAATAAAGATACGCATCTCATGTCAATCCAGGGAACGTTTATTGTTTAGCCGTGAAATTTTTCGATATTTAGGCTATTAGCACGTATAATTCGTCGGATAGCTAAAGTCAATTGTGTGGATGAACCTAATTTTAGGTGCGCGTTTTTGTGAAGCTATTGCCATATTTTCAGTTTTATTTTAATCAAAACGGCAAACTAGCGTCAAATTCATTTTGCTGGCCAGCGGACCTATTGCACATAAAACAGCGTGTTTTGCGTCTACAAACAGATTTGTTTTAAATAATAATAAAATTGTAATTAACATGTGGTTATCCGATAACCTTTACCTTTCTACAAAACAGTTTTTGCCTAGATGTCCTAAATTCACCACAATTCATGAAAATTAAGTGGTGGCGCTAGTGGACGAATAACTTCCTATTAAGGCGATCCTAGTCCACATTTTTATACGCTTTATATTAGCTTCCCTTGTATGTCAGTATGTCAGTATGTAACCGACTCCTTTGAGCGCGATTTTGACCCACTTTAAACGGTCAGATTTCATTGAAACTTTGTAAACTTGTCGAGGACCGATGACAATTCAATAATTTTTAAAAAAATTGAGAAAAAAAAACACACGTTTTGTAGTTAGCAGAACTAAAAAATAGAAAATAAATAATAGTTTAAAAAACTAAAAAATACGCTTTAAAAACCAAACTAAAAAGGAGAAAATATTTTCTCCTTTTTAGTTTGGTTTTTAAAGCGTATTTTTTAGTTTTTTAAACTATTATTTATTTCCATACAAATTTCTGAAGTAAACACTTCAGAAATTTGTATGGAAAAAATGTGGCATATTTTACTTTGGATGTGCTATATCAGAAAGTGGAGTAAAACTACTGCACTGTCTGACATGGCACATCCAAAGTAAAATATGATATCGTTTTGTCTCATTAATATTAATATTGTCTGTACGAAAGCAGAATACTAAAATAAAAACCCATTAAAAAGTTAGGAGCCAACAAAGATTTGTTTTTCTTGCTAATTTTACTTAAGTTTGGTAGTGTTTAAGTAAAGCAGTGTAAAATCTCCAAAACCAAGTCGGTACCGACAAAGTTCAATTATCGAAAAGTTCAATAAACTTTATTGGTCATTGATTTATGCATTGGCTTTTTCATAAAACCCGATCTTCCAAAGGACTTTTCTTAATTTTTTCGCAATTTTTTGACTATAAATGATCCTGCATCTTACTCAATAACTTTGTGCGTGTAGACTAGCGTCTAACTGCTCATCACTGATACTATATCTGTCGGACACGAAGCCTGGTGAAACAGCGTGATTTTTAGCCAGGCCCATCAGTGAGTTCGAGCCCGCGACTAGGTTCCCCTTAAGGCCCATAGTATCCTCATCTCCCGTTTGTATGCTAAAGCACGACTGCCGCCCGCGCCCGCGCAGGGCACCTCTGAGCCTTTATCTCAAAATGGGGATATTCCTTTGATTAATTTACAATTGTGCTTCGGCGATTCTGTGGTACCTCTAACTATCTATTTTTCAGTGTATTTTTTTTTCCAAATAACGAAGCCGTTTAGTAGGAGTATGGAATAGAAGCCAAAATATTGCGTGTTGGAAAATATTTTTTTACAGCAAAAGTATTAACCATACAAAAAAAGTACTTCGGGCAAAATGATCTATATGAATCTATAACAAAATCATATATTTTTCAAATCTTCAAGACAAGCCGTTAATGAGCAGTAGGGTTCATAAAGTGACCGTGTTACGCTACCGAATGGGACGTAGGCCCTTAAGTGTGAGTTGTTATCTACGTTGTTAATGTCAACAGAGATCCTATTTTTAACGTTCAACTCGTACCAAACTACAGTTTGAGTAGTAAAAATACTGTATCTCCAAAGTATGCAGAAATAAGCAAATAGTTTCGTCGAGCGAATTACTCTTATGAGTAATTCGCTCGACGAAACTAATTATTATTAATTAGTTTTCTAACATATATGATTGCCATCTCGACAACGTTTAACGCTTTTGAGAAATTAAATAAAATGTATATCCCCAAACAAAAAAAATATATTTACGAAACATTATTTGAGGTACGAAAATAATATTTTTTAGTCTATTTCTTATCACTGCCACAACATTAGAAAAAAATATCAGCGCTCTAGGATCAATGTCCAGTTTTTATTAAATCGGGACCAGTGTGCGTCGCCGCGAGTCCCTCAGGGAACTATTTGAAAGGATTAATATTATGACGGTACCTTGCCAATTAATTTATGAGAATATCATGTAGGTATGTAAGAAAACATTACACACTGTTCTATATCTTTTTAATAAAATAAGTGATAGACATCATTTTAATACTAGAAACAAAGACAAAATACATCAAGAATTTTTCAGATTAGCTAAAGTACATAGGTACATCTTTTATGGGGTACTGTGTTAAATGTTATAACAAAATACCTTATGATATATATTACAATTAAATGAAAGGAAATTTAAAAGTCATATTAAACTGCAGCAAGTAAACTTTGTAAACAAGCGTATTACAAATTAGAGGATTATATCCAAGATAAGAATGCTTGGTAACATGCTGGCCCTGCTCCATAGGATAATCTATGAGTCTAGAACTCTAGACAAAATCAAACTGGTTGCTTATTGAATTGTATAAGATCTAAGCGTACAAACACGAACAGCGACTTTGTTTTATAATATTTATATACAAGGATAACTCAAACTCAAAGCATTAATTTTAAATAAACCAATTACAGGCACTTTTGAACTGTCAAGATAATAACTACTGTTAGCAATATACACTTAGTTTAAACGATGAAAGTTCCCTGACATGTCACAACACACGACACTTCGCACGACATGCCTGCAACACCGCAGTTGCCTCGATCAGCGGATTTACAATTCCGCCATGTGTTTCTACTCAGATTTGTTTTTAGAGAGTGACTAATCCCGAATCTAAGAAAAATATTTGGTTCATAAACCTATAAGATATTTTGCACTTGGTCATCATCATCAATCATCATAGATCCTAAATAGCTTAATTTGGGAGTAAGTGATTGATATAGAGTAAAACAAACAAACAAGGTTGCTTGACAACCACGTTATGTAATCAACTACTAGAGAGTACTAGAACATGGCGTACTCTTAGATCGTGTTCGAAACAATGCAATGTCTGCGGATGGCAAGTTGCCAGCCAGTAGCCACTGAGTGCTAGCGGGCGCGACACATTCATCGTTTCTAAGGTTTACTCTCAAATCTGAAAATGTACCTCGACTGGCTGACTGATCATGAAACATAACATCATGCCTGAGTTCCCCGGAGAGGTAGGTAGAGGCTAATAGTACACCCACATTTTGCTAGTTATGTTCAAGTCCCATGGAATAGATAAGATATAATTTGTAGCTACAAGACTATATCCCAATATTTTGCTAGTTATGTTCAAGTCCCATGGAATAGATAAGATATAATTTGTAGCTACAAGACTATATCCCAATATTTTGCTAGTTATGTTCAAGTCCCATGGAATAGATAAGATATAATTTGTAGCTACAAGACTATATCCCAATATTTTGCTAGTTATGTTCAAGTCCCATGGAATAGATAACATATAATTTGTAGCTACAAGACTATATCCCAATATTTTGCTAGTTATGTTCAAGTCCCATGGAATAGATAAGATATAATTTGTAGCTACAAGACTATATCCCAATATTTTGCTAGTTATGTTCAAGTCCCATGGAATAGATAACATATAATTTGTAGCTACATGATATAGTCATATCCCAATATTTTGCTAGTTATGTTCAAGTCCCATGGAATAGATAACATATAATTTGTAGCTACAAGACTATATCCCAATATTTTGCTAGTTATGTTCAAGTCCCATGGAATAGATAACATATAATTTGTAGCTACAAGACTATATCCCAATATTTTGCTAGTTATGTTCAAGTCCCATGGAATAGATAAGATATAATTTGTAGCTACAAGAGTATATCCCAATATTTTGCTAGTTATGTTCAAGTCCCATGGAATAGATAAGATATAATTTGTAGCTACAAGACTATATCCCAATATTTTGCTAGTTATGTTCAAGTCCCATGGAATAGATAAGATATAATTTGTAGCTACAAGACTATATCCCAATATTTTGCTAGTTATGTTCAAGTCCCATGGAATAGATAACATATAATTTGTAGCTACAAGACTATATCCCAATATTTTGCTAGTTATGTTCAAGTCCCATGGAATAGATAAGATATAATTTGTAGCTACAAGACTATATCCCAATATTTTGCTAGTTATGTTCAAGTCCCATGGAATACATAAGATATAATTTGTAGCTACAAGACTATATCCCAATATTTTGCTAGTTATGTTCAAGTCCCATGGAATAGATAAGATATAATTTGTAGCTACAAGACTATATCCCAATATTTTGCTAGTTATGTTCAAGTCCCATGGAATAGATAACATATAATTTGTAGCTACAAGACTATATCCCAATATTTTGCTAGTTATGTTCAAGTCCCATGGAATAGATAAGATATAATTTGTAGCTACAAGACTATATCCCAATATTTTGCTAGTTATGTTCAAGTCCCATGGAATAGATAAGATATAATTTGTAGCTACAAGACTATATCCCAATATTTTGCTAGTTATGTTCAAGTCCCATGGAATAGATAAGATATAATTTGTAGCTACAAGACTATATCCCAATATTTTGCTAGTTATGTTCAAGTACCATGGAATAGATAACATATAATTTGTAGCTACAAGACTATATCCCAATATTTTGCTAGTTATGTTCAAGTCCCATGGAATAGATAAGATATAATTTGTAGCTACAAGACTATATCCCAATATTTTGCTAGTTATGTTCAAGTCCCATGGAATAGATAAGATATAATTTGTAGCTACAAGACTATATCCCAATATTTTGCTAGTTATGTTCAAGTCCCATGGAATAGATAAGATATAATTTGTAGCTACAAGACTATATCCCAATATTTTGCTAGTTATGTTCAAGTCCCATGGAATAGATAAGATATAATTTGTAGCTACAAGACTATATCCCAATATTTTGCTAGTTATGTTCAAGTCCCATGGAATAGATAACATATAATTTGTAGCTACAAGACTATATCCCAATATTTTGCTAGTTATGTTCAAGTCCCATGGAATAGATAAGATATAATTTGTAGCTACAAGACTATATCCCAATATTTTGCTAGTTATGTTCAAGTCCCATGGAATAGATAAGACATAATTTGTAGCTACAAGACTATATCCCAATATTTTGCTAGTTATGTTCAAGTCCCATGGAATAGATAACATATAATTTGTAGCTACAAGACTATATCCCAATATTTTGCTAGTTATGTTCAAGTCCCATGGAATAGATAACATATAATTTGTAGCTACAAGACTATATCCCAATATTTTGCTAGTTATGTTCAAGTCCCATGGAATAGATAAGATATAATTTGTAGCTACAAGACTATATCCCAATATTTTGCTAGTTATGTTCAAGTCCCATGGAATAGATAAGATATAATTTGTAGCTACAAGACTATATCCCAATATTTTGCTAGTTATGTTCAAGTCCCATGGAATAGATAAGATATAATTTGTAGCTACAAGACTATATCCCAATATTTTGCTAGTTATGTTCAAGTCCCATGGAATAGATAAGATATAATTTGTAGCTACAAGACTATATCCCAATATTTTGCTAGTTATGTTCAAGTCCCATGGAATACATAAGATATAATTTGTAGCTACAAGACTATATCCCAATATTTTGCTAGTTATGTTCAAGTCCCATGGAATAGATAAGATATAATTTGTAGCTACAAGACTATATCCCAATATTTTGCTAGTTATGTTCAAGTCCCATGGAATACATAAGATATAATTTGTAGCTACAAGACTATATCCCAATATTTTGCTAGTTATGTTCAAGTCCCATGGAATAGATAAGATATAATTTGTAGCTACAAGACTATATCCCAATATTTTGCTAGTTATGTTCAAGTCCCATGGAATAGATAACATATAATTTGTAGCTACAAGACTATATCCCAATATTTTGCTAGTTATGTTCAAGTCCCATGGAATAGATAAGATATAATTTGTAGCTACAAGACTATATCCCAATATTTTGCTAGTTATGTTCAAGTCCCATGGAATAGATAAGATATAATTTGTAGCTACAAGACTATATCCCAATATTTTGCTAGTTATGTTCAAGTCCCATGGAATAGATAAGATATAATTTGTAGCTACAAGACTATATCCCAATATTTTTCCTAACAGCCAAGATCACTATAGTATAAAACAGGCGATTTGAGTTAAGTCGTAAAAGTAATTCTGAAAAACATTTCCGGATTATTCACAATCGCACGACAATGTATGCACAACAACCTCAAGGCCGTTCAAAAATTGCGTCGTATGTTTTATGTTTTGTCAAACTTTATCTCGATTGTCATTCCTCCGAACTGATAATAAACTGATAGGGGTGTCCCCCACGACGCACATATAGCTCGTATTGTAGATCAAACGATAAAACTGCACCTCAGCGTACTAGTTCTGCGCAAGAATACTGCGTACTTTGTTATACATTGTATAGCATTTGTATTGAATGTATGCTCTCTGGTAGCAGTGGTAACTGGTAAGTGCATAAACATGTTTTGTTCACGGTTTCCTTCTCACACACGTGCTAATCAATATGCGTACAATTTATACAACGTTTTCATTTAAACTTTAATTGGTGTGGCTCAAAACATCCCTCAAATTTTTGGTTTTTATAAGAAGTTGAAGTTATTTATTATTAGTAATTTCGCACTTTTTGCAAACTAGACATCTTTGCTTGTTTGATCATTCACGTAGGCTACTTTCTTCGTGTGATTTTTAATACTTATGAGAGCGCTGTACTAGTCTTCCGGCTAGTAGGACAGAAAGTCGCCCCCGCCGCATCTGGCTCTTCGCCGAACATGACGTAAGCGCGACCCATTTCTCTTATTTATTTATAATGTCCACGATAAAATCCCGCCGCGATATTTTTACGTCCGCGCGAATGTGGTCTACGGCTAAATTGTAGCGATCGATATAGCGAATTTCATTTCGCGCGCTCTCTGTAGCACGGCGAGACGTCGACGTCGAGCAGTGTGCGAGAGAGAGCGTGCAAGAAATATTTCGCCTTATCGCGACAGTGTAACTGCCGCATAAGGCCCTGGTGACTTTAAATATTGTCGTTATGAGCGATAATAGTTCTTATTGCAATCCGATACAGATTAAAATTTGATATTGAATAATAAATGAGCAAGCATTGTCGTAAAAATGCAAATAAAATCGTATGAAATTAGATATTAACGGCCTTATTCATATGAAGTTATTGAACATCTAAACAGTTGCTAATGTCTGGTTTTCAAAGAGAAACCAGACATTAGCAACTGTTTAGATGTTCGATAACTTTTTATGAATAAGGCCGTAACCATTTAAAATAAAACATCAATGGATGCACTTTGGCATTTGGAATTTTATGGTATATTTTTAATTAAGTATAATTATAATTGTTATTGAAGGGATAAACTGATTTTAAAGATAATTAAGAGGTGACTTTGATGATTTTTTTGATGCATTTTTTTTTTTTTTTTTTCAGGGTGGGAAATCATCAAATGACTTCTCCCGCTCTGGGTGGAGCAGGAGGGCGTGTCAGACTTTTACTGACTAAAACCCACCCGTGATCCCTCAGTTGCCTGTGTGCCAGGGGCGACGGTATCTCTTTCGAACAACCCGCACCCCTGGCAGGCATCGGCCCTTGCGGACCCCACCAGTCCGGCGCACCAGGACACATGGCACGCCGTGACCACCCCAGGAACCAAGTAGCACAAGGGCCCCAGACTACCCTGGCACCCTTGGCTCCCTTGGTCCCCTGCGACGGGTCAGCTCAGTGGCCCCGCCGCCTACCACTTCTCGGCCGCAGGGGATAGGGAGAGCGGCCAACGCTATACCGACACTCCTCTTCCCCTGCGGCCCCACCGCGTCCGCCATCAAACGGTGGCGGCCCCGTCCAGGCCACGGAAGGGAAGAGCGCTACTCAAAAGTACCGGCACTCCTCCTCTGCCGCAGCCTGTAACCCTCAGCCGCGATGCCTCCCATTCGACATCGCGGCCCGCCTCAGTTGCGGTGCACCTCACCGCAACCTACTTTTTGGCCGCTACGTCGTCGGCTTGGAGACCAAAGCCCTGACGAGCGGCCCCACCTTGGGGTTCCTCTTCGCTTCACCGTGGGAGTGGACCACGGCTACTGAGCCCCCCCGCAACGACAATGCGGGAACCCACTGGGGGGGATTTTTTTGATGCATTAAAGTATGTTTAATTATGTTTTGAGTTCCATTACTTTATGCAAAAAAGATTTAAAATATAATACTTACCTATATTTTTTTGCTTTCAAAATTATTTACGGTCAAAGAGATACACTGGTTTAAAAAACCATCTTTTTTAGTGTTTTCAAGAAATGACCGCCTTAAGCCCACGTTCCCACAGAACGTAATGAAATCGCGGCGCGATTTTTTTTCGCACTGGATCTTCAACGCAGTGATCAGCGCTGAGAGTTGAAAATCGAACAGTACGTAGGTACACACTGTTCGATTTTCGAAGCATTGAGATGCTGTCTGTTGGATTCTCAATGCTCGTTTCAACACCGAGAGTTGAAAATACAAAGCACGAAAAAAAATATTACGTTCGTGTGAACGTCGACTAACTCAGAGAATTAGATAAGCTCGGTTCAGGCTTATCACTTATTGATTTGCGTGTACAATGTTATTATGTTCACTAGTTCGCTACTATGCTGTAGCTAAAATCACTTCGTGAATTTCGTGAGTGATTGATTAGATAACAATTGACACAGTTTACTGCGATACACAACAGATGCGTACATTAAGGTTTCACGCGTTACCGGCTACCTTTATATCAATGCTCTACATTCACCTTAGTGTAACGCATTATTTAACCGTAATATTCAAATCATAACAGCCAATGTTGATTTATCAAAAATGTTATACCTACTTACCTATGAGTCATAAGTCATATCATAACACAGCAAAACATACATAGGTAGGAAGTGTTGCGCTAAACAATACATTTCCATGACTGTACGATAAGTGATGACGTTTGTACGGAGGTGAGCTTCTGTAGTTATTTGTGGTGTGGTCATCGCATGTCCCACGCATCATGTACTAGGTATGTACGCCCACGTGGTGTTATCAGATCTCCGACCTATCGCCGCCGTTGTCACTAGCTGTGCATCCCGCCAGCGGCAGCGCGGGTGCACAGTGCACACCACACAGTAACATGCTAGGCTACATCAACTGTGGTAACAACAAATCTGATGCACAAATAACTGTGAAAGTGCCTACTGTTTGTGAACTATTTTGTTGTTCTGTGTTACTTTCTGACAATAACATGATTGCTAATTCGTCTATTTTTAGTGTCTACCTGTTTGGAGAAAACCGGAAAACAATGTGTCAGCTGATATTGTGCAGATCTATTGATAATTTTTTCTTTGTCAGACCTCGGGCTAAAACTTGTACGAAACTTATTTCCAACTAGCTGTGCCCGCGACTTCGTCCGCGTGGAATAGTGACTTTTTGGGCAGCATATTTGAATTACATAATAATATACCGTCGTTTGGGTAGCAAAAAATTTACTTTTCAGTAATGCTTCTCTGTATACGATATTTGACGTATGGCCATCGCGGCGCGGCTCTCAGCGCGTTTTATATAGCTACGGACGCGCAGGTGCGAGGCGTGTACGTACTCTGATAGAATACCTTAACAAATGTTCGCGGTGATTTTTTAAATTGACATAACTTTTTTATTTACGAACCGATTGACATGAAATTAACACTAAATGTTAAGTGAAGCTTACTACAATATATTAGTGAAAACCGCATCTAAATCGAATAAGCCGTTTCTGATATTAGCGTGCACAAACACACAGACAAACAGACAAACAGACAAAAAAAAAATTAATTACAATCTCGGGTTCGGCATCGATATAATAACAACCCCTGCTACTTTTTTTTTATATATTTCGATTGTACAGACACCACTTTTCTACAATTTTATTATATGTATAGATATAGATGACGCTATCCATAATAGGGTATTACACTCATTTTTTTAAAGTGTCTTAATTAGATTCTAGAGTGCTAATAAACAACTAAAAAAAACACAACATTTTAATTTAATCGATTAGTGCCATAAAAATGCATTTAAATTTTACATTTTCATATTGCGCGCGTAATTTGACAAAAACGCTGGACGCAGTAGACGCCATGTTGTTCTGTGGGTATGACGTCAGTTTGCTAAAAACAAATGCGCTGATATTTTGTATGACAATTGTTTACAATGAAAAAAAATGAGTTATTTTACTACTTATCGTTGGTTTGCTGTTCCTGAATGCAAAATATTATTTAAATAATAATTACTTTGGTTACGAAAATAATAAAAGTACAAAGTTGCTCAGTTGACATGCCGTATAACGAAATAAGTTCTGGAGTGGCGACCGCGCACCGGAAGACGTAAAGTTGGAAGGCCTCCCACAAGGTGGACCGATGACCTTGTGAGGGCCGCAGGAGTCCGCTGGATGCGGGAAGCACAGAACCGGTCGAAGTGGCGGAGCTTGGGGGAGGCCTATGTCCAGCAGTGGACGTCTTTCGGCTGAAATGATGATGATGATGATAACGAAATAATATGACGACTACTATTTCATGGTGTTCAAAAACAGAAATCTTCAAATTGTATTTTAAAATTTATTTTGTTGTTTCATGAACTAAAACTAACATTTTCCGACTGCATTTTGCCTATGCTATCGCAATAATATATTTTTAGATTTTTTCTCGTATAGAGTAAAATACCCTATTGTATAGGAAACAACAACAAAACAACATGTTTACTGTAGTAATTACTATTAAATTACAAACAAGTCACAAGTCAAGTTGCAAGTTTTCACTTCATACTTCACTTATTAATATACCTACATTAGTAGATAATTTTACCATCTAGAAAGAAGAATATGAATATTTTATGTATGAGTTGCAATGTAAACAAATGGTTTCATTTTTATATGATTTTTAAGTTAAGAGATGTTTAAACGTCAACAATGTATGGTTAATCAGTTGCGAATCATTACTTAAATTAAAGCAATGTTTATAAATAAAGGAGAAGTGTTTTAGTACAGTCAACAAAAGAGTTGTGTATACAGGCTCTATTCATCTTTTCACTATCACAAATATTTGTTATTATTGTGTGCTAGGAAACTTAGCGATTTTAAAGATTTGACTACTGATAACTTTCTTTTCCATACAAAACTACCTGCAATGCTCCTGGACAATTCTAAAGTTCCCAGTAATTGATTTCATTGAAAAAAATGCTTTGAGTAGTACACCCATGTTAAGTAGTTTTGAGTTAAGATACCTGTATACTACTGATCTTTTGCTTGAATGTAGAAGGTGTTGAACAAACCTTGGACACGGTGTGCTTCTGCTCCTTCCAGGTGGGCTCAGAGATCTTGCCGAGCTGGATGTCCTTCTTGAGGCGCAGTCCTTGCCACAGGCTCTCTATGCTTAGCTCCTTCATCTCGGAGCCCACGCCAGGCGCCACTACTTCCTTGGGCTTACTTTCTGTCAGCTCTTTGGTAACAGCTTTAGTGTCTGTCTCTTCAATAGCTGTAGAGTTCAGTTTGTTGTCGGGTGTTGCTGTCTTGTGCACTTGTGTGACAGGTGACAGACGAAGTGCCACTAACTTCTCAAACCTCCGTATTAAATCTATGACAATAGACATGGTATGTTTATTGAAATGTATTCCAATAAATGTGACTAAATTGTTTTGATACCTGATACCTCCCGACAAGTAGTTCATTTATTGACATTATATTTGCCATGGTTACATGCAGCTTTAAATTTTCGTGCACCTTGTAGAATCCCGAGTAACCCCATCACATCTCTCTGTGGACCTTTTAGAAGAACTGTTTTGGGAGCCAATTTACCTTTCGCAAGAATGTGTAAGGCAGTCAATGGCTACAATGATGTTATTGATCTTCACTTTGACTCTCTTGCAAAACAGAAAGCCATCCTTTATCGTTTACTAAGCAACCCCTAATCGTAGGTATATAAAACAATCTTACCATTGTAATTAATTTTATCTAATATGTTTAACAATTTATCAATGTTACAAATTGTATTTAATGAATTTTAATTTTATGACGATAATTTTTCATCATAATTTCTTACATTTTAATTATGTCTCTTTATATACACCTGCCACTGTTAATAATAAATTTATCAACTTACTAATTTACTTTTAATTTTATCATACCAATGTTGTTAGTGTCATAATTTTATGTAAATATATATATATTCAGTTTATTATATACATGTATATATATTTACACCAATTTTATTTTCATTTCCATTTACAATGTCACCATTTTTTACTATTACAAATATTAATTTATTTAATTGAATATCGGCGCTTATTACTGAGTAAGTTAGCTTATTTCTCGAATTCATTGTTTAATCAGGTGTTGTTTACCTTTGAGTGATTGTTGCGCTATAATTTAATTTTATGAATGTGATAAGTCATTGTATTCAGTGTTGGTAAACCTAATAAAATAAAATAAAAATGGTTTCTTTTAAAAAAATAACCCTCAATGGCATTGCTCAAAGTCAATAATTTCGAAATATAAATTTTTTTGTTTAGTTCTGTTTACATAATTAGTTCATGTTGTTTATACGTTCTCACGTGGATGTGAACCCTGCAGTGCAGACAAGGAACTCTAACGTAAACAATCGGTAGGTATGGTTTGACAGAGCCGCATACAACATAAGCGATTGGAAAGGGATGTTTGTGGTGTGTATGAAGTTAGTGTAGGAGTACGTACTGTCCCACTGGTCGGGCGAAGCGGGCTTGATCTTCTGCACCAGTTTTTCCACCTCAGCGTTCAGGTTGCTGAGTGACAGGTAGTGGCGGATCACGCGCCACTGACCACCCAGAGACGACATCTTCACGACTTGACGGGAGCACGAGCACAATGATACCGGCGCTTTCTAGAACTGTCGCGCGATCTATGTACACACACTTTATAAATATATGTTCAACACCAATGTTTGTCACAGCTCTTTGAATATTTTGTTGTTTCACACAAAGGATTTCCAATCACTTTAGAACGTATTTTTTTATTCAGCAATGTGCTGCCTGCTCCCACCACAATACCGTGGATAGTGTGTGTGTAGTTTTTGCGCAAAAATTATGCTCCGCGAAATAAAATTCGCAAATAGGTACCCTAAATCACTGACAGGTTTTCGTGACGTAAAATCGGACGATCTTTGAGAGTGATACCAACCCACTGACGTATAATACCAACCTGAGCAAATCAAAACAAATCTAAACACGTTTCGTTTCGAATTGTACTTCAAAATATTTATTGAATTTGTATAGCTCAGTTGAAACCACAGACGAGCTTCACACAATTATTTAAGAGGCCCTGTTCAATCTGTTTTTAAATTATTGTCTTACTTCTTCTCGTAGTTGAATCACAATGCTATTAATTAAATAAATTTTCATAAAAAGGCAAATGACAAGTTGTTACGTCAAATGAAACGTAAAAATAGTTGTAACTATAATTCACGTATCACATAAGATCACAGTCTCCGCTAGGAGTATATGTGTTCTGTGATCACAGTAATCACTTTCTCACTTCCTGAAACCTGTTCTATATAAAGATTGACACAGTTTTTTGTAAACTACTATTATGTACGGTGAAAGATAAGTTTTTTATAAACAAAAAGTCAGTCTTTGCGGGGAGGTTGTGTTCGGGTAATATTCAAATGTACACTGAACTAGCGTAAACAACGCTTGCGAATTATATATAGCAGTATTTTATCAAAACATGTTTTGACAATTTTCGATTACGATGAATGCTCTCAGCTGGTGTCGAGGCCGTGACGACGTTGGCGGCGCGGCGGTGGCGAGCGTGCTAATTCGCCACAGTCGCCACACCTCTCACGCGACCCATTCTACGACGAGACACGACTTGTAAACAAATATCGTATGATCGCGTTTTGTAACCGGGCCAAGTGATTCCGTTTCAAAACAATTCACAATAATTTAATGAACAATTGTCATTATTATTATTTTATAGCTTTACATTATCTAGTGATAGTTCTTTATATATTTAGATCACCAACTATTAATTGAAACTACTTTGTACTTTTAACAATATAATATCTTCGAACTATCTAATAAAGATACAGGATGACAAGGGAAATATTTAACACATGAAATGACTGCCTCTTACAGCGGTCTCCAAAGAAGTCCCCATAGCCTCTACAAAACACTGGTGGGAACGCTGCTCTTGTTTATGTTCCCATGCTGAATTTGACCCCCTCGTCTGCTGGAGGCCACCAGGCCGCTCCGCTAATGTCACTCTTTACTACAAAGTAAACAAAACAGAGCGCGGCAATCGCCAACACTAGATTTAGTACCTATGTATGTACTTATTTAAGTAAATATCAATTTTGCTCGCACTTTTCATGCGTGTGTTGTCAAAGAAGAGCCGGAAGAAAATAGAAAGAAAGAAAGAAAAGAAACAGAAAAGTATTTATTGGACTCGCACAAGAATATCACAAACTACAACACAATACAATTATTAAAAGAATAAAAAATAAACTAAAACACTGCTATGCTATAAAATTAAAATGATTAAACAACAAAAATAAATAAAAAGTTAATAAATATTGATTGCCAATCGAAACGAAATGCTAAGATATCGTGAGGCTCTGTCCTAGAGTGACACACACTAACGTAACTAACGTGGTGCGGGGCACCAGGTCCCACCTAGTTTGTCCAGGACAAACCAACAAAGCAACCGGCATATGGCTTCAGAGGGTAATAGATGAAAGTAGGCATGCTAAAATTTTCTAAGTCGCTGTAGCAACCATAGAGCGTCATCAATTGCAATTAAGCACTTTTAATAGAGAATGTACAGGCAACACTGGCAAGGGTCAGTCATTCCGTGAGCCCCACTCGGGTCAGTGTTATCGTGTCGTTACGAAAACCAAACTAATATCTATGGTTCCCACTCTTAGTTTTGTGGCAACACTATTTTTGTTTCTAGACGAGAGGTCTATGGTAGAGAGTTTTTGAAAGAGCGGCACACTTGGCACAGGCCAGTGATGCCAATTTAGCCCCTTCGGGGCTAGATCTAGCCCTTTTTCTTCTTGTTCAGCCCCGAATATAATGATTTAGCTCCTAGCCCGTAATCTAGCCCCAAATATTATCGCCTGTCAAAAGCATATAAACATAAATTACGAAACAGGATGAACTTTGAGTCCCTAAATTCCACAAGCTAAGTAGATTGTAATTTTATGATTAAACAAAATTTTACAATCCAGAATGATGTACTTTATTAATAATTTACACATTACTTATTCATGAAATCCATTTTACCAAAGAATCTTTATTAAAGTTTTTCGTTATTTAGTAATTTAGCCCTATTTAAAAAAAAAGTGCTAATCTAGCCCTTTTTTAAACTCGACTTAGCTCCAAAACCTGTCATCTAGAGATGAGTCGTACTAGGTAAATTTTGTACTAGGTGCACCTAGTCCAATTCCGTACAAACACTCGATCCAAATACCTGTTCCACCTAGTCCACCTAGTCCACAAAGTACACATACTTTAGAGTATGTTTAGTCTTTGCGTACCACCGATACGTCTATGTAACGTACGTACGCAGTAATGAATTTTATTGTAATCCTCCCCTTCATACTTTACACAGTCTTAGGACTGTCAACGTAAAGATTTATCAACATTGAAGATTGTTGGTGTATTAAAAGATTTCAATTAATTTTCAGACTAATCATTTTTTTTGTTTCTTTTTTTAATTACCTATCTACAATCATTGTTTTTTATATATGTATACGTAGAAAATCAGCCTTAAGAATTTTGATAGAACACTAATTGTTGGACTTTTCGGGTCCCCAGCCTCGTTCTCCTATCATTTAATAATAATTCACAGGACGAAAATAATCTGTCACAAGAGACACTTGTGGCCATTGCATTCAACTTGGCGAGTGCAACTTGCACACAAATGTAGGTACACATCTTTCTGCTTTTTTCACTACTCTAGTGGTGATATTATATTCTCACCTGGCATCACAACAAAATCAAAAGTTTTCCACTTAGCAAAATTTCGTTACGAAAACCGATTTCAAAATAAGTCCGATACGCAAATCCGATTATGACGCCAAATAGCCCCGAGTAGGTATCAAAACGGCGGCGGCGAGCCGGGATCACATCCGCACGAGTCCGTACTTGATACTCGCGTACTCGACTGCATTGCATTTAGTCTAAAGTCTTCATTTCGCATCGAGTATTTAAAATACTTATTGTGTAAAATCTGCCTAGTAAATTGGTTGATGAAGTCCCGACTATTGTCGAGTATTGACAGACAAAGATGAAAAGACTGCGGCATAGTGTAGTTAAAAAAGGACAGAATGTATTCTTGGACAACACGAGTGCGCGTTGCGTTACTTTTATTTCTATTGAATTAAGGTTCAAATTCAAATGACTGATACACGAATGATTTAGGCAAACACGGCGACAAGACTAGATGGATCGAGTATTTTAAAAGTTGGAATAGGTGCTACCTAGTCTCATTAAATACCTAGTCCCTGGATCTGTTCTAGTATATACGCATCATCACTACTGTCATCCAGTTGGCACCACTGGCACAGGCACGGATTGCACGGAAGCGGAACGACGGCACTAAAACCTAAAACGGAACGTAAAGTTCAGCAACGTAATTAAGTAAAACTGTAATTACTCTAAGCTCCTTATATATTTTCCAACTGTGTGTTCTCTGTATTTCCTCTGTTGTAATATGTATACTGTGTGGTAAAATAAATACACACCTAACACCTACTGTACTAGTGAACATAGTTTCATTTAAGCCGGACGCATAACGCGCCTAAATTGGTGACCCCGACTAGAGAAGAGCATAACAGCGTAAAGAGAAGAATTGGGATCCAGCATTGTGAAGCGCAAAGAGCTTACACTCATCCCAGGCAGCGGTTTTCTTCGTGAAATCGTGACCAAGTCGATGTCGATACCTACTTGCCGCCATAACCCGAGATTACCTACCTACGAAAATCGAGGAATATTTGCTATTTCGAGCTTATACTTCATTGACCAACGGTATACTGTTCGGCTGTACATACCTTCTGTCCAAAATTACAATTTAATTGAAATTTAATGACCTGAAACAAGAAAAATCATCGAGTTCCGCGATTGCAGCGCCATTTTTTCTTGTGCGGATCTTCATGGAAAAATCTGAGTTAGCGCGCGAAACTTGAGAGCCTGACACATGTCGCCTGTCATCACTGTCTGCAAACGTCAAACGTAAACCGGCTGCGTTCCAGAGAAACTCGAAATGCAAAGTGTGTGTTGTGTTCCATAGTCAACAGTGCGACAGCAGAAACCTGTAAGCTACACAGAGTACATTTTTATAAAGGGTAAGTTATTTGTTTTCTTTTTCTCGAACTCTCCAGGGATACCTACAACTTATGTAAATACTATGGTGTTTCTTTAAGAACAATAAGTGCAAAATTTTGAACTAAATGCCTCAACAGAAACAACATTTAATTTTATGTCTGGTTATGTTTTGTGCATTCTGCATGTTTTGATTTTGGGGGCACTACAAATAATTTAAATAGAGGTTTTTGCAGAACCTTTTAATATTTTTTACACGCTTTATATTAGCTTCACTTGTATGTTTGTTGGTTTGTTTGTTTGTACGTAACCGACTCCTTTGAGCGCGATTTTGACCCACTTTAAACGGTCAGATTTCATTGAAACTTTGTAAACTTGTCGAGGACCAATGACTATTCAATAATTTAAAAAAAAATTGTGAAAAAAAACATGTTTTTGTAGTTAGCAGAACTAAAAAATAGAAAATAAATAATAGTTTAAAAAACACGCTTTAAAACCCAAACTAAAAAAGGAGAAAATAATTTAATTCAATTAAAAAGCGTGGGGTGCTTTTTGAGGTATTTTTATAATCAATTAATGTCAAGCACCCCACGCTTTTTAATTGAATTAAATTATTTTCTCCTTTTTTAGTTTGGTTTTTAAAGTGTGTTTTTTAGTTTTTTAAACTATTATTTATTTCTGTTTACTTGACTTTTATTTGCCTGTGGTTGCTTAATTTTTATTAACTTAATTTTTCTATTGTATTCTTTTTGTTATGTATGTTCTTATTCATACTGATTATTTAAAACTTTGATTTCACCGCTGTGCTACTGTTATATAATTTTTGCTGCATTTCCCTTCTTTGGATTGTGAGATAACTTTTATAGCAACACAATGGCCACGAAGTATACAAAAACCAAGTTTGTAAACAAAAAACCTGGCCGGATCCCCGCCCTCGGATCTCGAGGCGAAGGTACTCGCGTCATCATATCAGTGGCTCGAGGACTCGAGGGTGCGGGGCGAGTGGCTGACGTCGCAACACTTGGAGCTGCGTCGGTCACAGCTTCGCGCAGCCCTGGTGGCGGAATGGCGGGACAGGCTTTCACGCCCTACCGCCGACCTCGCTACCATCGGGGCGGTCCGGCCGGTACTCGAGCGCTGGCTCGGGAGGAGGCATTGCTCCCTGTCGTTTCGGGAGACACAGGTGCTCTCGGGGCATGGTTGCTTCGGGAAGTACCTGTGTCGCATAGACAAGCAGCCGGACGCTCAGTGTCCCCACTGCGTCGACTGTCGGAAGGACCGGGCTGGGCACACGCTGGTAGAGTGTGCTGCTTGGGAGGAGTCGCGCCGTGCCCTCATCTCAGGATTGAAAGCGACCTATCACTGCAGGCCGTTGTCGACTTGATGGTCGACAGCGAGGAGTCCTGGGACGCGGTTGTATCCTTCTGCGAAACAGTACTTTCGCAGAAGGAGGCTGCGGAGAGGGAGCGGGAGATTGCTGCCGCTAACCCGATTCGCAGCAGACGCACCGGGTGTCGGCGTAGGGCGGATAACGCCCTCTTCCAGCCCCCCTAAATGGGTCCAGGGGCGACGGATCTGGGGAAATCCGTCGCCCCCTACTTCTTAGGACCCGAGATGGCGGCGCGTAGAGTTCCACGCGCGGCTTTATATGACGTAAGGGGGGAGTTTAACACCTCACTCCCCCCCTAACGCGAGGTGGCCCGCAGAGGCGGGCCGGCACTAGCCGGGGATCGCGGAAGTCGTTATTGTTCCCATGATCTCCGGTGCAAGTGTGAGGTCGAACACCGGGGTGGTTTTAGTCAGTAAGAGTCTGACATAACCCTCCGCCCTACCTAGGGCGGAGGACATCCACGAGGAATTCCCCCGTTATCAAAAAAAAAAAAGGTTAGATTAGGTTCCCCCCCGGTGGGTTCCCGCATTGTCGTTGCGGGGGGGCTCAGTAGCCGTGGTTTTCCCCACCCACGGTAAAGCGAAGAGGAACCCGAGGAGGGGCCGCTCGCCAGGGCTTTGTCCGCTAAGCCGACGACGTAGCGGCCAACCAGTTGCAGTTCCGCAGTGCGGCATCGCAACTGAGGCGGGCCGCGATGTCATATGGGAGGCATCGCGGCTGGGGGTTGCGGGCCGCGGCGGGAGAGTAGTGGTGTAACGATAGCGCCACTTTTCTCACCTTCCGCGGCCTGGACGGAGTCGCCATCGTAGGATGGCGGACGTGGTGGGGCCGCAGGGGAGGATGAGTGTCGGTATTGCGTAGGCCGCTCTCCCTATCCCCTGCGGCCGAAAAGTGGTAGGCGGCGGGGCCACTATCCCGACCCGCCGCAGGGGGACCAAGGGTGCCATACACGGGGTCGTTTGGCACCCATGCGCTGTCTGGTGCCCGGGTTGGTCCGGCGTGCCGTGTGTTCTGGTGCGCCGGTGATGGGGGTCATTCCCCTAAGAGGAGGATCCGGTGACGGACAGCCGCGGCGGGTTCGCGGATGGCTTTCCCGTTCCCGTGTTCCCGCCATAAGTGGCACTGGAGGACACCGTGGAGTTTTAGTGGGTTAGAGTCCCACATAACTGCGCTATCTCCCCGTGGTAGCGCAGTATGCATGAGCATTTCTCTTCTACTTTCCTATTAATATAACTAATTATAATTAATTTAACTAATTATCTTATATAAAGCAGATTTTTTTTTTGTCTGTTTTTTACCTTACGAGTCTAACTGTTCTATTTCCTATAAAATTATACCTATTACTTAATCAGTATTACATTTATGTTATGGCTATCCTAATATATACACAATATATCATATAGACATAATTTTATAATCTAAGTTTATTTCTAATCCTATCGTTTTATTTGCTAATAGTTGTATATTGTCTTTCTGATGTTCGCGTTCTGTTAATCCTGGCAGACTCACAGTTGCTATTTTAAGTACAGTACTAACTTTAACTTTGTCCTGCTTTTTACTATTGTACTTCCAGGTTTCGAGCTGTGCTGCCAATGCTTGGTTATGACGTTTTCCTTTTGGCTTTAGGTGCTGCTCGGCGACCTGCGCACTTCGGACTGGTGTAAAACCTTGAATACGGCTTTGTTTGACCTGCATCCTCGCGCCAACGAGCTCGTCAGACCACAACGGTAAGCTTAATTTGGCATAAATAATGGTAATTATACCGATATTAAATATGAATTTGATTAAACTTATGCTTTTAAAGTCAATTATATTGTTAGGTTTTTCAAGTTCTTGTAGATTTAATTTGGAGACAGCTATTAATTGGGCCAATTTCTCATGAAATTGGCTCCAATTTGCTTCTCTTGGGTTCCGATTGGTTGCGGCTCTAATAATATTTGACGCTTTTGGTTCTTGCTTATTTATTTTATAGTCAATACCGCTGTGGTTCTTATTTCTGGGCAAGGCTGGTTGCACTTTAGCAGTACGCCACCGACAGGCGTGCCAATGCATCCCATTTGACGTGAATGGGGCACACGTTGTCGAAGGCGTTGTGGTCCGTGCGATCCAGCTTGGCTGACAGACAATTGTGGCACTTTGGTGCCTCATCTGCGAGGCGTGACGGACAGTCTGCACGCATGTGGGGCTCACCACAGTGGATGCAGAGGTCGGCGGGCCGCGTGCACAGTTTGCGACCGTGGCCGAAGTGCAAACAGCGAGTGCACTGCACCAGTGGCGACTGATCTTGCACTCGCACTCGCTGTAGGTCGATGTGCACGCGACCCGCCATAGTCAGCCGCTGCCACACGATCGGGGACACCTGCAGGATGACGTGGACCATATGGGGGTTCCTCGTCTTACGACGGTACTTCACCCCCAACCTCACATCACCCGCAGGAATGTCCCCGATCAGGTGGGCGTTCTGCCGCTGCAAGGCCTGCGTCAGCTCCACATCCGTGTGGCAGGAGAGGACGTCTTTGAGAATGACGAGCGGGTCTTTATTCTTAACCTCTTCTGCCACGAGATTTCCAGCCCTCCGGATCCTCTCAGTCACCGCGGTAAGCTCCTCCCTGGTCCTGAAACCGACCACCACCTTCTGGTCCCTCGCCTTGCGCAAACGCTCGACTCTGGTGCCCTCATATACGCTAGGCGCACGGGCGAGGTGTCGAAAGACGCGTCTCCGCGCGATCTAGCTAACTATGGCGTTACTGAAAATTGTGCTGAACAAAAATGTTGTTTTTCAGGTGAAAAACGTGAATTTTGAAAGAAAATTTTAACAAAACCAGGAATACAAACTACCCTATATGACTCGGACTCGCGGAACGCGCACCGGAATGCAGGTAAGGCAGGTGAGTATCTATTTCAACTAATTTAAACGGGATTAAGGGGAAGAATTTTGAAATAAAAATTACTTTATGTTTCCTATACAAAAATTTGCATGAATTTTCTAAGTCGATGGGCGAAAAAATTTTTTCGCGTTTTCGTCAATATTATTAGTCAGATGGTGTTAGGTAGCCTAATTAGGAACAACTCAGCTGAAAACAGCGTCAAAATGCGTCACCTGGAAGCAAAGATATGACGATAGTACGCAATCTAAAATGTGTAATGTAGAGGACTGTAAACACCTTCCTTCTGGTGTCAAAACATTAACCCTGCTCACACAGAATATTCGCAGCATTAATCGGAACATGAACGGCTTTGAAGTTTTATTACAGAATCTTGATATAAGCTGTGATGTTATCGTCCTAACAGAATGTTGGTTGTCAAAACAGACAGTCAACTTACCATCTCTTGACGGTTATTATTCATACAAAACTGAGAGAAACATAAACCAAAACGATGGATTAGTAGTATATATCAAAAACAATCTACGTGCAATCAAAGAAGAACCGGCATCACAAGATAGTAATTGCTTAATAATTGAAATCAGTCCCGATACAGTACTCATGGCTATTTATAGGCCCCCTTCACAAAATATAGACAGATTTTTAGATTCACTCGACACAAACTTAAAATCCTTATCATCTTTTAAAAACATAGTACTTTTGGGTGACATTAACATTAACATTGCTTCTGAGAAAATAGATACCCATGTACATAATTATCTGAATATTTGCTCATTTCACGGACTACTACCAGCTCACTATCACCCCACGCATCAGAGCGGTTCATGCTTAGACCACATCATTCTAAAATCCAAAAATCCATCCAAAACATTGGTTACTAATTCCTCGCTTACCGATCATCAAGCTGTTTTACTAACATTACAAATAAGTTCACCTAGAAAAAACTGCATGCGTAGCTATACTAAAGTCAACATGACAAACCTCGAAAATGACATACGCGGAATTAATTTTGACCCTGTTTATAATTCAAACGATGCAAATATTTCTTTAAAGTATTTCATAGATTCGCTACAATCTTCAATAAGCAAAAACACATTTACTAAGACAATGCCTAGAAAGTATAGTTGTATCAAACCCTGGATCACACCCGGTCTCGTTCGTTGTATAAGACATAGAGACAAACTTCACCTAAAATTGAAACTTGCACCTTATAACGAAATACTTTCTGTTACATATAGAAGGTACCGGAACTTCTGCAATAATCTTTTGAAAAAACTAAAAAATCAGTATGATAAAAATGAATTACAGAAGGCGGGGAAAAATAGTAAGCTTGTGTGGAAATTTATAAAAACGAATACTTTTAGAACAAAAAACCCCGAGCCTACGCTTGATTTACTGTCTTCAGAGATAAATCCATCCGAAGCTTTGAATAAAGTGAACAACTTCTTTACTAACGTTGGTAAAAAATTGGCTGAAAAATCGTTAAATTTTAATACTTTATCCCCTCAAAACACGACTGCGACATCCTCTACAGTAAATTCTTTTGTTTTATTAGATACCGACGTTAACGAAGTTGTACGATTATTATTCGGGTTAAAAGATGTCTGTGCTACTGGGTGGGATGACATACCTAATAATATACTTAAAAGATTTAGATACATACTAGCCCCTCCGCTAACCCACATTTTTCAGCTATGTTTATCTAAAGGAATATTCCCCAAACTCCTTAAAAAAGCCTTGGTCACTCCTGTATTCAAGTCTGGAGACAAAAACTGTGTGAATAACTACAGACCCATTTCAGTGTTAACAGGACTTTCAAAAATTTTTGAAAAAATTATTAACTGTAGGTTGATAAAATATCTGGAAGATAACAAACTACTTTCAGATAATCAATTTGGATTTAGGGCCAGTAGATCAACTGGCCAGGCAGTACATAAATTAACTAATTATATTGCTACCAATCTAGATAATGGTATGCACACAATTGGTATCTTTCTAGACCTTGCCAAGGCCTTTGACACAATTTCTTGTACTTTACTTTTGCACAAGCTTGAAAAACTAGGGATAAGAGGAGCACAACTTCGACTATTTACTGATTATCTCAGCGAGCGTCATCAATGTGTAAAAATAGGTCAGTATACAAGCTCGGAACTTAAAAATAGTGATTTTGGAATTCCACAAGGCAGCATTTTGGGCCCCATCTTATTTTTAATCTATATAAATGAACTGTGCAGCCTGCCACTTCAAAATGGTGTCATAATGTCTTATGCTGATGATACCGCTTTACTGTTCTCAGCTAAATCAAAAGTTGAGGTCTATGAACATGCTCAAAATGGTTTTAACATAGTGTCCGATTGGCTCCGTAATAACATCCTAACATTAAATGCAGATAAAACAAAATACATTTTATTTGCAATGAGAAATACTAATATACCGCTTACTAATCTAAACATTTACGCACATAATTGTTGCACTACTTTGGCTAAAGCTGACCATTTGAAATATCTAGGTGTCACTATTGACTCGAATCTAAATTTCCGTAAACATATCGATTTACTTTGTACTAGAGTGCGCAAATTAATATATGTTTTTAAGAATTTACGGAACATCGCCGACTATAAATTAATTAAAGAGGTTTATTTAGCTTTGTGTCAATCCATTCTTAGCTATTGCATAACTTCCTGGGGTGGTGCGGCAAAAACCATTTTACTTCCTCTAGAGCGTGCTCAAAGAGCAATTCTGAAGGTTGCTACCTTTCGCCCTTTTAGATTTCCTACGCACCAGCTCTACATTGCATGTAATGTACTAACAGTTCGGCAATTATTCATTCGAAGCATAGTACTACACCAGCACACTGCACTTCCTTTTAACCCAGTAGGGGACGATGGGGGAATTGCGGACGCGGGGTAAATACGGACTCACATATATCTACTTTATCCCCGCCACCCGCGTCCCGCCGCCGCGATCACGCATTACGTTCCGACATCTTTAGTGTCCTCCAAACATTCCCGACAGGCGGCTGCGCACACGCTTCAAGGTAATTGAATTTTGACATTTTTTGTGATTTTGATGTAATTTTTGATGTTTACTATTTTGAGTGTTATTCAAAAAGATTAAAGTGTCAGTAAAAAGTCATATTTTCTGTCGATTGCGATATTAATGACGAGTAAAAAGTACAATCGTTTGCCTTGATAAATTTTATTAACCTAAAAATTTTGTTATTATACTTTTTCTAACTCGTTTGGGTAAATACGGACGTCCGTTTTTACCCCATTATTGATCTTAACCTATTTTTTTACGTTATTTTTTGTATATAATAATATTTTTATATTCCAGATGCCTCGAAAATATATTAGGAAAAAAGAACCAGCCTATACCATAGAAACTTTACAAAAAGCTGTGCAAGAAATTAAAGAAAAGAAGACTCCTTTTCGACAGGTGGCAGAGAAGTATGGCATTCCCAGAGCGACCCTTTTCGATCAAGTGCAAAAAGCCTGTGTTAGTACCATGCCAAAAAGAGGTAAGAAGTCAGTATTTAATGAATCTCAAGAAAAAGAACTGGTTGAATTCATATTAAAATCTTGCAAAGCCTTCTTTGGGATAACTATTCCTACCCTAAGAAAAATAGCATTTGATTTTGCCACTGTTAATAACATACCAAATAACTTCAATAAAGATACCAAAATGGCAGGTATAGATTGGTATTATAATTTTATGGCGAGACACCCCCATATATCACTTCGAAGACCAGAAGCTACTTCAATAAATAGAATCACAGCATTTAATCAAGAAGAAACGGATATATTTTTTGAAAATTTAAAAACACTCATGTTAAAGCACCAATTTAAATCGAATTCAATCTACAATGTTGATGAAACTGGGATTAGTACTGTACAACGAAATTCCAGGATTCTCGCACCAAAAGGATTAAAACAAGTAGGCAAATGTACCAGCGCAGAACGTGGTTCCTTGACAACAGTTATAAATTGTTTCAATGCTGCAGGCACATACATTCCCCCATTTTTTATATTTAAACGAAAGCGAATGAATGCACTGCTTATGAAGGATAGTAATAGTAACATGGTAGCTTGCGTTTCTGATTCAGGCTGGATAACAGAGTCAATTTTTGTTGATTGGCTTCAACATTTCAAGGCATTTGCAAAACCATCTGCAGATGATCCTATTTTATTAATACTGGACAACCATGAAAGCCACGTTAGTTTGAGAGCTCATGAGTTTTGTCGCAAGAATTTTATTCATGTTTTGACGTTACCACCTCACACATCCCATAGAATGCAACCTTTAGATTTAACTTTCCATGGTCCACTAAAAACGGCATATAACAGAGAATGTGAATCCTTCATGGTCAACCATCCAGGCACCAAAATTACGGCATATGATGTTGTAGGCCTTTATACAAAGGCTTTTAATAGAACCACAAGCACTGAAAAAGCTATGAATGGCTTTAAGTCTGCTGGAATTTGTCCAATGGATCAAGATAAATTCAAAAACACCTTTGAAAGTTTTGGGGATATAGTTACATCAGATTCTCTTCTTGAACAACAGATACAAACAAATACTAACAATCCAAGCCAAAATGAGTCTCAGAATGAATCTCAAGTTGACTGTGATGCTGTCAATGAAAATATTTATAATCTAATAGAACCTCAAGAAATATTTCCCAATATTGACGCAAACTTTGAAGATTTAAATGAAACAATACCTACGTCGGCATTAGTGGGCGATGTTAGTGAAACTGGTGCTAATCAAAGTATAACAAGTCAAACTTGTCCATCTCCCTCAGTACCACTTAGTGATGTAGTGCAAGTACCAACCCTAAAACCATCTCGTACAAAACGATTAGTTAAAAAAAAACATTCCATTATTTTTACCAGCACACCGGAAAAAGAAAACTTAGAGCAAAAAGAACAAAAGAAAATAGAAAGGAAGAGAAAGAACCTAGAACAAGAAAAGACCAAAACTTTAAATAAGAAACCAAAAAATACTAAAGAAAAACGACCAAAAGGTTTAAGAAACTTAAATAATTTTGAATGTGAAAAAGAAAATGATGAATATTTCTGCATTTATTGCCAAGAAAAGTATTGTGACCCACCCACCGAAGATTGGATTATGTGTTCAGAATGTAAGAATTGGGCACATGAGAATTGCAGTGCTGGGTCTTCTTCAAGAGGCTACATTTGTGAACTCTGCAAATGAAATGGAACCTCATCCGTAAATACCCCATGTCGTCCGCAATTAACCCAGCAATAGTCCGTTTTTACCCCAAGAGCTAAGGGTAATTACGGACAAGAAGGTTTTTGTTTTTCGTTAAAATTTAATTAATGTTGATTGATCTCATATAATAATTAATGTTGATTTGATAGGTTAACAAATATAGTTTAATAATTAATAAAGAAAGACTGATTATTATTAAAAGTTTGAGTTTTATTTATGATTTCGCTTAAGCGTCCGCAATTCCCCCACCTTCCCCTACCTTCCAACAAGAGAAGGAAGGATTTAGTTTGCATAAAACCTCAAACTAGACATGCATTTGCTAATCGATTTGATGTGTTTTTAGGTCCTTTACTGTATAATAGACTTAACAAATTAACGAGCATCTATATTTTAAGCTATAAACAATGTAGTACTAAGTTATCAGAATACTTAGCGTTGCTCAATTACGCAGACACAGAAAAACTTCTAGAAATTATGTCATGACGATAATTTATTCCCTCGTAAGTATTTACTTTTGTAGTATTTACATTGGCTTAGTTGTAGGTATTAATGTTTAATTACCAATATGCTTTATCTCATAGTTGTTAATCGAATATTTTTATATCAATTTAATTTTATTTAATTGAAATGTAAAGCGATGGCCCGGAACACAGGTTTGAATAAACCTAGATCGGGTGGGTCGCTATCTATCATTCTAATTCCGAAACATTACCACTTGCACTTTCAGTAAAAATATTTTAGAAATAGTTTATTTTTAGGCACTATAATTGTATGGGAAATTTACTACTGTTAGCTAAATGTACTCTTTTTGTATACGTTTTTATTAAATAAATTATTATTATTATTATTATTAAACTTGGTTCGGTTACGTTGATTTTTGTACCTACCAGTTATATAGAACAAACGAAAATTCTATGTAATAAAGTGGCTATATACGCTAGGCGCACGGGCGAGGTGTCGAAAGACGCGTCTCCGCGCGATCTAGCTAACTATGGCGTTACTGAAAATTGTGCTGAACAAAAATGTTGTTTTTCAGGTGAAAAACGTGAATTTTGAATGAAAATTTTGACAAAACCAGGAATACCAACTACCCTATATGACTCGGACTCGCGGAACGCGCACCGGAATGCAGGTAAGGCAGGTAAGTATCTATTTCAACTAATTTAGACGGGATTTACAGGAAGAATTTTGAAATAAAAATTATTTTATGTTTCCTATACAAAAATGTGCATGAATTTTCTGTCTATGAGCGAGAAAAATTTTTTCGCGTTTTCGTCAATATTATTAGTCAGTTGGTGTTAGGTAGCCTAATTAGGAACAACTCAGCTGAAAACAGCGTCAAAATGCGTCACCTGGAAGCAAAGTTATGACGATTCTATGCAAACTTGGTTCGGTTAGGTAGAATTTTGTACCTACCAGCTATATAGAACAAACGAAAATTCTATGTAATAAAGTGGCTATATACGCTAGACGCACGGGCGAGGTGTCGAAAGACGCGTCTCCGCGCGATCTAGCTAACTATGGCGTTACTGAAAATTGTGCTGAACAAAAATGTTGTTTTTCAGGTGAAAAACGTGAATTTTGAATGAAAATTTTGACAAAACCAGGAATACCAACTACCCTATATGACTCGGACTCGCGGAACGCGCACCGGAGTGCAGGTAAGGCAGGTAAGTATCTGTTTCAACTAATTTAAACGGGATTTACGGGAAGAATTTTGAAATAAAAATTACTTTATGTTTCCTATACAAAAATTTGCATGAATTTTCTAAGTCGATGAGCGCGAAAAATTTTTTCGCGTTTTCGTCAATATTATCAGTCAGATGGTGTTAGGTAGCCTAATTAGGAACAACTCAGCTGAAAACAGCGTCAAAATGCGTCACCTGGAAGCAAAGTTATGGGTTAGGTTAGGTTAGGTTAGGTTAGGTTCCGTACCTCCGCCGCATCGTTGGGGCTTATCTGGCGGATAGGTGTGTCACCTACATGGGACGTGATGGCGGAAGCCAGCGCCGCATGTCGTGCGGTGTTCCACAGGGTTCGGTCGTGGGACCGCTCCTGTGGAACATCGGGTACGACTGGGTGCTGAGGGGCGAGCTCCAGCCGGGCGTGGACTTGACGTGTTATGCGGATGACACGCTGGTCACGGCCCGGGGGAGCTCGTACAGGGAGGCAGCGTTGCTAGCGACGGCTGCGGTGTCACAGGTCGTGACCCGCATACGGCGCCTAGGCCTGAAGGTGGCCCTCAACAAGTCGGAGGCCATGGTCTTTCATGGCCCCCGGCGGGCGCCGCCGCTGGGATCACACATCGTGGTCGGGGGGTCTCGAATCGCTGTCGAGTTTACCATGAAATATCTTGGATTGGTGCTCGACAGCCGGTGGGATTTCGGCCCCCACTTCCAGCGGCTCGCGCCCAAGTTGTTGGGCGCGGCTGGGGCGCTGTCAACGCTGCTTCCCAATCTGGGGGGCCCGAGCGCCGCCTGTAGGCGGCTCTACGTGGGGATCGTGCGATCGATGGCCCTGTATGGGGCCCCGATCTGGGCGGCTGACCTGACGGCCGGCAGCATCGCTGTCCTGCGAAGGCCACAGCGAGCGATGGCCGTCAGAGTCATTAGGGGATATCGCACGATCTCCTACGAGGCGGCTTGCGTACTGGCCGGATCCCCGCCGTGGGACCTCGAGGCGAAGGTACTCGCGTCATTGTATCAGTGGCGCGAGGACTCGAGGGCGCGGGGCGAGTGGCTGACGCCGCGACATTTGGAGTTGCGTCGGTCACAGCTTCGCGCAGCCCTGGTGGCGGAATGGCGGGACAGGCTTTCACGCCCTACCGCCGGCCCCGCCACCATCGGGGCGGTCCGGCCGGTACTCGAGCGCTGGCTCGGGAGGAGGCACGGCTCCCTGTCGTTTCGGGTGACACAGGTGCTCTCGGGGCATGGTTGCTTCGGGAAGTACCTGTGTCGCATAAACAGGGAGCCGGACGCTCGGTGTCACCACTGCGTCGACTGTCGGGAGGATACGGCGTGGCACACGCTTGCAGAGTGTGCTGCTTGGGAGGAGCCGCGCCGTGCCCTCATCTCAGGAGTAGGCAGTGACCTGTCGCTGCCGGCCGTTGTCGACTCGATGGTCGGCAGCGAGGAGTCCTGGGACGCGGTGGTATCCTTCTGCGAAATCGTACTTTCGCAGAAGGAGGCTGCGGAGAGGGAGCGGGAGATTTCTTCCGCTAACCCGATCCGCAGCAGACGCACCGGGCGTCGGCGGAGGGCGGACAACGCCCTCTTCCGGCCCCCCTAAATGGGTCCAGGGGCGACGGATCTGGGGAAATCCGTCGCCCCCTACTTCTTAGGACCCGAGATGGCGGCGCGTAGTGTTCCACGCGCGCCTCTATTTGATGTAAGGGGGGAGTTTAACACCTCACTCCCCCCCTAACGCGAGGTGGCCCGCACAGGCGGGCCGGCACTAGCCGGGGATCGCGGAAGTCATTTTTGTTCCCGTGATCTCCGGTGCAAGTGTGAGGCGGAACACCGGGGTGGTTTTAGTCGGTAAGAGTCTGACAGACCCCTCCGCCCTCCCCAGGGCGGAGGACATCCATGAGGATTTCCCCCCGTAAACAAAAAAAAAAAAAAAAAAAGGTTAGGTTAGGTTAGGTTAGGTTAGGTTAGGTTAGGTTGTTTTTCGGGCCGGTGCACCCTGGGCACGGCCAATAGTCTCTCCATGTACATCTTACGGAGAGGGTATTGACTGTGGCGAATTTCTGCGGGTGGGGGAGCCTTGTGCTCCGGGGTCGGTCGACTTAGACCGCCCGACGGTTGCCTACTCACCGCTATTTTATAGAGGGTGAGTGGGACGTTTCTCCACATGTGGAGAAACATGGGCGGGCATGGGGGGCCCGCCACCTAGGAGGGCTTGCGCCGGGAGGGTTGTGGAAGTTTGTTTCCCATGGCCCTCCCATCACGGCGATGCGGGAACACCCCTGAGTTTTTAGTGGGTAGACTGTCATTCTGACAGGAGTCCCACATACCCCGTCTCGTCCCCCGCGAGCGGGCATGCATAAAGCATTTTCTCAGCGAGAAAAAAAAAAAAAAAAAAGGTTAGGTTAGGTTGGGGTGCAGGCAGAAAACCTCCTCGTGTGCCAGATGGCTGCTCGTTCCTTTCGAATACGTTCGGGGGAAAGGGCAGTTTTTCGGGCCGGTGCACCCTGGGCACGGCCAATAGTCTCTCCACGTACATCTTACGGAGAGGGTATTGACTGTGGCGAATTTCTGCGGGCGGGGGAGCCTTATGCTCCGGGGTCGGTCGACTTAGACCGCCCGACGGTTGCCTACTCACCGCTATTTTATAGAGGGTGAGTGGGACGTTTCTCCACATGTGGAGAAACATGGGCGGGCATGGGGGGCCCGCCACCTAGGAGGGCTTGCGCCGGGAGGGTTGTGGAAGTTTGTTTCCCATGGCCCTCCCATCACGGCGATGCGGGAACACCCCTGAGTTTTTAGTGGGTAGACTGTCATTCTGACAGGAGTCCCACATACCCCGTCTCGTCCCCCGCGAGCGGGCATGCATAAAGCATTTTCTCAGCGAGAAAAAAAAAAAAAAAAAAAAAAAAAGGTTAGGTTAGGTTGGGGTTTTAGGTTTGGTTGGCAGAAAACCTCCTCGTGTGCCAGATGGCTGCTCGTTCCTTTCGAATACGTTCGGGGGAAAGGGCAGTTTTTCGGGCCGGTGCACCCTGGGCACGGCCAATAGTCTCTCCACGTACATCTTACGGAGAGGGTATTGACTGTGGCGAATTTCTGCGGGCGGGGGAGCCTTATGCTCCGGGGTCGGTCGACTTAGACCGCCCGACGGTTGCCTACTCACCGCTATTTTATAGAGGGTGAGTGGGACGTTTCTCCACATGTGGAGAAACATGGGCGGGCATGGGGGGCCCGCCACCTAGGAGGGCTTGCGCCGGGAGGGTTGTGGAAGTTTGTTTCCCATGGCCCTCCCATCACGGCGATGCGGGAACACCCCTGAGTTTTTAGTGGGTAGACTGTCATTCTGACAGGAGTCCCACATACCCCGTCTCGTCCCCCGCGAGCGGGCATGCATAAAGCATTTTCTCAGCGAGAAAAAAAAAAAAAAAAAAAAAAAAAAAAAAGGTTAGGTTGGGGTGCAGGCAGAAAACCTCCTCGTGTGCCAGATGGCTGCTCGTTCCTTTCGAATACGTTCGGGGGAAAGGGCAGTTTTTCGGGCCGGTGCACCCTGGGCACGGCCAATAGTCTCTCCATGTACATCTTACGGAGAGGGTATTGACTGTGGCGAATTTCTGCGGGTGGGGGAGCCTTGTGCTCCGGGGTCGGTCGACTTAGACCGCCCGACGGTTGCCTACTCACCGCTATTTTATAGAGGGTGAGTGGGACGTTTCTCCACATGTGGAGAAACATGGGCGGGCATGGGGGGCCCGCCACCTAGGAGGGCTTGCGCCGGGAGGGTTGTGGAAGTTTGTTTCCCATGGCCCTCCCATCACGGCGATGCGGGAACACCCCTGAGTTTTTAGTGGGTAGACTGTCATTCTGACAGGAGTCCCACATACCCCGTCTCGTCCCCCGCGAGCGGGCATGCATAAAGCATTTTCTCAGCGAGAAAAAAAAAAAAAAAAAAGGTTAGGTTAGGTTGGGGTGCAGGCAGAAAACCTCCTCGTGTGCCAGATGGCTGCTCGTTCCTTTCGAATACGTTCGGGGGAAAGGGCAGTTTTTCGGGCCGGTGCACCCTGGGCACGGCCAATAGTCTCTCCACGTACATCTTACGGAGAGGGTATTGACTGTGGCGAATTTCTGCGGGCGGGGGAGCCTTATGCTCCGGGGTCGGTCGACTTAGACCGCCCGACGGTTGCCTACTCACCGCTATTTTATAGAGGGTGAGTGGGACGTTTCTCCACATGTGGAGAAACATGGGCGGGCATGGGGGGCCCGCCACCTAGGAGGGCTTGCGCCGGGAGGGTTGTGGAAGTTTGTTTCCCATGGCCCTCCCATCACGGCGATGCGGGAACACCCCTGAGTTTTTAGTGGGTAGACTGTCATTCTGACAGGAGTCCCACATACCCCGTCTCGTCCCCCGCGAGCGGGCATGCATAAAGCATTTTCTCAGCGAGAAAAAAAAAAAAAAAAAAAAAAAAAGGTTAGGTTAGGTTGGGGTTTTAGGTTTGGTTGGCAGAAAACCTCCTCGTGTGCCAGATGGCTGCTCGTTCCTTTCGAATACGTTCGGGGGAAAGGGCAGTTTTTCGGGCCGGTGCACCCTGGGCACGGCCAATAGTCTCTCCACGTACATCTTACGGAGAGGGTATTGACTGTGGCGAATTTCTGCGGGCGGGGGAGCCTTATGCTCCGGGGTCGGTCGACTTAGACCGCCCGACGGTTGCCTACTCACCGCTATTTTATAGAGGGTGAGTGGGACGTTTCTCCACATGTGGAGAAACATGGGCGGGCATGGGGGGCCCGCCACCTAGGAGGGCTTGCGCCGGGAGGGTTGTGGAAGTTTGTTTCCCATGGCCCTCCCATCACGGCGATGCGGGAACACCCCTGAGTTTTTAGTGGGTAGACTGTCATTCTGACAGGAGTCCCACATACCCCGTCTCGTCCCCCGCGAGCGGGCATGCATAAAGCATTTTCTCAGCGAGAAAAAAAAAAAAAAAAAAAAAAAAAAAAAGGTTAGGTTGGGGTGCAGGCAGAAAACCTCCTCGTGTGCCAGATGGCTGCTCGTTCCTTTCGAATACGTTCGGGGGAAAGGGCAGTTTTTCGGGCCGGTGCACCCTGGGCACGGCCAATAGTCTCTCCACGTACATCTTACGGAGAGGGTATTGACTGTGGCGAATTTCTGCGGGCGGGGGAGCCTTATGCTCCGGGGTCGGTCGACTTAGACCGCCCGACGGTTGCTTACTCACCGCTATTTTTATAGAGGGTGAGTGAGTGAGCGTGGGACGTTTCTCCACATGTGGAGAAACATGGGCGGTGCCCGTTGTGCACTCACCCTGCCAACGGGCCAGCAGCGGGGGATCTGATTCTCCTGGCTGCAACCGTCGAAATCGTAATCCGCAACGAGATCATGGTCATGTTTTATGGCTCGGAACGGGACGAGGATCTCGGCTTAGTCGCCCGGATCGCGAGGAAGATAACCTCTATAAAAAATCCTCTAATACCAAGTTTTGGTGTGCGGCGAGGGTATGAATGGCTGAGGAGTAGTGTCACCTGCAACTCAAAGGTTAGGTTAGGGTTAGGTCGGGTTTTAGGTTGGGTTGGTTAGGTTAGGTTAGGTTTTGAGTTGCAGGCGGTGCATCAGTTTCAAGCGCACCTCCAGCCAGGGATTAGTGGACCCCCTGGTTGGGTCACAAATGTACACTTACCTAGGGACAGGGGGTTACCCTAGGTGGACTTTTTATATCCCCCATACTCGTGGGAATCTTATGGATAAACGAAATAAAAATAAAACTATTGAGAAGTGGCCGATCGTGTTGGTCGAGCGGGTGAATGTGGGTGCGATGTCGGATTCCGACACTGCATCCGAGAGGATGGCGAGCGTGGCGAGCGTTAGCTCGGAGCGCTCGCGGGCTGAAGGAAGGGTGGCTGGGCGTTTCTCCAAGCGAGGGAGGAAGCGCTCGCCACGCTCCCGCAGCGAGGAAAACTTGCCAGCTGCTAAGGTGGCAACGGGCAGGAGTGGGCGAGGTCGCGCAGGCACAAGCGGACCTTCTCGTCTACCTGGCGGAGGCGAAACGCCTGGTCCAATGGAACACGCGGATAGTGTGGAAAGCGTGGACTCAGGGACCGACGACCCGGCCGAGAGTAGGACGAAGAAGTGGTTCAAGTCAAACAAGGCTTCGACTCACGATGTGGGCTTGGTGGACGCCGAACGCCAGCTAAACCTGGCGAAAAGGGCGCAACTCCAGCAAGATCTGGAGGAGAGGGTCGCCGCCAAGGAGCACCAGGCGCAAACCGCCCGGTCGAGGGCTGGCTATGGTGCATCCAGGGTGCTGTATGCCGACCACTCCCTGGCGGAACTGGAGCGCATGGCACAGGAGGATAAGGAGGAGGTCCTGGAGGTCGCCGCAAAGTCCTCCAATTTGAAGGGGACCTTTCAGAAGGCCCTCAAATGCCGGGCCGCCAGTTTGCACGGCATTGTGCTGGAGCTGGTAAAGCGGACGGCCACGGACGAGACGCGGCAGCTGCAGGCGAAGGTGGATCGCCTGCAGGTGGAGGTCAGCCAGCTTCACCAGAAGCTGGCTGAGGCCACGGCCAGGCCTGCCCAACCTGCCCCAGTTCCGGTGGTAGGAGGCTGCTCCTCCTCCTCCCCTTCCAACCTTGAGGATGTTATCCGAAAGGTTGTCATGGAGGAGAGGGCCTTCACCAGAGCCTGCTTCGCAGGCATCGAGGACCGGCTCTTGCCGGAACCACGGCTCCGTCCGCCGCTAGCGGCGGATAAGGGTCCGCCACCGAGGGAGCCGGAACCTGCCCCTCTAGCAGGCCCGGCATCGGGTGCGCAGCCCCAGGCCCCGAAGCCCTCCAAGGGCAAGGGCAAGGGTAAAGGCAAGGGCAAACGGGCCAAGATGGCTCCTGAAATCCCCACCACAAGCGCGGAGGGAGCGTCTGGGCCGTCTGCCACTCCAGCAGTCCCCCAGAACTCGCAGGAGGATGACGCCCTTCTTCCCTCCACCACCCCGTCCAACCAGCCGTGGACGGAAGTGGTCAAGAGAGGGAAGGGAAAGGGCAAGAAGGAGGGGGAAAAGTCGGCCCCCAAGCCCGCTGCGGCTGCTCCTGCAGCCAAAAGGGCTCCAGCCGGCGGGAGGAAGCCAGTTCCTCCCAGAACCGAAGCCGTCGTGGTGACCATCACCCCGGCGGCCGTGGAGCGGGGCGAGACGTACGAGTCCGTCCTAAGACGGGCTCGTACAAATGCTGATCCCTCGCGGCTGGGGATCAGCAAAATTGCCTGCCGCCGAACCCTGACCGGCGCTCGAATTTTCGAGTTCGCCGGGGAACAGCGCTGCGCAAATGCGGACCTCTTTGCAACAAAGTTGCAAGAGGTCATCGCGGATGCGGCGACGGTCGTCAGACCTGTCAAGACCGCAGCCTTGGAGGTGGCCGATCTCGACGATTCGGTCACCAAGGAGGATGTGGTGGCGGCCGTCGCGGCGGCTGGAGGCTGCGACGCTGGCGCAGTGAAGGGGGGAGCCATCGGGCACGGCCGCCGCGGCATGGGCATCATCCGCGTCGAGTGCCCGGTCGCCGCGGCTAGGGCCGCCCTTTCTGCGACCAAAGGGCGGCTGCTCGTGGGGCTCAGCGTGGCTGTGGTCCGGGCACTTGAAGACCAGCCTATGCGCTGCTTCAAGTGCCTCGCGTTCGGCCATGCCCGAACCACGTGTCCCTCCAAACACGACTGGGGGGACACGTGCTACCAATGCGGGCAAAAGGGGCACAAGAGTGTCGCCTGCAGCGCCACCACGCCACACTGCGCGGCGTGTGCCGCCAGTGGCCGCCCCGCGCACCACAGGATGGCGGGCAAGAGCTGCAAGCCCCCCGTGAGAAAGGGCATAGTGCCGGCGCAGGTTCGCCCTGTCGCCGCCACCGCCGCCGTCGTCGCCGCCGCAGCTCCAGCGGCGGAAGCTGAGGAGGATCGTGCGATGTCGTTGGAGTAATGCACCACGACTATCGCATAATCCAGGCGAACACCAACCACTGCAGAGCGGCCCAGGACCTGTTAGTGCAGGCCATGGCCGAGTGGTTGGTGAACGTAGCGGTGGTCGCCGAGCCCTACTCGATCCCCGGCAGCTGGCTGGGTGACGAGGACGACTCGGTGGCACTAGCGGCGCGGTCCTCCACGGACTCCCCTCCCCTCTCGCTATTAGAGAGGGGACCGGGATACGTGGCCGCCGCGTGGGGAGACTTAGCCCTCGTGGGCGTATATTTCTCCCCAAACCGCCCTCTCCAGGACTTTGAGAATTATCTCGGAGTCCTGGCCGCCGTGGTCGGCAGGGCGGCGCCGCGTCAGGTCTCCGTACTGGGAGACCTGAATGCCAAGTCGGTGACCTGGGGCAACCCGGCCACCGACGCTCGCGGGCGGGCGGTGGAGATGTGGGCAGCCTCCTCTGGACTCTCCCTCTTGAACAGAGGAAGCGTCCAGACATGCGTGCGGCGTGGGGGTGGCTCGATAGTGGACGTCACCTTCGCCACCCCGGCCTTAGCCGCGCGCGTGCTGAACTGGCGGGTGGACCTGGTGGAGACCATGTCGGACCACCGCTACGTGCGGTTCGACATCTCCACCGGTGGCCCCGGAGAGATGCGGCCCCCCTCGGGGCGATCACCGTTCCCGCGGTGGGCACTAACCCGCCTGGACAGGGAGGCAGCGGCGGAGGCGGCGTTCATACAGGACTGGCTTTCACCGCCTGCCGCCGGCCTGGATGTGGACACCGTAGCGGGGCAACTGAGGGAGTCTCTGACCGAGGTATGCAACTCCAGCATGCCCCGGTCCCGCCGACCGCCACCCACACGCGCCGTGTACTGGTGGTCGGTGGAGCTGGCGGGGCTTCGAGCAGCGTGTGTGGAGGCCAGAAGGGCCTACACGCGGAGCCGGCGGCGGCGTATACGAGATCTGTCCGACGAGGACCGCCTCTATGAGGTATACATGGAGGCAAAAGCGGTCCTGGATCGGGCCATCGCCGCCGCCAGAGACTCGGCGAGAGCCGAGCTGCTGGAGGGTCTCGACAACGACCCCTTTGGTCGACCATACAAGGCGGCGCGCAACAAACTGCGCGCCTCTGGTCCCCCGGTTGCCGAGACCCTGGAGCCCTCATTTCTGGACGGGGTGGTTCAGTCCCTGTTCCCGTGCAGGGACAACTTCACCCCGCCAGTGATGGCCCCACCACGAGGGTTAGCTCCGCCAGACGGGGAAGAAGAGGAGGCCCCTCCTGTCACGGAGTCGGAACTCGGCGAGGCGATTTTCCGTCTCCGCGCCAAGAGGACGGCTCCGGGCCCCGACGGTGTCCCCGCAAAAGTGGTGGCGATCGCCGCCACTCAAATGGAGGAGAGATTTCGGGACCTCTTCAGCGCATGCCTTGCGACTGGGAGGTTCCCGAAACCGTGGAAGGAGGGGCAGCTGTGCCTCCTCCGCAAGGAGGGCCGCCCAGCAGACTCCCCCTCGGCATACCGGCCCATCGTTCTGCTCGATGAGGTCGGCAAAATGTTCGAGGGGATAATCGCTGCCCGCCTAAAGGGCCATCTGCGGGATGTCGGGCCGGACTTGTCGGACGCTCAGTACGGTTTTCGGGCTGAGCGTTCGACAGTGGACGCGCTGGCCCGTCTCAAGGGGCAGGTGAAGGGGGCGACGGAGGCGGGGGACGGACTGTTGGCTGTGTCATTCGACATAGCTAACGCCTTCAACTCCGTTCCCCACTCCACCATCCTAGAGGCGCTCCGATTCCACGGAGTGCCTCGATACCTGCGCAGTCTGCTGGCCAGCTACCTGGAGGATCGGGCGATCCTCCTGGTGAACAGGAATGGCCAAGTCCGGCGGTACGCCGTCGAAGCCGGTGTTCCACAGGGGTCAGTCGTAGGACCTCTCCTCTGGAACATCGGCTACGATTGGCTCCTGCGGGGAACTCTCCTCCGAGGCACGAGTGTCATTTGCTACGCGGATGACACTCTCCTCACCGCCCGGGGGGGGAGTTTCAGGGAGGCGGCAAGTCTGGCCTCTGCGGGCGGATCCTTGGTCGCGGAGAGGATCCGCCGCCTAGGTTTAACGGTGGCGCTGCACAAGACCGAGGCCGTCTTCTTCCACGGACCACGGCAGCGCCCCCCACCTGACGCCCACATCTTCGTGGAGGGCGTCAGAATCGAGGTAAAGGCCCAGATGAAATATCTGGGCCTTGTCATTGACAGCAGGTGGCGCTTCGGCCCGCATTTTAGCGGGCTGTCGTCGCGCCTGCTGAAGACCGCGGGCGCGCTGTCGTGGTTGCTTCCCAATTTGGAAGGGCCCAGCGCACGATGCCGGCAACTTTATGCCGGCATCTTGAAGAGCATGGCCCTCTACGGGGCCCCCATCTGGGAAGACTCCCTCCAGCGGAGAGAGAACGCCGCCGCCTTGCGGGCGCCCCAAAGGGCCATAGCCCAGCGGGTGGCGCGGGCCTACCGCACGGTGGGATTTGCGGCGGCATGTGCTCTGGCCGGCACCCCCCCTTGGGAGCTCGAGGCGTGGGTGCTCGCCAGAGTGTATGAATGGACGGCGGGGCGGAGGGCGAGAGGAGAACGCCCAGTCCCGGAAGAGCGGGAGGCCGTCCGGCGGGAGGCGAGGGACGCCATCGTCGTCCATTGGACGGAGGACCTTGCCTCCGCAGCCTTCGGCCGCAGAACCCTCGACGCGATCGGGCCGGTCCTGCGAGACTGGCTCGATCGGCCGCACGGGCTTCTCTCGTTTCGGCTCGTGCAGGTGCTGTCCGGGCACGGTTGCTTCGGTTCGTACCTGCACCGAATCGGACGGGAGGAGACGCCGGCGTGCTGCGACTGCGGCGCGGCGGAGGACACGGCGCAGCACACCCTCGAGGTGTGCCCGGCGTGGTCTGAGCTGCGCAGCAGTCTCAGCGCGTCGGTCGGACCGGACCTCTCGCTCCCCGCGTTGGTTAACACCATGCTGGAGGATGAGAGGTCCTGGGCGGCAGTCGCCTCCTTCTGTGAACATGTCATGTCCCAGAAGGAGGCAGCGGAGCGCACGCGGGAGGACGACCCTCACGCGGTGGCGCTCCGAAGGCGGAGGAGAGGTCGAAGAAGACGTCAGTGACGGTCAGCTTCGACCCCTCCTAGGTGGAGGCCAGCAGGCAACGGGCGCGGGGGTAACCTTGCCTGCATTGCACAGACCTCCACCAGTGCCGGACGGGAATGGCCAGGTGTTCCCGGCCATTCCCGTAACCCCCCCCCCCCCCCGGGCTGGGGCTGGGAGGGGGGGCATGCGGGGCCCGCCACCTAGGCGGGCTTGCGCCGGGAGGGTTGTGGAAGTTTGTTTCCCATGGCCCTCCCATCACGGCGATGCGGGAACACCGCTGAGTTTTTAGTGGGTAGACTGTCCTTCCGACAGGAGTCCCACATACCCCGTCTCGTCCCCCGCGAGCGGGCATGCATAAAGCATTTTCTCAGCGGGAAAAAAAAAAAAAAAAAAAGGTTAGGTTAGGTTAGGTTAGGTTTTTTTTTTTTTTTTTTTTTTTTTTTTTTTTTTTTTTTTTTTTTTTTTTTTTTTTTTTTTTTTTTTTTTTTTAGAGGCAGGAGGGGAAATCCTCATGGACGCCCAGTCTGCCTCACTTGTGACGCAGTCTGGGCAGTGCCGGACTCTTACCGTCTAAAACCCACTCCTGCCTCTGCTCAGTGATCCTCTGACGTGATCAGAGCCTATGCTTGTCGCAGTGATTCTCTATCTAGCTGTTATTCCTCACGTACTTTTATTAGGACGTTCAATTAGGACGCCCTTCTCCTTTCTGTCTATTTGGTATTTATTCTTTATCTTTTGTAACTTTGTTTGTTTGGTTTTTTTTACTCATGGGGGACAAACAGCACATTTTTTTTTTTTTTTTTTTTCGCTATCCTTATTATTTTAACTTATTTCTACTTCTTACTATTACACGACGGTGGATTTCTCAATTTAACAGCCTTCTTAAGTATTCTTATAACTAGTTACATCATTTCCTACTTAGACTACTTAACATAGTTAATATATTTCTGTTCTTTAATGTTATCACTATTATTATTTATTTTATTCTGGCAGTTATTTTTTTTTTTTCCTTTTTTTTTTTTTTTTTCGTTCTTTTCTGTTTTATTCGATTCTTTTCTCATATCTTACTTGGTATTCACCCAGGGGAAGAGAACAGTTTTTTTTTTTTTTTTTTTTTTTTTTTTCTATTTTATCTTTTCTTGACAGGTGTCTTATTTTAACTTATTTCTAGTTCAAATTATAATTTTAACGGCCTTCTTATCTATTCTTATAACTACTAACATGTTTTCCTCCTTAGACTAGGTACATAGGTAACTTAGGATTCTATACTTTATCGTTTAAGTTTTGCTCACACATAAATATTGCTCACTCTGCCTTTCGATGCTTAGCATTAATATTGTCCATAATATTATGTAAGCATTTTTGCTTATGCACTTTTATTTCTTTTTATAACTTTATTACATATTTTTTCGCAAAAGTCCAATAGTATCCCTCTATTTCTACCCGCTATTATTTGCCATAAAATCCTGGCGTCAAGTTTGGTGTTGAGTACATGTTCTACTTCTAGTCTTTCTCTGTCAAAAACGGGACAGTTGAGTAATATATGTGGCACCGTTTCGTCAATTTCCGGGTCGCAGATGCACGATGGGCTCTCCTTACACTTGAAACGGTTCAAGTATTCTGAGAACCCACCGTGCCCCGTCATAATTTGTGTTAATAAATTGCTGATTTTGCACTTCCTGATTATTCTGTAAGCCGCCACCGCATCTGGGAAAAATAATTTGGTCACTGAAGCAGTTTCGCCGGAACCGTATCTACGGTTCCACTCATCCAGCGTTGCCGTGCGAATGCATCGCTTGACGTACGAAACCGGGCACAAGTCATAGTCAGGCTTTCGTTTGGAACTTTCTGCGGCTCTTTTGGCTAATTCGTCGGCCCTCTCATTTCCCTCCAATCCCGCATGAGCTTTGATCCAAAACAAGGTAACATCCTTGTTTTGGATGGCCAGGGATCTCAGGTTAGCCCTTGCTTCCACTGCCAGTGGGTGGTGTCGGTCGTGGTTTTGGATGGTTTGGAGCGCTGCCATAGAATCACTGAAAATTCCAAACGTATGCGCACTGTGTTTCAGGATCTCCCTGGTTGCAACGCATATCGCCAGAAGTTCAGCCTGGTAAACGGTGGAGTAGTGTGGGAGAGCAAGCTTGCGAGCTTTGGTTTCGGCATTGCCGCTCCACATGGAGAGTGCGGCCCCGACCTTGCCCCCAATCTTGCTCCCGTCCGTAAAGATACGAACCTCAAGTTCGTTCTGGGCATCAAGTTGCTCTTGGTTTACCAGGCTTACGAGTTCCAACTCAGCGCGCTCCGCAGGGTGTGGGGCTTCCATCGCCGAGGCAGTCTGCTCGACCCTTCTGTCGCCAAGTGCTAGCTGAGGCACCCCCCTCCTTGCCTCGTATAGCGATGCCGCCTCGCGGACCCGGAGGTCTAGAGGTAGTATCCCAGCCAGCACCAGCGCAGAGTTTAAAGAGACCGTCCGGTATGCCTTGCACAGCTTTTGTGCAATACCGCGCTGAACTGTTCCCAACTGCTTCATGATGCCCAGCTTTCCGACGGCTGGGGCCCATACACTGGCGGCGTACAGGATGACTGGTTCCACGGTGGCCACATATATCACTCTTATGACTTCAGGGTGAAGTCCCCAGCTGGTCTTTGCCGCCCTCGTTAATTGTTTGTGGATTCCTATTGCCTTTCTGCATACGTTTGCGACGTGTGCGTTGAAGGTCAGCTTTTCGTCAATGGTGACACCTAGGATTTTGATCTCGTTTGACATGACAATGTCGGTCCCGCCCATGCTCAGGCGTGGGGTGTCGTATTTTAGTTTGCGAGTAATAACCATTGCGTTGGTTTTCTGCGGGGCAAATTTAAGTTTGTTTTGTTCACCCCACGCCCGGACATGCTCGAGAGCGGCATTGGCACGTCCCTCGATCTCCAGCGATGTGTCACCATCGAAGATCAACACAACGTCATCTGCGAAGGCCTGGCAATAGTCACCCCTAGCATCCAGACTCTTTAGAAGCGGGTCCAACAAGAGGTTCCAGAATATTGGTCCCCCTATGGAACCTTGCACACAGCCCTTACAGGTAGCCTTGCTGAACTCTTCACCTGCGTACCTGACCCTGACCCTTCTATTTTCGAGGTAGCTGTCGATAACCCTTCTCAAGCCAATTGGACACTTTTCCTCAGCCAGCCGGATCCTTATGGCTGGCCACCAGGCACTGTCGAAGGCTCCCTCTATGTCCAAAGATACTAAAACTACTATTTTCTTGAGCACCAGCTTGCTGCGTATGTGCTGCATTAGTGCATAGAGGGAGTCCTCCGTGCTCCTCTGGGGCATGAATCCGTACTGGCTAGTACTCATCCTTGGGATCAAGTGGTACTTGAGGCGGGCCACCAACATCTTCTCGTATATTTTGCCTAATATTGGTAAAAGGCCGATTGGTCTGTACGCTTTTGGGGTACTGTAGTTGTCTTTACCAGGCTTCTTTAACACGATTACAACTGCCTCCTTCCAGACTTCAGGGTAGTGGTGGTGTTTCAAGCAGCCGTTCAGAAGAGCAAGGGCCACCTCAGGGCCACCTCCAATAGCCTGATAACAAATATCAGCGGTGAAACCATCTGCTCCTGGGGCTTTTTTAGCGTTGAAGGACCTGCACGACGCCATTAGCTCAGCCATCGTGAATGGTGGCTCGCATGAGTTATCTTGCTTTCCAGCATTCACGATATCAGCTTTTTCTCTAATAAGGCGGTGGCATGGGCTGTCACTGCCCGTGTGGTCCTCTGGGTAGAACGTATTCGCCAGTAGTTCAACTGATCCTTTCGTGTCTAGCACTTCCCCGTCCTTCATCAGCGGTTGATCTTCTCCCCTCCCCTTGGTCCTTCCTATGGTTAGGTTAGGTTAGGTTAGGTTAGGTTAGGTAAGGTTAGGTTGGGGTGCAGGCAGAAAACCTCCTCGTGTGCCAGATGGCTGCTCGTTCCTTTCGAATACGTTCGGGGGAAAGGGCAGTTTTTCGGGCCGGTGCACCCTGGGCACGGCCAATAGTCTCTCCACGTACATCTTACGGAGAGGGTATTGACTGTGGCGAATTTCTGCGGGCGGGGGAGCCTTATGCTCCGGGGTCGGTCGACTTAGACCGCCCGACGGTTGCTTACTCACCGCTATTTTTATAGAGGGTGAGTGAGTGAGCGAGGGACGTTTCTCCACATGTGGAGAAACATGGGCGGTGCCCGTTGTGCACTCACCCTGCCAACGGGCCAGCAGCGGGGGATTTGATTCTCCTGGCTGCAACCGTCGAAATCGTAATCCGCAACGAGATCATGGTCATGTTTTATGGCTCGGAACGGGACGAGGATCTCGGCTTAGTCGCCCGGATCGCGAGGAAGATAACCTCTATAAAAAATCCTCTAATACCAAGTTTTGGTGTGCGGCGAGGGTATGAATGGCTGAGGAGTAGTGTCACCTGCAACTCAAAGGTTAGGTTAGGGTTAGGTCGGGTTTTAGGTTAGGTTGGTTAGGTTAGGTTAGGTTTTGAGTTGCAGGCGGTGCATCAGTTTCAAGCGCACCTCCAGCCAGGGATTAGTGGACCCCCTGGTTGGGTCACAAATGTACACTTACCTAGGGACAGGGGGTTACCCTAGGTGGACTTTTTATATCCCCCATACTCGTGGGAATCTTATGGATAAACGAAATAAAAATAAAACTATTGAGAAGTGGCCGATCGTGTTGGTCGAGCGGGTGAATGTGGGTGCGATGTCGGATTCCGACACTGCATCCGAGAGGATGGCGAGCGTGGCGAGCGTTAGCTCGGAGCGCTCGCGGGCTGAAGGAAGGGTGGCTGGGCGTTTCTCCAAGCGAGGGAGGAAGCGCTCGCCACGCTCCCGCAGCGAGGAAAACTTGCCAGCTGCTAAGGTGGCAACGGGCAGGAGTGGGCGAGGTCGCGCAGGCACAAGCGGACCTTCTCGTCTACCTGGCGGAGGCGAAACGCCTGGTCCAATGGAACACGCGGATAGTGTGGAAAGCGTGGACTCAGGGACCGACGACCCGGCCGAGAGTAGGACGAAGAAGTGGTTAAAGTCAAACAAGGCTTCGACTCACGATGTGGGCTCGGTGGACGCCGAACGCCAGCTAAACCTGGCGAAAAGGGCGCAACTCCAGCAAGATCTGGAGGAGAGGGTCGCCGCCAAGGAGCACCAGGCGCAAACCGCCCGGTCGAGGGCTGGCTATGGTGCATCCAGGGTGCTGTATGCCGACCACTCCCTGGCGGAACTGGAGCGCATGGCACAGGAGGATAAGGAGGAGGTCCTGGAGGTCGCCGCAAAGTCCTCCAATTTGAAGGGGACCTTTCAGAAGGCCCTCAAATGCCGGGCCGCCAGTTTGCACGGCATTGTGCTGGAGCTGGTAAAGCGGACGGCCACGGACGAGACGCGGCAGCTGCAGGCGAAGGTGGATCGCCTGCAGGTGGAGGTCAGCCAGCTTCACCAGAAGCTGGCTGAGGCCACGGCCAGGCCTGCCCAACCTGCCCCAGTTCCGGTGGTAGGAGGCTGCTCCTCCTCCTCCCCTTCCAACCTTGAGGATGTTATCCGAAAGGTTGTCATGGAGGAGAGGGCCTTCACCAGAGCCTGCTTCGCAGGCATCGAGGACCGGCTCTTGCCGGAACCACGGCTCCGTCCGCCGCTAGCGGCGGATAAGGGTCCGCCACCGAGGGAGCCGGAACCTGCCCCTCTAGCAGGCCCGGCATCGGGTGCGCAGCCCCAGGCCCCGAAGCCCTCCAAGGGCAAGGGCAAGGGTAAAGGCAAGGGCAAACGGGCCAAGATGGCTCCTGAAATCCCCACCACAAGCGCGGAGGGAGCGTCTGGGCCGTCTGCCACTCCAGCAGTCCCCCAGAACTCGCAGGAGGATGACGCCCTTCTTCCCTCCACCACCCCGTCCAACCAGCCGTGGACGGAAGTGGTCAAGAGAGGGAAGGGAAAGGGCAAGAAGGAGGGGGAAAAGTCGGCCCCCAAGCCCGCTGCGGCTGCTCCTGCAGCCAAAAGGGCTTCAGCCGGCGGGAGGAAGCCAGTTCCTCCCAGAACCGAAGCCGTCGTGGTGACCATCACCCCGGCGGCCGTGGAGCGGGGCGAGACGTACGAGTCCGTCCTAAGACGGGCTCGTACAAATGCTGATCCCTCGCGGCTGGGGATCAGCAAAATTGCCTGCCGCCGAACCCTGACCGGCGCTCGAATTTTCGAGTTCGCCGGGGAACAGCGCGGCGCAAATGCGGACCTCTTTGCAACAAAGTTGCAAGAGGTCATCGCGGATGCGGCGACGGTCGTCAGACCTGTCAAGACCGCAGCCTTGGAGGTGGCCGATCTCGACGATTCGGTCACCAAGGAGGATGTGGTGGCGGCCGTCGCGGCGGCTGGAGGCTGCGACGCTGGCGCAGTGAAGGGGGGAGCCATCGGGCACGGCCGCCGCGGCATGGGCATCATCCGCGTCGAGTGCCCGGTCGCCGCGGCTAGGGCCGCCCTTTCTGCGACCAAAGGGCGGCTGCTCGTGGGGCTCAGCGTGGCTGTGGTCCGGGCACTTGAAGACCAGCCTATGCGCTGCTTCAAGTGCCTCGCGTTCGGCCATGCCCGAACCACGTGTCCCTCCAAACACGACTGGGGGGACACGTGCTACCAATGCGGGCAAAAGGGGCACAAGAGTGTCGCCTGCAGCGCCACCACGCCACACTGCGCGGCGTGTGCCGCCAGTGGCCGCCCCGCGCACCACAGGATGGCGGGCAAGAGCTGCAAGCCCCCCGTGAGAAAGGGCATAGTGCCGGCGCAGGTTCGCCCTGTCGCCGCCACCGCCGCCGTCGTCGCCGCCGCAGCTCCAGCGGCGGAAGCTGAGGAGGATCGTGCGATGTCGTTGGAGTAATGCACCACGACTATCGCATAATCCAGGCGAACACCAACCACTGCAGAGCGGCCCAGGACCTGTTAGTGCAGGCCATGGCCGAGTGGTTGGTGAACGTAGCGGTGGTCGCCGAGCCCTACTCGATCCCCGGCAGCTGGCTGGGTGACGAGGACGACTCGGTGGCACTAGCGGCGCGGTCCTCCACGGACTCCCCTCCCCTCTCGCTATTAGAGAGGGGACCGGGATACGTGGCCGCCGCGTGGGGAGACTTAGCCCTCGTGGGCGTATATTTCTCCCCAAACCGCCCTCTCCAGGACTTTGAGAATTATCTCGGAGTCCTGGCCGCCGTGGTCGGCAGGGCGGCGCCGCGTCAGGTCTCCGTACTGGGAGACCTGAATGCCAAGTCGGTGACCTGGGGCAACCCGGCCACCGACGCTCGCGGGCGGGCGGTGGAGATGTGGGCAGCCTCCTCTGGACTCTCCCTCTTGAACAGAGGAAGCGTCCAGACATGCGTGCGGCGTGGGGGTGGCTCGATAGTGGACGTCACCTTCGCCACCCCGGCCTTAGCCGCGCGCGTGCTGAACTGGCGGGTGGACCTGGTGGAGACCATGTCGGACCACCGCTACGTGCGGTTCGACATCTCCACCGGTGGCCCCGGAGAGATGCGGCCCCCCTCGGGGCGATCACCGTTCCCGCGGTGGGCACTAACCCGCCTGGACAGGGAGGCAGCGGCGGAGGCGGCGTTCATACAGGACTGGCTTTCACCGCCTGCCGCCGGCCTGGATGTGGACACCGTAGCGGGGCAACTGAGGGAGTCTCTGACCGAGGTATGCAACTCCAGCATGCCCCGGTCCCGCCGACCGCCACCCACACGCGCCGTGTACTGGTGGTCGGTGGAGCTGGCGGGGCTTCGAGCAGCGTGTGTGGAGGCCAGAAGGGCCTACACGCGGAGCCGGCGGCGGCGTATACGAGATCTGTCCGACGAGGACCGCCTCTATGAGGTATACATGGAGGCAAAAGCGGTCCTGGATCGGGCCATCGCCGCCGCCAGAGACTCGGCGAGAGCCGAGCTGCTGGAGGGTCTCGACAACGACCCCTTTGGTCGACCATACAAGGCGGCGCGCAACAAACTGCGCGCCTCTGGTCCCCCGGTTGCCGAGACCCTGGAGCCCTCATTTCTGGACGGGGTGGTTCAGTCCCTGTTCCCGTGCAGGGACAACTTCACCCCGCCAGTGATGGCCCCACCACGAGGGTTAGCTCCGCCAGACGGGGAAGAAGAGGAGGCCCCTCCTGTCACGGAGTCGGAACTCGGCGAGGCGATTTTCCGTCTCCGCGCCAAGAGGACGGCTCCGGGCCCCGACGGTGTCCCCGCAAAAGTGGTGGCGATCGCCGCCACTCAAATGGAGGAGAGATTTCGGGACCTCTTCAGCGCATGCCTTGCGACTGGGAGGTTCCCGAAACCGTGGAAGGAGGGGCAGCTGTGCCTCCTCCGCAAGGAGGGCCGCCCAGCAGACTCCCCCTCGGCATACCGGCCCATCGTTCTGCTCGATGAGGTCGGCAAAATGTTCGAGGGGATAATCGCTGCCCGCCTAAAGGGCCATCTGCGGGATGTCGGGCCGGACTTGTCGGACGCTCAGTACGGTTTTCGGGCTGAGCGTTCGACAGTGGACGCGCTGGCCCGTCTCAAGGGGCAGGTGAAGGGGGCGACGGAGGCGGGGGACGGACTGTTGGCTGTGTCATTCGACATAGCTAACGCCTTCAACTCCGTTCCCCACTCCACCATCCTAGAGGCGCTCCGATTCCACGGAGTGCCTCGATACCTGCGCAGTCTGCTGGCCAGCTACCTGGAGGATCGGGCGATCCTCCTGGTGAACAGGAATGGCCAAGTCCGGCGGTACGCCGTCGAAGCCGGTGTTCCACAGGGGTCAGTCGTAGGACCTCTCCTCTGGAACATCGGCTACGATTGGCTCCTGCGGGGAACTCTCCTCCGAGGCACGAGTGTCATTTGCTACGCGGATGACACTCTCCTCACCGCCCGGGGGGGGAGTTTCAGGGAGGCGGCAAGTCTGGCCTCTGCGGGCGGATCCTTGGTCGCGGAGAGGATCCGCCGCCTAGGTTTAACGGTGGCGCTGCGCAAGACCGAGGCCGTCTTCTTCCACGGACCACGGCAGCGCCCCCCACCTGACGCCCACATCTTCGTGGAGGGCGTCAGAATCGAGGTAAAGGCCCAGATGAAATATCTGGGCCTTGTCATTGACAGCAGGTGGCGCTTCGGCCCGCATTTTAGCGGGCTGTCGTCGCGCCTGCTGAAGACCGCGGGCGCGCTGTCGTGGTTGCTTCCCAATTTGGAAGGGCCCAGCGCACGATGCCGGCAACTTTATGCCGGCATCTTGAAGAGCATGGCCCTCTACGGGGCCCCCATCTGGGAAGACTCCCTCCAGCGGAGAGAGAACGCCGCCGCCTTGCGGGCGCCCCAAAGGGCCATAGCCCAGCGGGTGGCGCGGGCCTACCGCACGGTGGGATTTGCGGCGGCATGTGCTCTGGCCGGCACCCCCCCTTGGGAGCTCGAGGCGTGGGTGCTCGCCAGAGTGTATGAATGGACGGCGGGGCGGAGGGCGAGAGGAGAACGCCCAGTCCCGGAAGAGCGGGAGGCCGTCCGGCGGGAGGCGAGGGACGCCATCGTCGTCCATTGGATGGAGGACCTTGCCTCCGCAGCCTTCGGCCGCAGAACCCTCGACGCGATCGGGCCGGTCCTGCGAGACTGGCTCGATCGGCCGCACGGGCTTCTCTCGTTTCGGCTCGTGCAGGTGCTGTCCGGGCACGGTTGCTTCGGTTCGTACCTGCACCGAATCGGACGGGAGGAGACGCCGGCGTGCTGCGACTGCGGCGCGGCGGAGGACACGGTACAGCACACCCTCGAGGTGTGCCCGGCGTGGTCTGAGCTGCGCAGCAGTCTCAGCGCGGCGGTCGGACCGGACCTCTCGCTCCCCGCGTTGGTTAACACCATGCTGGAGGATGAGAGGTCCTGGGCGGCAGTCGCCTCCTTCTGTGAACATGTCATGTCCCAGAAGGAGGCAGCGGAGCGCACGCGGGAGGACGACCCTCACGCGGTGGCGCTCCGAAGGCGGAGGAGAGGTCGAAGAAGACGTCAGTGACGGTCAGCTTCGACCCCTCCTAGGTGGAGGCCAGCAGGCAACGGGCGCGGGGGTAACCTTACCTGCATTGCACAGACCTCCACCAGTGCCGGACGGGAATGGCCAGGTGTTCCCGGCCATTCCCGTAACCCCCCCCCCCCCCCCCCGGGCTGGGGCTGGGAGGGGGGGCATGCGGGGCCCGCCACCTAGGCGGGCTTGCGCCGGGAGGGTTGTGGAAGTTTGTTTCCCATGGCCCTCCCATCACGGCGATGCGGGAACACCGCTGAGTTTTTAGTGGGTAGACTGTCCTTCCGACAGGAGTCCCACATACCCCGTCTCGTCCCCCGCGAGCGGGCATGCATAAAGCATTTTCTCAGCGAGAAAAAAAAAAAAAAAAAAAAAAAAAAAAAAGGTAAGGTTAGGTTAGGTTTTTTTTTTTTTTTTTTTTTTTTTTTTTTTTTTTTTTTTTTTTTTTTTTTTTTTTTTTTTTTTTTTTTTTTTTTTTTTTTTTACGGACTAGTTCCGCCAACGTGATTGGCGCCTATTCTTTATCTTCAACCTCGTCCATACCAGATCTCGCTTACATGCCTCTCGTACTTCCATGCTACATACTTTATCTTTCTGTCATCCATCTCCGTTCATCCTGTGGGTGGGACTCCCACTTTTAACTACTTCCTATTCTTCTACTTTATTTAATTTACTACTTTATTATATTCTTATGTTTAGGGGATTAACTTACACAGGTTTTTTGTTTTTATTTTACACAGTTAAAAGTCACTGGTTTACAAAATGCTTACCAATCTTAAACTAATTACACAATAATCATTATTTCTTTCTTACTTCTACTTATCTTAAACATACAATTTTCTTATCCTACTACAAAATACTTGTTCATATAAATCTAACCAATTATGGCAATAACGTTCTTAACCTACTGCTTAATCTACTTGTAAATGTAATACACTAATTTCCTATGTTACTATTACTATATATACAATATAATACGAAACATAGTCGTCTTATCTTGTTCTGTTTCTTTTAATTACTTTTTCGGCTATATTCTCACAGTAGGCTAATAATTCGTTTCTACTATTACCCAGCATTATTTCGCCTACGGTTTCTCTCTGTACTCTTTTGCCTATTTGTTGTTCTAGGTTGTACCGTTCTTTTGCGTAGATTGGGCACTCTAAAATGAGGTGTGGGACTGATTCCGCTTTATCGGGGTCACAGTGGCACGATGGGCTCTCTTTACACTTAAAGCGGTTCAAGTATTCCGAGAACCCGCCGTGCCCCGTTAAGATTTGCGTGAGCACGCCTGTTGGCCTCACCCGTTGTACAATACGGTAGGCAGCTACAGCATCCGGAAGGAACATTTTCGTCACTGAGGCCGTCTCGCCAGACACATATCTCCGGTTCCACTCATCAAGCGAATCCAAACGGATTTGACGCTTGATGTATGAGACCGGACACTGGTCATAGTCCGGCTTCCTCCGTGACGACAATGCCGCCTCCTTAGCCAGCTCATCCGCACGCTCGTTCCCCAGCAGTCCAGCGTGGGCCTTGACCCAAAAGAAAGAAACATCTTTGTTCTGGTCCAACGCCCGAGTCAAATTTGCTCGTGCACGGACCGCCAGAGGGTTAGGTTAGGTTAGGTTAGGTTAGGTTAGGTTACTTTGCACTCTACTTACATGTTTATACCACACACTCGCATTTTCTATGCAAAGTTTAGTCATTAAAGGGATTATTATCCTATGGACTCTCTCGACTTGTCCATTCCCTCGTGGAATCCCTGTAGTTATAGTTAAGTGCTGAATACTTTCTTCTTCACAATATTCTTCAAATTCACGGCTAGTAAACGATGTTCCCCTATCAGTTATAATTCTTCTTGGATTTCCAAAAGTTTGTTGATGAATTCTTAACTTGTTCAGTGTTTCCGCACTAGTCGTACTCTTTGTAGGGAACATCCATACGAACTTTGTAAACGCATCTATCACAGTTAGAATGTAATTGTACTGTTTTCTAGTTTCTGTTAACGGTCCTACGTGGTCCAGGTGTAATGTATCCAATAGTATACTTTCTTTTCCTATAGGATTCAAGAACCCTTCTTGTTTGCCTTCTTTCCTCGTAGCTAATAAACATGGTATGCATGATATTACAAATTCTTCTATTTTTTTTTATCCACGTCTTTTATGTAGTAATCTTGAGTTATTAACTCCTTCATTTTTCTCTTTGAAAAATGCCCATTACCATGGATCCTCTTTATTATTTCATTTTCCAGTTTGTTTCCCATGGCCCTCCCATCACGGCGATGCGGGAACACCCCTGAGTTTTTAGTGGGTAGACTGTCATTCTGACAGGAGTCCCACATACCCCGTCTCGTCCCCCGCGAGCGGGCATGCATAAAGCATTTTCTCAGCGAGAAAAAAAAAAAAAAAAAAAAAAAAAAAAAAAAGGTTAGGTTAGGTTAGGTTAGGTTAGGTTAGGTTAGGTTAGGTTAATGAAGGCTGCTCGTTCCTTTCGAATACGTTCGGGGGAAAGGGCAGTTTTTCGGGCCGGTGCACCCTGGGCACGGCCAATAGTCTCTCCACGTACATCTTACGGAGAGGGTATTGACTGTGGCGAATTTCTGCGGGCGGGGGAGCCTTATGCTCCGGGGTCGGTCGACTTAAAAAAAAGGTTAGGTTAGGTTAGGTTAGGTTAGGTTAGGTTCGCGGGCGGGCGGTGGAGATGTGGGCAGCCTCCTCTGGACTCTCCCTCTTGAACAGAGGAAGCGTCCAGACATGCGTGCGGCGTGGGGGTGGCTCGATAGTGGACGTCACCTTCGCCACCCCGGCCTTAGCCGCGCGCGTGCTGAACTGGCGGGTGGACCTGGTGGAGACCATGTCGGACCACCGCTACGTGCGGTTCGACATCTCCACCGGTGGCCCCGGAGAGATGCGGCCCCCCTCGGGGCGATCACCGTTCCCGCGGTGGGCACTAACCCGCCTGGACAGGGAGGCAGCGGCGGAGGCGGCGTTCATACAGGACTGGCTTTCACCGCCTGCCGCCGGCCTGGATGTGGACACCGTAGCGGGGCAACTGAGGGAGTCTCTGACCGAGGTATGCAACTCCAGCATGCCCCGGTCCCGCCGACCGCCACCCACACGCGCCGTGTACTGGTGGTCGGTGGAGCTGGCGGGGCTTCGAGCAGCGTGTGTGGAGGCCAGAAGGGCCTACACGCGGAGCCGGCGGCGGCGCATACGAGATCTGTCCGACGAGGACCGCCTCTATGAGGTATACATGGAGGCAAAAGCGGTCCTGGATCGGGCCATCGCCGCCGCCAGAGACTCGGCGAGAGCCGAGCTGCTGGAGGGTCTCGACAACGACCCCTTTGGTCGACCATACAAGGCGGCGCGCAACAAACTGCGCGCCTCTGGTCCCCCGGTTGCCGAGACCCTGGAGCCCTCATTTCTGGACGGGGTGGTTCAGTCCCTGTTCCCGTGCAGGGACAACTTCACCCCGCCAGTGATGGCCCCACCACGAGGGTTAGCTCCGCCAGACGGGGAAGAAGAGGAGGCCCCTCCTGTCACGGAGTCGGAACTCGGCGAGGCGATTTTCCGTCTCCGCGCCAAGAGGACGGCTCCGGGCCCCGACGGTGTCCCCGCAAAAGTGGTGGCGATCGCCGCCACTCAAATGGAGGAGAGATTTCGGGACCTCTTCAGCGCATGCCTTGCGACTGGGAGGTTCCCGAAACCGTGGAAGGAGGGGCAGCTGTGCCTCCTCCGCAAGGAGGGCCGCCCAGCAGACTCCCCCTCGGCATACCGGCCCATCGTTCTGCTCGATGAGGTCGGCAAAATGTTCGAGGGGATAATCGCTGCCCGCCTAAAGGGCCATCTGCGGGATGTCGGGCCGGACTTGTCGGACGCTCAGTACGGTTTTCGGGCTGAGCGTTCGACAGTGGACGCGCTGGCCCGTCTCAAGGGGCAGGTGAAGGGGGCGACGGAGGCGGGGGACGGACTGTTGGCTGTGTCATTCGACATAGCTAACGCCTTCAACTCCGTTCCCCACTCCACCATCCTAGAGGCGCTCCGATTCCACGGAGTGCCTCGATACCTGCGCAGTCTGCTGGCCAGCTACCTGGAGGATCGGGCGATCCTCCTGGTGAACAGGAATGGCCAAGTCCGGCGGTACGCCGTCGAAGCCGGTGTTCCACAGGGGTCAGTCGTAGGACCTCTCCTCTGGAACATCGGCTACGATTGGCTCCTGCGGGGAACTCTCCTCCGAGGCACGAGTGTCATTTGCTACGCGGATGACACTCTCCTCACCGCCCGGGGGGGGAGTTTCAGGGAGGCGGCAAGTCTGGCCTCTGCGGGCGGATCCTTGGTCGCGGAGAGGATCCGCCGCCTAGGTTTACCGGTGGCGCTGCGCAAGACCGAGGCCGTCTTCTTCCACGGACCACGGCAGCGCCCCCCACCTGACGCCCACATCTTCGTGGAGGGCGTCAGAATCGAGGTAAAGGCCCAGATGAAATATCTGGGCCTTGTCATTGACAGCAGGTGGCGCTTCGGCCCGCATTTTAGCGGGCTGTCGTCGCGCCTGCTGAAGACCGCGGGCGCGCTGTCGTGGTTGCTTCCCAATTTGGAAGGGCCCAGCGCACGATGCCGGCAACTTTATGCCGGCATCTTGAAGAGCATGGCCCTCTACGGGGCCCCCATCTGGGAAGACTCCCTCCAGCGGAGAGAGAACGCCGCCGCCTTGCGGGCGCCCCAAAGGGCCATAGCCCAGCGGGTGGCGCGGGCCTACCGCACGGTGGGATTTGCGGCGGCATGTGCTCTGGCCGGCACCCCCCCTTGGGAGCTCGAGGCGTGGGTGCTCGCCAGAGTGTATGAATGGACGGCGGGGCGGAGGGCGAGAGGAGAACGCCCAGTCCCGGAAGAGCGGGAGGCCGTCCGGCGGGAGGCGAGGGACGCCATCGTCGTCCATTGGACGGAGGACCTTGCCTCCGCAGCCTTCGGCCGCAGAACCCTCGACGCGATCGGGCCGGTCCTGCGAGACTGGCTCGATCGGCCGCACGGGCTTCTCTCGTTTCGGCTCGTGCAGGTGCTGTCCGGGCACGGTTGCTTCGGTTCGTACCTGTACCGAATCGGACGGGAGGAGACGCCGGCGTGCTGCGACTGCGGCGCGGCGGAGGACACGGCGCAGCACACCCTCGAGGTGTGCCCGGCGTGGTCTGAGCTGCGCAGCAGTCTCAGCGCGGCGGTCGGACCGGACCTCTCGCTCCCCGCGTTGGTTAACACCATGCTGGAGGATGAGAGGTCCTGGGCGGCAGTCGCCTCCTTCTGTGAACATGTCATGTCCCAGAAGGAGGCAGCGGAGCGCACGCGGGAGGACGACCCTCACGCGGTGGCGCTCCGAAGGCGGAGGAGAGGTCGAAGAAGACGTCAGTGACGGTCAGCTTCGACCCCATTATTAGCCCGTGACGCTCACCCCGAGCGGACGTGTTAATTGTGCTCCCACCTGCTGCGTGACTCACCCTCCCGCCGCTCGCCCGTCTCACTGCGCCCCGCAGTGACGCATCGCAGCCGCCCCGGCTGCATTAATTAGCCATTGTATTTGAAAGACAATACAGTCGTTAATTGATATTAAAAACTGTCTTTTTCAAGGCAATACTGTTTCTCTAATTAGAGTCGTCAAGTAAATTCACTTGGCCCCTTCTGGGTAAAATCCACAGTTTCGTGGTTCTCGGTTGAAACCTCACGGTGCCAACGAATCCGAGAGGGTGTTGACCCAACACACCCGCCGAAACCCCTTCAGGGCTAGGCAGTGAATTGGACGGGTCCCAGACCACCGGCCTTGGGGGATCTCCTAGTCGGTACTGGTGACAGTCTTGCTTCCACAGCTACTCACCTAGTGTCTTTGGGGTGTGTCTACACCCCTCGCGCTAGACTCACAGGGCCCTGTTGCACATTAAGATTGGCAACAGGTTTACAAGCTTAGGGCTCACCTTAGGTACTCACCTCCCTGCCTGCACCCGGCAGGGAGTGCCACACATCCCCGGGCATCCCACCCGGGGACTTAGACGATAGGATTGTTAGGAGTTATTTTGATAGGCTCGCTCCATATGAGCGTAAAGTAGGTTCCCTACCTCCCGCTGCTCGAAATGGACGAACCCGATGACGCCTTCTGGGCGACATTGGCTACGTACGGAAAGAGCCACGAATTCCGCGCCAGAGTCGAACGGACTCTTAATTCGACGCTTCCGCCCGCTTTGGCCAAGCATTTCGATGAAATGCGATCTGAGCCCACGACCTCCCCCGCGTTTTCCGACGCCGAGTCTGACTGCAGCTCGATGGACGCCGAGGATGCTCCCTCAGAGCCCGAACTCGAGCCCGAGGCCGTGCCCGTGCCCGTGCCCGAACCCATACCCGTCGCGATCGCTCCCGCTCCCGTTCCCGTTCCCGTGACCAATCCCTCCTCCGAGGAAGGCTTCGAGGTCGTTCCCGCCGGAGGTAGGAAAGGAAAACGGAAGAAGGGAAAATGCAATTCCGGTCAAGCCGCTAAAATGATCGCCCTTGAGGACGATTCCGCGCCGCGCCCCCCGAACCCGACCCCGTCGACCTCCGCCGCGGTCCCCACCCCCACTCCGACCCAAAGGGCTCTTCCAGCCGCCACCCCCACCGCGACCGCGCCTGCCTCACAGCAGAGTACCGCCCCAGTCGTCGCGCCCCGCACCTCAGCGGGTAAGAAGGTGGCCGCGCCCCCACCCCTGTTCATTCAGGAAAAGGGTAAGTGGACTGATGTGTCCAAATGGTGTGCCGAGCAGCGTATCGGCTACACCAGCGCCAAGGCTACCCAGCAGGGTATAAAAGTGACCGTCCCGACCGCGAACGATTATCGGGCGCTCACTAAACTTCTCCGCTATAGAGGTGTGTCGTTCCACACCTACTCCCTTCCCGAAGACCGACAGACACGAGTTGTCATAAAGAAGGTCCCGATGGAGATCGCGACTGAGGAGATCAAGGCCGACCTTGAATCCCAGAACGTCCCCGTACTCGAAGTGCACCGCATGCACCGTGCCCGCCGCGGAGTACCATTCGACATGGTACTCGTTGTCTGCCCTCCTTCAGAAGGCCATAACCCGATCTTCAACGTCCGTACAGTCTGTCATCTATCCGGTATCCGGATCGAAAAGCCCCGCAAGTCGGGGATCGTCGGCCAATGCCATAGGTGTCAACTGTACGGACACTCGCAGTCGCACTGCTACGCGACCCCCCGTTGCGTTAAGTGCCTCGGAGTGCACAGTACGGCAGATTGCCCGCGTCCCAAAGACCGCACCCTCTGCACGGAGCCCCCGAGCTGCGTGCTTTGCGGTGAATCAGGTCATCCCGCGAACTATAGGGGCTGCTCTAAAGCACCCAAGTCCTCCTCTCCCAGGCTGGCGAAGCGTGCAGACGCCCGTCAGCAAAGGGAAGCTCCCTCCGCGGCCCTCCCTGACCGTCTCTGTCCCCAGAGACCTAGCCCCTGGAACCGTCTGAACCATCAGCAGGCATTCCCTGCGATGGGTTCATCCAGGCCCACCCCCGCGCCTATCCCTCCGCTTATGGACCCGCGTACCGGCGCTCCCGCGCTGACTACCCCGTCCCCGTACTCTCTCGCGACCGCCGCCCCCGTCGCCGCCGCCGCGAACCCCGCTGCGCGCCCCGCGGCGCGTCAAGCCGCTCCCCCCGCAACCGGTAACGGCCCCGTGGCCATGACCCCGTCCGTCGCGTATAGTATACTCGACAGCGCGTTCCTGACTTTCTGCACCCCCCGTGCCCAACGGATGGCGCAGGAAGTCGACGCAGCCACCAAGGCCGGCAACCTCCTCCAGGTATATGCCATATACGAAGCGTACCCAGATATTACGCAAGCGTTAGTCATGATTAGATCCAACCAACCTAGGCACCATAATGTCTAACACGGTTGTTTCTCGTCTAAAGATCCGATCCCTAAAATTAGGTACATATAACGCCAATGGCATAACTGGCCAACGTGATGAGATCGCCACTTTCCTCCGCGACCATCACTTAGACATACTATTAGTACAGGAGACGTTCCTTAAACCCTGCAAACGTGACCCGAAAATTGCAAACTACCGCGTAGTGCGCAACGACAGGTCACGTTGCCATCGGGGCGGAACTCTCATCTACTACCAAAAGTCCCTATACTGCATCCCTATGGATCCGCCAACCCTGGCCCGATTAGAAGTCTCGGTCTGCAGACTAGGCATGACTGGCCATCAGCCTATCACCCTAGTCTCAGCTTATCTCCCTCCCCAGTCCCACTCGGAGGACTTCAATCTAATCGCAAACGATATCGCGCTCCTACTAGGAATGAGTGAGTCCGTTATCATAGCGGGCGATCTCAACGCGAAACACCCCGCGTGGAACAGTTCTCGGGTTTCGACCAGAGGGCGACAATTGTTCAACCTCTGCTCGCGCCTGAACTTTGACGTCATCGCCCCGATGTCGCCTACCCACTATCCCCACGATGTTAATCATACCCCTGATGTACTCGACATTGCCATTCTGCAGCGAATCAACCTCCGGTTGAATTCCATAGAAGCAATGAACGAGCTCAGTTCTGATCATCGCCCCGTAGTCATGCATCTGGCCCCCCGGACGGGTCTCCCAGATCCTGACCTACCGCCCCTCACCAAACTGGTAACGGACTGGAGGCAAGTAAGCGATTCGCTGAAAGCCAACACGTCCGCCCACTTGGACTCTATACCCGATCGTTTCGACTCACTCGCCGACACAACGGCCGCGATCGACTCATTCACGGGTCACGTACAATCTGTCCTGGACGAAAGTTCGAGGCGGGTTCCGGTGGGGGAAGACCCCCGCTGGAAGCTGCCGGACGATGTACGCGAACTGCTGAATGAGAAGAACGCGTCTGTTCGTGCCTACAGCAACTTTCCCTGCGCCGCCAACAAAGCCCACATGCGCTATTTACAGCGAGCTGTAAAGACACGCATGTCGGAGCTGCGGGACGCGGGCTGGGACAAGATGCTGAGCGACCTAGAGCCGACCCACCTAGCTTTCTGGCAACTTCAGAGGAAACTCAAATCCAAAGAAGTAGCTTCCATGCCCCCCCTGACCCGTCCCGATGGCACCGTTGCCTTCGACGACATTGACAAGGCCGAATGTCTAGCCGCCAGTCTAGAGGCTCAATGCACTCCCAGTTCTCAACCAGTAGACCAAGCTCATCTCGCTGAGGTGGACGCTGAAGTCGAACGTAGAACCTCCCTCCCGCCCGTCGAAGACCCTGATGACCCATTACCTCTCGTCACCCCGGACGAAGTACACGAGGTCATCAAAGGTCTGAAACCCCGCAAGGCCCCCGGCGCTGACGGAATCACCAATAAGGTGCTCCAGATGCTGCCCGCCCACCTGATCATGCTCTTGACCACCATCTTCAATGGTGCCTTGAGTAATAATATATTCCCCGATGCATGGAAGCAGGCCACGGTTATCGGTATCCCGAAGCCGGGCAAGCCCAAATCCGAGCCCACGAGCTACCGCCCCATCAGTTTACTGAGTAGTCTCGGCAAGATCTATGAGAGACTTATTTATAAGCGACTCAGAAATTACGCCGAGACAAAAGGCCTCATACCCAACGAACAGTTCGGTTTCCGTAACCAACATTGTTGTGTGCAACAGGTCCACCGTATCGTAGAACATATAAGCGCTGGCTTCCAGCGCGGTACGATAACCGGTGCAGTATTTTTCGACATAGCGAAAGCCTTCGACAAGGTCTGGCACAACGGCTTGATTTACAAGCTGTACCGTCTCGGTGTGCCAGACCGTCTCGTGCTCATCTTACGAGACTTTCTGTCGAACCGCACCTTTCGCTATCGCATCGAAGGGGCGATCTCGTCTCCCCATCCCATTCGCGCCGGCGTCCCTCAGGGCGCGGTGTTGTCCCCGCTCATATTCACTCTATTCACGAGCGATATCCCCAAAAGTAGAAAGGCACAGTTGGCACTGTTCGCAGACGACACAGCCATCTACTACACTGGGAAAAGTCAGGACGCGATAGCCGCCACTCTCCAAACCACCGTCAACGTCCTTGGCGCGTGGTTTCGAAAGTGGCGGATCGACATAAATCCGGATAAAAGCCAAGCAGTCCTCTTTACGAGACCGCGACGCATTAGACCTGAGCCCCCCCGTCCCATCTCTTTGTTCGGCAAGCCTATCCCTTGGGAGAAGCGAGCCAAATACCTTGGTGTGACCATGGATCAGCATCTCTCCTTCGCAGAGCACATAAAGAAGGCGCGCTCACGCGCCGCCTTCGCTCTCGGCAGGTTACATTCTGTTCTAAATGCACGTAGCAAGTTGTCACTAAAGTGCAAGTTGCGGATTTACACGGCGTGTATAAGGCCCATCATGACGTATGCGTGTGCAATCTTTGCGCACGCGAACCCCCGATTCATCCATAGGATGCAGACCCTACAGAACCGATTCCTCCGGCAAGCCACAGGCGCCCCTTGGTTCGTTCGGAACGAGATCCTCCATCTCGATCTGAAAATCCCCACGGTCAGTCAATTCATGAAACGCACCGCGAAGCGTTTCTTCGATAAAGCCGAAATTCACCGCAATCCCTTGATTGTGAAGGCCGCCACTTATGTCCCCAGTAGGATTAGCTCTGTCCGACGGCCGAGACATGTCCTCACCGACCCAGACGACCACATTACTCTCCTCCAGGAAAGCAATAGGGCCACCAGTACAGTTCGCACACACCGCACAAAATCGTCCTTCCGACCTCGCCGCCGAGGTCCTCGCGCCCCGCGAAGACCCCTAGTAGTATCGGCGCCTAACGTCGTGACCCCCGACCGACCCTTGCTCGTTGAAGCGCCAGCCCGCGCCGCAGCTGAGCCAGTAGCTTTAAATTCCCCTAATAATAATAATGCCAATATTTCGATCCAGCCTGTCCCCAATAGTGATAGCTGTCCCCCTATCAGTGACGCCCTGAGCCGAGGTCCGCACCCCACAGGGGGTGCCCTCAGCGTGCAGTCGCTTAGTTTGTAAATTTTAGTTTGTAAGCCCTGGCTGGAGGCGTTAAGATTAGTTTCTTAATGGCAGCCCCAGGAAAGCCCGGTTGAGCAGTCACGGCCTCTCAAGGCCAACTGCGAGATGCCCAACAAAAAAAAAAAAAAAAAAAAAAAAAAAAAAAAAAAAAAAAAAAAAAAAAAAAAAAAAAAAAAGCTTCGACCCCTCCTAGGTGGAGGCCAGCAGGCAACGGGCGCGGGGGTAACCTTGCCTGCATTGCACAGACCTCCACCAGTGCCGGACGGGAATGGCCAGGTGTTCCCGGCCATTCCCGTAACCCCCCCCCCCCCCGGCTGGGGCTGGGAGGGGGGGCATGCGGGGCCCGCCACCTAGGCGGGCTTGCGCCGGGAGGGTTGTGGAAGTTTGTTTCCCATGGCCCTCCCATCACGGCGATGCGGGAACACCGCTGAGTTTTTAGTGGGTAGACTGTCCTTCCGACAGGAGTCCCACATACCCCGTCTCGTCCCCCGCGAGCGGGCATGCATAAAGCATTTTCTCAGCGGGAAAAAAAAAAAAAAAAAAAAAAAAAAAGGTTAGGTTAGGTTAGGTTAGGTTAACTCGGCGAGGCGATTTTCCGTCTCCGCGCCAAGAGGACGGCTCCGGGCCCCGACGGTGTCCCCGCAAAAGTGGTGGCGATCGCCGCCACTCAAATGGAGGAGAGATTTCGGGACCTCTTCAGCGCATGCCTTGCGACTGGGAGGTTCCCGAAACCGTGGAAGGAGGGGCAGCTGTGCCTCCTCCGCAAGGAGGGCCGCCCAGCAGACTCCCCCTCGGCATACCGGCCCATCGTTCTGCTCGATGAGGTCGGCAAAATGTTCGAGGGGATAATCGCTGCCCGCCTAAAGGGCCATCTGCGGGATGTCGGGCCGGACTTGTCGGACGCTCAGTACGGTTTTCGGGCTGAGCGTTCGACAGTGGACGCGCTGGCCCGTCTCAAGGGGCAGGTGAAGGGGGCGACGGAGGCGGGGGACGGACTGTTGGCTGTGTCATTCGACATAGCTAACGCCTTCAACTCCGTTCCCCACTCCACCATCCTAGAGGCGCTCCGATTCCACGGAGTGCCTCGATACCTGCGCAGTCTGCTGGCCAGCTACCTGGAGGATCGGGCGATCCTCCTGGTGAACAGGAATGGCCAAGTCCGGCGGTACGCCGTCGAAGCCGGTGTTCCACAGGGGTCAGTCGTAGGACCTCTCCTCTGGAACATCGGCTACGATTGGCTCCTGCGGGGAACTCTCCTCCGAGGCACGAGTGTCATTTGCTACGCGGATGACACTCTCCTCACCGCCCGGGGGGGGAGTTTCAGGGAGGTAGCAAGTCTGGCCTCTGCGGGCGGATCCTTGGTCGCGGAGAGGATCCGCCGCCTAGGTTTAACGGTGGCGCTGCACAAGACCGAGGCCGTCTTCTTCCACGGACCACGGCAGCGCCCCCCACCTGACGCCCACATCTTCGTGGAGGGCGTCAGAATCGAGGTAACGGCCCAGATGAAATATCTGGGCCTTGTCATTGACAGCAGGTGGCGCTTCGGCCCGCATTTTAGCGGGCTGTCGTCGCGCCTGCTGAAGACCGCGGGCGCGCTGTCGTGGTTGCTTCCCAATTTGGAAGGGCCCAGCGCACGATGCCGGCAACTTTATGCCGGCATCTTGAAGAGCATGGCCCTCTACGGGGCCCCCATCTGGGAAGACTCCCTCCAGCGGAGAGAGAACGCCGCCGCCTTGCGGGCGCCCCAAAGGGCCATAGCCCAGCGGGTGGCGCGGGCCTACCGCACGGTGGGATTTGCGGCGGCATGTGCTCTGGCCGGCACCCCCCCTTGGGAGCTCGAGGCGTGGGTGCTCGCCAGAGTGTATGAATGGACGGCGGGGCGGAGGGCGAGAGGAGAACGCCCAGTCCCGGAAGAGCGGGAGGCCGTCCGGCGGGAGGCGAGGGACGCCATCGTCGTCCATTGGACGGAGGACCTTGCCTCCGCAGCCTTCGGCCGCAGAACCCTCGACGCGATCGGGCCGGTCCTGCGAGACTGGCTCGATCGGCCGCACGGGCTTCTCTCGTTTCGGCTCGTGCAGGTGCTGTCCGGGCACGGTTGCTTCGGTTCGTACCTGCACCGAATCGGACGGGAGGAGACGCCGGCGTGCTGCGACTGCGGCGCGGCGGAGGACACGGCGCAGCACACCCTCGAGGTGTGCCCGGCGTGGTCTGAGCTGCGCAGCAGTCTCAGCGCGGCGGTCGGACCGGACCTCTCGCTCCCCGCGTTGGTTAACACCATGCTGGAGGATGAGAGGTCCTGGGCGGCAGTCGCCTCCTTCTGTGAACATGTCATGTCCCAGAAGGAGGCAGCGGAGCGCACGCGGGAGGACGACCCTCACGCGGTGGCGCTCCGAAGGCGGAGGAGAGGTCGAAGAAGACGTCAGTGACGGTCAGCTTCGACCCCTCCTAGGTGGAGGCCAGCAGGCAACGGGCGCGGGGGTAACCTTGCCTGCATTGCACAGACCTCCACCAGTGCCGGACGGGAATGGCCAGGTGTTCCCGGCCATTCCCGTAACCCCCCCCCCCCCCCCCCCCCCGGGCTGGGGCTGGGAGGGGGGCCATGCGGGGCCCGCCAACTAGGCGGGCTTGCGCCGGGAGGGTTGTGGAAGTTTGTTTCCCATGGCCCTCCCATCACGGCGATGCGGGAACACCGCTGAGTTTTTAGTGGGTAGACTGTCCTTCCGACAGGAGTCCCACATACCCCGTCTCGTCCCCCGCGAGCGGGCATGCATAAAGCATTTTCTCAGCGGGAAAAAAAAAAAAAAAAAAAGGTTAGGTTAGGTTAGGTTAGGTTAGGTTAGGCAGTCTGGGCGTCCATGAGGATTTCCCACTCCTGCCAAAACAAAAAAAACAAAAAAAAAAAAAAAAAAAAAAAAAAAAAAAAAAAAAAAAAAAAAAAAAAAAAAAAAGGTTAGGTTAGGTTAGGTTAGGTTTTTTTTTTTTTTTTTTTTTTTTTTTTTTTTTTTTTTTTTTTTTTTTTTTTGTTTTGGCAGGAGTGGGAAATCCTCATGGACGCCCAGACTGCCTCACTAGTGACGCAGTCTGGGCAGTGCCGGACTCTTACCGGCTAAAACCCACTCCTGCCCTTGCTCAGTGTCCCTCTGACATAGTCAGAGACCTTGTTTTGACTTTAAAATATTGTTTTTGAATTTCATTTGATTTTACTGATTTTTGAATAAAGTTTTATCTAATATTAAATTTTTAATCTGTCTTATTTATTTTTCCTAAATTTAGTTTGTTGTTACATTTTATTTCCTGATTTATTGTTGTATGCTTTGTCTCTATATAGATGTTTATATATTAAAAGCATAGCTTTATGTTTCCTTGTTACGATTGATAACTTTTCTTATTATTATTATACAGTAATCCATAAAAATTTCTCTTTGTTTTCTGTTAGTCATAAATTTTTGTATAGTGTTTCTATTTATCTCTGCCTCCAGCCTCATTTCCGTATTAAATCGTTCTACTCCGAACACAGGACACTCTATCAGGATGTGTGGGATCGATTCCAGCGCATCCGGCTCACAGATGCACGACGGGCTCCCCTTGCATTTAAAACGATGCAGATATTCGGAAAACCCACCGTGCCCAGTCAAAATTTGTGTTTCCACTCCAGCCGGTTTCATCTTTTTCATGACTTTGAAGGCCTCGATCGCGTCTGGGAAAAACATTTTTGTTACGGAGGCTGTTTCACTGTTTTTGTATCTCCGGTTCCATTCGTCGAGCGACCCCATACGGATTTGTCGCTTGACGAATGAGACCGGGCAGCAGTCATAGTCCGGCTTCTTTTTGGATTTGAGTGCGGCCTCCTTCGCGAGATAGTCTGCGCGTTCATTGCCCTGCAGCCCAGCGTGAGCCTTTACCCAGAACAAGGAAACATCTTTGCTCTGGAATAAAGCCGCTCTTACGTTCGCTCTTGCCTCTACCGCCAGGGCATGGAGGGAACCTTGGTTCGTGACTGCTTGTAGTGCCGCCTTTGAGTCACTATAGATGCCGAAGGTTCTCTCTTTCCGCTTGAGGATCTCCCTCGTGGCTACGCATACGGCCAGGAGTTCCGCCTGGTAGACCGTGCAACACGACGGCAAGCTAAGTTTCACGGACTTGATCTCGGCTTCACCGTCCCACAGTGACAGTGCTGCGCCGACCTTGCCCGTGATCCTGCTGCCGTCGGTGAAGAACCGGACCGCTTGGTTGTTGTGGGTGTCCACCAGGGACTGGTCCTCCAGACTCACGAACCCCATGGCCGCATGTTTCGCCGGATGTGGAGTCTCCGCAAATGCCACAACACGCTCCACCTCCCTACCCGCTAGGGCTGGCTGGGGTACTCCTCTCTTTGCCTCGTACAGAGCTGCTGCTTCTTGTATCCGGAGGTCGAGTGGGAGTATCCCAGCCAGCACCAAGGACGCGTTCAGCGAAACGGTGCGGTAGGATTTGCAGAGCTTTTGGGCAAATCCTCGTTGAACTGTGTTCAGCATCCTCTGCACTCCAAACTTCTTGGTTGCCGGCGCCCAGGCACTTGCTGCATACATAATCACCGGTTCAACCGCCGCCGTGTAGATACACCGTATGACCTCCGGGTGTAGACCCCAGCTCACTTTGGCCGCTCTGGACAGCTGCTTATATATGTTGGCAGCTTTTCTGCAAACGTTTGCGGCGTGGGTGTTGAAAGTGAGCTGGTGATCGATTGTTAGCCCGAGTATTTTTATTTCATTAGACATGCCAATGTCAACCCCGCCCATGCTGAGAAGCGGGACATCGTACTTTAGCTTTCTGGTTACAACCATCGCACAGGTTTTATGTGGTGCAAATTTCAGCTTATTTCGGATGCCCCACCTCCGAACATACTCGAGGGCGGCATTGGCATGTCTCTGAACCTCTAATGCTGTATCACCGTCGAAGATCATGACGACGTCGTCGGCGAAAGCTTGGCAGTGATCTCCTCGTTCTTCCAGCCCCTTCAACAGAGGGTCTAGGATCAAGTTCCACAGGATCGGACCGCCTATCGACCCTTGGACGCACCCTTTGCTGGTATTTCTTTGGCACTCAGCTCCAGCGTACCTGACTCGGACACTCCTACCAGTCAGGTAGCTGTCCAGCATCCGTCTGAGATTCACCGGGCACCTTTCCTCAGCCAGTCTGGTCCTAATGGCTGGCCACCATGCGCTGTCGAAGGCTCCCTCTATATCAAGCGACACAACAGTGATCAGCTTCTTTTTGTTCAGCTTTGTTTTGATGTGTTGTATCATGGTGTAGAGGGAGTCTTCGGTGCTCTTCTGAGGCATGAAGCCAAACTGACGAGTACTAAGCCGCGGGATCAGATGCCACTTTAGCCTTGCCACCAACATTTTCTCTAGGGTTTTGCCCAGGACTGGTAAGAGACCAATCGGCCTGTAAGATTTTGGGGTAGTGTAAGACTCCTTTCCCGGTTTCCTGAGTATCACTACTGTGGCCACCTTCCAAGCACCGGGGAAGTGGCCTTGCTCAAGGCACTTGTTAGCCAGTGCAAGGAACATCCCCGGGTCTCGGAATATGGCTTGGGCACAGATGTCGGCTGTGAGACCATCGGCTCCTGGAGCCTTCTTGGGGTTGAAACTTTCCACCGCAGTTTTTAGCTCCTGAAGCGTAAACGGTGGGTCATGGTGTTCATCATGCGCCCACTCGTTTACGCGACTGGCCGCTTCTCTCGTTCGACGGTGGTCGTCATTGTCGTCATCAATTAGGTCTTCAGGATAGAAAGTCTCTGCTAGCAGTGACGCCGATCCCTCACCATCGAGTGACACTCCGTCCTTCACCAAAGGCAAGTCCTCTTGTCTTTTTGCGGTCCGTCCAATAACCCGATAGATTCCCTCCCAGACCCCTTCCTTGTCCTGTTTTTCGCAGAACTTCTTCCAGCCTGAAGTCTGCGCTTTTATGGCATGGGACTCGTACAGTTCCTTTGCCTGCAGGTATTCCTCGATGACTCTCGCTTTTCGGACTGGTGCGGCGCATCGGATGCGGCGTCTCCTGGTGTTGACCTCGTTCCTCAACTTGGAAAGCTCGTTGGACCACCATGGTATTGTAACTGTTTCATTATATTTACTTTTAGCTAGGGTTTTGTCACAAGATTCGGTAATTGCACTGATATAATTATTAATACTATTTTCTAATTTGATTTTACAATTGATTTTGTTGATTTCTACTGTGTCCAGGTTTCGGTCTGCTTTTAATTGGGCCAATTTCTCATGAAATTGGGTCCAATTTGCTTTCCTTGTGTTGAAAAGTCTGGTGGTTCTTTGAATTCTTGTGCCTTTTGATTTCTGTAAGTTTATTTTAAAAACAATACCATTGTGGTCCGAGCTCGTGATGCCTTCCTCAACTCTCCAGTCCTCTACCAGGTCCAGCATATCCGTTGAGCAAGCTGTTACGTCAACGCAGCTGGTATACGACCTCCCACCTCTGATGGTGTCGAAAGTTGGCGTGTTTCCAACGTTGAGTACCTGCAAGCACATTTCGTCCAGAGTCCCCGCCATTTCTTCGCCTCTACTGTCTACCACTAGACTACCCCACCAGGTGCTCTTCGCGTTTGTGTCACCTCCCATGATAATTTTAGTGGGGCCCATTTCCTCACGAATCTGCAGAAGGTGGTCAAGGTATGGTTGTATGGGTTGGTCCGGTTCAAAGTAGAAGGAGACTACTGCGATTTCCCAGGCCCTGGTTCGGATCCTCACCACCGTGATGTTATTGGTGGTGAGTTTTGGACACTGTGTAGCATCAAGCTCATGATCAAAGACGACTATTGCCGCCTTCACAGTTCCACTTCCTTGTTCCGCACACTGGTAGACTCTCGCTCCCCGGTAGTCTCTCATCCTTTTAATCCCACCCACGTATGGTTCCTGGAGCAGTGCGAATGCTATATTTCGCTCCCTAGCCACGAGCATAAGCTCCTGGGTCGCGAGGTTCTTCCTCTGCAGGTTCGCTTGGACCACCCGGTAGTTTGGACGAGTGCTAGTGTGACTTCGGTTCTCTGTGCCTGGGTTCGTGTTTCCTAAATAAACTGGTGCCACCTTAGCAATAAGCCACCGACAGGCGCGCCAATGCGTCCCACTTCACGCGTATCGGGCACGCACTGTCGAAGGCGTTGTGGTCAGTCTTTTCCAGCTTGGCTAACACGCAATTATGGCATCTTGGCGCCTCTGCGGCAAGTCGTGACGGACAGTCCGCTCGCATGTGGGGGTCACCGCAGTGAATGCAAAGGTCGGCGGGCTGCGTGCATAATTTTCGGCTGTGGCCGAAGCGCAGGCAGCGGGTGCACTGCACCAGTGGGGACTGATCCTCGACGCGCACCCGCTGTAGGTCGATATGGACGCGACCCGCCATAGTTAACCTCTGCCACACGGTCGGGGACACCTGCAGGACGACGTGGCACATGTGGGGGTTCCTCGTCCTGCGACGGTACTTAACCCCCAACCTCAAGTCCCCTGCAGGTATGTCCCCGATCAGGTGGCTATTTTGGCGTTGCAGAGCCTGGGTAACCTCCGCATCCGAGTGGCAGGAGAGGAGATCCTTAACGATTATAAGTGGGTCCTTGTTCTGAACCTCCTCCACCACCAGGCCGCCCGTTTTCCTGATCCTTTCGGTCACCCTAGTCATCTCATCCCTAGTCTTGAAGCCGACCACCACCTTCTGGTCCCTCGCCTTACGCAGCCGTTCCACCCGTGTGCCTTCATTCTTGGCATCGACCGCCGTCCTTAGCTTCTCAATTACCTCTTCACCGGTGTCTTGGTCGTTTACAGATGACACGACCACCGAGTGAAGAGGCTCTTGGATGTGCTGCCTCGGGCCGGCGGCGACTTCCGCGAAACTCGGATTTCGGCCTGCTACGAAGCGAGGGGCATCTTTGAGTTGCTCCGTCAGAGCCTGGGTGTGTTGGTGGCATTCCTCCAACGCCTGCTTGTGCTCCATGAGGCCAGCCACCAGGCTCTTCATGAGCTCCGTCGGTTCACTAGCGGCCGGCCTCAATGGTGAGGCTATAGGTGTGGTTGCAAGTATGACTGGAGCAGCAGCTGTGACTGGAACTTTGGTTCTCTCCGACTCCTTCACTATTTCATAGAGCCTGTTAATCGCGTTGACCACCTCTGTCTTTATTTCCGTTTTCAGGTTACGAGAGTTGCTCAAGTGAAATTTAGCCTTATTCAGGCAAGCTCTCGCCTCCGCTGTCAAGTTCGGGTACCTCAACTCAGGGTTCTTGCTGGGTCCGGCGGCATCTGCGGAGGCCCGCCGCGTTCCCAGAGAGCAGGGGATTTTTGGTGTGACAAGCGGAGTTGCTCCAGGTTTGGGATTGGCTGGGGACTTAGCTTTGGGCTCTGTTTTCCCGGCCTCCCATTCCCCAATGCTGCGTCTCACGCTTTGCTGCGAGGTCCCAGATTTCTCTGCAGATCGCGGCGAGTCCCCGAAGACCGGCGAGCTCGCGGTTTTCTTGGCCGGCGTGCGATACATGGCGCTAGCTGTTGTGAAGGTAAGATTCATAAGAGGTACGTCAGAGGGCACTCGTATCTTTTCTGTGTCCCTGTAAAAGGGGGACGTACAGAGAAGAAAATATAAATATATAATTAGTCAAGTATATAAAACTCTTAACTTTGTAAAAGGTTTCGTCAAATTGACGTCTAATAACTTTTATTTGGGAATCAAGAGTCCAAAAAAGTCAAAAAACAATGTCAAGTTTTTGTCAAAACCAGACTCGTCCACCTGGCCACTAGTAACAGGGTGGGTGGGCGGGCAAAATTTTTTCGCGTTTTCGTCAATATTATTAGTCAGATGGTGTTAGGTAGCCTAATTAGGAACAACTCAGCTGAAAACAGCGTCAAAATGCGTCACCTGGAAGCAAAGTTATGACGATTCTATGCAAACTTGGTCCGGTTACGTTGATTTTTGTACCTACCAGTTATATAGAACAAACGAAAATTCTATGTAATAAAGTGGCTATATACGCTAGGCGCACGGGCGAGGTGTCGAAAGACGCGTCTCCGCGCGATCTAGCTAACTATGGCGTTACTGAAAATTGTGCTGAACAAAAATGTTGTTTTTCAGGTGAAAAACGTGAATTTTGAATGAAAATTTTTACAAAACCAGGAATACCAACTACCCTATATGACTCGGACTCGCGGAACGCGCACCGGAATGCAGGTAAGGCAGGTAAGTATCTGTTTCAACTAATTTAAACGGGATTTACGGGAAGAATTTTGAAATAAAAATTACTTTATGTTTCCTATACAAAAATTTGCATGAATTTTCTAAGTCGATGAGCGCGAAAAATTTTTTCGCGTTTTCGTCAATATTATTAGTCAGATGGTGTTAGGTAGCCTAATTAGGAACAACTCAGCTGAAAACAGCGTCAAAATGCGTCACCTGGAAGCAAAGTTATGGTTAGGTTAGGTTAGGTTAGGTTAGGTTAGGTTCTGTCGGGAGGACACGGCGTGGCACACGCTTGCAGAGTGTGCTGCTTGGGAGGAGCCGCGCCGTGCCCTCATCTCAGGAGTCGGCAGTGACCTGTCGCTGCCGGCCGTTGTCGACTCGATGGTCGGCAGCGAGGAGTCCTGGGACGCGGTGGTATCCTTCTGCGAATCAGTCATCTCGCAGAAGGAGGCTGCGGAGAGGGAGCGGGAGATTTTTTTTTTTTTTTTTTTTTTTTTTTTTTTTTTTTTTTTTTTTTTTTTTTTTTTTTTTTTTTTTTTTTTTTTTTTAAAAACGTTGCCCCACACTAGGAATTTCTCCTGTATCGTGGGTGCGTTTACAAACATTTAAACTCACATACACAAACAGCCAGACCCAGAACAACTACTTGCAGATCATACAAATATTTGTTCCGTGCGGGTATCGAACCCGCGACACGCAGCGCAGCAGTCGATCGCTGAACCACTGCGCCAGCCGTGCCGTCACTTGCTTCACGTCAGATTGCTTCCGCTAACCCGATTCGCAGCAGACGCACCGGGCGTCGGCGAAGGGCGGATAACGCCCTCTTCCGGCCCCCCTAAATGGGTCCAGGGGCGACGGATCTGGGGAAATCCGTCGCCCCCTACTTCTTAGGACCCGAGATGGCGGCGCGTAGTGTTCCACGCGCGCCTCTATGTGATGTAAGGGGGGAGTTAACACCTCACTCCCCCCCTAACGCGAGGTGGCCCGCACAGGCGGGCCGGCACTAGCCGGGGATCGCGGAAGTCACTTTTGTTCCCGTGATCTCCGGTGCAAGTGTGAGGCGGAACACCGGGGTGGTTTTAGTCAGTAAGAGTCTGACAGACCCCTCCGCCCTCCCCAGGGCGGAGGACATCCATGAGGATTTCCCCCCGTCATCAAAAAAAAAAAAAAAGGTTAGGTTAGGTTAGGTTAGGTTAGGTTTACCGGAGGAGACGTCGTCGGGTCCCTGACGAAGAAGCCGCGCAGTATGAGGTGTACCGCGCGGCTAAGGAGGCTCTGTGGCTGGCCATCGGCGAAGCGAAGACGCGCGCCAGGGAGGAGATGTTGGAGACTCTCGACGGAGATCCGTGGGGGCGCCCCTATCGTGCGGTTCGAGGGAAACTTCGACCCGCGGCGCCTCCACTCACGGAGAGTCTCCAACCTGAGTTGTTGGAGCAGGTCGTCGCAGCCCTCTTCCCGGCAAGAGCGGAGCACACTCCGCCGCCGATGGCATTGCCCACAGCTGCAGAGCCTACCGAGGAGAGCGCCATCAACGTCCCAGAGGTGACACAGGCAGAGATCAGGGCGGCCGTGATGCGGCTCCGGGCCAAGAACGTGGCTCCGGGGCCCGACGGTATCCACGGCATCGTCCTAGCCCTCGCTCTGAAGGAGCTAGAGCCCCAACTGAGAGGACTCTACACTGCGTGCCTTGAGCAGGGCCAGTTTCCCACTCTGTGGAAATCTGGTCGTCTGGTCCTGCTCAAGAAGGTGGGGCGCCCCGCGGACTCACCGTCTGCGTACAGGCCCATAGTGCTGCTTGACGAGGTGGGTAAGATGTTTGAGCGGATAATCGCTGCCCGCCTCGTCGGCCACTTAAGTAGGGAGGGGCCTGACCTAGCCGAAAGCCAGTACGGCTTTCGGCACGGGCGCTCCACCATCCACGCGATATCGCGGGTGAGAGTCCTGGCGGAGGAAGCAGTGTCTCGGGGCGGGGTGATGTTGGCCGTGTCGTTGGACATCTCCAACGCCTTCAACACCCTGCCCTGGAGCTGCATTCGGGAGGCACTGCGTTATCATCGGGTGCCCCCGTACCTCCGCCACATCGTTGGGGCTTATCTGGCGGATAGGTGTGTCACCTACATGGGACGTGATGGCGGAAGCCAGCGCCGCATGTCGTGCGGTGTTCCACAGGGTTCGGTCGTGGGACCGCTCCTGTGGAACATCGGGTACGACTGGGTGCTGAGGGGCGAGCTCCAGCCGGGCGTGGACTTGACGTGTTATGCGGATGACACGCTGGTCACGGCCCGGGGGAGCTCGTACAGGGAGGCAGCGTTGTTGGCGACGGCTGCGGTGTCACAGGTCGTGACCCGCATACGGCGCCTAGGCCTGGAGGTGGCCCTAAACAAGTCGGAGGCCATGGTCTTTCATGGCCCCCGGCGGGCGCCGCCGCTGGGATCACACATCGTGGTCGGGGGGTCTCGAATCGCTGTCGAGTTTACCATGAAATATCTTGGATTGGTGCTCGACAGCCGGTGGGATTTCGGCCCCCACTTCCAGCGGCTCGCGCCCAAGTTGTTGGGCGCGGCTGGGGCGCTGTCAACGCTGCTTCCCAATCTGGGGGGCCCGAGCGCCGCCTGTAGGCGGCTCTACGTGGGGATCGTGCGATCGATGGCCCTGTATGGGGCCCCGATCTGGGCGGCTGACCTGACGGCCGGCAGCATTGCTGTCCTGCGAAGGCCACAGCGAGCGATGGCCGTCAGAGTCATTAGGGGATATCGCACGATCTCCTACGAGGCGGCTTGCGTACTGGCCGGTTCCCCGCCGTGGGACCTCGAGGCGAAGGTACTCGCGTCATTGTATCAGTGGCGCGAGGACTCGAGGGCGCGGGGCGAGTGGCTGACGCCGCGACATTTGGAGTTGCGTCGGTCACAGCTTCGCGCAGCCCTGGTGGCGGAATGGCGGGACAGGCTTTCACGCCCTACCGCCGGCCCTGCCACCATCGGGGCGGTCCGGCCGGTACTCGAGCGCTGGCTCGGGAGGAGGCACGGCTCCCTGTCGTTTCGGGTGACGCAGGTGCTCTCGGGGCATGGTTGCTTCGGGAAGTACCTGTGTCGTATAAACAGGGAGCCGGACGCTCGGTGTCACCACTGCGTCGACTGTCGGGAGGACACGGCGTGGCATACGCTTGCAGAGTGTGTTGCTTGGGAGGAGCCGCGCCGTGCCCTCATCTCAGGAGTAGGCAGTGACCTGTCGCTGCCGGCCGTTGTCGATTCGATGGTCGGCAGCGAGGAGTCCTGGGACGCGGTGGTATCCTTCTGCGAATCAGTCATTTCGCAGAAGGAGGCTGCGGAGAGGGAGCGGGAGATTGCTTCCGCTAACCCGATCCGCAGCAGACGCACCGGGCGTCGGCGGAGGGCGGATAACGCCCTCTTCCGGCCCCCCTAAATGGGTCCAGGGGCGACGGATCTGGGGAAATCCGTCGCCCCCTACTTCTTAGGACCCGAGATGGCGGCGCGTAGTGTTCCACGCGCGCCTCTATTTGATGTAAGGGGGGAGTTTAACACCTCACTCCCCCCCTAACGCGAGGTGGCCCGCACAGGCGGGCCGGCACTAGCCGGGGATCGCGGAAGTCACTTTTGTTCCCGTGATCTCCGGTGCAAGTGTGAGGCGGAACACCGGGGTGGTTTTAGTCAGTAAGAGTCTGACAGACCCCTCCGCCCTCCCCAGGGCGGAGGACATCCATGAGGATTTCCCCCCGTTATCAAAAAAAAAAAAAAAAAAAGGTTAGGTTAGGTTAGGTTAGGTTAGGTTAGGTTAGGTTAGGTTAGGTTAGGTTAGGTTAGGTTAGGTTAGGTTAGGTTAGGTTAGGTTCTGCGCAAGACCGAGGCCGTCTTCTTCCACGGACCACGGCAGCGCCCCCCACCTGACGCCCACATCTTCGTGGAGGGCGTCAGAATCGAGGTAAAGGCCCAGATGAAATATCTGGGCCTTGTCATTGACAGCAGGTGGCGCTTCGGCCCGCATTTTAGCGGGCTGTCGTCGCGCCTGCTGAAGACCGCGGGCGCGCTGTCGTGGTTGCTTCCCAATTTGGAAGGGCCCAGCGCACGATGCCGGCAACTTTATGCCGGCATCTTGAAGAGCATGGCCCTCTACGGGGCCCCCATCTGGGAAGACTCCCTCCAGCGGAGAGAGAACGCCGCCGCCTTGCGGGCGCCCCAAAGGGCCATAGCCCAGCGGGTGGCGCGGGCCTACCGCACGGTGGGATTTGCGGCGGCATGTGCTCTGGCCGGCACCCCCCCTTGGGAGCTCGAGGCGTGGGTGCTCGCCAGAGTGTATGAATGGAAGGCGGGGCGGAGGGCGAGAGGAGAACGCCCAGTCCCGGAAGAGCGGGAGGCCGTCCGGCGGGAGGCGAGGGACGCCATCGTCGTCCATTGGACGGAGGACCTTGCCTCCGCAGCCTTCGGCCGCAGAACCCTCGACGCGATCGGGCCGGTCCTGCGAGACTGGCTCGATCGGCCGCACGGGCTTCTCTCGTTTCGGCTCGTGCAGGTGCTGTCCGGGCACGGTTGCTTCGGTTCGTACCTGCACCGAATCGGACGGGAGGAGACGCCGGCGTGCTGCGACTGCGGCGCGGCGGAGGACACGGCGCAGCACACCCTCGAGGTGTGCCCGGCGTGGTCTGAGCTGCGCAGCAGTCTCAGCGCGGCGGTCGGACCGGACCTCTCGCTCCCCGCGTTGGTTAACACCATGCTGGAGGATGAGAGGTCCTGGGCGGCAGTCGCCTCCTTCTGTGAACATGTCATGTCCCAGAAGGAGGCAGCGGAGCGCACGCGGGAGGACGACCCTCACGCGGTGGCGCTCCGAAGGCGGAGGAGAGGTCGAAGAAGACGTCAGTGACGGTCAGCTTCGACCCCTCCTAGGTGGAGGCCAGCAGGCAACGGGCGCGGGGGTAACCTTGCCTGCATTGCACAGACCTCCACCAGTGCCGGACGGGAATGGCCAGGTGTTCCCGGCCATTCCCGTAACCCCCCCCCCCCCCCCGGGCTGGGGCTGGGAGGGGGGGCATGCGGGGCCCGCCACCTAGGCGGGCTTGCGCCGGGAGGGTTGTGGAAGTTTGTTTCCCATGGCCCTCCCATCACGGCGATGCGGGAACACCGCTGAGTTTTTAGTGGGTAGACTGTCCTTCCGACAGGAGTCCCACATACCCCGTCTCGTCCCCCGCGAGCGGGCATGCATAAAGCATTTTCTCAGCGGGAAAAAAAAAAAAAAAAAAAAAAAAAAAAAAAAAAAAAAAAAAAAAAAGGTTAGGTTAGGTTAGGTTTTTTTTGTTTTTTTTTTTTTTTTTTTTTGTTTTGGCAGGAGTGGGAAATCCTCATGGACGCCCAGACTGCCTCACTTGTGACGCAGTCTGGGCAGTGCCGGACTCTTACCGGCTAAAACCCACTCCTGCCCTTGCTCAGTGTTCCTCTGACATTATCAGAGCCCTTGTTCGTCATAGTTTTGATTTTATAATCTTTCGTTAGATAACTTATCGGTCTGTTCTGTTTCAGGTTTTGTAACTTTCCTGGAAGGAGTCACCTCACTTCATCCACTATTTGATCTTGCCTGTTATTATATACCTTCATGTGTTTATTATGAGTTTTTTTACATCTTACATTTCTATTTAAACTTATTTCTCTATATTTTTATTTTTGTATTTTTTTTTTTTTTTTTTTTTTTTTTTTTTTTTTTTTTTTTTTTTTTTTTTTGAACTTATTTATGCTTATACCTATACTATTTTATATCTTATTCTTAATTTACGCTATATTTTTATGGCTATCCAAATATATATAATAATATATCTTTTAGTCATAATTTCTAAATCTACTTATTTCGTTTATTACCTATCTTATGTATATGTACTAATAACTTAATGTTGTAATATTTGTCACTGTTCAGTTTTCTTGCTATTGCAACCACATAGTTTGGATCTGATTTGCTTGAATTTTCTTTGAAGCATTTCCGTCTCTGGGCTGGTGCAGCGTTACAAATTTGGCCTTTCAGGGTACTAATGTTTTTCGGCTCAAAAAACTCGTTTGACCACCACGGTACGGTATGTCTATGTTATATTTTGGAGTTGATATCTGTAATACAACTAATTAGACTAATTGCTGAATCTATTTTATCTTTTATTTTAAAATCTGTTGAGATAAATTTTGTAACCGCTACTATTTGGTGCAATTTCCCACGAAATTGGCTACAAATTGTATGGTTTTTTACTAAAAATTTGGAGACAGTTCCGCTGTGGTCAAACGCCTTCATTCCGGGAGTGGCTAACTGCACCTCAGCAATACGCCACCGACAGGCGCGCCAATGCATCCCACTTCACGCGAATGGGGCACACACTGTCGAAGGCGTTGTGGTCCGTGCGATCCAGCTTTGCCGACACACAATTGTGGCATTTTGGAGACTCTTCTGCCAGCCGCGACGGACAGTCGGCACGCAGGTGGGGATCACCGCAGTGCACGCAGAGGTCGGCGGGCTTCGTGCACAGCTTCCTGCCGTGGCCGAAGCACAGGCAGCGAGTGCACTGCACCAGTGGAGACTGGTCCTGCACCCGCACCCGCTGCAGGTCGATGTGCACGCGACCCGCCATGGTTAGCCTCTGCCATACAATCGGGGACACCTGGAGGATGATGTGGCACATGTGGGGGTTCCTCGTCTTACGACGGTACTTCACCCCCAACCTCACATCACCCGCCGGAATGTCCCCGATTAGGTGACTGTTCTGCCTCTGCAGGGCCTGTGTAAGCTCCACATCCGTGTGGCAGGATAGGACGTCTTTAACAATGACGAGCGGGTCTTTATTTTTCATCTCTTCCGCCACCAGATTGCCAGCTCTCCGGATCCTTTCCGTCACTCTCGTGAGCTCCTCCCTGGTTCCAAAGCCCACTACCACCTTCTGGTCCCGCGCCTTGCGCAGTCGCTCTACCCTTGTGCCTTCATTGCGGGCATCGACCGCCGTCCTAAGCTTCTCAATGACCTCTTCACTCGTGTCCATATCATTCACAGATGATACAACCACCGAGTGAAGAGGCCCTTGGGTGTTCTTCTTCGGGCCGGCGGCGATTTCGGCGAAAGAGGGGCCTTGGCCCGCGACGAAGTGAGGGGCCACCTGGAGTTGTTCCGACAGGGCCAGGGTGTGTCCTTGGCACTCCAGCAGCGCCTGTTTGTGCTGCTGGAGGCCTTCTACAAGGCACTTCATCAGCTCTGTCGGTTCTTGTATGGCCGGATTTGATGGCGCGGCAATCGGTGTGACTGCAGGCGGTGAAGATGGAGCAGGTATGACGGGGACTTTGCTCAGCTCGGACTCTTTAACAAGCTCATAGAGCCTGTTTATAGCACTGAGCACCTCAGTCTTTATCTCGGTTTTTAGATTTCGCGAGTTGCCTAAATGAAGCTTAGCTTTATTTAGGCAAGCTCTCGCTTCCGCCGTGAGATTAGGGTACTTGGACTCGGGTCTCGCTGGTGGTCTTTCGGTGTCCCCAGGAACTCGGCGCGCTCCCGAGATGCTGGAAGTCGGAGGTGTTGTGACAGGTTTTGGGCTGACCAGGGACTTGGCCTGGGGCTCAGTTTTCCCAGCCTCCCATTCCCCGATGCTTCGCCTCACGCTAGGAAGCGAGGGTCCAGCCTTTTCTAGCGAGCGCGGCGAGGTCCCGGAGCCCGGCGAGCTTGCAGTTTTCTTGGTAGGTGTGCGGAACATGGCGCTGGTCAAGTTGAAGGTCAGGTTCATAGAGGGCCTGTCAGAGGACACTGATGATTACTTGTGTGTCCCTGTAAAGAGGGGACGCACAGAAAACAACTATAACCACGATAAAAATAAATACGTCGTCCTAAGGACGAACGACCGTCACGTCAATAAAACTCCTAAAAAAAAAGGAGGGGTCGTCAAATGCACGCCAAATGACGTTAAAGCACGAAAATAGAAAAAATTAAAGTCTACAGACTTTCAAACAATCAAAAACTATTTAAAACAAATTTAACCCTTTTTGCCAAAACCAGAATCGTCCACCCGGCCACTAGTAACAGGGTGGGTGGGCGGGCAAAATTTTTTCGCGTTTTCGTCAATATTATCAGTCAGATGGTGTTAGGTAGCCTAATTAGGAACAACTCAGCTGAAAACAGCGTCAAAATGCGTCACCTGGAAGCAAAGTTATGACGATTCTATGCAAACTTGGTTCGGTCAGGTAGATTTTTGTACCTACCAGCTATATAGAACAAACGAAAATTCTATGTAATAAAGTGGCTATATACGCTAGGCGCACGGGCGAGGTGTCGAAAGACGCGTCTCCGCGCGATCTAGCTAACTATGGCGTTACTGAAAATTGTGCTGAACAAAAATGTTGCTTTTCAGGTGAAAAACGTGAATTTTGAAGGAAATTTTTAACAAAACCAGGAATACCCACTACCCTATATGACTCGGACTCGCGGAACGCGCACCGGAATGCAGGTAAGGCAGGTAAGTATCTATTTCAACTAATTTAAACGGGATTTACGGGAAGAATTTTGAAATAAAAATTACTTTATGTTTCCTATACAAAAATTTGCATGAATTTTCTAAGTCTATGTGAGCGAGAAAATTTTTCGCGTTTTCGTCAATATTATCAGTCAGATGGTGTTAGGTAGCCTAATTAGGAACAACTCAGCTGAAAACAGCGTCAAAATGCGTCACCTGGAAGCAAAGTTATGACGATTCTATGCAAACTTGGTTCGGTCAGGTAGATTTTTGTACCTACCAGCTATATAGAACAAACGAAAATTCTATGTAATAAAGTGGCTATATACGCTAGGCGCACGGGCGAGGTGTCGAAAGACGCGTCTCCGCGCGATCTAGCTAACTATGGCGTTACTGAAAATTGTGCTGAACAAAAATGTTGCTTTTCAGGTGAAAAACGTGAATTTTGAAGGAAATTTTTAACAAAACCAGGAATACCCACTACCCTATATGACTCGGACTCGCGGAACGCGCACCGGAATGCAGGTAAGGCAGGTAAGTATCTATTTCAACTAATTTAAACGGGATTTACGGGAAGAATTTTGAAATAAAAATTACTTTATGTTTCCTATACAAAAATTTGCATGAATTTTCTAAGTCTATGTGAGCGAGAAAATTTTTCGCGTTTTCGTCAATATTATCAGTCAGATGGTGTTAGGTAGCCTAATTAGGAACAACTCAGCTGAAAACAGCGTCAAAATGCGTCACCTGGAAGCAAAGTTATGACGATTCTATGCAAACTTGGTTCGGTTAGGTAGAATTTTGTACCTACCAGCTATATAGAACAAACGAAAATTCTATGTAATAAAGTGGCTATATACGCTAGGCGCACGGGAGAGGTGTCGAAAGACGCGTCTCCGCGCGATCTAGCTAACTATGGCGTTACTGAAAATTGTGCTGAACAAAAATGTTGTTTTTCAGGTGAAAAACGTGAATTTTGAATGAAAATTTTGACAAAACCAGGAATACCAACTACCCTATATGACTCGGACTCGCGGAACGCGCACCGGAATGCAGGTAAGGCAGGTAAGTATCTGTTTCAACTAATTTAAACGGGATTTACGGGAAGAATTTTGAAATAAAAATTACTTTATGTTTCCTATACAAAAATTTGCATGAATTTTCCAAGTCGATGAGCGAGAAAAATTTTTTCGCGTTTTCGTCAATATTATTAGTCAGATGGTGTTAGGTAGCCTAATTAGGAACAACTCAGCTGAAAACAGCGTCAAAATGCGTCACCTGGAAGCAAAGTTATGACGATTCTATGCAAACTTGGTTCGGTTAGGTAGAATTTTGTACCTACCAGCTATATAGAACAAACGAAAATTCTATGTAATAAAGTGGCTATATACGCTAGGCGCACGGGAGAGGTGTCGAAAGACGCGTCTCCGCGCGATCTAGCTAACTATGGCGTTACTAAAAATTGTGCTGAACAAAAATGTTGTTTTTCAGGTGAAAAACGTGAATTTTGAATGAAAATTTTGACAAAACCAGGAATACCAACTACCCTATATGACTCGGACTCGCGGAACGCGCACCGGAATGCAGGTAAGGCAGGTAAGTATCTGTTTCAACTAATTTAAACGGGATTTACGGGAAGAATTTTGAAATAAAAATTACTTTATGTTTCCTATACAAAAATTTGCATGAATTTTCCAAGTCGATGAGCGAGAAAAATTTTTTCGCGTTTTCGTCAATATTATTAGTCAGATGGTGTTAGGTAGCCTAATTAGGAACAACTCAGCTGAAAACAGCGTCAAAATGCGTCACCTGGAAGCAAAGTTATGACGATTCTATGCAAACTTGGTTCGGTTAGGTAGAATTTTGTACCTACCAGCTATATAGAACAAACGAAAATTCTATGTAATAAAGTGGCTATATACGCTAGGCGCACGGGAGAGGTGTCGAAAGACGCGTCTCCGCGCGATCTAGCTAACTATGGCGTTACTGAAAATTGTGCTGAACAAAAATGTTGTTTTTCAGGTGAAAAACGTGAATTTTGAATGAAAATTTTGACAAAACCAGGAATACCAACTACCCTATATGACTCGGACTCGCGGAACGCGCACCGGAATGCAGGTAAGGCAGGTAAGTATCTGTTTCAACTAATTTAAACGGGATTTACGGGAAGAATTTTGAAATAAAAATTACTTTATGTTTCCTATACAAAAATTTGCATGAATTTTCCAAGTCGATGAGCGAGAAAAATTTTTTCGCGTTTTCGTCAATATTATTAGTCAGATGGTGTTAGGTAGCCTAATTAGGAACAACTCAGCTGAAAACAGCGTCAAAATGCGTCACCTGGAAGCAAAGTTATGACGATTCTATGCAAACTTGGTTCGGTTAGGTAGAATTTTGTACCTACCAGCTATATAGAACAAACGAAAATTCTATGTAATAAAGTGGCTATATACGCTAGGCGCACGGGAGAGGTGTCGAAAGACGCGTCTCCGCGCGATCTAGCTAACTATGGCGTTACTGAAAATTGTGCTGAACAAAAATGTTGTTTTTCAGGTGAAAAACGTGAATTTTGAATGAAAATTTTGACAAAACCAGGAATACCAACTACCCTATATGACTCGGACTCGCGGAACGCGCACCGGAATGCAGGTAAGGCAGGTAAGTATCTGTTTCAACTAATTTAAACGGGATTTACGGGAAGAATTTTGAAATAAAAATTACTTTATGTTTCCTATACAAAAATTTGCATGAATTTTCCAAGTCGATGAGCGAGAAAAATTTTTTCGCGTTTTCGTCAATATTATTAGTCAGATGGTGTTAGGTAGCCTAATTAGGAACAACTCAGCTGAAAACAGCGTCAAAATGCGTCACCTGGAAGCAAAGTTATGACGATTCTATGCAAACTTGGTTCGGTTAGGTAGAATTTTGTACCTACCAGCTATATAGAACAAACGAAAATTCTATGTAATAAAGTGGCTATATACGCTAGGCGCACGGGAGAGGTGTCGAAAGACGCGTCTCCGCGCGATCTAGCTAACTATGGCGTTACTAAAAATTGTGCTGAACAAAAATGTTGTTTTTCAGGTGAAAAACGTGAATTTTGAATGAAAATTTTGACAAAACCAGGAATACCAACTACCCTATATGACTCGGACTCGCGGAACGCGCACCGGAATGCAGGTAAGGCAGGTAAGTATCTGTTTCAACTAATTTAAACGGGATTTACGGGAAGAATTTTGAAATAAAAATTACTTTATGTTTCCTATACAAAAATTTGCATGAATTTTCCAAGTCGATGAGCGAGAAAAATTTTTTCGCGTTTTCGTCAATATTATTAGTCAGATGGTGTTAGGTAGCCTAATTAGGAACAACTCAGCTGAAAACAGCGTCAAAATGCGTCACCTGGAAGCAAAGTTATGACGATTCTATGCAAACTTGGTTCGGTTAGGTAGAATTTTGTACCTACCAGCTATATAGAACAAACGAAAATTCTATGTAATAAAGTGGCTATATACGCTAGGCGCACGGGAGAGGTGTCGAAAGACGCGTCTCCGCGCGATCTAGCTAACTATGGCGTTACTGAAAATTGTGCTGAACAAAAATGTTGTTTTTCAGGTGAAAAACGTGAATTTTGAATGAAAATTTTGACAAAACCAGGAATACCAACTACCCTATATGACTCGGACTCGCGGAACGCGCACCGGAATGCAGGTAAGGCAGGTAAGTATCTGTTTCAACTAATTTAAACGGGATTTACGGGAAGAATTTTGAAATAAAAATTACTTTATGTTTCCTATACAAAAATTTGCATGAATTTTCCAAGTCGATGAGCGAGAAAAATTTTTTCGCGTTTTCGTCAATATTATTAGTCAGATGGTGTTAGGTAGCCTAATTAGGAACAACTCAGCTGAAAACAGCGTCAAAATGCGTCACCTGGAAGCAAAGTTATGACGATTCTATGCAAACTTGGTTCGGTTAGGTAGAATTTTGTACCTACCAGCTATATAGAACAAACGAAAATTCTATGTAATAAAGTGGCTATATACGCTAGGCGCACGGGAGAGGTGTCGAAAGACGCGTCTCCGCGCGATCTAGCTAACTATGGCGTTACTAAAAATTGTGCTGAACAAAAATGTTGTTTTTCAGGTGAAAAACGTGAATTTTGAATGAAAATTTTGACAAAACCAGGAATACCAACTACCCTATATGACTCGGACTCGCGGAACGCGCACCGGAATGCAGGTAAGGCAGGTAAGTATCTGTTTCAACTAATTTAAACGGGATTTACGGGAAGAATTTTGAAATAAAAATTACTTTATGTTTCCTATACAAAAATTTGCATGAATTTTCCAAGTCGATGAGCGAGAAAAATTTTTTCGCGTTTTCGTCAATATTATTAGTCAGATGGTGTTAGGTAGCCTAATTAGGAACAACTCAGCTGAAAACAGCGTCAAAATGCGTCACCTGGAAGCAAAGTTATGACGATTCTATGCAAACTTGGTTCGGTTAGGTAGAATTTTGTACCTACCAGCTATATAGAACAAACGAAAATTCTATGTAATAAAGTGGCTATATACGCTAGGCGCACGGGAGAGGTGTCGAAAGACGCGTCTCCGCGCGATCTAGCTAACTATGGCGTTACTGAAAATTGTGCTGAACAAAAATGTTGTTTTTCAGGTGAAAAACGTGAATTTTGAATGAAAATTTTGACAAAACCAGGAATACCAACTACCCTATATGACTCGGACTCGCGGAACGCGCACCGGAATGCAGGTAAGGCAGGTAAGTATCTGTTTCAACTAATTTAAACGGGATTTACGGGAAGAATTTTGAAATAAAAATTACTTTATGTTTCCTATACAAAAATTTGCATGAATTTTCCAAGTCGATGAGCGAGAAAAATTTTTTCGCGTTTTCGTCAATATTATTAGTCAGATGGTGTTAGGTAGCCTAATTAGGAACAACTCAGCTGAAAACAGCGTCAAAATGCGTCACCTGGAAGCAAAGTTATGACGATTCTATGCAAACTTGGTTCGGTTAGGTAGAATTTTGTACCTACCAGCTATATAGAACAAACGAAAATTCTATGTAATAAAGTGGCTATATACGCTAGGCGCACGGGAGAGGTGTCGAAAGACGCGTCTCCGCGCGATCTAGCTAACTATGGCGTTACTAAAAATTGTGCTGAACAAAAATGTTGTTTTTCAGGTGAAAAACGTGAATTTTGAATGAAAATTTTGACAAAACCAGGAATACCAACTACCCTATATGACTCGGACTCGCGGAACGCGCACCGGAATGCAGGTAAGGCAGGTAAGTATCTGTTTCAACTAATTTAAACGGGATTTACGGGAAGAATTTTGAAATAAAAATTACTTTATGTTTCCTATACAAAAATTTGCATGAATTTTCCAAGTCGATGAGCGAGAAAAATTTTTTCGCGTTTTCGTCAATATTATTAGTCAGATGGTGTTAGGTAGCCTAATTAGGAACAACTCAGCTGAAAACAGCGTCAAAATGCGTCACCTGGAAGCAAAGTTATGACGATTCTATGCAAACTTGGTTCGGTTAGGTAGAATTTTGTACCTACCAGCTATATAGAACAAACGAAAATTCTATGTAATAAAGTGGCTATATACGCTAGGCGCACGGGAGAGGTGTCGAAAGACGCGTCTCCGCGCGATCTAGCTAACTATGGCGTTACTGAAAATTGTGCTGAACAAAAATGTTGTTTTTCAGGTGAAAAACGTGAATTTTGAATGAAAATTTTGACAAAACCAGGAATACCAACTACCCTATATGACTCGGACTCGCGGAACGCGCACCGGAATGCAGGTAAGGCAGGTAAGTATCTGTTTCAACTAATTTAAACGGGATTTACGGGAAGAATTTTGAAATAAAAATTACTTTATGTTTCCTATACAAAAATTTGCATGAATTTTCCAAGTCGATGAGCGAGAAAAATTTTTTCGCGTTTTCGTCAATATTATTAGTCAGATGGTGTTAGGTAGCCTAATTAGGAACAACTCAGCTGAAAACAGCGTCAAAATGCGTCACCTGGAAGCAAAGTTATGACGATTCTATGCAAACTTGGTTCGGTTAGGTAGAATTTTGTACCTACCAGCTATATAGAACAAACGAAAATTCTATGTAATAAAGTGGCTATATACGCTAGGCGCACGGGAGAGGTGTCGAAAGACGCGTCTCCGCGCGATCTAGCTAACTATGGCGTTACTAAAAATTGTGCTGAACAAAAATGTTGTTTTTCAGGTGAAAAACGTGAATTTTGAATGAAAATTTTGACAAAACCAGGAATACCAACTACCCTATATGACTCGGACTCGCGGAACGCGCACCGGAATGCAGGTAAGGCAGGTAAGTATCTGTTTCAACTAATTTAAACGGGATTTACGGGAAGAATTTTGAAATAAAAATTACTTTATGTTTCCTATACAAAAATTTGCATGAATTTTCCAAGTCGATGAGCGAGAAAAATTTTTTCGCGTTTTCGTCAATATTATTAGTCAGATGGTGTTAGGTAGCCTAATTAGGAACAACTCAGCTGAAAACAGCGTCAAAATGCGTCACCTGGAAGCAAAGTTATGACGATTCTATGCAAACTTGGTTCGGTTAGGTAGAATTTTGTACCTACCAGCTATATAGAACAAACGAAAATTCTATGTAATAAAGTGGCTATATACGCTAGGCGCACGGGAGAGGTGTCGAAAGACGCGTCTCCGCGCGATCTAGCTAACTATGGCGTTACTAAAAATTGTGCTGAACAAAAATGTTGTTTTTCAGGTGAAAAACGTGAATTTTGAATGAAAATTTTGACAAAACCAGGAATACCAACTACCCTATATGACTCGGACTCGCGGAACGCGCACCGGAATGCAGGTAAGGCAGGTAAGTATCTGTTTCAACTAATTTAAACGGGATTTACGGGAAGAATTTAGAAATAAAAATTACTTTATGTTTCCTATACAAAAATTTGCATGAATTTTCCAAGTCGATGAGCGAGAAAAATTTTTTCGCGTTTTCGTCAATATTATTAGTCAGATGGTGTTAGGTAGCCTAATTAGGAACAACTCAGCTGAAAACAGCGTCAAAATGCGTCACCTGGAAGCAAAGTTATGACGATTCTATGCAAACTTGGTTCGGTTAGGTAGAATTTTGTACCTACCAGCTATATAGAACAAACGAAAATTCTATGTAATAAAGTGGCTATATACGCTAGGCGCACGGGAGAGGTGTCGAAAGACGCGTCTCCGCGCGATCTAGCTAACTATGGCGTTACTGAAAATTGTGCTGAACAAAAATGTTGTTTTTCAGGTGAAAAACGTGAATTTTGAATGAAAATTTTGACAAAACCAGGAATACCAACTACCCTATATGACTCGGACTCGCGGAACGCGCACCGGAATGCAGGTAAGGCAGGTAAGTATCTGTTTCAACTAATTTAAACGGGATTTACGGGAAGAATTTTGAAATAAAAATTACTTTATGTTTCCTATACAAAAATTTGCATGAATTTTCCAAGTCGATGAGCGAGAAAAATTTTTTCGCGTTTTCGTCAATATTATTAGTCAGATGGTGTTAGGTAGCCTAATTAGGAACAACTCAGCTGAAAACAGCGTCAAAATGCGTCACCTGGAAGCAAAGTTATGACGATTCTATGCAAACTTGGTTCGGTTAGGTAGAATTTTGTACCTACCAGCTATATAGAACAAACGAAAATTCTATGTAATAAAGTGGCTATATACGCTAGGCGCACGGGAGAGGTGTCGAAAGACGCGTCTCCGCGCGATCTAGCTAACTATGGCGTTACTGAAAATTGTGCTGAACAAAAATGTTGTTTTTCAGGTGAAAAACGTGAATTTTGAATGAAAATTTTGACAAAACCAGGAATACCAACTACCCTATATGACTCGGACTCGCGGAACGCGCACCGGAATGCAGGTAAGGCAGGTAAGTATCTGTTTCAACTAATTTAAACGGGATTTACGGGAAGAATTTTGAAATAAAAATTACTTTATGTTTCCTATACAAAAATTTGCATGAATTTTCTAAGTCTATGTGAGCGAGAAAATTTTTCGCGTTTTCGTCAATATTATCAGTCAGATGGTGTTAGGTAGCCTAATTAGGAACAACTCAGCTGAAAACAGCGTCAAAATGCGTCACCTGGAAGCAAAGTTATGACGATTCTATGCAAACTTGGTTCGGTCAGGTAGATTTTTGTACCTACCAGCTATATAGAACAAACGAAAATTCTATGTAATAAAGTGGCTATATACGCTAGGCGCACGGGCGAGGTGTCGAAAGACGCGTCTCCGCGCGATCTAGCTAACTATGGCGTTACTGAAAATTGTGCTGAACAAAAATGTTGCTTTTCAGGTGAAAAACGTGAATTTTGAAGGAAATTTTTAACAAAACCAGGAATACCCACTACCCTATATGACTCGGACTCGCGGAACGCGCACCGGAATGCAGGTAAGGCAGGTAAGTATCTATTTCAACTAATTTAAACGGGATTTACGGGAAGAATTTTGAAATAAAAATTACTTTATGTTTCCTATACAAAAATTTGCATGAATTTTCTAAGTCTATGTGAGCGAGAAAATTTTTCGCGTTTTCGTCAATATTATCAGTCAGATGGTGTTAGGTAGCCTAATTAGGAACAACTCAGCTGAAAACAGCGTCAAAATGCGTCACCTGGAAGCAAAGTTATGACGATTCTATGCAAACTTGGTTCGGTCAGGTAGATTTTTGTACCTACCAGCTATATAGAACAAACGAAAATTCTATGTAATAAAGTGGCTATATACGCTAGGCGCACGGGCGAGGTGTCGAAAGACGCGTCTCCGCGCGATCTAGCTAACTATGGCGTTACTGAAAATTGTGCTGAACAAAAATGTTGCTTTTCAGGTGAAAAACGTGAATTTTGAAGGAAATTTTTAACAAAACCAGGAATACCCACTACCCTATATGACTCGGACTCGCGGAACGCGCACCGGAATGCAGGTAAGGCAGGTAAGTATCTATTTCAACTAATTTAAACGGGATTTACGGGAAGAATTTTGAAATAAAAATTACTTTATGTTTCCTATACAAAAATTTGCATGAATTTTCTAAGTCTATGTGAGCGAGAAAATTTTTCGCGTTTTCGTCAATATTATCAGTCAGATGGTGTTAGGTAGCCTAATTAGGAACAACTCAGCTGAAAACAGCGTCAAAATGCGTCACCTGGAAGCAAAGTTATGACGATTCTATGCAAACTTGGTTCGGTCAGGTAGATTTTTGTACCTACCAGCTATATAGAACAAACGAAAATTCTATGTAATAAAGTGGCTATATACGCTAGGCGCACGGGCGAGGTGTCGAAAGACGCGTCTCCGCGCGATCTAGCTAACTATGGCGTTACTGAAAATTGTGCTGAACAAAAATGTTGCTTTTCAGGTGAAAAACGTGAATTTTGAAGGAAATTTTTAACAAAACCAGGAATACCCACTACCCTATATGACTCGGACTCGCGGAACGCGCACCGGAATGCAGGTAAGGCAGGTAAGTATCTATTTCAACTAATTTAAACGGGATTTACGGGAAGAATTTTGAAATAAAAATTACTTTATGTTTCCTATACAAAAATTTGCATGAATTTTCTAAGTCTATGTGAGCGAGAAAATTTTTCGCGTTTTCGTCAATATTATCAGTCAGATGGTGTTAGGTAGCCTAATTAGGAACAACTCAGCTGAAAACAGCGTCAAAATGCGTCACCTGGAAGCAAAGTTATGACGGTTAGGTTAGGTTAGGTTAGGTTAGGTTAGGTTAGGTTAGGTTAGGTTAGGTTAGGTTAGGTTAGGTTAGGTTAGGTTAGGTTAGGTTAGGTTAGGTTAGGTTAGGTTAGGTTAGGTTAGGTTAGGTTAGGTTAGGTTAGGTTAGGTTTTTTTTTTTTTTTTTTTTTTTTTTTTTTTTTTTTTTTTTTTTTTTTTTTTTTTGCTTTTCCCTGTGACTTTATCAAATTTCACAGACCTTATCACTCTACTTATTAAACTACGCTATTAACTATTACAAAAAATCCACCCTGGTAGGGTCCTACGCTCATTATACATCCGAATCTACTTTCTCTACCTTTTTTACATTTTCTTTACAGGCGGTCTTTTTATAAACATTCTAGAACCGCGTGTGCCTATCGTCTCTTTTCTGTCAACATTTTCTCTACAAGGTGTATCTTTTAACAATTTGTACAGTCCTTGTGCCTATCTCTACATAAATAACGTTTTCCATTTTCTTTACAACCTCGGTTGTGCCTACTTCATATTCTAGTTTGGTTCTTAATCTAGTTAAATTTACTTATTTTCTATCTCTTATTACTATTCTTATATAACAGTGCTTAATTTGAAAACTCTATACATTCTGATCCTTATACTCTATAAACTTATTTTCTACTATTATGTTTTAACTTTACTACGATAATATATTTTTACAATACATATTGTAGTAAATACTTATTATACCTTATTTCTATTGATTGCCGTGCTTATTATTTTTATACAAAATTCTATAAAAGTTTGACGAGTACGTTTGTCACTAAGTAGAGTCTCCAGGTTTTCCTTTTTTATTTGAACGTCAATTCTCTGCTGTAAGTCATACCTGTCCCTACTATGTATTGGGCATTCCAGTAATATATGGAAAATCGTTTCTGTAGTATCAGGGTCACAGACACATGCGGGACTCTCCTTACACTTGAAGCGATGCAAGTATTGGGAGAGCCCCCCATGTCCCGTGAGTACCTGCGTCAGTAAGCCTGTTGGCCTCATCTTCCTAATTACTCTGTAGGCGTCTACGGCATCCGGGAGGAACACTCTCGTTACGGAGGCTGTGTCGCCCGACTTGTACCTCCCGTTCCACTCGTCAAGGGAGTCCTTCCGGATTATCCGTTTGACGAATGAAACCGGAACCTGGTCGTAGTCGGGGCTCCTCCGGCTCGAGAGTGCAGCCTCTTTCGCGAGCTGATCCGCGCGTTCGTTGCCTATAAGTCCCGCATGTGCTTTCACCCAGAAGAAATTCACAGCTTTCCCCTGGTTGAAAGCCTTCTTCAGGTTTTCGCGCGTCTCTACCGCCAATGGATGCAGGGCATTGTAGTTGGTGATGGTCTCCAGGGCCGACCTTGAGTCACTATAAATGCAGAATTCCCTCTCTTTGCACTTCAGGGCCTCTTTCGTGGCTCTGCATATAGCGAGGATCTCCGCTTGGTACACGGTGCAGTACGCGGCTAAGCTAAGCTTGACGGCCTTTGTCTCTGCCTCACCATCCCATATGGATAGTGCAGCCCCGACCTTACCCTCAAGCTTGCTGCCGTCGGTGTAAATTTTCACCGCCTGCCCGTGGCTGCTATCGACCTGTTCTTGGGTAGTCAAGCTATTGAAGGTCAGCTCTACATGCAGAGCTGGATGTGGAATCTCTGCAAATCCCACCACACGCTCGGTCTCCCTGTCTCCCAACACTAGCCGGGACGACCCTCTCCTTGCCTTGTACAGGGCGGCTGCCTCCTGTATTCGAAGGTCGAGAGGCAGTATCCCAGCCAGTATCAGTGCCGAGTTCAGAGAGACCGTGCGGTAGGATTTGCACAGTTTCTGTGCGAAGCCCCTCTGTACCGCATTCAACGCCTTCTGCGTTCCAATTTTCTTGGCTGCTGGTGCCCATGCACTTGCGGCGTATAAGATTACCGGCTCCACCACTGCCGTGTAGATGGTTCTGATGACCTCAGGGTGTAATCCCCAACTAACTTTTGCGGCTCTAGAGAGCTGTTTGTACAGGTTTGCCGCCTTTTTACACACTCTTGCAACGTGGGTGTTAAAGGTCATCTTGTCGTCAATTGTCAGTCCTAGAATTTTAATCTCCCTCGACATTCCAATGTCAGTCCCCCCCATCCTCAGGAGTGGGGTGTCGTACTTGAGCTTACGCGTCAGCACCATAGCACAGGTTTTGTGCGGTGCAAACTTTAGCTTGTTCCGGACTCCCCACTCCCGAACATAGGCAAGGGCGGCATTGGCTTGTCCCGAGACCTCCAAACCTGTTTCCCCGCTGAAGACCATCACCACGTCATCCGCATACGCCTGACAGTATACACCCTCTTTTTCTAGACCGTGTAATAGGGGGTCCAGGAGTACGTTCCAGAGTATCGGGCCGCCAATGGAACCCTGGACGCAACCTTTCTGGGTGTTTCTAGTGTGTTCCTCCCCGGCATACCTCAGACTGATTTTTCTGCAGTCGAGATAACTATCCAGTAGCCTCCTTGAATTGACCGGACACTTTTCCTCAGCCAGTCTGACTTTGATAGCTGGCCACCAGGCGCCATCGAAGGCCCCCTCTATATCCAATGAGACTAGGGTTACGAGCTTTTTCAGCTCTATGTTCCCCTTGATATGGTTCACTAGGTTATAGAGGGCGTCCTCGGTGCTTCTCTGTGGCATAAAGCCATACTGGCGAGTACTAATCCGCGGTACTAGGTGCCACCTGATCCTTGCTACTATCATCTTCTCCAGGATCTTGCCCAAGACTGGTAGCAGGCCGATAGGCCTATAGGCCTTAGGACTCTGATAGTCGTCCTTGCCCGGTTTTCTCAATACCACCACTGTGGCTTCCTTCCATATGTCCGGGAAGTGACCTATCTCTAGGCACTTATTATACAGGGCAAGGAACACGTCCAGATTCCCGGAGATTGCTCGACTGCATATGTCCGCCGTAAAGCCATCCGCTCCAGGTGCCTTCTTTGGGTTAAAACTCATACTCGCGGTCTTTAGCTCTTCTACCGTAAACGGCGGATCATATTGTTCATTATGACACGGGGCGTTTACTTGCTTCGCAAGCTCTCTTATTTGGCGATGATATGAGTTATCCTTCTCTTCGGAGTCCTCAGGGTAGAATGTTTCGGCTAATAGGGTTGCCGATTCTCTTGGGTTTAGGAACACATCGTCCTTTTTTAGGGTCAGATCCTCTTGACGTTTAGCGGTCTTACCGATCACTCTGTATATGCCCTCCCATACTCCTTCCTTATCTTGCTTCTGGCAAAAGGTCTTCCAGCTTGCTATTTGGGCTTTCTTGGCTTGGCATTCGTAATTCTCTTTTGCTTGCAGGTACTCATTGAAGACTTTTTCTTTGCGGTCCTTCGCTGCATTGCGAATCCTCCGCTTTTTGGTGATGACCTCGTTCTTTAAGAGTGAGAGCTCCTCTGTCCTCCATGGCAAAGAGAATTTTGTGTTCTGTGACTTAAGTGGCATACTGTCTTTACAGGCTAAAGTTATGCCTTTAGTTATTGTCTCTACCATGTTTTCCAGCTGCTGCTTGAGCTCGACTCTACCTATTGAAATTTCGTTGATGTTATGTTCCGCTTGAAATTGTTCCATTTTCTCAATGAAAATGTCCCAATTTGCCTTCTTCGTATTGTAGAGTCGAGTGGTCCTTTGGATGTTGAGCCCTTTTTCCCTCTGTAAGCGCAGCCGAAACAGGATTGTGTTGTGGTCCGAGCTCGTCACTCCTTGGTCAACTCTCCAGTCTTCCACGAGACTCAGCATGTCCGTCGAGCAAGCTGTTAAATCGACAAAACTGCTGTATCTCGTGTTGCCCCTTACTGTGTCAAATGTGGGTATATCCCCTCTATTGAGTACCTGCATTTCCGACTCTTCCAGGGTCCCGGACATTTCTATGCCCCTGGTGTCATTTACGATGCTGCCCCACCAGGTGTTCTTAGCATTGGAATCGCCACCAATGAGCAGTTTTCTTGGCCCAGCTTTCTCTATCGTCCTTCGTATTTGGTCCATGTATGGTTCTATGGGCTGGTCTGGTTCGAAGTAAAATGAGACTACAGCGATTTCCCAGGCTTTGGACCGGATCCTCACCACTGCGATGTTGTTCGTAGTGAGTTCTGGGCACTGGATGACGTCTAAGTCATGATCGAAAACGATCACGGCTGCTTTAACAGTCCCTCTTCCATCGTCCTCGCACTGGTACACCCGCACGCCTCGGTAGCTCTTCATCCTTCGAATCCCGCCAACATACGGCTCCTGGACCAAGGCGAAGGCAATTTTCCTGTCAGTGGCTTCTGCCATGAGCTCATTTGTTGCCAGCTCCTTTCTTTGGAGGTTGGCCTGGGCTACTGCGTATCCTCCGGTGGGGTTGCCTACCCTATTTTGATTATGGCTGCCCTCTGCGTTAACAGTATGCTACCCTCGCTCTCGCCATAGCCTCCCATCTTCTGCGCACGGCACATTCATTACTGAATGCACTGTGTTCAGTGCTGGCGTGTTTTGCTTGCAAGCAATTCACGCATGATGGGGCTGTTCCGGCAAGCCAGTCAGGGCACTGGGCTCTGGTGTGAGGGCCGCCACAGTGGCTGCACTTATCTATGGTTTCTGTACAAAAACGCTTGCTGTGGCCATACGCTAAGCAGCATGTGCATTGGACCAGTGGAGACTGGTCTTCAACTTTAATGCGCTGGATATCAATGTGTACGGCCCCTTTGTGCAGTGTTCTATTCCACAGCTGCGGCGACACTCTCAGAATTATGTGGTTTGTGTGGGGGTTTCTGTTCTTCCTCCTGAAAGCTATATCGACCCTGTTGTCTTCACTCTTCAGATCTTTGAAGAGGTCTGTGTTCTGGTTTCTGAAAGCTCTCAGGACGTCCTCATCGGTATTATAATTAAAGACATTCTTGAGAGCTACCAGCGGGTCTTTGTTTTTCACTTCCTCCACTAGGAGGTTCCCTCCCACACGCAGCCTTTCCTTCACCTTTTGCCTATCTTCCATTGTTCTGCACCCCACTATTACCTTACGGTCTTTGGCCTTTCTCACTCTGTCCACTGTTATAAAGCCGTCTTTTGCATTCACAGCTCTCCGGATTTTCTCAATTACCTCGTCTCCAGTTTCTAACTGGTCAGTCGAGGCTACCACAATTGAGTGGAGAGCTGTGTGCTCAGGCGCTATATTCCTAGGAGCAGTGGCTACAACATTTGCATAAGTGGCTCTATTTTCGACCATTTGTCTACTAGTCTCTAGCTCTTTCTGTAACTCCTCCATTTTCAGGTTGCTTTCTTGTATGAGCTTAGCGTGTTTTTCTATTATTTGAGTGAGATGGCCTTGTTTTCCTTCCCCGTTGTTTTCATGTACTGGCTGTTCTGTCTGTGTCCCCTCTACTTTTTTGCTGTTGTCAGCAGCTTTTGAAGACGGTTTCGCAGACTCGGACTCCTTCACTAGTTGGAACAATCTGTCCACCGCCTGTGTGACATCCGACTTGATGTCGGCTCTCAGGTTCCGGGACTCTCCCAGAGCCGTTTTTGCTTTCCTGATACAGGCGCGTGCTTCCGTCACTCTATCAGGGTAATCCTTTTTTTGTTTTTGGGAGATAATTGGCGCCTCTGGGGACATTCTGCATCCTTGTGATTTGTCCTCGATTGCTGCCGCTTTTACCTTTGGCTTCGTAGGTACCAAAAGAACTATACCGCCAGATGTTGTACTCTTCGGCGAGTTTGGGGATTTTTGCGCAGTTTTTGAAGCCTCCCATTCTCCTATGCTCCTCCTCACATTTGAGGATTGCGTCAGTGCCGTCGAGGGACCGGCCCTCTCGTTATCATTGGGAGATCCGCGGGTGACCGGCATTTTCTTGGCCGGAGTTCTGTGTCCGAACATTTTGTTTGGCCACAGGGATGCGTCAGTAAGTACGTAAAATTTTTTGTCAAGTGACAAACGTGTAAAATAGAATAAAATAAAGAATGTAAATTAAAATAATATGCTCTACATATAGTCTGCTATCCCGATTATAAGTTGCAATTATTTGTCAATTATCAATGTGAAAATTAAAATAGCAAAAATAAAAAAATTATTTGTAAACTTTACCTAGAGTCCGTTTTAACCGTTTAATAATTGCAATTTGTTGTAAACTACCAAAATACGTGATTAAAATAAATAGGTAAATAATTAAACAACTCTTTCGAAATAAGCTCTACCTAGAGTCCACTCTCAGTTACAAAACACGGTATTCCGGCCATGCAGAGAAAACAAAAAACCAGGTCAAACACAATTATTTTACTTTGTCAACCCTCCTAGAGACTCTACCTAGAGACACTCCCGCCTTGTAGAGTGCCTAGGGTCTGTTCTATCCCAAACCGAAAACCCCAAGTGATTCGGACTACGGGTCTCGAAGTTATGGACAAAAATGTCCAAGGAGGCAATTTCAACCCCAGAGACCAAGTTGAAATGTAAAAGTTGGGGTAGGGGGATGAAACTTTGTCAAAATGATCTGAGGGGTCTCGAAGGGTTTGTCTTCTGTACAAACCGTGGGGGGGGTCAGGGGGGGGTACCCGATAAAAATGGTCAGATTTGGCCTAGGACGCTTAGTTTTCCTGTAAACTGAAAACACAGTTATCGTGCGGTTTTCAGGACAGCCCACGTTCAAGTTAAAAAATCACAACTCAAAAAATAATCGTAAAAAATTTTTTCAAAAATTTTTCTAAGGAAGATGATTAAACTTAATATTAAAATATGTTAAAAAAAATATTTATGATACATAAAAACTTTTGGGAAATACCTATTTGAAAACCGAACTGCCGAAACCAACAACTGCAAAATATAGTTTTTCTGAAATTTATCAATGAAAATATAAAATTTTTGTAAAATAAAATTTAATTATGATATATGGGACTAAAAATGCGTCAAATGGCACCTGCCCCCCTTTTATAGAATTAATAAGTAAATTTAGGTAAAAGTTAGGTAAAAGTTAGGTATTTCAATAGGTATTTTAGAAATTAAAATAACTCAGCAAGTATGTGAGAGAAAATTCTGAAATTTTGCACATATATTGTCTATAAAGTAAACAGTCTAAAAATAAAATAAAAAACAGGGGTAAAAGATCGTTCCTACGAGCTAGGGCTGTCACAAAAATGGTTGGTCTTGAAAGATCTTGAAAAAATTATATCTTCGCTCCCAGGGCACTTAGAAACATGCAAGAAATTGTTAAATGTTGCTTACGTAGTCCTCTTCCAGATGTAATGGTGACTGTGAACCTGAGAACGCTGGTTCTGAAGTCGCGCTGCACGTGGTTTTCAGTTTTTCCCCCGTAGTTACGAGGGGTGAAGCGGGAAAAATCCGAAACTTTGCCAAGATGTAAAGCAAAGTGTTCCCCTCAAAACAGCAGTACAAAAACAGGGGGTTACCGCGATAAATCCGGCGCCGCACGCAGATAATGGTCTTCAACACGTGATTTTTCGAGGTTTAACCTCCAAAAATACGGTTTTCGGGATTTCCAGGGAAAATCAACAGGACTTCCACCGGGACACTGCACTATTTATATAGAACGCACTGAGACACGCACTTTGGTACTATTTTTGTGTTAAAATTCGCACTTTGACTTATTTAAAGGATTTTTCGAGCGCGGAGCGGCTTAAAAATGATCTGCTCGCGGCGAGGGGTGCCGCGCAACTCGGTTAGGTTAGGTTAGGTTAGGTTAGGTTAGGTTAGGTTAGGTTAGGTTAGGTTAGGTTAGGTTAGGTTAGGTTAGGTTAGGTTAGGTTAGGTTAGGTTAGGTTAGGTTAGGTTAGGTTAGGTTAGGTTAGGTTAGGTTAGGTTAGGTTAGGTTAGGTTAGGTTAGGTTTTTTTTTTTTTTTTTTTTTTTTTTGTTTTGGCAGGAGTGGGAAATCCTCATGGACGCCCAGACTGCCTCACTTGTGACGCAGTCTGGGCAGTGCCGGACTCTTACCGGCTAAAACCCACTCCTGCCCTTGCTCAGTGTTCCTCTGACATTATCAGAGCCCTTGTTCGTCATAGTTTTGATTTTATAATCTTTCGTTAGATAACTTATCGGTCTGTTCTGTTTCAGGTTTTGTAACTTTCCTGGAAGGAGTCACCTCACTTCATCCACTATTTGATCTTGCCTGTTATTATATATCTTCATGTGTTTATTATGAGTTTTTTTACATCTTACATTTCTATTTAAACTTATTTCTCTATATTTTTATTTTTGTATTTTTTTTTTTTTTTGAACATATTTATGCTTATACCTATACTATTTTATATCTTATTCTTAATTTACGCTATATTTTTATGGCTATCCAAATATATATAATAATATATCTTTTAGTCATAATTTCTAAATCTACTTATTTCGTTTATTACCTATCTTATGTATATGTACTAATAACTTAATGTTGTAATATTTGTCACTGTTCAGTTTTCTTGCTATTGCAACCACATAGTTTGGATCTGATTTGCTTGAATTTTCTTTGAAGCATTTCCGTCTCTGGGCTGGTGCAGCGTTACAAATTTGGCCTTTCAGGGTACTAATGTTTTTCGGCTCAAAAAACTCGTTTGACCACCACGGTACGGTATGTCTATGTTATATTTTGGAGTTGATATCTGTAATACAACTAATTAGACTAATTGCTGAATCTATTTTATCTTTTATTTTAAAATCTGTTGAGATAAATTTTGTAACCGCTACTATTTGGTGCAATTTCCCACGAAATTGGCTACAAATTGTATGGTTTTTTACTAAAAATTTGGAGACAGTTCCGCTGTGGTCAAACGCCTTCATTCCGGGAGTGGCTAACTGCACCTCAGCAATACGCCACCGACAGGCGCGCCAATGCATCCCACTTCACGCGAATGGGGCACACACTGTCGAAGGCGTTGTGGTCCGTGCGATCCAGCTTTGCCGACACACAATTGTGGCATTTTGGAGACTCTTCTGCCAGCCGCGACGGACAGTCGGCACGCAGGTGGGGATCACCGCAGTGCACGCAGAGGTCGGCGGGCTTCGTGCACAGCTTCCTGCCGTGGCCGAAGCACAGGCAGCGAGTGCACTGCACCAGTGGAGACTGGTCCTGCACCCGCACCCGCTGCAGGTCGATGTGCACGCGACCCGCCATGGTTAGCCTCTGCCATACAATCGGGGACACCTGGAGGATGACGTGGCACATGTGGGGGTTCCTCGTCTTACGACGGTACTTCACCCCCAACCTCACATCACCCGCCGGAATGTCCCCGATTAGGTGACTGTTCTGCCTCTGCAGGGCCTGTGTAAGCTCCACATCCGTGTGGCAGGATAGGACGTCTTTAACAATGACGAGCGGGTCTTTATTTTTCATCTCTTCCGCCACCAGATTGCCAGCTCTCCGGATCCTTTCCGTCACTCTCGTGAGCTCCTCCCTGGTTCCAAAGCCCACTACCACCTTCTGGTCCCGCGCCTTGCGCAGTCGCTCTACCCTTGTGCCTTCATTGCGGGCATCGACCGCCGTCCTAAGCTTCTCAATGACCTCTTCACTCGTGTCCATATCATTCACAGATGATACAACCACCGAGTGAAGAGGCCCTTGGGTGTTCTTCTTCGGGCCGGCGGCGATTTCGGCGAAAGAGGGGCCTTGGCCCGCGACGAAGTGAGGGGCCACCTGGAGTTGTTCCGACAGGGCCAGGGTGTGTCCTTGGCACTCCAGCAGCGCCTGTTTGTGCTGCTGGAGGCCTTCTACAAGGCACTTCATCAGCTCTGTCGGTTCTTGTATGGCCGGATTTGATGGCGCGGCAATCGGTGTGACTGCAGGCGGTGAAGATGGAGCAGGTACGACGGGGACTTTGCTCAGCTCGGACTCTTTAACAAGCTCATAGAGCCTGTTTATAGCACTGAGCACCTCAGTCTTTATCTCGGTTTTGAGATTTCGCGAGTTGCCTAAATGAAGCTTAGCTTTATTTAGGCAAGCTCTCGCTTCCGCCGTGAGATTAGGGTACTTGGACTCGGGTCTCGCTGGTGGTCTTTCGGTGTCCCCAGGAACTCGGCGCGCTCCCGAGATGCTGGAAGTCGGAGGTGTTGTGACAGGTTTTGGGCTGACCGGGGACTTGGCCTGGGGCTCAGTTTTCCCAGCCTCCCATTCCCCGATGCTTCGCCTCACGCTAGGAAGCGAGGGTCCAGCCTTTTCCAGCGAGCGTGGCGAGGTCCCGGAGCCCGGCGAGCTTGCAGTTTTCTTGGCAGGTGTGCGGAACATGGCGCTGGTCAAGTTGAAGGTCAGGTTCATAGAGGGCCTGTCAGAGGACACTGATGATTACTTGTGTGTCCCTGTAAAGAGGGGACGCACAGAAAACAACTATAACCACGATAAAAATAAATACGTCGTCCTAAGGACGAACGACCGTCACGTCAATAAAACTCCTAAAAAACAAGGAGGGGTCGTCAAATGCACGCCAAATGACGTTAAAGCACGAAAATAGAAAAAATTAAAGTCTAAAGACTTTCAAACAATCAAAAACTATTTAAAACAAATTTAACCCTTTTTGCCAAAACCAGAATCGTCCACCCCGCCACTAGTAACAGGGTGGGTGGGCGGGCAAAATTTTTTCGCGTTTTCGTCAATATTATTAGTCAGATGGTGTTAGGTAGCCTAATTAGGAACAACTCAGCTGAAAACAGCGTCAAAATGCGTCACCTGGAAGCAAAGTTATGACGATTCTATGCAAACTTGGTTCGGTTAGGTAGAATTTTGTACCTACCAGCTATATAGAACAAACGAAAATTCTATGTAATAAAGTGGCTATATACGCTAGGCGCACGGGAGAGGTGTCGAAAGACGCGTCTCCGCGCGATCTAGCTAACTATGGCGTTACTGAAAATTGTGCTGAACAAAAATGTTGTTTTTCAGGTGAAAAACGTGAATTTTGAATGAAAATTTTGACAAAACCAGGAATACCAACTACCCTATATGACTCGGACTCGCGGAACGCGCACCGGAATGCAGGTAAGGCAGGTAAGTATCTGTTTCAACTAATTTAAACGGGATTTACGGGAAGAATTTTGAAATAAAAATTACTTTATGTTTCCTATACAAAAATTTGCATGAATTTTCCAAGTCGATGAGCGAGAAAAATTTTTTCGCGTTTTCGTCAATATTATTAGTCAGATGGTGTTAGGTAGCCTAATTAGGAACAACTCAGCTGAAAACAGCGTCAAAATGCGTCACCTGGAAGCAAAGTTATGACGATTCTATGCAAACTTGGTTCGGTTAGGTTAGGTTAGGTTAGGTTAGGTTAGGTTAGGTTAGGTTAGGTTAGGTTAGGTTAGGTTAGGTTAGGTTAGGTTAGGTTAGGTTAGGTTAGGTTAGGTTAGGTTAGGTTAGGTTAGGTTAGGTTAGGTTAGGTTAGGTTAGGTTAGGTTAGGTTAGGTTAGGTTAGGTTAGGTTAGGTTAGGTTAGGTTAGGTTAGGTTAGGTTAGGTTAGGTTAGGTTAGGTTAGGTTAGGTTAGGTTAGGTTAGGTTAGGTTAGGTTAGGTTAGGTTAGGTTAGGTTAGGTTAGGTTAGGTTAGGTTAGGTTAGGTTAGGTTAGGTTAGGTTAGGTTAGGTTAGGTTAGGTTAGGTTAGGTTAGGTTAGGTTAGGTTAGGTTAGGTTAGGTTAGGTTAGGTTAGGTTAGGTTAGGTTAGGTTAGGTTAGGTTAGGTTAGGTTAGGTTAGGTTAGGTTAGGTTAGGTTAGGTTAGGTTAGGTTAGGTTAGGTTAGGTTAGGTTAGGTTAGGTTAGGTTAGGTTAGGTTAGGTTAGGTTAGGTTAGGTTAGGTTAGGTTAGGTTAGGTTAGGTTAGGTTAGGTTAGGTTAGGTTAGGTTAGGTTAGGTTAGGTTAGGTTAGGTTAGGTTAGGTTAGGTTAGGTTAGGTTAGGTTAGGTTAGGTTAGGTTAGGTTAGGTTAGGTTAGGTTAGGTTAGGTTAGGTTAGGTTAGGTTAGGTTAGGTTAGGTTAGGTTAGGTTAGGTTAGGTTAGGTTAGGTTAGGTTAGGTTAGGTTAGGTTAGGTTAGGTTAGGTTAGGTTAGGTTAGGTTAGGTTAGGTTAGGTTAGGTTAGGTTAGGTTAGGTTAGGTTAGGTTAGGTTAGGTTAGGTTAGGTTAGGTTAGGTTAGGTTAGGTTAGGTTAGGTTAGGTTAGGTTAGGTTAGGTTAGGTTAGGTTAGGTTAGGTTAGGTTAGGTTAGGTTAGGTTAGGTTAGGTTAGGTTAGGTTAGGTTAGGTTAGGTTAGGTTAGGTTAGGTTAGGTTAGGTTAGGTTAGGTTAGGTTAGGTTAGGTTAGGTTAGGTTAGGTTAGGTTAGGTTAGGTTAGGTTAGGTTAGGTTAGGTTAGGTTAGGTTAGGTTAGGTTAGGTTAGGTTAGGTTAGGTTAGGTTAGGTTAGGTTAGGTTAGGTTAGGTTAGGTTAGGTTAGGTTAGGTTAGGTTAGGTTAGGTTAGGTTAGGTTAGGTTAGGTTAGGTTAGGTTAGGTTAGGTTAGGTTAGGTTAGGTTAGGTTAGGTTAGGTTAGGTTAGGTTAGGTTAGGTTAGGTTAGGTTAGGTTAGGTTAGGTTAGGTTAGGTTAGGTTAGGTTAGGTTAGGTTAGGTTAGGTTAGGTTAGGTTAGGTTAGGTTAGGTTAGGTTAGGTTAGGTTAGGTTAGGTTAGGTTAGGTTAGGTTAGGTTAGGTTAGGTTAGGTTAGGTTAGGTTAGGTTAGGTTAGGTTAGGTTAGGTTAGGTTAGGTTAGGTTAGGTTAGGTTAGGTTAGGTTAGGTTAGGTTAGGTTAGGTTAGGTTAGGTTAGGTTAGGTTAGGTTAGGTTAGGTTAGGTTAGGTTAGGTTAGGTTAGGTTAGGTTAGGTTAGGTTAGGTTAGGTTAGGTTAGGTTAGGTTAGGTTAGGTTAGGTTAGGTTAGGTTAGGTTAGGTTAGGTTAGGTTAGGTTAGGTTAGGTTAGGTTAGGTTAGGTTAGGTTAGGTTAGGTTAGGTTAGGTTAGGTTAGGTTAGGTTAGGTTAGGTTAGGTTAGGTTAGGTTAGGTTAGGTTAGGTTAGGTTAGGTTAGGTTAGGTTAGGTTAGGTTAGGTTAGGTTAGGTTAGGTTAGGTTAGGTTAGGTTAGGTTAGGTTAGGTTAGGTTAGGTTAGGTTAGGTTAGGTTAGGTTAGGTTAGGTTAGGTTAGGTTAGGTTAGGTTAGGTTAGGTTAGGTTAGGTTAGGTTAGGTTAGGTTAGGTTAGGTTAGGTTAGGTTAGGTTAGGTTAGGTTAGGTTAGGTTAGGTTAGGTTAGGTTAGGTTAGGTTAGGTTAGGTTAGGTTAGGTTAGGTTAGGTTAGGTTAGGTTAGGTTAGGTTAGGTTAGGTTAGGTTAGGTTAGGTTAGGTTAGGTTAGGTTAGGTTAGGTTAGGTTAGGTTAGGTTAGGTTAGGTTAGGTTAGGTTAGGTTAGGTTAGGTTAGGTTAGGTTAGGTTAGGTTAGGTTAGGTTAGGTTAGGTTAGGTTAGGTTAGGTTAGGTTAGGTTAGGTTAGGTTAGGTTAGGTTAGGTTAGGTTAGGTTAGGTTAGGTTAGGTTAGGTTAGGTTAGGTTAGGTTAGGTTAGGTTAGGTTAGGTTAGGTTAGGTTAGGTTAGGTTAGGTTAGGTTAGGTTAGGTTAGGTTAGGTTAGGTTAGGTTAGGTTAGGTTAGGTTAGGTTAGGTTAGGTTAGGTTAGGTTAGGTTAGGTTAGGTTAGGTTAGGTTAGGTTAGGTTAGGTTAGGTTAGGTTAGGTTAGGTTAGGTTAGGTTAGGTTAGGTTAGGTTAGGTTAGGTTAGGTTAGGTTAGGTTAGGTTAGGTTAGGTTAGGTTAGGTTAGGTTAGGTTAGGTTAGGTTAGGTTAGGTTAGGTTAGGTTAGGTTAGGTTAGGTTAGGTTAGGTTAGGTTAGGTTAGGTTAGGTTAGGTTAGGTTAGGTTAGGTTAGGTTAGGTTAGGTTAGGTTAGGTTAGGTTAGGTTAGGTTAGGTTAGGTTAGGTTAGGTTAGGTTAGGTTAGGTTAGGTTAGGTTAGGTTAGGTTAGGTTAGGTTAGGTTAGGTTAGGTTAGGTTAGGTTAGGTTAGGTTAGGTTAGGTTAGGTTAGGTTAGGTTAGGTTAGGTTAGGTTAGGTTAGGTTAGGTTAGGTTAGGTTAGGTTAGGTTAGGTTAGGTTAGGTTAGGTTAGGTTAGGTTAGGTTAGGTTAGGTTAGGTTAGGTTAGGTTAGGTTAGGTTAGGTTAGGTTAGGTTAGGTTAGGTTAGGTTAGGTTAGGTTAGGTTAGGTTAGGTTAGGTTAGGTTAGGTTAGGTTAGGTTAGGTTAGGTTAGGTTAGGTTAGGTTAGGTTAGGTTAGGT